>OZ024855.1:43018101-43025601 GCA_964017155.1 Oasisia sp. SBJ-2009
TGGATACATTTTCAAAGTGTTTTTTTTTTGTATTTTTATACACTATTTACCTATGTTTTTATACTGTTTAGATTTGTACTTGACAAAATAAAAAATATCTGTACTTGTATTCAAGTATATTGTGCATGTATTTGACCCCGGTCCGCACTCAACTCGGTGTGTCGTTGTTGCAGTATCAGAATGGACTGAACGGTGGAAAGTGCGGAGTCTGTGGCGATCCCTGGGGAAAGCCGAATCCCCAGTTCGTGGCTGGCGGGAAATACGCCAATGGAATCATCACTCGAACCTACAAGGAGGGTCAAGTAAGAAATGGAAATTATACTTTTTATTTTTTATTTTTGTACAAGCAATGTGCGTGCAACGATTACACGCAAGGAACTATTTTATTGCGTATTTGTGAATTTACTGTACCGTCTCAACGTAAAAAAAACTTGATGAAATGTAAATTTACTGTATCTGTAAAAACAACTTTATCAATTATCACCACGAGTTGGTTTTCGCTACAATATGTGGGTATGTTAATGTATTTCATGCCTACACGCAGTAAAGATACGAACGCAGTAAAGATACGCGAAGTTACATCTGCTCCGGTGATTACTCATCATGGTGTTCCACAGGGCTCGGTCCTTGGTCCACTACTATTTAACATTTACCTTTTACCTATTACGGACATTTTCGATCGCCACCAGATCCGCTATCATATATACGCAGACGACACTCAATTGTACGCTGAGTGCCCGCCATCGAGTCACGCTGATGCACAACGAAAAATCGAGGAATGCGTGAGTGATATTAGACAGTGGCTGGATTACAGCCACCTTCTTCTAAACGAGACGAAGACCGAAGCAATCGTTTTTCGTTCCTCCGCTGTCCACTCACCTTCCTCGTTGTCCACCATCTGTGTATGCGGGTCATCTATATCATTGTCGCTAACTGTTCGTGATATAGGCGTTTTACTTGACAGCCGACTTGACATGTCAGCGCAAGTATCGAACGTCTGCCGTGCTGCATACTCAAATTTATTTCGTATTGCCAAAATACGAACAAGTCTGACAACTGCAGCATGCAAGACTCTCGTCCACGCCCTCGTCACATCACGGCTAGACTACGGAAACGCAGTCCTGTATGGCATCTCCGACCGCCTCTTGCACCGCCTTGAGATGGTGCAGCGCTCGGCGGTCAGAGTAGTGCTGCAGCTCAGGCGTGGTGACCGGCGAAGCATGACGGCCGCATTGAAACAATTGCACTGGTTGCCCGTGAAGTATCGCATCGAGTACAAGATACTCGTCATTGTGTTTCGCGCCCTACACGAGCGGACGCCGGCGTACATTGCCTCGCTGATCACACCGTACGTGCCGCGTCGCGCCCTGCGATCTGCAGACCGCGCGTTGCTAGTGGTTCCTCGGCACAACCTCGAACGTTATGGA
This sequence comes from Oasisia sp. SBJ-2009, assembly GCA_964017155.1. Classification (NCBI taxonomy): domain Eukaryota; kingdom Metazoa; phylum Annelida; class Polychaeta; order Sabellida; family Siboglinidae; genus Oasisia; species Oasisia sp. SBJ-2009. The sequence continues at coordinate 43,019,529 of OZ024855.1, forward strand.
CGCCGCTCATTCTCTCGTGCAGGACCAACTCTTTGGAACGCACTACCTGAGGACTTGCGTTCTACAGTGTGCATGAACAAGTTTAAAACACACCTTAAGACTTATTATTTCAAGATTGCTTTTTAATGTCTAGTTTTTCTACACCTTTCATCCTTTTATATTTTTATTTATTTACTTATTTACTCTTAATTAGCTCAACCAGCATGTCATTTTAATTATTTATTAATTAATAGTTTACAAATTAACATATATTTGAGTTTTTGTTTTTTATAATTACAATTGACACAACTATTATATTGCTGTAGTCATTTGTTAATAATTAAGTACTATGTATATTATTATATATTTATTTATTCTGCTACTTTATTTATTACTTATTTACTCTTAATTAGCTCAACCAGCATGTCATTTTAATTATTTATTAATTAATAGTTTACAAATTAACATATATTTGAGTTATTAATAATTACAATTGACACAACTATTACATTGCTGTAGTAATTTGTTAAAAATTAAGTACTATGTATATTATTATATATTTATTTATTCTGCTACTTTATACACACATATATATGTATGCATATTTTCTTGACTACATTGACATATGATATAGACTACAACAATGCCATCTCTGTTTAATTTTAGTTTCTCTTGTAGTTCTCTACAACACTGATTTAGACAAACGTTCTTATATGTTTTACTTGTACTTTTATTTTATTTATTTCTTAGGATGTTTTAATGTTGTAAACACTACCGAACAGAGTTTGTACTTTGGATTTTAGTGTCTAAATAAAGTGTATTATTATTATTATTATTACACATGGTTTACTGAAGCACAACAACTTCGACAGGATGTGACGATGCACCTCACAAGGCGTATTTCCATACAACCTAACATGACGTCTTCTAAAGTACCGTGTTATACTGCTAACAAACAGTTCCCAGAAACTTTTTAATCACACTGTATTTACGCTTTATTAAAGCACATATCTGCCGTAAGTACACTTTTTTATAACTGATGCAACATAAACTGACGTCACTAACATACATTAGAGCAAGCAATAACGTGTCTTGTTCGTGCTACAGGAGATTGCAGTAGCCGTTGACGTCACAGCACCACATGGCGGCTGGTTCGAGTTCCGAATCTGTCCGAACAATGACTTCCGAGTTCCGGTAACGCACGAATGTCTCAACAGAAACTTACTCCCCCTGGCGGACGGAACCGGTTACCGAGTGAACCTGAACCTCAAAGAACCCGCCGGATTCAAGAACGCCACCCTTCGCTTGCCGACGGGACTTGTCTGCACGCAGTGTGTGTTGCAGTGGAGATGGCATACGGGTAAGTCACGACACGCACACACTCGCACACGCACACACACGCGCACACGCACACGCACACGCACACGCACACGCACACGCACACGCACACACACGCATATACACACACACATATATATATATATATATATATATATATATATATATATATATATATATATATATATATATATATATGTATACATATATATATATATATATATGTATATGTGTATGTGTATGTGTATGTGTATGTGTATGTGTATGTGTATGTGTATGTGTATGTGTATGTGTATGTGTATGTGTATGTGTATGTGTATGTGTATGTGTATGTGTATGTGTATGTGTATGTGTATGTGTATGTGTATGTGTATGTGTATGTGTATGTGTATGTGTATGTGTATGTGTATGTGTATGTGTATGTGTATGTGTATGTGTATGTGTATGTGTATGTGTATGTGTATGTGTATGTGTATGTGTATGTGTATGTGTATGTGTATGTGTATGTGTATGTGTATGTGTATGTGTATGTGTATGTGTATGTGTATGTGTATGTGTATGTGTATGTGTATGTGTATGTGTATGTGTATGTGTATGTGTATGTGTATGTGTATGTGTATGTGTATGTGTATGTGTATGTGTATGTGTATGTGTGTGTGTGTGTGTGTGTGTGTGTGTGTGTGTGTGTGTGTGTGTGTGTGTGTGTGTGTGTGTGTGTGTGTGTGTGTGTGTGTGTGTATGTGTATGTGTATGTGTATGTGTATGTGTATGTGTATGTGTATGTGTATGTGTATGTGTATGTGTATGTGTATGTGTATGTGTATGTGTATGTGTATGTGTATGTGTATGTGTATGTGTATGTGTATGTGTATGTGTATGTGTATGTGTATGTGTATGTGTATGTGTATGTGTATGTGTATGTGTATGTGTATGTGTATGTGTATGTGTATGTGTATGTGTATGTGTATGTGTATGTGTATGTGTATGTGTATGTGTATAATATTATGTATATGTATATTATATACACACGTATGTATATATATATATATATATATATATATATATATATTATATATATATACATATATACATACATGCATACATGCATGCATGCATGCATGCATACATACATACATACATACATACATACATACATACATACATACATACATACATACATACATACATACATACATAATTACATATACATAATATTATACATATAACGTTAACTTTGTAGCATTGTAAATGCATCGCCTAGGTTAACGAATTGACAAAACATTTCGGAAAAAGTTACTTCGAGTTAGTAACTTGGATATCCCTTTATATCTAATTACGAATGGATATGTATAAGACAACATTTTGATAACTTCTTATAGAAAGAACTGTCAATAAAAAGTCCTCGATAAGGCAGCTGCGTTTGTTACGTGATAATTTCATTCTGGATGGGAATTGTATCTGTTTAAATAAGTGGTAGTTCTAACTGGTAACTGACATATATAATCAAAATATGATGTCACCGTCACAGGGAACAACTGGGGAACTGGTGAGGATGGTCGATCGTGCATTGGCTGCGGGCTACAGGAAGAGTTCTACGGCTGCGCAGATGTCGAGATCGTCGCGAAGACAGCACAACCGCCTTCCGATCGACCTGCCAAGCCTACCAAGAATTCACTACCTCCTAAGGAAGAAAGACCGACCATCCAGCCACCAATATGGCTACCGGATGTTGTCACAACCTCACCTGCCAAGCCATGGGTACCGGAAGTTGTCACAACCTTACGTGCTAAGCCATGGGTACCGGAAGTTGTCACAACCTTACCTGCCAAGCCATGGGTACCGGAAGTTGTCACAACCTTACCTGCCAAGCCATGGGTACCGGAAGTTATCACGGCTGCCCCTGCGAAGCCACAGCTCCCAACTCTGGCCTCCAAAGACTGCGGCGTTGTGGATGGTTACGAAGGCAACAAAATCTTGGACAGGTTAGCGGTTTTTCTCTAATGACAGCTATTCAGACGGCTAGTCATATTAATATATTTCGAAGTTTACATAATCTCAATCAATCGACAATTAATTTTTGTAAACATTGCATACAGCATAAAGAACATTTCATTTAGATTTTTACCAGTTTTAAACACTGCAAAATGGGTAATTTTCTCGTGTCGAAATTTGTGTACAGACGAACACTGAACACACGGATAAAAGGAACGCCTCGTCAGCGAAATGACTTGAGCATCTTGTAGACTACATAGTGTTATCACCCTTCCATGGGGTCTTATTGCTAAAACAAGTATTTTGTTTAAATAGATACATCGTTCGACCTTTCGTTATAATTGTTCTCTTTGTCCGCCAGATGGTGCCAGGTGAACTGTCGTCTCGGCCACTGTCCGGCGATGCTGTGTCGCTGCGGACCTCGTGCCGCCACTCGGAAGGTGTGTAAGACGACAAAGGTCGGGCCGTGGAAGAACGCCAACCTCGACTCGTGGTGCGCCCGAAACTGTGTCGCCGGTTTCTGTCCGGCGACCCACTGCATGTGTGAGAAGGTCACGTTCACGGAGTAGACACTTCGTTCGTCGACCCACTGCATGTGTGAGAAGGTCACGTTCACGGAGTAGACACTTCGTTCGTCGACCCACGATTTCAAGAATCACATCCGTGTGACATTAGTTTAACAGTTTCAAGAGTCGCGTTCATGTGACATCCATTGAACGAGGTTTCCAGTCGCGTTCATGTGATTTTCTCTCGATTTTCGCTGATTTTCACAGTATTATACTATATCCATGCAACTAAGTTTAAAGTTTAAAGGTACTTAGTTGGAATTATCTAGCCAACTATTTAATATGTTCTCTAGACGCGTCCGTTTAAAATACGTTGTCTGTTTCGCTTACCAACTAAACTATACGTTGGACTTGATAAACTGTTATTTTGTGGAGTATATATATATATATATATATATATATATATATATATATGTATATATATATATATATATATATAATTATATAATTATATAATTATATAATTATATAATTATATAATTATATAATTATATAATTATATAATTATATAATTATATAATTATATAATTATATAATTATATATAATATATATATATATATATTGTATATATATATATATATATATATATATATATAATTATATATATATATATATATATATATATATATATATATATATATACATATATATATATATATATATATATATATAATATATATATATATATATATATATATATATATATATATATATATATATATATATATATTGTAGATATATATATATATATATATATAATTATATATAATATATATATATATATATATATATATATATATATATATATATATATACATATATATATATATATAATATATATATGTATATATATATATATATATATATATATATACATAATAAATTCATACATTTTCCAAAAAAAATTAAATCTTATGTTCTAACTACGCATGTTGCATGCTTTGATATATTTTTAGTTACGAATTCGTTCCTTTGCATGCTTTTATTTTTATACTGTACACATACGTTAAAATGTAAATGATGTATTGTAAATTGTCACTTTTCTATCGGTGCGAACATTCTAGTAGCAGAACTTGGTGGTCATGCTTTTGTAGTATTGCATCTCTATGGCATTGTATTAAAACTGTTCATATATATATTTTACTTGTTGTTTGATTATTAGGCAGACCTAGATGTCTTAATTATAGTTCTACAAATCAAAATACATTAAAATTAACTAATGTATCGTTCATTATTTACATCTTACATTTATATAACGAAAGGAAGGCGTATCGACCAACTGCGGCGTGGCACATCGCGCAGGAACAGCAATAGCTAGAACAGCATAGAATGGGAACAGCTGAAAAATGTTTGTAGACAATCTTTCATTGAGAACAGTAACCAATGGGGGTCTTTCCTGAATTGGATCGAACGAGTACCAATAGCTTGCCCTGACTCCCATTAACGTTGTTAAAAGCTCTTAAACCCCGATTTTCCAGTATTACTTATTAACTGTTATCTCGAATATGTGAAAATTGTCAACATCGCGACGCGGCAGAGGGACACTGTCACTGGTGTGTCATAGAAATAGTGTCCTCGGTAAAACGGCAATGGATATATACGTTTAAAAAAAAACTCATTACATTTCATAAAGGATTGTGTTTAAGGATGCATTTTCCTTAAGAACTCTTTATCTTAGTGAAACGGCGCCTAGAGCTTGGTGTATTTATGTTCATACTTCACAGGTCTATTAGCATTAACACTAGAATTGCTATTTTGTTCGCCTTAACGATTATATTGATGAAGCCAGTTTGATAACCGGTTGTTCAGCAAGTCCTGGGTCCAGACGTGGACGAAATGTTTTTTTTCACGCGGAGTAGGTAATGGACGTTTGCCAAGATATTTAGAAGATCAGAAATAGGCGAGCAGCAAAACCACCAAACAGACCGATTTAAATGCCCCCCCCCCCTACACACACCTAAATGTTATATCATTAGAAAGCCCTGCATCTCCCCGTTATTATTAAGCCTGTCGTAGAGTTGCCAAGTGGGGCAGTTAGCGGTAATTCAAGGTTGAACAAGGTCACTGTCAAACGTTCAATTTTAGAAACTGCGCTCTTCAGAAAACGTCTTGATATTTAATTGGCTGTATAGCTACTTTATTTCATGAGAAAATGGTCAAGCCATACATTTTTTAAAAGCGCATTATCTCTGCATCA
>OZ024855.1:43030601-43040601 GCA_964017155.1 Oasisia sp. SBJ-2009
GTGCGCATGAGCTTTTTACGTGGTTTCGTTGACGCCCGTGTTTCAAGTCCATCGTGTGATAACTTTTACGGTGAACGTACTACTATAAAAGAACTTGGAGGCTGCACTATTCACTGTGGTTGACGTACGGGTTTTGTCTTTTGATTGAATTGTCTGCTTCATTGTGATCCATGTACTTAGTGAACTAATCGTATCTGTTCGACAGGATCTTCACCGATCTTCACGATGCGTCTCGCCTGGTCTGTGCCGCTGGTGACGCTGCTACTAGTGTGTGCCGTGGAGATCCGTGGTCACGGCCGACTGAGGGTTCCTCCTTCGAGGGCCAGTATGTGGCGTGACGGATTCGGTACTCCTGCCAACTTTAACGACAACGAACTGTTCTGCGGCGGGGCCTGGGTAAGTACCTGACGTTGTTCATTGACTTGAAGTATCCATAAATGTATTTACACTCTCTTCCTGAATAATAATAATAATAAGACAACTTATATTGCGCCTAAATTCAAGGAAACCAAATTCAGAGGCGCATCAATACAAAAAGGGTTAACCGATCTCTGAGTCATAAATAATTACAATTGTTAACACATTGACTGATACGTCAGGGAGCTATGGTGGATAGACAACGTAGCAAAGAGGTCTTTTTAAACGACGGTGGAATTCAGCAATATTTTCAGTTGATCTAACATTAGAAGGAAGCGTATTACAAAGAGTAGATGCAGCCACAGAAAAACCCGATTCCGATATTGTTATTGACTTAAATAATATACATAAATTAATTAGAACTAGATGATCGAAGTTGGATAGGTAGAGACCTAATCACGACCATTGATAAGTAATTTTGAACAAGTTGTAAATTTGTGATAGCCTTAAGGGAATTTCTTCTTACTGATCGCTGGATCAGTTGTAGTGGCTTCAGACATTCAGACATTTCACTTATAGTGTAGACATTTACTTAATATATAATTGCCTTAGCTCAACATAAATACACATTATTATCATTATCATTTATCATTATCATTTAATATAATTAGTAATCAACAGCAAATTACAACCTGTTCATGACGTCGAAGGGCATTGCAAACACCTGGCTGACTACCTCACAAGTAGAGAGACACTTCAGCGTGGCGGGCAATATCAATCGCCCATGCCTGACCTGAAATAATTAATATACGCATAATAATTCTTTTGTGTTTTCATCGCTTTGACTTTCACCATTATAAAATATAAAAGTTTCTTCTCCGGGATCGGAGGTTGAATAGATAAATAACAAAGGTAGTGTATTCAATGTGCTTGGATACATTTTCAAAGTGTTTTTTACTTGTATTTTTGTACAACATTTACCTATGTTTTTATACTGTTTAGACTTGTACTTGACAAAATAAAACATATCTGTACTTGTATTCAAGTATATTGTGCATGTATTTGACCCCGGTCTGCACTCAACTCGGTGTGTCGTTATTGCAGTATCAGAATGGACTGAACGGTGGAAAGTGCGGAGTGTGCGGCGATCCCTGGGGAAAGCCAAATCCTCAGTTCGTGGCTGGTGGGAAATACGCCAATGGAATCATCACTCGAACCTACAAGGATGGTCAAGTAAGAAATGGAAATTATACTTTTTATTTTTTAGTTTTGTACAAGCAATGTGCGTGCAACGATTACACGCAAGGAACTATTTTATTGCGTATTTGTGAATTTACTGTACCGTCTCAACGTAAAAAAACTTGATGAAATGTAAATTTACTGTATCTGTAAAAACAACTTTATCAATTATCACCACGAGTTGGTTTTCGCTACAATATGTGGGTATGTTAATGTATTTCATGCCTACACATGGTTTACTGAAGCACAACAACTTCGACAAGATGTGACGATGCACCTCACAAGGCGTATTTCCATACAACCTAACATGACGTCTTCTAAAGTACCGTGTTATACTGCTAACAAACAGTTCCCATAAACTTTTTAATCACACTGTATTTACGCTTTATTAAAGCACATATCTGCCGTAAGTACACTTTATTATAACTGATGCAACATAAACTGACGTCACTAACATACATTAGAGCAAGCAATAACGTGTCTTGTTCGTGCTACAGGAGATTGCAGTAGCCGTTGACGTCACAGCACCACATGGCGGCTGGTTTGAGTTCCGAATCTGTCCGAACAATGACTTCCGAGTTCCGGTAACGCACGAATGTCTCAACAGAAACTTACTCCCCCTGGCGGACGGAACCGGTTACCGAGTGAACCTGAACCTCAAAGAACCCGCCGGATTCAAGAACGCCACCCTTCGTTTGCCGACGGGACTTGTCTGCACGCAGTGTGTGTTGCAGTGGAGATGGCATACGGGTAAGTCAGGACACGCACACACACGCACACACACGCGCACTCGCACACACACACGCACATACACACACATACACATATATATATATATATATATGTATACACACATATATATATATATATAGATATATATATATATATATATATATATATATATATATATATATGTATGTTTATATGTATATGTATATGTATATGTATATGTATATGTATATGTATATGTATATGTATATGTATATGTATATGTATATGTATATGTATATGTATATGTATATGTATATGTATATGTATATGTATATGTATATGTATATGTATATGTATATGTATATGTATATGTATATGTATATGTATATGTATATGTATATGTATATGTATATGTATATGTATATGTATATGTATATGTATACGTATACGTATACGTATACGTATACGTATATGTATATGTATATGTATATATATGTATATTATATACACACACGTATATATATATATATATTATATATATACATGCATGCATGCATTTATGCATGCATACATACATACATACATACATACATACATACATACATACATACATACATACACACATACACACACACACACATACACACACACACACACACACACACACACACACACACAAACTTGGATATCCCTTTATATCTAATTACGAATGAATATGTAAGACAACATTTTGATAACTTCTTATAGAAAGAACTGTCAATAAAAAGTCCTCGATAAGGCAGCTGCGTTTGTTACGTGATAATTTCATTCTGGATGGGAATTGTATCTGTTTAAATAAGTTGTAGTTCTAACTGGTAACTGACATATATAATCAAAATATGGTGTCACCGTCACAGGGAACAACTGGGGAACTGGTGAGGATGGTCGATCGTGCATTGGCTGCGGGCTACAGGAAGAGTTCTACGGCTGCGCAGATGTCGAGATCGTCGCGAAGACAGCACAACCGCCTTCCGATCGACCTGCCAAGCCTACCAAGAATTCACTACCTCCTAAGGAAGAAAGACCGACCATCCAGCCACCAATATGGCTACCGGATGTTGTCACAACCTCACCTGCCAAGCCATGGGTACCGGAAGTTGTCACAACCTTACGTGCTAAGCCATGGGTACCGGAAGTTGTCACAACCTTACCTACCAAGCCATGGGTACCGGAAGTTGTCACAACCTTACCTGCCAAGCCATGGGTACCGGAAGTTATCACGGCTGCCCCTGCGAAGCCACAGCTCCCAACTCTGGCCTCCAAAGACTGCGGCGTTGTGGATGGTTACGAAGGCAACAAAATCTTGGACAGGTTAGCGGTTTTTCTCTAATGACAGCTATTCAGACGGCTAGTCATATTAATATATTTCGAAGTTTACATAATCTCAATCAATCGACAATTAATTTTTGTAAACATTGCATACAGCATAAAGAACATTTCATTTAGATTTTTACCAGTTTTAAACACTGCAAAATGGGTAATTTTCTCGTGTCGAAATGTGTGTACAGACGAACACTGAACACACGGATAAAACGAACGCCTCGTCAGCGAAATGACTTGAGCATCTTGTAGACTACATAGTGTTATCACCCTTCCATGGGGTCTTATTGCTAAAACAAGTATTTTGTTTAAATAGATACATCGTTCGACCTTTCGTTATAATTGTTCTCTTTGTCCGCCAGATGGTGCCAGGTGAACTGTCGTCTCGGCCACTGTCCGGCGATGCTGTGTCGCTGCGGACCTCGTGCCGCCACTCGGAAGGTGTGTAAGACGACAAAGGTCGGGCCGTGGAAGAACGCCAACCTCGACTCGTGGTGCGCCCGAAACTGTGCCGCCGGTTTCTGTCCGGCGACCCACTGCATGTGTGAGAAGGTCACGTTCACGGAGTAGACACTTCGTTCGTCGACCCACTGCATGTGTGGGAAGGTCACGTTCACGGAGTAGACACTTCGTTCGTCGACCCACGATTTCAAGAATCACATCCGTGTGACATTAGTTTAACAGTTTCAAGAGTCGCGTTCATGTGACATCCATTGAACGAGGTTTCCAGTCGCGTTCATGTGATTTTCTCTCGATTTTCGCTGATTTTCACAGTATTATACTATATCCATGCAATTAAGTTTAAAGTTTAAAGGTACTTAGTTGGAATTATCTAGCCAACTATTTAATATGTTCTCTAGACGCGTCCGTTTAAAATACGTTGTCTGTTTCGCTTACCAACTAAGCTATACGTTGGACTTGATAAACTGTTATTTTGTGGAGTATATATATATATATATATATATATATATATATATATATATATATATATATATATATATATATATATATATATATAATTATATATAATATATATATATATATTGTATATATATATATATATATATATATATATATATATATATATATATATATAATTATATAATATATATATATATATATATATATATATATATATATATATATATAATATATATATATATATATATATATATATATATATATATATATATATATATATATATATATATATATATATATATATATATATATATAATAAATTCATACATTTTCCAAAAAATTAAAATCTTATGTTCTAACTACGCATGTTGCATACTTTGATATATTTTTAGTTACGAATTCGTTCCTTTGCATGCTTTTATTTTTATACTGTACACATACGTTAAAATGTAAATGATGTATTGTAAATTGTCACTTTTCTATCGGTGCGAACATTCTAGTAGCAGAACTTGGTGGTCATGCTTTTGTAGTATTGCATCTCGATGGCAGCGTATTAAAACTGTTCATATATATATTTTACTGGTTGTTTGATTATTAGCCAAACCTAGATGTCTTAATTATAGTTCTACAAATCAAAATACATTAAAATTAGCTAATTTATCGTTCATTATTTACATCTTACATTTATATAACGATAGGAAGGCGTATCGACCAACTGCGGCGTGGCACATCGCGCAGGAACAGCAATAGCATAGATTGGGAACAGCTGAAAACTGTTTGTAGACAATCTTTCATTGAGAACAGTAACCAATGGGGGTCTTTCCTGAATTGGGTCGAACGAGAACCAATAGCTTGCCCTGACTCCCATTAACGTTGTTAAAAGCTCTTAAACCCCGATTTTCCAGTATTACTTATTAACTGTTATCTCGAATATGTGAAAATTGTCAACATCGCGACGCGGCAGAGGGACACTGTCACTGGTGTGTCATAGAAATATTGTCCTCGGTATAACGGCAATGGATATATACGTTTTAAAAAAAAACCTCATTACATTTCATAAAGGATTGTGTTTAAGGATGCATTTTCCTTAAGAACTCTTTATCTTAGTGAAACGGCACCTAGAGCTTGGTGTATTTATGTTCATACTTCACATATCTATTAGCATTAACACTAGAATTGCTATTTTGTTCGCCTTAACGATTATATTGATGAAGCCAGTTTAATAACCGGTTGTTCAGCAAGTCCTGGGTACAGACGTGGCCGAAATGTTTTTTTTTCACGCGGAGTAGGTAATGGACGTTTGCCAAGATATTTAGAAGATCAGAAATAGGCGAGCGGCAAAACCACCAAACAGACCGATTTAAATGCCCCCCCCCCCCACACACACCTAAATGTTATATCATTAGAAAGCCCTGCATCTCCCCGTTATTATTAAGCCTGTCGTAGAGTTGCCAAGTGGTGCAGTTAGCGGTAATTCAAGGTTGAACAAAGTCACTGTCAAACGTTCAATTTTAGAAACTGCGCTCTTCAGAAAACGTCTTGATATTTAATTGGCTGTATAGCTACTTTATTGAGAAAATGGTCAAGCCATACATTTTTTAAAAGCACATTATCTCTGCATCAAAACAGTATAACGAATTTTGCTGTATCATGGAAACATAAAACTGACGACACGCTCGAACAAGGTCACCCACAAAATGTCAGATATTATAAAGTTGACAATATAGTGAACATCAAAAGGTTATACTGTTTGCACATCTACTTCAAGATTATGGAGATGTCATACACTGTGTGAAAGACCAATTTCACCCCGTCATAATGCGGTATGACATGACGCTGCGAGATGAAGCAGTGTGTGTGGAGCGGCGTTCAAAAGTAGTCACCGTAAATCTATGATTGTTGGAAATTGCGCCATCACGCAAGCTAGTATAATGTCATTGTGTCATTCTGTGACTTTTTATACAAATTTTAAATAATTGTGTTTTTTTCACTTATATTGACCCAAAAGGACTGAAAAAAAACTGTTTCCATTTTTCCGTCCACTTTTTCGTGGGAAAATTCAAGATGGCCGCCACCGGTCACCAAAAGTCTTATAATCGCTATATCTTTGGTATTAAACGGCATAGAAACTTGAACTCGGAATCGTTTTATATGTGTTGAAGTATGTGGAATTCAATGCAACTATTATTTTTATGAAAAAAAGTAAAATAAAGCTATGCCAGCCATAAATGCGTTAAAATGACCGTAATGTATGTATATTATGCGCAGTTATGTAGCAAATATATGTCCAGTAACATTTCATAAAGATTTTAAATGATTGTGTTTTTTTCACTTATATTGACGCAAAAGGACTGACAAAACTGTTTCCATTTTTTCCGTCCACATTTTCGTGGGAAAATTCAAGATGGCTGCCACCGGTCACCAAAAGTCTTAAAGCGCTATATCTTTGGCAATAAACGGTATAGAAACTTGAACTCGAAATCGTATTATATGTTTTTAAGTATGATGAATCCAATGCAACCATTATTTTGATGAAAATAAAATGAAGTTATACCAGCAATGTAGGTGTTAAAATAGCCATTAAACGTTAGCCATTATTTTAAAGAACATATCATGTACAATGTATATTTTATATCTATATTTTATATTTGTTTGCCGTGTCCTATTTTTACTGTATATTTAGGCACTATGTAAGTCAACGCCAGACTACATTCCAATTTATCATGTAACTTTTACACGTTGAATATGGCAATAAAGCTTTATTATTATTATTATTATTATAGATCAAAAATTCGTCTGCAAGATGACTCTCCTCTTCACTCTGGCCCTCTTTGTCCCGAATGTTGATCACATCGTCGGAAACTTTCAGGAACATCTTGAAGTATGTAGGTTTTAGCTTTCCCTGTGTTCCGTGTCCATTGATGTCTGCTCCAATAAATGTATGAAACCCTGGTAGAGCTGCTTGTCTTGTTAGGAGCCAGGGCTGTCGGGACGCATTTCTGCAACGTAGGTCCTGCCATGTACTCACTAACAGGATATAACTCAGATTTCTCATTGTTTTGAAATGGGAAGAAAACAGTTTTCAACGTTGTGATGCAAAAGGGGTAGGTAGACCATTTCATGGCTCAGAGAAGAATGCTCACTCCAACCTCAACCGTTTATGATTAAAGCTGGTAAACAAGATAAACACGTCGTTGGCGAAACATCCCCCATGTAAAGCAAGTTTTGAGGAACTTGCAAGGCGGGCTCAGTGGCAAACGAATGTGTGGATGTCGTCACATGTGACCAACCCAAACATTTGTTCCCCACTGGAGCATGGGTGGGAAAGAAAAAAGTGGAAAACTTTTTCCTGTCCAATGGCGTCAGAGCTCCTGGAAGGTCTCATCTGCTCATGCATAAGTATAATTCGCTGAACAAACAACTGTGCATGCAGTCAGAACAGTTTGTGTTGCACAGAGCTGTGCACATGTCATGGCAATGAAATCGTTTAAAATCCACATTCAGTTAGCGATCTAGACATTCTACGTGATGATGACGAGGATGACAGTGCATTATAGGTGGGTAGAATGTTTGTAGTCGCCGCACCAAATCGACTTACAAATATACAATCATTCGTGATGAATAAATAATTTGCCAAAAAAGAAAGCCAAAAAAGTCGCTTTACAGTCACATTATGATGTTGCATTGAATACATTGCAATTGTATAATGATTAGTGTCTGGTGCAATTTTGAATATTGATAAATCGATGATGGCATTGTGTGTCCACCAGTTCATGTATACTTCTGTGTATAGTTCTGCAGTTTTTCACAGAGGTATCGTCATCATATCAATCAAACACTTCCACAACCGTGTCAGCTTTTTGAAATCCTATCAGAAGTTGTTTGAAGTATGACAAGGCTAATGCATCAAATGAATTGAATTGGTACCCCCTATCATTTGAATAACAGCCATGGCATCCCAAATATACACCATGGTTGAAGTGGTGCTTTGCGGAAGTTCAGACACTCTCTCGACTTGAGCTTCCAGTTGATGACCCAGTTCCGCTTTATTAGTTTTCCGCATTATACCATCAGCATGAACAATGGCCGAGAACGGTGACCATAGAAACGTCATCTCTGCACCCCGCCAACCACAGGGCTCTGCGGAACACAATCTCCGGACTAATAGCTGCTGTCACAACACCTCCCTTGCCACAGTAGAAGTTGTTATGTGTTACCATGTCAGCAAATGTTTTCATCCCTGACTTTTTGATGGGGCTGTAGAAGCTGCATGATTAACCTGATTCAAGTGTGCCATGCACAAATCTCTGCAACCTTTTCTCTCCAGCACATACATTGTTCAGGAGCGAATTTTGTACATCCTATGTATCCCAGTAGATAGGTTGATGAGTACATCTGGGTGAGATTCAGGCTCCCTCAATGTTTGGCAAGTCACAGTGCTGCGACCAGTGGATAAGCCAGACACCCCCAGAAGTCTTCTCAATGTCTGAAGTTGGTATTCCATACAAAGAGTCATACAATGCGTAATTCCAACTGCCGAGGGAGTGCAGCAGAACATAGAGGAACACGCTGGGAACTATGTGCACTCAGGTCTTCATCGGCCAAAAAGCGTCGCTTTTTTTGTTGATAACACTGATGGTCAGGTAGACACAACTGAGGGTAAGAATTTGTTTCATGCGACAGCAATGACAGTGTACCAGAGACAACCTACGATAGATGATAGAACATACCTCACCAAGGCACAGCATCCGGAGAGTCACATATCATCAGTATCGATGGCATGGCTTTTGTGCATGAATTTAGCGTTCACAAAGGTCACATTGATAACTGTCAAGGCCTTTCAGCATTTTTTATTCGCGCAATTAACAGCAAACCTTTCGGCTGCTGCGCGGCATATTTACTCTTTGATGACTACAGCACCAATTCGTTGAAAGATCATATGAGGCAACAAAGAACAGCTGGCATATCTTCTGACCCGGGCAATAAGGTCGACGATAACACACCCACCCACATCTAAAGTCATTCCTGAATAGAAAGGATACAAAGGCGTGCAGATACATTGATAACACTGTATGCAGATGTAGAACTGGGTGATCTAGGCATTTATTTCAGTGATACAGATGTACTTTTGTAGACGTTGCGCGGAGTTCCAGAACTCAGTGCAGAGAGCGTTGCGATGATGGGTACAGGAGCTAAGTGACGCCCTGTCAAACTCAAGCCTATCTACGATGCCATGCGTCCTAACAAGACAAGCAGCTCTAACAGGGTTTAATACACTTATTGGAGCAGACATCAATGGACACAGAACACAGGGAAAGCGAAAACCTACATATTTCTAGATGTTCCTGAAAGTTTCCGACGATTTGATCAGCGCCATTGGTGACTTTGGGGTTGGAATGTATCCGTCAGATCT
>OZ024855.1:43043101-43060601 GCA_964017155.1 Oasisia sp. SBJ-2009
TGACTGGCGATTAATTTAACTCGTGCCATATGCAGCTGTGACAGCTACAGCTAAACCACGCCCCAGAGGACAAGTCGAGGCTCGTTCGACGTCACACTCCAGTCAAGACAATGATAGTTGCACAATGGGAGTTGTTCAGCTGGTCGTGAATGGCTCGTTTCGATTCATCGAACCGTGACGACAACAAGGTGGCGTCCCGTAATTGTGACATATTTGGTAAGTGAGTGACGCAACGAGTGACACATTTCGCCTGTATATAAGTCTAATTTCGAAGGATGTCAACCAGTTTAACAGCAACAGGGAAGAGACAGAGAGAGAGAGATAATTGCAGAGAACCACTAGAACCAACAACGTTTCGAGAGCAACCCGATCGCTTCGACAGCTACAACTTCGACACTATATTTTGTAAGTTTTTGTCTACGCATATTAGGAGGTGACGAGAATAGGTTCGCAGTATGTTGCATTGGCCGGGATACAGTGTTATTAATATGCAGTGAGGCGTTGAAGCGAAAATGAATATTGGGAAACTGTGAGAGCTTAATCTCAAGACTTCAGTGTAGGACCCAATGGAATATGTAAGATATATTTTCAGTTTTACAATATTTGATATTGATTGTTATGACACTAATCGTACGTTCGCATGAGCCTTTGACGTGGTTTCGTTGATGCCCGTGTTTCAAGTCCACCGTGTGATAACTTTTATGGTGAACGTACTACTATAAAAGAACTTGGAGGCTGCACTATTCACTGTGGTTGGCGTACGGTTTTGTCTTTTGATTGAATTGTCTGCTTCATTTTGATCCATGTACTTAGTGAACTAATCGTATCTGTTCGACAGGATCTTCACCGATCTTCACGATGCGTCTCGCCTGGTCTGTGCCGCTGGTGACGCTGTTACTGGTGTGTGCCGTGGAGATCCGTGGTCACGGCCGACTGAGGGTTCCTCCTTCGAGGGCCAGTATGTGGCGTGACGGATTCGGTACTCCTGCCAACTTTAACGACAACGAACTGTTCTGCGGCGGGGCCTGGGTAAGTACCTGACGTTGTTCAATGACTTGAAGTATCCATAAATGTATTTACACTCTCTTCCTGAATAATAATAATAATAATAATAATAATAAGTTAATTTATATTGCGCCTAAATTCAAGGAAACCAAATTCAGAGGCGCATCAATAGAAAAAGGGTTAACCGATCTCTGAGTCATAAATAATTACAATTGTTAACACATTGACTGATACGTCAGGGAACTATGGTGGATATGCAACGTAGCAAAGGGGTCTTTTTAAACGACGGTGGAATTCAGCAATATTTTCAGTTGATCTAACATTAGAAGGAAGCGATTTACAAAGAGTAGATGCAGCCACAGAAAAACCCGATTCCGATATTGTTATTGACTTAAATAATATACATAAATTAATTAGAACTAAATGATCGAAGTTGGATAGGTGGAGACCTAATCACGACCATTGATAAGTAATTTTGAACAAGTTGTAAATTTGTGATAGCCTTAAGGGAATTTCATCTTACTGATCGCTGGATCAGTTGTAGTGGCTTCAGACATTCAGACATTTCACTTATAGTGTAGACTTTTACTTAATATATAATTGCCTTAGCTCAACATAATTACACATTATTATCATTATCATTTATCATTATCATTTATCATTATCATTTAATATAATTAGTAATCAACAGCAAATTACAACCTGTTCATGATGTCGAAGGGCATTGCAAACACTTGGCTAGCTACCTCACAAGTAGAGTGACACTTCAGCGTGGCGGGCAATGTCAATCGCCCATGCCTGACCTGAAATAATTAATATACGCATAATAATTCTTTTGCGTTTTCATCGCTTTGACTTTCACCATTATAAAATATAAAAGTTTCTTCTCCGGGATCGGAGGTTGAATAGATAAATAACAAAGGTAGTGTATTCAATGTGCTTGGATACATTTTCAAAGTGTTTTTACTTGTGTTTTTTACACAATACTTACCTATGTTTTTATACTGTCTAGACTTGTACTTGACAAAATAAAAAACATCTGTACTTGTATTCAAGTACATTGTGCATGTAATTGACCCCGGTCCGCACTCAACTCGGTGTTTCGTTGTTGCAGTATCAGAATGGACTGAACGGTGGAAAGTGCGGAGTCTGTGGCGATCCCTGGGGAAAGCCGAATCCCCAGTTCGTGGCTGGTGGGAAATACGCCAATGGAATCATCACACGAACCTACAAGGAGGGTCAAGTAAGAAATGGAAATTATACTTTTTATTTTTGTACAAGCAATGTGCGTGCAACGATTACACGCAAGGAACTATTTTATTGCGTATTTGTGAATTTACTGTACCGTCTCAACGTAAAAAAACTTGATGAAATGTAAATTTACTGTATCTGTAAAAACAACTTTATCAATTATCACCACGAGTTGGTTTTCGCTACAATATGTGGGTATGTTAATGTATTTCATGCCTACACATGGTTTACCGAAGCACAACAACTTCGACAGGATGTGACGATGCACTTCACAAGGCGTATTTCCATACAACCTAACATGACGTCTTCTAAAGTTCCGTGTTATAGTGCTAACAAACAGTTCCCAGAAACTTTTTAATCACACTGTATTTACGCTTTATTAAAGCACATATCTGCCGTAAGTACACTTTATTATAACTGATGCAACATAAACTGACGTCACTAACATACATTAGAGCAAGCAATAACGTGTCTTGTTCGTGCTACAGGAGATTGCAGTAGCCGTTGACGTCACAGCACCACATGGCGGCTGGTTCGAGTTCCGAATCTGTCCGAACAATGACTTCCGAGTTCCGGTAACGCACGAATGTCTCAACAGAAACTTACTCCCCCTGGCGGACGGAACCGGTTACCGAGTGAACCTGAACCTCAAAGAACCCGCCGGATTCAAGAACGCCACCCTTCGTTTGCCGACGGGACTTGACTGCACGCAGTGTGTGTTGCAGTGGAGATGGCATACGGGTAAGTCACGACACGCACACACACGCGCACACGCACACACACACACGCACACACGCACACACGAAAATACACACACACACATAATACATATATATATATATATATATATATATATATATATATATATATATATATATATATATATATATTATGTATATATATGTGTGTGTGTATATATATATATATATATATATATATATATATATATATATATATATTATATACATACATACATGCATGCATACATACATACATACATACATACATACATACATACATACATACATACATACATACATACATACATACATACATACATACATACATACATACATACATACATACATACATACATACATACATACATACATACATACATACATACATACATACATACTTACATACATACATGCAATTACATACATAATTACATATACATACAACGTCAAGTTTGTAGCATTGTAAATGCATCGCCTTGTAGGTTAACGAATTGACAAAACATTTTGGAAAAAGTTACTTCGAGTTAGTAACTTGGATATCCCTTTATATGAAATTACGAATGGATATGTCTAAGACAACATTTTGATAACTTCTTATAAAAAGAACTGTCAATAAAAAGTCCTCGATATGTCAGCTGCGTTTGTTACGTGATAAGTTCATTCTGGATGGCAATTGTATCTGTTTAAATAAGTGGTAGTTCTAACTGGTAACTGACATATATAATCAAAATATGGTGTCACCGTCACAGGGAACAACTGGGGAACTGGTGAGGATGGTCGATCGTGCGTTGGCTGCGGGCTACAGGAAGAGTTCTACGGCTGCGCAGATGTCAAGATCGTCGCGAAGACAGCACAATCGCCTTCCGATCGACCTGCCAAGCCTACCAAGAATTCACTACCTCCTAAGGAGGAAAGACCGACCATCCAGCCACCACTATGGCTACCGGATGTTGGCACAACCTCACCTGCCAAGCCATGGGTACCGGAAGTTGTCACAACCTTGCCTGCCAAGCCATGGGTACCGGAAGTTATCACGGCTGCCCCTGCGAAGCCACAGCTCCCAACTCTGGCCGCCAAGGACTGCGGCGTTGTGGATGGCTACGAAGGCAACACAATCTTGGACAGGTTAGCGGTTTTTCTGTAATGACAACTATTCAGACAGCTAGTCATATTAATATATTTCGAAGTTTACATAATCTCAATCAATCGACAATTAATTTTTGTAAACACTGCATACACTGCATAAATAACATTTCATTTAGATTTTTACCAGTTTTAGACACTGCAAAATGGGTAATTTTCTCGTGTCGAAATTTGTATACAGACGAACACTGAACACACGGATAAAAGGAACGCCTCGTCAGCGAAATGACTTGAGCATCCTGTAGACTACATAGTGTTATCACCCTTCCATGGGGTCTTATTGCTAAAACAAGTATTATGTTTAAATAGATACATCTTTCGACCTTTCGTTATAATTGTTCTCTTTGTCCGCCAGATGGTGCCAGGTGAACTGTCCTCTCGGCCACTGTCCGGCGATGCTGTGTCGCTGCGGACCTCGTGCCGACACTCGGAAGGTGTGTAAGACGACAAAGGTCGGGCCGTGGAAGAACGCCAACCTCGACTCGTGGTGCGCCCGAAACTGTGCCGCCGGTTTCTGTCCGGCGACCCACTGCATGTGTGAGAAGGTTACGTTCACGGGGTAGACACTTCGTTCGTCGACCCACGATTTCAAGAATCACATCCGTGTGACATTAGTTTAACAGTTTCAAGAGTCGCGTTCAAGTGATTTTTACTCGATTTTCGCTGATTTTCACAGTATTATACTATATCTATGCAACTAAGTTTAAAGGTACTTAGTTGGAATTATCTAGCCACCTATTTAATATGTTCTCTAGACGCGTCCGTTTAAAATACGTTGTCTGTTTCGCTTACCAACTAAACTATACGTTGGACTTGATAAACTGTTATTTTGTGGAGTAGATATATATATATATATATATATATATATATATATATATATATATAGATATATATATATATATATATATATATATATATATATATATATATATATATATATATATATATATATATAATAAATTCATACATTTTACAAAAAATTAAAATCTTATGTTCTAACTACGTATGTTGCATACTTTGATATATTTTTAGTTACGAATTCGTTCCTTTGCATACTTTTATTTTTATACTGTACACATACGTTAAAATGTAAATGATGTATTGTAAATTGTCACTTTTCTATCGGTGCGAACATTCTAGTAGCAGAACTTGGTGGTCATGCTTTTGTAGTATTGTATCTCGATGGCAGCGTATTAAAACTGTTCATATATATATTTTACTGGTTGTTTGATTATTAGCCAAACCTAGATGTCTTAATTATAGTTCTACAAATCAAAATACATTAAAATTAGCTAATTTATCGTTCATTATTTACATCTTACATTTATATAACGATAGGAAGGCGTATCGACCAACTGCGGCGTGGCACATCGCGCAGGAACAGCAATAGCATAGATTGGGAACAGCTGAAAACTGTTTGTAGACAATCTTTCATTGAGAACAGTAACCAATGGGGGTCTTTCCTGAATTGGGTCGAACGAGTACCAATAGCTTGCCCTGACTCCCATTAACGTTGTTAAAAGCTCTTAAACCCCGATTTTCCAGTATTACTTATTAACTGTTATCTCGAATATGTGAAAATTTTCAACATCGCGACGCGGCAGAGGGACACTGTCACTGGTGTGTCATAGAAATATTGTCCTCGGTAAAACGGCAATGGATATATACGTTTTAAAAAAAAACCTCATTACATTTCATAAAGGATTGTGTTTAAGGATGCATTTTCCTTAAGAACTCTTTATCTTAGTGAAACGGCACCTAGAGCTTGGTGTATTTATGTTCATACTTCACATCGAATTGCTATTTTTTTCGCCTTAACGATTATATTGATGAAGCCAGTTTGATAACCGGTTGTTCAGCAAGTCCTGGGTCCAGACGTGGCCGAAATGTTTTTTTTTTCACGCGGAGTAGGTAATGGACGTTTGCCAAGATATTTAGAAGATCAGAAATAGGCGAGCGGCAAAACCACCAAACAGACCGATTTAAATGCCCCCCCCCCCCTACACACATCTAAATGTTATATCATTAGAAAGCCCTGCATCTCCCCGTTATTATTAAAGGAAGCCAAAAGGGAAATATTACGTGATATGCACGTGAAAGAGCTAATACAAAGCAACCATTCTGAACGGTAATCACATTTTTAACGACAGTGGTTTATTAGTAAAATAATTTCAAAGTGGATAATTTCACTGAAATCCTCGGCTCCGTAGAGGCGGCCATTAACGCGCCCCGGTCCGCCTCTTCCTGTTGTATAACCATTCAGCACGCAGAACCGGCCTTAAAGTCACGTGTCCGATGACGCATAATAATGCTTATCGCCGTTGTAAACACAATGTTGTCAGATACCCGAACTTCGAAGAAGAACATCCGTTCGAAGAACCTTGCTTCGAATGGGATGTTTCTCATCGTATATAGTGGGTCAAGATCCGCAGAAACGTTGGCGACGTCGAGTTTTGAAATTTAGAGCTCTGCAAACGATATTGGCGCGATATTTAATCACCAACGATAGTCGTTGAAACGGGTTACCGGTCGAAACCTTCCATCGCCGTAGCCAAGTCAGCGCGCGCAAGAAGGTTAGTAAATATTAAGTCTTCTGTGTCTAAATTATTTAAATCTTGTACCATTAGACACATTGCGATGTCTGTCGTTATGACTTATGTACATACTGATATATTTTATAAACATCCACCACAGTTAACGTTCTAGAAGGTATGTACATGACATGGGATCATGGAGCCGCTAACTAGGTCTAGGACCAAGTCCAAGCGAGTTAAACCGTTCGATATTGTTATTCATTATTATTAGTTTGATTTTATCCTACATTGAATGGTATCACGTTTGCATGAACAGAGGCATATAAATAAGGTAAAGCTACATGTGTTAAACATGACCGTAACATTAAAACACAGCTGAATGCAAGCCAGATCATAGATGTCCCCATCAATTCGCATGAACGATAATATAGCACCTAGATTTTGGTTAGTTTATTTCATTCTCTGGGCAATCAATACAGATTGAAATAGGTACATAAAACATGCAAAATATATTTGTTAAAATATATTGAAATAATATATAATTTAAAACATTAGCATAAATAAAAAATTAATTAAAAAAGTAGAGAATAATTTATTTGAAATGTATCTATAAAGGTAAATTAAATATGTTAAGACATTAAAACATATTTTCTTTGATTATTTGAATAAACTTAAAAATTACTTTAATAAAATATTTTAATAAATACTTTAAAACATTAAAATAAATAGGTCTAAAGAATAAATTAAGGTTTTACAATATTCACTAAATAAGTTTTCAAAAATACTGCCTTTCATAGTTACGCAGTTCCTATTTTCAGGTTGACCACTGTGAATGTGCCAGCATGCCTGCAATATTTTTCAGTAAATATATTATTCAAACATCACAAACTGGCATTGCGAATGTTGTTTTCAATCATGTTATTCGTTCAGCGAGACACACAATTACAAATTCTGTGTGCTGTGTCAGTTCAGATACTAATACATTGATACTAGGACATGTTACAGGCTTACAGTAAAGGATGAATAATTAGCTATGATGAGACATAACTTATGTACTGTAAAAATTACTTTGCAAATTTGCAATATTGCCTTTATTGGTAGGTAGAGTTTCTTAAAATATTGGGACACACTCAGCAAACAAGAAGAAACATTAACACACCCCAATAACAGACTAGCATAATATACTAGATGGAACGAGTCAACGAGGATTTGTAGATATCCCACAAGATCAGTCGGTAAACATTTGGTACCAGTTTCTTCAATAAGAGTGCAAATCACTAACCTAATTCAATAATAATTTAATCCAATAGTTTAGCAAGTAAGTCAGATGATCCACCATGCACATTGGCGTGATGTGTCAATATGACATTTTGCCAGTTAAAATATACATTGTCATAGATATTCCTGTTCGATTGATATTTTGAGGTGCCAACGTTTGTGTTTATTGGATAATAGAATCTGAAGCACTTAAATGTCATTATAACAATTTTTTTTATTAAAGACAACCACACTTGATAACAAACCACTGTATATAAGATACAACATGACACAAATATTTAGCAGTACAGCATGTCCTGTTTATTTATAGGATGGAACCATGGCTCTAGCAAGAACGTCCGGCCACGTCCTAGCGAACCTTGACAACATGGCTGTTTTCTGGTCAAGACGCAAGTAATTGGAGCTGCAGAAGACACTACAGCTGTATGTTTACCTGCAGATCCACCACACCGTGGTGGGAAGAATGAGTGAATGGTGAATTACATCTTTGTCAGAACTCTGGCCGCTGCCCACAACGACTGTCCATGTCAGAATTGCAATCCTTGGTTCAGATATGCCCTAGCTAATGAAAGAAGGTCTGCTGGTGTCAAGAGTCAGTTGATTTGTTCATTGACAATCCAACTGCTTATTCACAAATCAACTGATAATTCGCAAGGGCAGCAGTCAACAAGTGCCAAGTGTTATCCTAGATCTTGTTCTCTGCTGAGAGCACAGAAGTTCGATCTTATGGCCGGTATACACTGGTATGACTCTCTGTACCCTTCGACCAAGCCTGTCATGGATCCACCGGGTAAAATTCTCTGTATATGGCCGACTTGGACTCCTGAAATAAAATAAGGCTTAAATAAATATATCAACTATGTATAGTGGCACAGTGGTTTAAAGCTTTGGACTTGGCTTCAGACTCTCAACTACGAGAACGAAACCATGTGCTGCTGTGTCGAACCTTGGGCAAGTCTGTTCACCCGTCATTGCTCCAATTCACTCGGCTGTGTAAACAAGTAACTGGCTATTGACAGTGGTGGATATTTGTAACACGAACCGTCTTGATTCATTAATTACAGCTTAGCTGGATGCTTCCCACAGTCATGAGATGGTGTTTAACTGAATAGGTATGCCAGGGAGTAAAGTGTAAAGCACTTTGGACAATGCCGAGCAGACATGGGGTCAAATACGTTGACATTTATTTAAATACAAATACTCTTGAGGAATCCAAATACATTTAATTACTAAACATCAATTACAGTTACTTAAAACTATTTAAATACTTTCAAATACAAATGTATTTGACCCCATGTCTGAGGATTGGATACTGCACTATATAAGAACTGTGTTGACAGGTGACATATGAAAATGGAGGTAACTCAATCCATTATCATTGTAGAAAATACAATAGAATACATGTTCTGTTTTTATAAAATCACTGGAACTTTTTTCAATTCTCACATAGTGGACAACTGGCCATGCTACTCGAAATGTTCTAGAATGATCCTACATCATTTACTGTTAAACCTAATTTTTTGGGTATATTTCTACTATGGAATAATATGTGGTGTTTTCATTGTATGAAATGTCATTTGTATTATATAAAATGTTTGGTGTTCTGGTTACTCTAATGTTATTTTCATTGTCAATAAATTGTGAGCAACACATTTCACTGTTGTTATAAATACATGAACATAATATTATACTTACATCTTTGTTGGCAGATATATGTGACAGTTGTCTAACATTTGGAAGCACTGTCTGCTCCAAACACAGACTATAAAATCCATGGCCATTTGTAATATATCATGGCACATCTGAAACAGAACCAGATGTATAAATGAGTTTTTCATGAATAAGAAATATTATTAGCACAATATAGAACATCACAGCTACTATTATGGTTACCTTGACACGACAACAAAGTTACATTGCAATTAAGACCACCACAGAATATACATAAATATATCCACATATGTTATAGTTTAGAATATTTGTTCTGCTAGTTGTGTTACTTTTACCCAGTTCAAAATGGTTATTTTTAATAGAGACATATATTCAGCTAAAAACAACTTTATTATTCAGCATGAAGTTGATTTCATAAAGAACATGGGTGGTGATTTTCTTTCTTTATTTAGCCCTCCAGAATTAGGCTCCAAACCCTCGCTTTAAATATACCACGCCTATTAAAAGAACAATCAATATTGACACACATCTGTTTTTTAGTCGCACAGGTCATGCTATGTCAATAATACAAAAAACATGCCACAGTCGCTGCTGTTAATATAATAATGTCCAGTATTTGAAAAAACAACAATTAATCTGCATTTTTTCCACATTTCAATGATTTGTGGGCAATTTGGAAATTGATTCCTGAAAACATGGGCGAAGGACCGAGCCTGTCACTCTGTCAGTCTGTGTCAGGCTGAGATAAATCGGAGAGCCATGACCCCATATGTGAAATGATGTGTTTCAAATTGGGTAACTTCTAGTTGTGTATAACATATCCGACACTACACCACTGACTTGGAGAATAATACATGGCATGGCTGTGACTAAGTAGAAACTGCCGAATTCCGGGACCGAATGCGAGGTGGCCATCAGCATATCTGTCAGTGACAGTGTCACTGACCCACCATCGACTCCGTTGGCGTTGATATTTTAATTACTTAAATTAACATCCAGCCCAGATTTCATAATGAACATTTAGGGCAACATTTCTCATATTAGACACATAAATGCTTACCTTCACCGACAGATTTTTGAGTCTTCCTCCTAACAATACAGTTACAGTAACGGGTATCCACAGTAACAGCATACATTCGCCTTTCGAAGTTTCGGCGAGTTTCGACCACTTGTCGATCACTCAATGTCGCCTCGGCTTGTTACTCGCCTCTGCATTTCGGCTTCCGGCGGGTCTTCTTTACCAGGTTTACCAGCGCGTTCAGTTCTATCTTGAAAATGTTGGCCCTTATCGTTGCAATCGAAATTCAGCTATTTCTGAACGAAAATCAGGTCGGTTCGCCTACACGAATCGGATGTACACAGCGCCACCTAGCGATTATTTTTAAATACAGAATTGCCAGACTGCGAGCATTATTGACGTCACACATCAGTCAAAATGGCGCAACTTACAAACTTTGATAGAAAAGGTGTTCAGATTTTTTTTACTAATAAACCATTGACATTAAAAATGTGATTACCGTTCAAAATAGTTTGTTTTTATTTACTCTTTCACGTGCATAGCATGTAACTTTTCGGTTTTGCGTTCCTTTAAGCCTGTCGTAGAGTTGCCAAGTGGGGCAGTTAGCGGTAATTCAAGGTTGAACAAGGTCACTGTCAAACGTTCAATTTTAGAAACTGCGCTCTTCAGAAAACGTCTTGATATTTAATTGGCTGTATAGCTACTTTATTTCATGAGAAAATGGTCAAGCCATATATTTTTAAAAAGCACATTATCTCTGCATCAAAACAGTATAAAGAATTGTGCTGTATCATGGAAACATAAAACTGACGACACGCTCGAACAAGGTCACCCACAAAATGTCAGATATTACAAAGTTGACAATGCAGCGAACATCAAAAAGTTATGCTGTTTGCGCATCTACTTCAAGATTATGGAGATGTCATACACTGTGTGAAAGACCAATTTCACCCCGTCATAATGCGGTTTTGACATGACGCTGCGAGATGAAGCAGTGTGTGTGGAGCGGCGTTCAAAAGTAGTCACCGTAAATCTATGATTGTTGGAAATTGCGCCATCACGCAAGCTAGTGTATGTCATTGTGTCATTCTGTGACTTTTTTATACAGATGTTTTTTTCACTTATATTGACCAAAAAGGACTGGAAAAAACTGTTTCCATTTTTCCGTCCACTTTTTCGTGGAGAAATTCAAGATGGCCGCCACCGGTCACCAATAGTCTTATAATCGCTATATCTTTGGCATTAAACGGTATGGAAACTTGAACTCGGAATCGTTTTATATGTTTTGAAGTATGTGGAATCCAATGCAACTATTATTTTTATGAAAAAAAGTAAAATAAACCTATGCCAGCCTTAAATGCGTTAAAATGACCGTAATATATGTATATTATGCGCAGTTATGTAGCAAATATATGTCCAGTAACATTTCATATAGAAACTTGAACTCCGAATCGTATTATATGTTTTGAAGTATGATGAATCCAATGCAACCATTATTTTGATGAAAATAAAATGAAGTTATACCAGCAATGTAGGTGTTAAAATAGCCATTAAACGTTAGATCCAAAATTCGTCTGCAAGATGACTCTCCTCTTCACTCTGGCCCTCTTTGTCCCGAATGTTGATCACATCGTCGGAAACTTTCAGGAACATCTTGAAGTATGTAGGTTTTAGCTTTCCCTGTGTTCCGTGTCCATTGATGTCTGCTCCAATACGTGTATGCAACCTTGGTAGAGCTGCTTGTCTTGTTAGGAGCCAGGGCTGTCGGGGCGCATTTCTGCAACGAAGGTCCTGCAATGCACTCACTAACAGGATAGGACTCGGATTTCTCCTCGTTTTGAAATGGGAAGAAAACAGTTTTCAACGTTGTGATGCAAAAGGGGTAGGTAGACCATTTCATGGCTTAGAGAAGAATGCTCACTCCAACCTCAACCGTTTATGATTAAAGCTGGTCAACAAGATAA
The DNA here is from genome assembly GCA_964017155.1 of Oasisia sp. SBJ-2009. NCBI lineage: Eukaryota > Metazoa > Annelida > Polychaeta > Sabellida > Siboglinidae > Oasisia > Oasisia sp. SBJ-2009. The sequence continues at coordinate 43,055,706 of OZ024855.1, forward strand.
ACACGTCGTTGGCGAAACTTCCCCCATGTAAAGCAAGTTTTGAGGAACTTGCAAGGCGGGCTCAGTGGCAAACGAAAGTGTGGAAGTCGTCACATGTGACCAAGCCAAACATTTGTTCCCCACTGGAGCATGGGTGGGAAAGAAAAAAGTGGAAAACTGTTTCCTGTCCAATGGCGTCAGAGCTCCTGGAAGGTCTCATCTGCTCATGCATCAGTATAATTCGCTGAACAAACAACTGTGCATGCAGTCAGAACAGTTTGTGTTGCACAGAACTGTGCACATGTCATGGCAATGAAAGGTCACATTGATAACTGTCAAGGCCTTTCAGCATTTTTTATTCGCGCAATTAACAGCAAACTTTTCGGCTACTGCGCGGCATATTTACTCTTTGATGACTACAGCACCAATTCGTTGAAAGATCATATGAGGCAACAAAGAACAGCTGGCATATCTTCTGACCCGGGCAATAAGGTCGATGATAACACACCCACCCAGATCTAAAGTCATTCCTGAATAGAAAGGATACAAAGGCGTGCAGATACATTGATAACACTGTATGCAGTTGTAGCACTGGGTGATCTAGGTATTTATTTCAGTGATACAGATGTACTTTTGTTGACGTTGCGCGGAGTTCCAGAACTCAGTGCAGAGAGCGTTGTGATGATGGGTACAGGAGCTAAGTGACGCCCTGTCAAACTCAAGCCTATCTACGATGCCATGCGTCCTAACAAGACAAGCAGCTCTAACAGGGTTTCATACACTTATTGGAGCAGACATCAATGGACACAGAACACAGGGAAAGCGAAAACCTACATACTTCTAGATGTTGCTGAAAGTTTCCGACGATTTGATCAGCGCCCTTGGTGGCTTTGGGGTTGGAATGTATCCGTCAGATCTGGTGCTATGTGGCTATGAACAGGTCCTGTTTCCTACCCTACTTCCTACCTGATGCAGGTAAGATGGCACATGTGCAAACAACTGTGCAAGTGTGAAACAGCTCAATATACATGCACCAACATTCTGGACAAAGAGGGCTAGAGTGAAGAGGAGAGTCATCTTGCAGACGAATTTTGGATCTAACGTTTAATGGTTATTTTAAAACCTATAATGCTGATATAACTTCATTTAATTTTCATTAAAATAATGGGTACATTGGATTCATCATACTTCAAAACATGTAAAACGATTCCCAGTTCAAGTTTCTATACCGTTTATTGCCAAATATATAGCGATTATAAGACTTTTGGTGACCGGTGGCGGCCATCTTGAATTTTCCCACTACAAAGTGGACGGAAAATTGGAAACAGTTTTTTTCGAGTCCTTTTAAGTGAAAAAACACAATTATTTAAACTCTATAATTATGAAAAAGTCACAGAATGACACAATGATATACACTAGCTTGCGTGATGGCGTAATTTCCAACAATCATAGATTTACGGTGACTACTTTTCAACGCCGTTCCACACACACTGCTTCATTTCGCAGCGTCATGTCATACCGCATTATGACGGGGTGACATTGGTCTTTCACACGGTATATGACATCTCGATAATCTTGAAGTAGATGCGCAAAAAGTATAACTTTTTGATGTTCGCTGCATTGTCAACTTTGTAATATCTGACATTTTGTGGGTGACCTTGTTCGAGCTTGTCGTCAGTTTTATGTTTCCATGATACAGCAAAATTCTTTATACTGTTTTGATGCAGATATAATGTGCTTTAAAAAAATGTATGGCTTGACCATTCTCTCATGAAATAAAGTAGCTATACAGCCAACTAAATATCAAGACGTTTTGTTAAGAGCACAGTTTCTAAAATTGAACGTTTGACGGTGACCTTGTTGGACCTTGAATTACCGCTAACTGCACCACTTGGCAACTCTACGACAGGCCTAATTATGACGGGGAGATGCAGGGCTTTCCAATGATATAACATTCAGGTGTGTGTAGGGGGGCCATTTAAACACCTAAAATAACGCACTTTTTGCGGATTTGCCGCTCGCATAAAAGACGTATTTAAAATATTTAACATACTGACAGAAATATTTCGGTATCGCTTAAGACAGATAGAAGGACTAGAAGACATGAAGTTATATTAGCAAAGGAGCAGTGTAGACCAGATATTAAACATTTCACATCTTCCACAAAGGACATAAAATAAATGGAACTGATTGTCTGGTGACCGCGTGAATGCTAGTGGCGTTAATTAGTTTAGAAATAAAATGACATGTACTTGGTTGTATTACTGATGAATATTTGTCTAATTTTGTAACTTAAAATGTTTTATGTACATAGGTGGAATATAATATCAGCTATGTTCAATTGGAAATTATGTGTGTGGGTGTGTGTGTGTGTGCGTGTGCGTGTGCGTGTGCGTGCGTGCGTGTGTGAGTGTGTGTGTTTGTGTGTGTATTTGCGTGTGTGCGTGTGTGCGTGTGTGCGTGTGTGCGTGTGTGCGTGTGTGCGTGTGTGCGTGTGTGTGCGTGTGTGTGTGTCTGCTTGTGTGCGTGTGTGTGCGTGTGAGTGTGTGTATGTGTGTGTGTGTGTGTGTGTGTGTGTGTGTGTGTGTGTGTGTGTGTGTGTGTGTGTGTGTGTGTGTGTGTCATTCACAGTAAACATTCCTGAGGCGAGGTTTAGGGAAGGAGTTTTACTCACAATCATAGATCGAGCAATCAATTCATATCAAAAGATGAAGGATATTTTAATTTAAGCAGGTAAGTGTCACGTCACTACAACGAAGTCCAATTGTCACTTCGCATCATTCGCCACACATCTAGTAAGCAAATATCTCGTTCAGTGCATTAATAATAATGCTAATATTGACTACAATATTGTGTAACGAGCTGTACTTTCGTGGCACTTTCGTTTGTTGTATGCTTTGGGTTTTTGCGATCTTTTCATACTCTTCATGCCGTTACGTGGCTACTGTAATCAGTGTATTCCCAGAATTGCACTAAATCGGCGCATATTGCCGCAGATGTCTCAAACGCGATACAATGACTTGCGATTAATTTAACTCGTGCCGTATGCAGCTGTGACAGCTACAGCTAAACCACGCTCCAGAGGACAAGTCGAGGCTCGTTCGACGTCACACTCCAGTCAAGACAATGATAGTTGCACAATGGGATTGTTCAGCTGGTCGTGAATGGCTCGTTCCGATTCATCGAACCGTGACGACAACAAGGTGGCGTCCCGTAATTGTGACATATTTGGTAAGTGAGTGACGCAAAGAGTGACACATTTCGCCCTATATAAGTCTAATTTCGAAGGATGTCAACCAGTTTAACAGCAACAGGGAAGAGAGAGATAATTGCAGAGAATCATTAGAACAAACAACGTTTCGAGAGCAACCCGATCGCTTCGACAGCTACAACTTCGACACTATATTTCGTAAGTTTTTGTCTACGCATATTAGGAGGTGACGAGAACAGCTTCGCAGACTGTGACACGGGATTGTATGTTGCATTGGCCGGGATACAGTGTTGTTAATATGCAGTGAGGCGTTGAAACGAAAATGAATATTGGGAAACTGGGAGAGCTTAATCTCAAGACTTCAGTGTAGGACCCAATGGAATATGTAAGATATATTTTCAGTTTTACAATATTTGATATTGATTGTTATGACACTAATCGTACGTGCGCATGAGCTTTTTACGTGGTTTCGTTGACGCCCGTGTTTCAAGTCCATCGTGTGATAACTTTTACGGTGAACGTACTACTTTAAAAGAACTTGGAGGCTGCACTATTCACTGTGGTTGACGTACGGGTTTTGTCTTTTGATTGAATTGTCTGCTTCATTGTGATCCATGTACTTAGTGAACTAATCGTATCTGTTCGACAGGATCTTCACCGATCTTCAAGATGCGTCTCGCCTGGTCTGTGCTTGTGACGCTGCTACTGGTGTGTGCCGTGGAGATCCGTGGTCACGGCCGACTGAGGGTTCCTCCTTCGAGGGCCAGTATGTGGCGTGACGGATTCGGTACTCCTGCCAACTTTAACGACAACGAACTGTTCTGCGGCGGGGCCTGGGTAAGTACCTGACGTTGTTCAATGACTTGAAGTATCCATAAATGTATTTACACTCTCTTCCTGAATAATAATAATAATAAGACAACTTATATTGCGCCTAAATTCAAGGAAACCAAATTCAGAGGCGCATCAATACAAAAAGGGTTAACCGATCTCTGAGTCATAAATAATTACAATTGTTAACACATTGACTGATACGTCAGGGAGCTATGGTGGATAGGCAACGTAGCAAAGAGGTCTTTTTAAACGACGGTGGAATTCAGCAATATTTTCAGTTGATCTAACATTAGAAGGAAGCGTATTACAAAGAATAGATGCAGCCACAGAAAAACCCGATTCCGATATTGTTATTGACTTAAATAATATACATAAATTAATTAGAACTAGATGATCGAAGTTGGATAGGTAGAGACCTAATCACGACCATTGATAAGTAATTTTGAACAAGTTGTAAATTTGTGATAGCCTTAAGGGAATTTCTTCTTACTGATCGCTGGATCAGTTGTAGTGGCTTCAGACATTCAGACATTTCACTTATAGTGTAGACATTTACTTAATATATAATTGCCTTAGCTCAACATAAATACACATTATTATCATTATCATTTATCATTATCATTTAATATAATTAGTAATCAACAGCAAATTACAACCTGTTCATGACGTCGAAGGGCATTGCAAACACCTGGCTGACTACCTCACAAGTAGAGAGACACTTCAGCGTGGCGGGCAATGTCAATCGCCCATGCCTGACCTGAAATAATTAATATACGCATAATAATTCTTTTGTGTTTTCATCGCTTTGACTTTCACCATTATAAAATATAAAAGTTTCTTCTCCGGGATCGGAGGTTGAATAGATAAATAAC
>OZ024855.1:43065601-43075601 GCA_964017155.1 Oasisia sp. SBJ-2009
ATTATAAAGTTGACAATATAGTGAACATCAAAAGGTTATACTGTTTGCACATCTACTTCAAGATTATGGAGATGTCATACACTGTGTGAAAGACCAATTTCACCCCGTCATAATGCGGTATGACATGACGCTGCGAGATGAAGCAGTGTGTGTGGAGCGGCGTTCAAAAGTAGTCACCGTAAATCTATGATTGTTGGAAATTGCGCCATCACGCAAGCTAGTATAATGTCATTGTGTCATTCTGTGACTTTTTATACAGATTTTAAATAATTGTGTTTTTTTCACTTATATTGACCCAAAAGGACTGAAAAAAAACTGTTTCCATTTTTCCGTCCACTTTTTCGTGGGAAAATTCAAGATGGCCGCCACCGGTCACCAAAAGTCTTATAATCGCTATATCTTTGGTATTAAACGGCATAGAAACTTGAACTCGGAATCGTTTTATATGTGTTGAAGTATGTGGAATTCAATGCAACTATTATTTTTATGAAAAAAAGTAAAATAAAGCTATGCCAGCCATAAATGCGTTAAAATGACCGTAATGTATGTATATTATGCGCAGTTATGTAGCAAATATATGTCCAGTAACATTTCATAAAGATTTTAAATGATTGTGTTTTTTTCACTTATATTGACGCGAAAGGACTGACAAAACTGTTTCCATTTTTTCCGTCCACATTTTCGTGGGAAAATTCAAGATGGCTGCCACCGGTCACCAAAAGTCTTAAAGCGCTATATCTTTGGCAACAAACGGTATAGAAACTTGAACTCGGAATCGTATTATATGTTTTTAAGTATGATGAATCCAATGCAGCCATTATTTTGATGAAAATAAAATGAAGTTATACCAGCAATGTAGGTGTTAAAATAGCCATTAAACGTTAGACAAAAATTCGTCTGCAAGATGACTCTCCTCTTCACTCTGGCCCTCTTTGTCCCGAATGTTGATCACATCGTCGGAAACTTTCAGGAACATCTTGAAGTATGTAGGTTTTAGCTTTCCCTGTGTTCCGTGTCCATTGATGTCTGCTCCAATAAATGTATGAAACCCTGGTAGAGCTGCTTGTCTTGTTAGGAGCCAGGGCTGTCGGGACGCATTTCTGCAACGTAGGTCCTGCCATGTACTCACTAACAGGATATAACTCAGATTTCTCATTGTTTTGAAATGGGAAGAAAACAGTTTTCAACGTTGTGATGCAAAAGGGGTAGGTAGACCATTTCATGGCTCAGAGAAGAATGCTCACTCCAACCTCAACCGTTTATGATTAAAGCTGGTAAACAAGATAAACACGTCGTTGGCGAAACATCCCCCATGTAGAGCAAGTTTTGAGGAACTTGCAAGGCGGGCTCAGTGGCAAACGAATGTGTGGATGTCGTCACATGTGACCAACCCAAACATTTGTTCCCCACTGGAGCATGGGTGGGAAAGAAAAAAGTGGAAAACTTTTTCCTGTCCAATGGCGTCAGAGCTCCTGGAAGGTCTCATCTGCTCATGCATAAGTATAATTCGCTGAACAAACAACTGTGCATGCAGTCAGAACAGTTTGTGTTGCACAGAACTGTGCACATGTCATGGCAATGAAATCGTTTAAAATCCACATTCAGTTAGCGATCTAGACATTCTACGTGATGATGACGAGGATGACAGTGCATTATAGGTGGGTAGAATGTTTGTAGTCGCCGCACCAAATCGACTTACAAATATACAATCATTCGTGATGAATAAATAATTTGCCAAAAAAGAAAGCCAAAAAAGTCGCTTTACAGTCACATTATGATGTTGCATTGAATACATTGCAATTGTATAATGATTAGTGTCTGGTGCAATTTTGAATATTGATAAATCGATGATGGCATTGTGTGTCCGCCAGTTCATGTATACTTCTGTGTATAGTTCTGCAGTTTTTCACAGAGTTATCGTCATCATATCAATCAAACACTTCCACAACCGTGTCAGCTTTTTGAAATCCTATCAGAAGTTGTTTGAAGTATGACAAGGCTAATGCATCAAATGAATTGAATTGGTACCCCCTATCATTTGAATAACAGCCATGGCATCCCAAATATACACCATGGTTGAAGTGGTGCTTTGCGGAAGTTCAGACACTCTCTCGACTTGAGCTTCCAGTTGATGACCCAGTTCCGCTTTATTAGTTTTCCGCATTATACCATCAGCATGAACAATGGCCGAGAACGGTGACCATAGAAACGTCATCTCTGCACCCCGCCAACCACAGGGCTCTGCGGAACACAATCTCCGGACTAATAGCTGCTGTCACAACACCTCCCTTGCCACAGTAGAAGTTGTTATGTGTTACCATGTCAGCATGATCCTTGATGAAGGAAACATGGACATAGACACACAATGGCAACAGATCAAGGAGATGTGGACCAGCACATGCAGCGAAGTTCTGGGAAAGAAGAAATACCAACAAAAAGACTGGATTTCTGCAGAGACTGTCAACAAAGTGCAAGTGAGGAAGGAAAAGAAAGGTGCAGTTAACAACAGCCGAACGAGAGCAGCAAAAGCAGCAGCACAGGAAGAGTATACAGAGGCAAACAGAGCAGTCAAGAACAGCGTAAAAACAGACAAGGCAAACTTCATTGAAGACTTAGCCAAAGAAGCAGAGGATGCATCAGCCCAAGGAAACATGAAACAACTGTATGATGTAACAAGAAAATTAGCAGGAAAGTACAAGAACACAGACAGACCCATCAAAGATAAGAATGGCAATGTACTTACCAGTGATGAAGACCAGTTGAAGAGATGGAGGGAACATTTTGAAGAACTGCTAAACCGGCCACCACCTCAGAACCCTCCAGACATCGCACCAGCGGAAGAAGTACTCCAGATAAACTGCGAAAGACCAAGTAAGGCAGAAATTGAAAAAGCCATTCAGCACATGAAGAGAGGGAAAGCTTCCGGCCCAGACAAAATTCCTGCAGAGGCAATCAAGGCTGACATAGAGACCTCCACCGAGATACTGCATGACCTATTCGGGAAGATATGGGAACAAGAAGAAATACCAACGGAATGGAAAGAAGGGTACCTTGTGAAGCTCCCAAAGAAAGGCGATATGCAAGAATGTAAGAACTATAGAGGGATAATGCTCCTATCAGTACCCGGAAAGGTCCTCAACAGAATAATCTTGGACAGACTGAAAACAGGTGTAGATGCCAAGCTCAGAGACCACCAAGCTGGCTTCCAGAAAGACAGATCCTGCACCGACCAAATTGCAACACTGAGAATCATTGTCGAACAATCCATGGAATGGGACTCATCACTGTATATAAACTTCGTTGACTACGAGAAAGCATTTGATAGCCTTGACAGAGACACGCTGTGGAAACTCCTATAGCACTACGGCATACCTGAGAAATTTATATCTCTGATAAGAAGTAGTTATGAAGACATGGCATGCAGGGTCATTCATGCAGGACAACTAACGGACTCCTTCATGGTGAAGACAGGAGTGAGGCAAGGATGTCTTCTGTCACCGTTCCTATTCCTGCTCGCCATAGACTGGATCATGAAAAAGACTACAAAAAATAGAAGAAATGGGATCCAGTGGACACCATGGAGCCAATTGGAGGACCTGGACTTTGCGGATGACCTCGCTCTCCTCTCACACAGCCATAAACAGATGCAGGAAAAAACAGAGCAGCTAAACACAGTGTCAACACAGCTTGGACTCAACATCAACAGAAGCAAGACAAAGACTATGAAAGCCAACACAAAGAACAACAACCCCATTACATTGAACGGAGAGCCACTGGAAGAGACAGATGCATTCACATACCTGGGCAGTACAATAAACAAAACTGGAGGGACAGAAGAAGACGTCAAAGCAAGAATCCAGAAAGCAAGAGTGGCATTCATCATGTTGAGAAAAATTTGGAGAGCAAAACGAATCAAAATTAACACCAAGATGAGATTGTTTAACTCAAATGTGAAGGCAGTTTTGCTCTACGGAGCGGAGACATGGCGAACCACACAGAAGACACTAAAGAAAATACAGACCTTCATCAACAAATGCCTGCGCAGAATACTACACTTGAAGTGGACAGACAAGGTACCGAACACCACACTCTGGAAAACAACCAAGCAACTACCCATAGAAAATGAAATAAAGAAGAGAAAATGGAGGTGGATAGGACATACACTAAGGAAACCACCAGAATCAATCACCCGTCAAGCCATCACATGGAACCCCCCAGGGAAGAGAAGAAGAGGTAGGCCACGAAACACCTGGCAGAGAGACACAGAAAAAGATACAAAAGAGATGGGGTACACCTGGAAAGAAATGGAGAAGATGGCCACAGACAGAAAACAGTGGCGTTCCTTAGTCGATGGCCTATGCTCCGAGCGAGCGAAAAGGCATAAGTAAGTAACCATGTCAGCAAATGTTTTCATCCCTGACTTTTTGATGGGGCTGTAGAAGCTGCATGATTAACCTGAATCAAGTGTGCCATGCACAAATCTCTGCAACCTTTTCTCTCCAGCACATACATTGTTCAGGAGCGAATTTTGTACATCCTATGTATCCCAGTAGATAGGTTGATGAGTATATCTGGGTGAGATTCAGGCTCCCTCAATGTTTGGCAAGTCACAGTGCTGCGACCAGTGGATAAGCCAGACACCCCCAGAAGTCTTCTCAATGTCTGAAGTTGGTATTCCATACAAAGAGTCATACAATGCGTAATTCCAACTGCCGAGGGAGTGCAGCAGAACATAGAGGAACACGCTGGGAACTATGTGCACTCAGGTCTTCATCGGCCAAAAAGCGTCGCTTTTTTGTTGATAACACTGATGGTCAGGTAGACACAACTGAGGGTAAGAATTTGTTTCATGCGACAGCAATGACAGTGTACCAGAGACAACCTACGATAGATGATAGAACATACCTCACCAAGGCACAGCATCCGGAGAGTCACATATCATCAGTATCGATGGCATGGCTTTTGTGCATGAATTTAGCGTTCACAAAGGTCACATTGATAACTGTCAAGGCCTTTCAGCATTTTTTATTCGCGCAATTAACAGCAAACCTTTCGGCTGCTGCGCGGCATATTTACTCTTTGATGACTACAGCACCAATTCGTTGAAAGATCATATGAGGCAACAAAGAACAGCTGGCATATCTTCTGACCCGGGCAATAAGGTCGACGATAACACACCCACCCACATCTAAAGTCATTCCTGAATAGAAAGGATACAAAGGCGTGCAGATGCATTGATAACACTGTATGCAGATGTAGCACTGGGTGATCTAGGCATTTATTTCAGTGATACAGATGTACTTTTGTTGACGTTGCGCGGAGTTCCAGAACTCAGTGCAGAGAGCGTTGCGATGATGGGTACAGGAGCTAAGTGACGCCCTGTCAAACTCAAGCCTATCTACGATGCCATGCGTCCTAACAAGACAAGCAGCTCTAACAGGGTTTCATACACTTATTGGAGCAGACATCAATGGACACAGAACACAGGGAAAGCGAAAACCTACATATTTCTAGATGTTCCTGAAAGTTTCCGACGATTTGATCAGCGCCATTGGTGACTTTGGGGTTGGAATGTATCCGTCAGATCTGGTGCTATGTGGCTATGAACAGGTCCTGTTTCCATCCCTACTTCCTACCTGATGCAGGTAAGATGGCACATGTGCAAACAACTGTGCAAGTGTGAAACAGCTCAATATACATGCACCAACATTCTGGACAAAGAGGGCTAGAGTGAAGAGGAGAGTCATCTTGCAAACGAATTTTGGATCTAACGTTTACTGGTTATTTTAAAACCTATAATGCTTATATAACTTCATTTTATTTTCATCAATATAATGGTTACATTGGATTCATCATACTTCAAAACATGTAAAACGATTCCGAGTTCAAGTTTCTATACCGTTTATTGCCAAATATATAGCGATTATAAGACTTTTGGTGACCGGTGGCGGCCATCTTAAATTTTCCCACGAAAAAGTGGACGGAAAAAATGGAAACAGTTTTTTCAGTCCTTTTGCGTCAATATAAGTGAAAAAACACAATCATTTAAAATCTATATGAAAAGTTACTGGACATATATTTGCTACATAACTGCGTATAATATATATATATATATATATATATATATATATATATATATATATATATATATATATATATATATATATATATATATATATATATATATATATATATATATATATATACACACACACACACACATTACGGTAATGTTAACGCATTTTTGGCTGGCATAGCTTTATTTTACTATTTTTCATAAAAATAATAGTTGCATTGGATTCCACATACTTCAAAACATATAAAACGACTCCAAGTTCAAGTTTCTATACCGTTTATTGTAAAAGATATAGGGATTATAAGACTTTTGGTGACCGGTGGCGGCCATCTTGAATTTTCCCACGAAAAAGTGGACGGAAAATTGGAAACAGTTTTTTTCGAGTCCTTTTAAGTGAAAAAACACAATTATTTAAAATCTATAATTATGAAAAATCACAGAATGACACAATGACATACACTAGCTTGCGTGATGGCGCAATTTCCAACAATCATAGATTTACGGTGACTACTTTTGAACGCCGTTCCACACACACTGCTTCATTTCGCAGCGTCATGTCATACCGCATTATGACGGGGTGAAATTGGTCTTTCACACAGTGTATGACATCTCCATAATCTTGAAGTAGATGCGCAAACAGTATAACTTTTTGATGTTCGCTGCATTGTCAACTTTGAAATATCTGACATTTTGTGGGTGACCTTGATCGAGCGTGTCGTCAGTTTTATGTTTCCATGATACAGCAAGATTCTTTATACTGTTTTGATGCAGAGATAATGTGCTTTTTAAAAATGTATGGCTTGACCATTCTCTCATGAAATAAAGTAGCTATACAGCCAATTAAATATCAAGACGTTTTCTTAAGAGCGCAGTTTCTAAAATTGAACGTTTGACGGTGACCTTGTTTGACCTTGAATTACCGCTAACTGCACCACTTGGCAACTCTACGACAGGCCAAATTATGACGGGGAGATGCAGGGCTTTCCAACGATATAACATTCAGGTGAGTGTAGGGGGGCCATTTAAACACCTAAAATAACGCACTTTTGCGGATTTGCCGCTCGCCTAAAAGACGTATTTAAAATATTTAACATACTGACAGAAATATTTCGGTATCGCTTTAGACAGATAGAAGGACTAGAAGACATGAAGTTATATTAGCACAGGAGCAGTGTAGACCAGATATTAAACATTTCACATCTTCCACAAAGGACACAAAAAATAAATGGAACTGATTGTCTGGTGACCGCGTGAATGCTAGTGGCGTTAATAAGTTTAGAAATAAAATGACATGTACTTGGTTGTATTACTGATGAATATTTGTCTAATTGTGTAACTTAAAATGTTTTATGTACATACGTGGAATATAATATTAGCTATGTTCAATTGGAAATAATGTGTGTGTGTGTGTGTGTGTGTGTGTGTGTGTGTGCGTGTGTGCGCGCGCGTGTGTGCGTGTTTGTGCGTGCGTGCGTGTGAGTGTGTGTGCATGTGTGTGTGTGTTTGTTTGTGTGTGTTTGTGTGTGCGTGCGTGTGAATGCGTGTGTGCGTGTGTGCGTGCGTGCGTGCGTGCGTGCGTGTGTGTGTGTGTGTGTGTGTGTGTGTGTGTGTGTGTGTGTGTGTGTGTGTGTGTGTGTGTGTGTGTGTGTGTGTGTGTGTGTGTGTGTGTGTCATTCACAGTAAACATTCCTGAGGCGAGGTTTAGGGAAGGAGTTTTACTCACAATCATAGATCGAGCAATCAATTCATATCAAAAGATGAAGGATATTTTAATTTAAGCAGGTAAGTGTCACGTCACTACAACAAAGTCCAATTGTCACCTCACATCATTCGCCACACATCTAGTGAGCAAATATCTCGTTCAGTGCAGTAATAATAATGCTAATATTGACTAAAATATTGTGTAACGAGCTGTACTTTCGAGGCACTTTCGTTTGTTGTGTGCTTTGGGTTTTTGCGATCTTTTCATACTCTTCATGCCGTTACGTGGCTACTGTAATCACTGTATTCCCAGAATTGCACTAAATCGACGTATATTGCCGCAGTTGTCTCAAACGCGATACAATGACTGGCGATTAATTTAACTCGTGCCATATGCAGCTGTGACAGCTACAGCTAAACCACGCCCCAGAGGACAAGTCGAGGCTCGTTCGACGTCACACTCCAGTCAAGACAATGATAGTTGCACAATGGGAGTTGTTCAGCTGGTCGTGAATGGCTCGTTTCGATTCATCGAACCGTGACGACAACAAGGTGGCGTCCCGTAATTGTGACATATTTGGTAAGTGAGTGACGCAACGAGTGACACATTTCGCCTGTATATAAGTCTAATTTCGAAGGATGTCAACCAGTTTAACAGCAACAGGGAAGAGAGAGAGAGAGAGATAATTGCAGAGAATCACTAGAACCAACAACGTTTCGAGAGCAACCCGATCGCTTCGACAGCTACAACTTCGACACTATATTTCGTAAGTTTTTGTCTACGCATATTAGGAGGTGACGAGAATAGGTTCGCAGTATGTTGCATTGACCGGGATACAGTGTTATTAATATGCAGTGAGGCGTTGAAGCGAAAATGAATATTAGGAAACTGTGAGAGCTTAATCTCAAGACTTCAGTGTAGGACCCAATGGAATATGTAAGATATATTTTCAGTTTTACAATATTTGATATTGATTGTTATGACACTAATCGTACGTTCGCATGAGCCTTTGACGTGGTTTCGTTGATGCCCGTGTTTCAAGTCCACCGTGTGATAACTTTTATGGTGAACGTACTACTATAAAAGAACTTGGAGGCTGCACTATTCACTGTGGTTGGCGTACGGTTTTGTCTTTTGATTGAATTGTCTGCTTCATTTTGATCCATGTACTTAGTGAACTAATCGTATCTGTTCGACAGGATCTTCACCGATCTTCACGATGCGTCTCGCCTGGTCTGTGCCGCTGGTGACGCTGTTACTGGTGTGTGCCGTGGAGATCCGTGGTCACGGCCGACTGAGGGTTCCTCCTTCGAGGGCCAGTATGTGGCGTGACGGATTCGGTACTCCTGCCAACTTTAACGACAACGAACTGTTCTGCGGCGGGGCCTGGGTAAGTACCTGACGTTGTTCAATGACTTGAAGTATCCATAAATGTATTTACACTCTCTTCCTGAATAATAATAATAATAATAATAAGATAACTTATATTGCGCCTAAATTCAAGGACACCAAATTCAGAGGCGCATCAATATAAAAAGGGTTAACCGATCTCTGAGTCATAAATAATTACAATTGTTAACACATTGACTGATACGTCAGGGAACTATGGTGGATAGGCAACGTAGCAAAGGGGTCTTTTTAAACGACGGTGGAATTCAGCAATATTTTCAGTTGATCTAACATTAGAAGGAAGCGTATTACAAAGAGTAGATGCAGCCACAGAAAAACCCGATTCCGATATTGTTATTGACTTAAATAATATACATAAATTAATTAGAACTAGATGATCGAAGTTGGATAGGTGGAGACCTAATCACGACCATTGATAAGTAATTTTGAACAAGTTGTAAATTTGTGATAGCCTTAAGGGAATTTCTTCTTACTGATCGCTGGATCAGTTGTAGTGGCTTCAGACATTCAGACATTTCACTTATAGTGTAGACATTTACTTAATATATAATTGCCTTAGCTCAACATAAATACACATTATTATCATTATCATTTATCATTATCATTTAATATAATTAGTAGTCAACAGCAAATTACAACCCGTTCATAACGTCGAAGGACATTGCAAACACCTGGCTGGCTACCTCACAAGTAGAGTGACACTTCAGCGTGGCGGGCAATGTCAATCGCCCATGCCTGACCTGAAATAATTAATATACGCATAATAATTCTTTTGTGTTTTCATCGCTTTGACTTTCACCATTATAAAATAT
>OZ024855.1:43080601-43088101 GCA_964017155.1 Oasisia sp. SBJ-2009
TCTGCATCAAAACAGTATAAAGAATGTTGCTGTATCATGGAAACATAAAACGTGTCGTCAACACGCTCGAACAAGGTCACCCACAAAATGTCAGATATTACAAAGTTGACAATGCAGCGAACATCAAAAAGTTATGCTGTTTGCGCATCTACTTCAAGATTATGGAGATGTCATACACTGTGTGAAAGACCAATTTCACCCCGTCATAATGCGATTTTGACATGACGCTGCGAGATGAAGCAGTGTGTGTGGAGCGGCGTTCAAAAGTAGTCACCGTAAATCTATGATTGTTGGAAATTGCGCCATCACGCAAGCTAGTGTATGTCATTGTGTCATTCTGTGACTTTTTTATACAGATGTTTTTTTCACTTATATTGACCAAAAAGGACTGGAAAAAACTGTTTCCATTTTTCCGTCCACTTTTTCGTGGAGAAATTCAAGATGGCCGCCACCGGTCACCAATAGTCTTATAATCGCTATATCTTTGGCATTAAACGGTATAGAAACTTGAACTCGGAATCGTTTTATATGTTTTGAAGTATGTGGAATCCAATGCAACTATTATTTTTATGAAAAAAAAAGTAAAATAAACCTATGCCAGCCTTAAATGCGTTAAAATGACCGTAATATATGTATATTATGCGCAGTTATGTAGCAAATATATGTCCAGTAACATTTCATATAGAAACTTGAACTCGGAATCGTATTATATGTTTTGAAGTATGATGAATCCAATGCAACCATTATTTTGATGAAAATAAAATGAAGTTATACCAGCAATGTAGGTGTTAAAATAGCCATTAAACGTTAGATCCAAAATTCGTCTGCAAGATGACTCTCCTCTTCATTCTGGCCCTCTTTGTCCCGAATGTTGATCACATCGTCGGAAACTTTCAGGAACATCTTGAAGTATGTAGGTTTTAGCTTTCCCTGTGTTCCGTGTCCATTGATGTCTGCTCCAATACGTGTATGCAACCTTGGTAGAGCTGCTTGTCTTGTTAGGAGCCAGGGCTGTCGGGACGCATTTCTGCAACGAAGGTCCTGCAATGCACTCACTAACAGGATAGGACTCGGATTTCTCCTTGTTTTGAAATGGGAAGAAAACAGTTTTCAACGTTGTGATGCAAAAGGGACCATTTCATGGCTTAGAGAAGAATGCTCACTCCAACCTCAACCGTTTATGATTAAAGCTGGTCAACAAGATAAACACGTCGTTGGCGAAACTTCCCCCATGTAAAGCAAGTTTTGAGGAACTTGCAAGGCGGGCTCAGTGGCAAACGAAAGTGTGGATGTCGTCACATGTGACCAAGCCAAACATTTGTTCCCCACTGGTGCATGGGTGGGAAAGAAAAAAGTGGAAAACTGTTTCCTGTCCAATGGCGTCAGAGCTCCTGGAAGGTCTCATCTGCTCATGCATAAGTATAATTCGCTGAACAAACAACTGTGCATGCAGTCAGAACAGTTTGTGTTGCACAGAGCTGTGCACATGTCATGGCAATGAAAGGTCACATTGATAACTGTCAAGGCCTTTCAGCATTTTTTATTCGCGCAATTAACAGCAAACCTTTCGGCTGCTGCGCGGCATATTTACTCTTTGATGACTACAGCACCAATTCGTTGAAAGATCATATGAGGCAACAAAGAACAGCTGGCATATCTTCTGACCCGGGCAATAAGGTCGACGATAACACACCCACCCAGATCTAAAGTCATTCCTGAATAGAAAGGATACAAACGCGTGCAGATGCATTGATAACACTGTATGCAGTTGTAGCACTGGGTGATCTAGGTATTTATTTCAGTGATACAGATGTACTTCTGTTGACGTTGCGCGGAGTTCCAGAACTCAGTGCAGAGAGCGTTGTGATGATGGGTACAGGAGCTAAGTGACGCCCTGTCAAACTCAAGCCTATCTACGATGCCATGCGTCCTAACAAGACAAGCAGCTCTAACAGGGTTTCATACACTTATTGGAGCAGACATCAATGGACACAGAACACAGGGAAAGCGAAAACCTACATACTTCTAGATGTTCCTGAAAGTTTCCGACGATTTGATCAGCGCCCTTGGTGGCTTTGGGGTTGGAATGTATCCGTCAGATCTGGTGCTATGTGGCTATGAACAGGTCCTGTTTCCTACCCTACTTCCTACCTGATGCAGGTAAGATGGCACATGTGCAAACAACTGTGCAAGTGTGAAACAGCTCAATATACATGCACCAACATTCTGGACAAAGAGGGCTAGAGTGAAGAGGAGAGTCATCTTGCAGACGAATTTTGGATCTAACGTTTAATGGTTATTTTAAAACCTATAATGCTGATATAACTTCATTTAATTTTCATCAAAATAATGGATTCATCATACTTCAAAACATGTAAAACGATTCCGAGTTCAAGTTTCTATACCGTTTATTGCCAAATATATAGCGATTATAAGACTTTTGGTGACCGGTGGCGGCCATCTTGAATTTTCCCACTAAAAAGTGGACGGAAAATTGGAAACAGTTTTTTTCGAGTCCTTTTAAGTGAAAAAACTAAATTATTTAAAATCTATAATTATGAAAAAGTCACAGAATGACACAATGATATACACTAGCTTGCGTGATGGCGTAATTTCCAACAATCATAGATTTACGGTGACTACTTTTGAACGCCGTTCCACACACACTGCTTCATTTCGCAGCGTCATGTCATACCGCATTATGACGGGGTGACATTGGTCTTTCACACGGTATATGACATCTCGATAATCTTGAAGTAGATGCGCAAAAAGTATAACTTTTTGATGTTCGCTGCATTGTCAACTTTGTAATATCTGACATTTTGTGGGTGATCTTGTTCGAGCTTGTCGTCAGTTTTATGTTTCCATGATACAGCAAAATTCTTTATACTGTTTTCATGCAGAGATAATTTGCTTTAAAAAAATGTATGGCTTGACCATTCTCTCATGAAATAAAGTAGCTATACAGCCAACTAAATATCAAGACGTTTTCTTAAGAGCACAGTTTCTAAAATTGAACGTTTGACGGTGACCTTGTTGGACCTTGAATTACCGCTAACTGCACCACTTGGCAACTCTACGACAGGCCTAATTATGACGGGGAGATGCAGGGCTTTCCAATGATATTACATTCAGGTGTGTGTAGGGGGGCCATTTAAACACCTAAAATAACGCACTTTTTGCGGATTTGCCGCTCGCATAAAAGACGTATTTAAAATATTTAACATACTGACAGAAATATTTCGGTATCGCTTAAGACAGATAGAAGGACTAGAAGACATGAAGTTATATTAGCAAAGGAGCAGTGTAGACCAGATATTAAACATTTCACATCTTCCACAAAGGACATAAAATAAATGGAACTGATTGTCTGGTGACCGCGTGAATGCTAGTGGCGTTAATAAGTTTAGAAATAAAATGACATGTACTTGGTTGTATTACTGATGAATATTTGTCTAATTTTGTAACTTAAAATGTTTTATGTACATAGGTGGAATATAATATCAGCTATGTTCAATTGGAAATTATGTGTGTGGGTGTGTGTGCGTGCATGCGTGTGTGCGTGTGTGAGTGTGTGTTTGTGTGTTTGTGTGTGCGTGTGTGCGTGTGTGCGTGTGTGCGTGTGTGCGTGTGTGCGTGTGTGCGTGTGTGCGTGTGTGCGTGTGTGTGCGTGTGTGTGTGTCTGCGTGTGTGCGTGTGTGTGCGTGTGAGTGTGTGTGTATGTGTGTGTGTGTGTGTGTGTGAGTGTGTGTGTGTGTGTGTGTGTGTGTGTGTGTGTGTGTGTGTGTGTGTGTGTGTGTGTGTGTGTGTGTGTGTGTGTGTGTGTGTGTGTCATTCACAGTAAACATTCCTGAGGCGAGGTTTAGGGAAGGAGTTTTACTCACAATCATAGATCGAGCAATCAATTCCTATCAAAAGATGAAAGATATTTTAATTTAAGCAGGTAAGTGTCACGTCACTACAACGAAGTCCAATTGTCACTTCACATCATTCGCCACACATCTAGTGAGCAAATATCTCGTTCAGTGCATTAATAATAATGCTAATATTGACTAAAATATTGTGTAACGAGCTGTACTTTCGTGGCACTTTCGTTTGTTGTATGCTTTGGGTTTTTGCGATCTTTTCATACTCTTCATGCCGTTACGTGGCTACTGTAATCAGTGTATTCCCAGAATTGCACTAAATCGGCGCATATTGCCGCAGATGTCTCAAACGCGATACAATGACTTGCGATTAATTTAATTCGTGCCGTATGCAGCTGTGACAGCTACAGCTAAACCACGCTCCAGAGGACAAGTCGAGGCTCGTTCGACGTCACACTCCAGTCAAGACAATGATAGTTGCACAATGGGATTGTTCAGCTGGTCGTGAATGGCTCGTTCCGATTCATCGAACCGTGACGATAACAAGGTGGCGTCCCGTAATTGTGACATATTTGGTAAGTGAGTGACGCAAAGAGTGACACATTTCGCCCTATATAAGTCTAATTTCGAAGGATGTCAACCAGTTTAACAGCAACAGGGAAGAGAGAGATAATTGCAGAGAATCATTAGAACAAACAACGTTTCGAGAGCAACCCGATCGCTTCGACAGCTACAACTTCGACACTATATTTCGTAAGTTTTTGTCTACGCATATTAGGAGGTGACGAGAACAGCTTCGCAGACTGTGACACGGGAGTGTATGTTGCATTGGCCGGGATACAGTGTTGTTAATATGCAGTGAGGCGTTGAAACAAAAAGGAATATTGGGAAACTGGGAGAGCTTAATCTCAAGACTTCAGTGTAGGACCCAATGGAATATGTAAGATATATTTTCAGTTTTACAATATTTGATATTGATTATTATGACACTAATCGTACGTGCGCATGAGCTTTTTACGTGGTTTCGTTGATGCCCGTGTTTCAAGTCCATCGTGTGATAACATTTACGGTGAACGTACTACTATAAAAGAACTTGGAGGCTGCACTATTCACTGTGGTTGGCGTACGGTTTTGTCTTTTGATTGAAATGTCTGCTTCATTGTGATCCATGTACTTAGTGAACTAATCGTATCTGTTCGACACAGGATCTTCACCGATCTTCACGATGCGTCTCGCCTGGTCTGTGCCGCTGGTGACGCTGCTACTGGTGTGTGCCGTGGAGATCCGTGGTCACGGCCGACTGAGGGTTCCTCCTTCGAGGGCCAGTATGTGGCGTGACGGATTCGGTACTCCTGCCAACTTTAACGACAACGAACTGTTCTGCGGCGGGGCCTGGGTAAGTACCTGACGTTGTTCAATGACTTGACGTATCCATAAATGTATTTACACTCTCTTCCTGAATAATAATAATAATAATAATAAGATAACTTATATTGCGCCTAAATTCAAGGACACCAAATTCAGAGGCGCATCAATATAAAAAGGGTTAACCGATCTCTGAGTCATAAATAATTACAATTGTTAACACATTGACTGATACGTCAGGGAACTATGGTGGATAGGCAACGTAGCAAAGGGGTCTTTTTAAACGACGGTGGAATTCAGCAATATTTTCAGTTGATCTAACATTAGAAGGAAGCGTATTACAAAGAGTAGATGCAGCCACAGAAAAACCCGATTCCGATATTGTTATTGACTTAAATAATATACATAAATTAATTAGAACTAGATGATCGAAGTTGGATAGGTGGAGACCTAATCACGACCATTGATAAGTAATTTTGAACAAGTTGTAAATTTGTGATAGCCTTAAGGGAATTTCTTCTTACTGATCGCTGGATCAGTTGTAGTGGCTTCAGACATTCAGACATTTCACTTATAGTGTAGACATTTACTTAATATATAATTGCCTTAGCTCAACATAAATACACATTATTATCATTATCATTTATCATTATCATTTAATATAATTAGTAGTCAACAGCAAATTACAACCCGTTCATAACGTCGAAGGACATTGCAAACACCTGGCTGGCTACCTCACAAGTAGAGTGACACTTCAGCGTGGCGGGCAATGTCAATCGCCCATGCCTGACCTGAAATAATTAATATACGCATAATAATTCTTTTGTGTTTTCATCGCTTTGACTTTCACCATTATAAAATATAAAAGTTTCTTCTCCGGGATCGGAGGTTGAATAGATAAATAACAAAGGTAGTGTATTCAATGTGCTTGGATACATTTTCAAAGTGTTTTACTTGTATTTTTATACAACATTTACCTATGTTTTTATACTGTTTAGACTTGTACTTGACAAAATAAAAAGTATCTGTACTTGTATTCAAGTATATTGTGCATGTATTTGACCCCGGTCCGCACTCAACTCGGTGTGTCGTTATTGCAGTATCAGAATGGACTGAACGGTGGAAAGTGCGGAGTCTGCGGTGATCCCTGGGGAAAGCCGAATCCCCAGTTCGTGGCTGGTGGGAAATACGCCAATGGAATCATCACACGAACCTACAAGGAGGGTCAGGTAAGAAAAAGAAATTACATACTTTTTATTTGGAAACATATTTTATTGCGTATTTTGATGGGAAACATTGTGGCATGTTTTGTACAAGCACTGTGCGTGCAACGAATACACGCAAGGAACTATTTTATTGCGTATTTGTGAATTTACTGTACCGTCTCAACGTAAAAAAAACTTGATGAAATGTAAATTGACTGTATCTGTTAAAACAACTTGATAAATTATCACCACGAGTTGGTTTTCGCTACAATATGTGGGTATGTTAATGTATTTCATGCCTACACATGGTTTACCGAAGCACAACAACTTCGACAGGATGTGACGATGCACCTCACAAGGCGTATTTCCATACAACCTAACATGACGTCTTCTAAAGTACCGTGTCATACTGCTAACAAACAGTTCCCAGAAACTTTTTAATCACACTGTATTTACGCTTTATTAAAGCACATATCTGCCGTAAGTACACTTTATTATAACTGATGCAACATAAACTGACGTCACTAACATACATTAGAGCAAGCAATAACGTGTCTTGTTCGTGCTACAGGAGATTGCAGTAGCCGTTGACGTCACAGCACCACATGGCGGCTGGTTCGAGTTTCGAATCTGTCCGAACAATGACTTCCGAGTTCCGGTAACGCACGAATGTCTCAACAGAAACTTACTCCCCCTGGCGGACGGAACCGGTTACCGAGTGAACCTGAACCTCAAAGAACCCGCCGGATTCAAGAACGCCACCCTTCGTTTGCCGACGGGACTTGTTTGCACGCAGTGTGTGTTGCAGTGGAGATGGCATACGGGTAAGTCACGACACGCACACACACGCGCACACGCACACGCACACGGACACGGACACGCACACGCACACGCACACGCACACGCACACGCACACGCACACGCACACGCACACGCACACGCACACGCACACGCACACGCACACGCACACGCACACGCACACGCACACGCACACGCACACGCACACGCACACGCACACGCACACGCACACGCACACGCACACGCACACGCACACGCACACGCAC
>OZ024855.1:43090601-43105601 GCA_964017155.1 Oasisia sp. SBJ-2009
ATGTCTTAATTATAGTTCTACAAATCAAAATACAATAAAATTAGCTAATTTATCGTTCATTATTTACATCTTACATTTATATAACGATAGGAAGGCGTATCGACCAACTGCGGCGTGGCACATCGCGCAGGAACAGCAATAGCATAGATTGGGAACAGCTGAAAACTGTTTGTAGACAATCTTTCATTGAGAACAGTAACCAATGGGGGTCTTTCCTGAATTGGGTCGAACGAGTACCAATAGCTTGCCCTGACTCCCATTAACGTTGTTTAAAGCTCTTAAACCCCGATTTTCCAGTATTACTTATTAACTGTTATCTCGAATATGTGAAAATTGTCAACATCGCGACGCGGCAGAGGGACACTGTCACTGGTGTGTCATAGAAATATTGTCCTCGGTAAAACGGCAATGGATATATATACGTTTAAAAAAAAAACTCATTACATTTCATAAAGGATTGTGTTTAAGGATGCATTTTCCTTAAGAACTCTTTATCTTAGTGAAACGGCACCTAGAGCTTGGTGTATTTATGTTCATACTTCACAGGTCTATTAGCATTAACACTAGAATTGCTATTTTGTTCGCCTTAACGATTATATTGATGAAGCCAGTTTGAGAACCGGTTGTTCAGCAAGTCCTGGGTCCAGACGTGGCCGAAATGTTTTTTTTACGCGGAGTAGGTAATGGACGTTTGCCAAGATATTTAGAAAATCAGAAATAGGCGAGCGGCAAAACCACAAAACAGACCGATTTAAATGCCCCCCCCCCTACACACACGTAAATGTTATATCATTAGAAAGCCCTGCATCTCCCCGTTATTATTAAGCCTGTCTTAGAGTTACCAAGTGGTGCAGTTAGCGGTAATTCAAGGTTGAACAAGGTCACTGTCAAACGTTCAATTTTAGAAACTTCGCGCTTCAGAAAACGTCTTGATATTTAATTGGCTGTATAGCTACTTTATTTCATGAGAAAATGGTCAAGCCATACATTTTTAAAAAGCACATTATCTCTGCATCAAAACAGTATAAAGAATGTTGCTGTATCATGGAAACATAAAACGTGTCGTCAACACGCTCGAACAAGGTCACCCACAAAATGTCAGATATTACAAAGTTGACAATGCAGCGAACATCAAAAAGTTATGCTGTTTGCGCATCTACTTCAAGATTATGGAGATGTCATACACTGTGTGAAAGACCAATTTCACCCCGTCATAATGCGATTTTGACATGACGCTGCGAGATGAAGCAGTGTGTGTGGAGCGGCGTTCAAAAGTAGTCACCGTAAATCTATGATTGTTGGAAATTGCGCCATCACGCAAGCTAGTGTATGTCATTGTGTCATTCTGTGACTTTTTTATACAGATGTTTTTTTCACTTATATTGACCAAAAAGGACTGGAAAAAACTGTTTCCATTTTTCCGTCCACTTTTTCGTGGAGAAATTCAAGATGGCCGCCACCGGTCACCAATAGTCTTATAATCGCTATATCTTTGGCATTAAACGGTATAGAAACTTGAACTCGGAATCGTTTTATATGTTTTGAAGTATGTGGAATCCAATGCAACTATTATTTTTATGAAAAAAAAAGTAAAATAAACCTATGCCAGCCTTAAATGCGTTAAAATGACCGTAATATATGTATATTATGCGCAGTTATGTAGCAAATATATGTCCAGTAACATTTCATATAGAAACTTGAACTCGGAATCGTATTATATGTTTTGAAGTATGATGAATCCAATGCAACCATTATTTTGATGAAAATAAAATGAAGTTATACCAGCAATGTAGGTGTTAAAATAGCCATTAAACGTTAGATCCAAAATTCGTCTGCAAGATGACTCTCCTCTTCATTCTGGCCCTCTTTGTCCCGAATGTTGATCACATCGTCGGAAACTTTCAGGAACATCTTGAAGTATGTAGGTTTTAGCTTTCCCTGTGTTCCGTGTCCATTGATGTCTGCTCCAATACGTGTATGCAACCTTGGTAGAGCTGCTTGTCTTGTTAGGAGCCAGGGCTGTCGGGACGCATTTCTCGGGACGCATTTCTGCAACGAAGGTCCTGCAATGCACTCACTAACAGGATAGGACTCGGATTTCTCCTTGTTTTGAAATGGGAAGAAAACAGTTTTCAACGTTGTGATGCAAAAGGGACCATTTCATGGCTTAGAGAAGAATGCTCACTCCAACCTCAACCGTTTATGATTAAAGCTGGTCAACAAGATAAACACGTCGTTGGCGAAACTTCCCCCATGTAAAGCAAGTTTTGAGGAACTTGCAAGGCGGGCTCAGTGGCAAACGAAAGTGTGGATGTCGTCACATGTGACCAAGCCAAACATTTGTTCCCCACTGGTGCATGGGTGGGAAAGAAAAAAGTGGAAAACTGTTTCCTGTCCAATGGCGTCAGAGCTCCTGGAAGGTCTCATCTGCTCATGCATAAGTATAATTCGCTGAACAAACAACTGTGCATGCAGTCAGAACAGTTTGTGTTGCACAGAGCTGTGCACATGTCATGGCAATGAAAGGTCACATTGATAACTGTCAAGGCCTTTCAGCATTTTTTATTCGCGCAATTAACAGCAAACCTTTCGGCTGCTGCGCGGCATATTTACTCTTTGATGACTACAGCACCAATTCGTTGAAAGATCATATGAGGCAACAAAGAACAGCTGGCATATCTTCTGACCCGGGCAATAAGGTCGACGATAACACACCCACCCAGATCTAAAGTCATTCCTGAATAGAAAGGATACAAACGCGTGCAGATGCATTGATAACACTGTATGCAGTTGTAGCACTGGGTGATCTAGGTATTTATTTCAGTGATACAGATGTACTTCTGTTGACGTTGCGCGGAGTTCCAGAACTCAGTGCAGAGAGCGTTGTGATGATGGGTACAGGAGCTAAGTGACGCCCTGTCAAACTCAAGCCTATCTACGATGCCATGCGTCCTAACAAGACAAGCAGCTCTAACAGGGTTTCATACACTTATTGGAGCAGACATCAATGGACACAGAACACAGGGAAAGCGAAAACCTACATACTTCTAGATGTTCCTGAAAGTTTCCGACGATTTGATCAGCGCCCTTGGTGGCTTTGGGGTTGGAATGTATCCGTCAGATCTGGTGCTATGTGGCTATGAACAGGTCTTGTTTCCTACCCTACTTCCTACCTGATGCAGGTAAGATGGCACATGTGCAAACAACTGTGCAAGTGTGAAACAGCTCAATATACATGCACCAACATTCTGGACAAAGAGGGCTAGAGTGAAGAGGAGAGTCATCTTGCAGACGAATTTTGGATCTAACGTTTAATGGTTATTTTAAAACCTATAATGCTGATATAACTTCATTTAATTTTCATCAAAATAATGGATTCATCATACTTCAAAACATGTAAAACGATTCCGAGTTCAAGTTTCTATACCGTTTATTGCCAAATATATAGCGATTATAAGACTTTTGGTGACCGGTGGCGGCCATCTTGAATTTTCCCACTAAAAAGTGGACGGAAAATTGGAAACAGTTTTTTTCGAGTCCTTTTAAGTGAAAAAACTAAATTATTTAAAATCTATAATTATGAAAAAGTCACAGAATGACACAATGATATACACTAGCTTGCGTGATGGCGTAATTTCCAACAATCATAGATTTACGGTGACTACTTTTGAACGCCGTTCCACACACACTGCTTCATTTCGCAGCGTCATGTCATACCGCATTATGACGGGGTGACATTGGTCTTTCACACGGTATATGACATCTCGATAATCTTGAAGTAGATGCGCAAAAAGTATAACTTTTTGATGTTCGCTGCATTGTCAACTTTGTAATATCTGACATTTTGTGGGTGATCTTGTTCGAGCTTGTCGTCAGTTTTATGTTTCCATGATACAGCAAAATTCTTTATACTGTTTTCATGCAGAGATAATTTGCTTTAAAAAAATGTATGGCTTGACCATTCTCTCATGAAATAAAGTAGCTATACAGCCAACTAAATATCAAGACGTTTTCTTAAGAGCACAGTTTCTAAAATTGAACGTTTGACGGTGACCTTGTTGGACCTTGAATTACCGCTAACTGCACCACTTGGCAACTCTACGACAGGCCTAATTATGACGGGGAGATGCAGGGCTTTCCAATGATATTACATTCAGGTGTGTGTAGGGGGGCCATTTAAACACCTAAAATAACGCACTTTTTGCGGATTTGCCGCTCGCATAAAAGACGTATTTAAAATATTTAACATACTGACAGAAATATTTCGGTATCGCTTAAGACAGATAGAAGGACTAGAAGACATGAAGTTATATTAGCAAAGGAGCAGTGTAGACCAGATATTAAACATTTCACATCTTCCACAAAGGACATAAAATAAATGGAACTGATTGTCTGGTGACCGCGTGAATGCTAGTGGCGTTAATAAGTTTAGAAATAAAATGACATGTACTTGGTTGTATTACTGATGAATATTTGTCTAATTTTGTAACTTAAAATGTTTTATGTACATAGGTGGAATATAATATCAGCTATGTTCAATTGGAAATTATGTGTGTGGGTGTGTGTGCGTGCATGCGTGTGTGCGTGTGTGAGTGTGTGTTTGTGTGTGCGTGTGTGCGTGTGTGCGTGTGTGCGTGTGTGCGTGTGTGCGTGTGTGCGTGTGTGCGTGTGTGCGTGTGTGCGTGTGTGTGCGTGTGTGTGTGTCTGCGTGTGTGCGTGTGTGTGCGTGTGAGTGTGTGTGTATGTGTGTGTGTGTGTGTGTGAGTGTGTGTGTGTGTGTGTGTGTGTGTGTGTGTGTGTGTGTGTGTGTGTGTGTGTGTGTGTGTGTGTGTGTGTGTGTGTGTGTGTGTGTGTGTGTGTGTGTGTGTGTCATTCACAGTAAACATTCCTGAGGCGAGGTTTAGGGAAGGAGTTTTACTCACAATCATAGATCGAGCAATCAATTCCTATCAAAAGATGAAAGATATTTTAATTTAAGCAGGTAAGTGTCACGTCACTACAACGAAGTCCAATTGTCACTTCACATCATTCGCCACACATCTAGTGAGCAAATATCTCGTTCAGTGCATTAATAATAATGCTAATATTGACTAAAATATTGTGTAACGAGCTGTACTTTCGTGGCACTTTCGTTTGTTGTATGCTTTGGGTTTTTGCGATCTTTTCATACTCTTCATGCCGTTACGTGGCTACTGTAATCAGTGTATTCCCAGAATTGCACTAAATCGGCGCATATTGCCGCAGATGTCTCAAACGCGATACAATGACTTGCGATTAATTTAATTCGTGCCGTATGCAGCTGTGACAGCTACAGCTAAACCACGCTCCAGAGGACAAGTCGAGGCTCGTTCGACGTCACACTCCAGTCAAGACAATGATAGTTGCACAATGGGATTGTTCAGCTGGTCGTGAATGGCTCGTTCCGATTCATCGAACCGTGACGATAACAAGGTGGCGTCCCGTAATTGTGACATATTTGGTAAGTGAGTGACGCAAAGAGTGACACATTTCGCCCTATATAAGTCTAATTTCGAAGGATGTCAACCAGTTTAACAGCAACAGGGAAGAGAGAGATAATTGCAGAGAATCATTAGAACAAACAACGTTTCGAGAGCAACCCGATCGCTTCGACAGCTACAACTTCGACACTATATTTCGTAAGTTTTTGTCTACGCATATTAGGAGGTGACGAGAACAGCTTCGCAGACTGTGACACGGGAGTGTATGTTGCATTGGCCGGGATACAGTGTTGTTAATATGCAGTGAGGCGTTGAAACAAAAAGGAATATTGGGAAACTGGGAGAGCTTAATCTCAAGACTTCAGTGTAGGACCCAATGGAATATGTAAGATATATTTTCAGTTTTACAATATTTGATATTGATTATTATGACACTAATCGTACGTGCGCATGAGCTTTTTACGTGGTTTCGTTGATGCCCGTGTTTCAAGTCCATCGTGTGATAACATTTACGGTGAACGTACTACTATAAAAGAACTTGGAGGCTGCACTATTCACTGTGGTTGGCGTACGGTTTTGTCTTTTGATTGAAATGTCTGCTTCATTGTGATCCATGTACTTAGTGAACTAATCGTATCTGTTCGACAGGATCTTCACCGATCTTCACGATGCGTCTCGCCTGGTCTGTGCCGCTGGTGACGCTGCTACTGGTGTGTGCCGTGGAGATCCGTGGTCACGGCCGACTGAGGGTTCCTCCTTCGAGGGCCAGTATGTGGCGTGACGGATTCGGTACTCCTGCCAACTTTAACGACAACGAACTGTTCTGCGGCGGGGCCTGGGTAAGTACCTGACGTTGTTCAATGACTTGACGTATCCATAAATGTATTTACACTCTCTTCCTGAATAATAATAATAATAATAATAAGATAACTTATATTGCGCCTAAATTCAAGGACACCAAATTCAGAGGCGCATCAATATAAAAAGGGTTAACCGATCTCTGAGTCATAAATAATTACAATTGTTAACACATTGACTGATACGTCAGGGAACTATGGTGGATAGGCAACGTAGCAAAGGGGTCTTTTTAAACGACGGTGGAATTCAGCAATATTTTCAGTTGATCTAACATTAGAAGGAAGCGTATTACAAAGAGTAGATGCAGCCACAGAAAAACCCGATTCCGATATTGTTATTGACTTAAATAATATACATAAATTAATTAGAACTAGATGATCGAAGTTGGATAGGTGGAGACCTAATCACGACCATTGATAAGTAATTTTGAACAAGTTGTAAATTTGTGATAGCCTTAAGGGAATTTCTTCTTACTGATCGCTGGATCAGTTGTAGTGGCTTCAGACATTCAGACATTTCACTTATAGTGTAGACATTTACTTAATATATAATTGCCTTAGCTCAACATAAATACACATTATTATCATTATCATTTATCATTATCATTTAATATAATTAGTAGTCAACAGCAAATTACAACCCGTTCATAACGTCGAAGGACATTGCAAACACCTGGCTGGCTACCTCACAAGTAGAGTGACACTTCAGCGTGGCGGGCAATGTCAATCGCCCATGCCTGACCTGAAATAATTAATATACGCATAATAATTCTTTTGTGTTTTCATCGCTTTGACTTTCACCATTATAAAATATAAAAGTTTCTTCTCCGGGATCGGAGGTTGAATAGATAAATAACAAAGGTAGTGTATTCAATGTGCTTGGATACATTTTCAAAGTGTTTTACTTGTATTTTTATACAACATTTACCTATGTTTTTATACTGTTTAGACTTGTACTTGACAAAATAAAAAGTATCTGTACTTGTATTCAAGTATATTGTGCATGTATTTGACCCCGGTCCGCACTCAACTCGGTGTGTCGTTATTGCAGTATCAGAATGGACTGAACGGTGGAAAGTGCGGAGTCTGCGGTGATCCCTGGGGAAAGCCGAATCCCCAGTTCGTGGCTGGTGGGAAATACGCCAATGGAATCATCACACGAACCTACAAGGAGGGTCAGGTAAGAAAAAGAAATTACATACTTTTTATTTGGAAACATATTTTATTGCGTATTTTGATGGGAAACATTGTGGCATGTTTTGTACAAGCACTGTGCGTGCAACGAATACACGCAAGGAACTATTTTATTGCGTATTTGTGAATTTACTGTACCGTCTCAACGTAAAAAAAACTTGATGAAATGTAAATTGACTGTATCTGTTAAAACAACTTGATAAATTATCACCACGAGTTGGTTTTCGCTACAATATGTGGGTATGTTAATGTATTTCATGCCTACACATGGTTTACCGAAGCACAACAACTTCGACAGGATGTGACGATGCACCTCACAAGGCGTATTTCCATACAACCTAACATGACGTCTTCTAAAGTACCGTGTCATACTGCTAACAAACAGTTCCCAGAAACTTTTTAATCACACTGTATTTACGCTTTATTAAAGCACATATCTGCCGTAAGTACACTTTATTATAACTGATGCAACATAAACTGACGTCACTAACATACATTAGAGCAAGCAATAACGTGTCTTGTTCGTGCTACAGGAGATTGCAGTAGCCGTTGACGTCACAGCACCACATGGCGGCTGGTTCGAGTTTCGAATCTGTCCGAACAATGACTTCCGAGTTCCGGTAACGCACGAATGTCTCAACAGAAACTTACTCCCCCTGGCGGACGGAACCGGTTACCGAGTGAACCTGAACCTCAAAGAACCCGCCGGATTCAAGAACGCCACCCTTCGTTTGCCGACGGGACTTGTTTGCACGCAGTGTGTGTTGCAGTGGAGATGGCATACGGGTAAGTCACGACACGCACACACACGCGCACACGCACACGCACACGGACACGGACACGCACACGCACACGCACACGCACACGCACACGCACACGCACACGCACACGCACACGCACACGCACACGCACACGCACACGCACACGCACACGCACACGCACACGCACACGCACACGCACACGCACACGCACACGCACACGCACACGCACACGCACACGCACACGCACACGCACACGCACACGCACACGCACACGCACACGCACACGCACACGCACACGCACACGCACACGCACACGCACACGCACACGCACACGCACACGCACACGCACACGCACACGCACACGCACACGCACACGCACACGCACACGCACACGCACACGCACACGCACACGCACACGCACACGCACACGCACACGCACACGCACACGCACACGCACACGCACACGCACACGCACACGCACACGCACACGCACACGCACACGCACACGCACACGCACACGCACACGCACACGCACACGCACACGCACACGCACACGCACACGCACACGCACACGCACACGCACACGCACACGCACACGCACACGCACACGCACACGCACACGCACACGCACACGCACACGCACACGCACACGCACACGCACACGCACACGCACACGCACACGCACACGCACACGCACACGCACACGCACACGCACACGCACACGCACACGCACACGCACACGCACACGCACACGCACACGCACACGCACACGCACACGCACACGCACACGCACACGCACACGCACACGCACACGCACACGCACACGCACACGCACACGCACACGCACACGCACACGCACACGCACACGCACACGCACACGCACACACGAAAATACACACACACACATACACATACACACACATAATATATATATATATATATATATATATATATATATATATATATATATATATATATATGTGTGTGTGTACATATATATATATATATTATACATACATACATACATACATACATACATACATACATACATACATACATACATACTTACATACATACATACATACATACATGCAATTACGTACATAATTACATATACATACAACGTCAAGTTGTATTGTAAATGCATCGCCTTGTAGGTTAACGAATTGACAAAACATTTTGGAAAAAGTTACTTCGAGTTAGTAACTTGGATATCCCTTTATATGAAATTACGAATGGATATGTCTAAGACAACATTTTGATAACTTCTTATAAAAAGAACTGTCAATAAAAAAGTCCTCGATAAGTCAGCTGCGTTTGTTACGTGATAAGTTCATTCTGGATGGCAATTGTATCTGTTTAAATAAGTGGTAGTTCTAACTGGTAACTGACATATATAATCAAAATATGGTGTCACCGTCACAGGGAACAACTGGGGAACTGGTGAGGATGGTCGGTCGTGCGTTGGCTGCGGGCTACAGGAAGAGTTCTACGGCTGCGCAGATGTCAAGATCGTCGCGAAGACAGCACAATCGCCTTCGGATCGACCTGCCAAGCCTACCAAGAATTCACTACCTCCTAAGGAGGAAAGACCGACCATCCAGCCACCAATATGGCTACCGGATGTTGCCACAACCTCACCTGCCAAGCCATGGGTACCGGAAGTTGTCACAACCTTACCTGCCAAGCCATGGGTACCGGAAGTTATCACGGCTGCCCCTGCGAAGCCACAGCTCCCACCTGCGGCCGCCAAAGACTGCGGCGTTGTGGATGGTTACGAAGGCAACAAAATCTTGGACAGGTTAGCGGGTTTTCTCTAATGACAACTATTCAGACAGCTAGTCATATTATTATATTTCGAAGTTTACATAATCTCAATCAATCGACAATTTTTTTTTTTAAACACTGCATACAGCATAAACAACATTTCATTTAGATTTTTACCAGTTTTAAACACTGCAAAATGGGTAATTTTCTCGTGTCGAAATTTATGTACAGACGAACACTGAACACACGGATAAAAGGAACGCCTCGTCAGCGAAATGACTTGAGCATCTTGTAGACTACATGCTGTTATCACCCTTCCATGGGGTCTTATTGCTAAAACAAGTATTATGTTTAAATAGATACATCGTTCGACCTTTCGTTATAATTGTTCTCTTTGTCCGCCAGGTGGTGCCAGGTGAACTGTCGTCTCGGCCACTGTCCGGCGATGCTGTGTCGCTGCGGACCTCGTGCCGCCACTCGGAAGGTGTGTAAGACGACAAAGGTCGGGCCGTGGAAGAACGCCAACCTCGACTCGTGGTGCGCCCGAAACTGTGCCGCCGGTTTCTGTCCGGCGACCCACTGCATGTGTGAGAAGGTTACGTTCACGGGGTAGACACTTCGTTCGTCGACCCACGATTTCAAGAATCACATCCGTGTGACATTAGTTTAACAGTTTCAAGAGTCGCGTTCATGTGACATCCATTGAACGAGGTTTCCAGTCGCGTTCATGTGATTTTCACTCGATTTTCGCTGATTTTCACAGTATTATACTATATCTATGCAACTAAGTTTAAAGGTACTTAGTTGGAATTATCTAGCCAACTATTTAATATGT
Source organism: Oasisia sp. SBJ-2009 (assembly GCA_964017155.1). NCBI lineage: Eukaryota > Metazoa > Annelida > Polychaeta > Sabellida > Siboglinidae > Oasisia > Oasisia sp. SBJ-2009. Next base: position 43,101,475 of record OZ024855.1, read on the forward strand.
TCTCTAGACGCGTCCGTTTAAAATACGTTGTCTGTTTCGCTTACCAACTAAACTATACGTTGGACTTGATAAACTGTTATTTTGTGGAGTATATATATATATATATATATATATATATATATATATATATATATATATATATATATATATATATATATATATATATATATATATATATATATATATATATATATATATATATATATATATATATATATAATAAATTCATAAATTTTCCAAAAAATTAAAATCTTATGTTCTAACTACGCATGTTGCATACTTTGATATATTTTTAGTTACGAATTCGTTCCTTTGCATGCTTTTATTTTTATACTGTACACATACGTTAAAATGTAAATGATGTATTGTAAATTGTCACTTTTCTATCGGTGCGAACATTCTAGTAGCAGAACTTGGTGGTCATGCTTTTGTAGTATTGTATCTCGATGGCAGCGTATTAAAACTGTTCATATATATATTTTACTGGTTGTTTGATTATTAGCCAAACCTAGATGTCTTAATTATAGTTCTACAAATCAAAATACATTAAAATTAGCTAATTTATCGTTCATTATTTACATCTTACATTTATATAACAATAGGAAGGCGTATCGACCAACTGCGGCGTAGCCTCGGTTACCCAGACTCCGTGAGGTGGCAGCACTTTTAAGCCCCCTCAACTACGCCTGGGACAGTATATATGCTTAAGTTTCTACATCCGGGCAGCCTTACCCCAGAATAGGGTAGAGACGCTGATTGGATCTCAGGCCAACTATGAAATAAAAATTTAAATAACGATATAGTTTTACAAGATAATAATATCATTTGAAAAGTATTCACCATTGAACTTATATTAACACAACAGTAAGTAAAAATTCAAATTTACCGTTGTTTATAAAATAAGAATTACGGCAGGATTAACCAGTATCCGTGAGGTGGCAGCATTGTCTAGCCCGACACGGATAGCATACAAATTAAATAAGGAAACCTTTTGCTCAAATAATGCTGTATTATAAAAACTATTAAAAATTAAACTTATATTAACCCAAAATAAATAGAAATACAAATTTGCAGTTGTTTATAAAAAAAAATATTACGGCAGTGTCCGTGAGGTGGCAGCATTTTATAGATCACGCGGATACCAAACAAAAGCCGGCAAATGTCACCAGACTGTCTTCTCGGCGTAGTTCCGCAGCCGACCGACAGTCGGTTAAGCGAGACTAACTGCGGCGTGGCACATCGCGCAGGAACAGCAATAGCTAGAACAGCATAGAATGGGAACAGCTGAAAAATGTTTGTAGACAATCTTTCATTGAGAACAATAACCAATGGGGGTCTTTCCTGAATTGGATCGAACGAGTACCAATAGCTTGCCCTGACTCCCATTAACGTTGTTAAAAGCTCTTAAACCCCGATTTTCCAGTATTACTTATTAACTGTTATCTCGAATATGTGAAAATTGTCAACATCGCGACGCGGCAGAGGGACACTGTCACTGGTGTGTCATAGAAATATTGTCCTCGGTAAAACGGCAATGGATATATATACGTTTTGAGAAAAAAACCTCATTACATTTCATAAAGGATTGTGTTTAAGGATGCATTTTCCTTAAGAACTCTTTATCTTAGTGAAACGGCACCTAGAGCTTGGTGTATTTATGTTCATACTTCACAGGTCTATTAGCATTAACACTAGAATTGCTATTTTGTTCGCCTTAACGATTATATTGATGAAGCCAGTTTGATAACCGGTTGTTCAGCAAGTCCTGGGTCCAGACGTGGCCGAAATGTTTTTTTTTCACGCGGAGTAGGTAATGGACGTTTGCCAAGATATTTAGAAGATCAGAAATAGGCGAGCGGCAAAACCACCAAACAGACCGATTTAAATGCCCCCCCCCCCTACACACACCTAAATGTTATATCATTAGAAAGCCCTGCATCTCCCCGTTATTATTAAGCCTGTCGTAGAGTTGCCAAGTGGTGCAGTTAGCGGTAATTCAAGGTTGAACAAAGTCATTGTCAAACGTTCAATTTTAGAAACTGCGCTCTTCAGAAAACGTCTTGATATTTAATTGGCTGTATAGCTACTTTATTGAGAAAATGGTCAAGCCATACATTTTTTAAAAGCACATTATCTCTGCATCAAAACAGTATAACGAATTTTGCTGTATCATGGAAACATAAAACTGACGACACGCTCGAACAAGGTCACCCACAAAATGTCAGATATTATAAAGTTGACAATATAGTGAACATCAAAAGGTTATACTGTTTGCACATCTACTTCAAGATTATGGAGATGTCATACACTGTGTGAAAGACCAATTTCACCCCGTCATAATGCGGTATGACATGACGCTGCGAGATGAAGCAGTGTGTGTGGAGCGGCGTTCAAAAGTAGTCACCGTAAATCTATGATTGTTGGAAATTGCGCCATCACGCAAGCTAGTATATGTCATAGTGTCATTCTGTGACTTTTTATACAGATTTTAAATAATTGTGTTTTTTTCACTTATATTGACCAAAAAGGACTGAAAAAAAACTGTTTCCATTTTTCCGTCCACTTTTTCGTGGGAAAATTCAAGATGGCCGCCACCGGTCACCAAAAGTCTTATAATCGCTATATCTTTGGTATTAAACGGCATAGAAACTTGAACTCGGAATCGTTTTATATGTGTTGAAGTATGTGGAATTCAATGCAACTATTATTTTTATGAAAAAAAGTAAAATAAAGCTATGCCAGCCATAAATGCGTTAAAATGACCGTAATGTATGTATATTATGCGCAGTTATGTAGCAAATATATGTCCAGTAACATTTCATATAGATTTTAAATGATTGTGTTTTTTTTTCACTTATATTGACGCAAAAGGACTGACAAAACTGTTTCCATTTTTTCCGTCCACATTTTCGTGGGAAAATTCAAGATGGCTGCCACCGGTCACCAAAAGTCTTAAAGCGCTATATCTTTGGCAATAAACGGTATAGAAACTTGAACTCGGAATCGTATTATATGTTTTTAAGTATGATGAATCCAATGCAACCATTATTTTGATGAAAATAAAATGAAGTTATACCAGCAATGTAGGTGTTAAAATAGCCATTAAACGTTAGATCAAAATTCGTCTGCAAGATGACTCTCCTCTTCACTCTGGCCCTCTTTGTCCCGAATGTTGATCACATCGTCGGAAACTTTCAGGAACATCTTGAAGTATGTAGGTTTTAGCTTTCCCTGTGTTCCGTGTCCATTGATGTCTGCTCCAATAAGTGTATGAAACCCTGGTAGAGCTGCTTGTCTTGTTAGGAGCCAGGGCTGTCGGGACGCATTTCTGCAACGAAGGTCCTGCCATGCACTCACTAACAGGATATAACTCAGATTTCTCATTATTTTGAAATGGGAAGAAAACAGTTTTCAACGTTGTGATGCAAAAGGGGTAGGTAGACCATTTCATGGCTCAGAGAAGAATGCTCACTCCAACATCAACCGTTTATGATTAAAGCTGGTAAACAAGATAAACACGTCGTTGGCGAAACATCCCCCATGTTAAGCAAGTTTTGAGGAACTTGCAAGGCGGGCTCAGTGGCAAACGAAAGTGTGGATGTCGTCACATGTGAACAACCCAAACATTTGTTCCCCACTGGAGCATGGGTGTGGAAAACTGTTTCCTGTCCAATGGCGTCAGAGCTCCTGGAAGGTCTCATCTGCTCATGCATAAGTATAATTCGCTGAACAAACAACTGTGCATGCAGTCAGAACAGTTTGTGTTGCACAGAGCTGTGCACATGTCATGGCAATGAAATCGTTTAAAATCCACATTCAGTTAGCGACCTAGACATTCTACGTGATGATGACGAGGATGACAGTGCATTATAGGTGGGTAGAATGTTTGTAGTCGCCGCACCAAATCGACTTACAAATATACAATCATTCGTGATGAATAAATAATTTGCCAAAAAAGAAAGCCAAAAAAGTCGCTTTACAGTCATATTATGATGTTGCATTGAGTACATTGCAATTGTATAATGATTAGTGTCTGGTGCAATTTTGAATATTGACAAATCGATGATGGCATTGTGTGTCCACCAGTTCATGTATACTTCTGTGTTTAGTTCTGCAGTTTTTCACAG
>OZ024855.1:43110601-43150601 GCA_964017155.1 Oasisia sp. SBJ-2009
GGCGTGATGGATTCGGTACTCCTGCCAACTTTAACGACAACGAACTGTTCTGCGGCGGGGCCTGGGTAAGTACCTGACGTTGTTCAATGACTTGAAGTATCCATACATGTTTTTACATTCTCTTCCTGAATAATAATAATAAGATAACTTATATTGCGCCTAAATTCATGGAAACCAAATTCAGAGGCGCATCAATACAAAAAGGGTTAACCGATCTCTGAGTCATAAACAATTACAATTGTTAACAGATTGACTGATACGGTGGAATTCAGCAATATTTTCAGTTGATCTAACATGAGAAGGAAGCATATTACAAAGGGTAGGTGCGGCTACAGAAAAACCCGATTTCAATATTGTTATTGACTTAAATAATAGACTTAAGTAAATTAGAACTAGATGATCGAAGTTGGATAGGTGGACACCTAATCACGACCATTGATACGAAATTGTGAACAAGTTGTAAATTTGTGGTAGTAGTAGTAGCGGTAGCGGTAGCGGTAGCGGTAGCGGTAGCGGTAGCGGTAGCGGTAGCGGTAGCGGTAGCGGTAGCGGTAGCGGTAGCGGTAGCGGTAGCGGTAGCGGTAGCGGTAGCGGTAGCGGTAGCGGTAGCGGTAGCGGTAGCGGTAGCGGTAGCGGTAGCGGTAGCGGTAGCGGTAGCGGTAGCGGTAGTGGTATCATTGAATATAATTAGTAGTCAACAGCAAACTGCAACCAGTTCATAACGTGGAAGGACATTGCAAACACTTGGCTAGCTACCTCACAAGTAGAGAGACGCTTCAGTGTCAATCGCCCATGCCTGACCTGAAATAATTAATATACGCATAATAATTCTTTTTGTGTTTTCATAGCTTTGATTTTCACCATTATAAAATATAAAAGTTTCTTCTCCGGGATCGGAGGTTGAATAGATAAATAACAAAGGTAGTGTATTCAATGTGCTTGGATACATTTTCAAAGTGTTTTTTACTTGTATTTTTTACACAATATTTACCTATGTTTTTATACTGTTTAGACTTGTACTTGACAAATAAAAAATATCTGTACTTGTATTCAAGTACATTGTGCATGTACTTGACCCCGGTCCGCACTCAACTCGATGTGTCGTTGTTGCAGTATCAGAATGGACTGAACGGTGGAAAGTGCGGAGTCTGTGGCGATCCCTGGGGAAAGCCGAATCCCCAGTTCGTGGCTGGTGGGAAATACGCCAATGGAATCATCACTCGAACCTACAAGGAGGGTCAGGTAAGAAAAAGAAATTACATACTTTTTATTTGGAAACATATTTTACTGCGTATTTTGATGGGAAACATTGTGGCATGTTTTGTACAAGCAATGTGCGTACAACGAATACACGCAAGGAACTATTTTATTGCGTATTCGTGAATTTACTGCACCGTCTCAACGTAAAAAAACTTGATGAAATGTAAATTTACTGTATCTGTAAAAACAACTTTATAAATTATCACGACGAGTTGGTTTTCACTACAATATGTGGGTATGTTAATGTATTTCATGCCTACACATGGTTTACCGAAGCACAACAACTTCGACAGGATGTGACGATGCACCTCACAAGGCGTATTTCCATACAACCTAACATGACGTCTTCTAAAGTACCGTGTTATACTGCTAACAAACAGTTCCCAGAAACTTTTAATCACACTGTATTTACGCTTTATTAAAGCACATATCTGCTGTAAGTACACTTTATTATAACTGATGCAACATAAACTGACGTCACTAACATACATTAGAGCAAGCAATAACGTGTCTTGTTCGTGCTACAGGAGATTGCAGTAGCCGTTGACGTCACAGCACCACACGGCGGCTGGTTCGAGTTCCGAATCTGTCCGAACAATGACTTCCGAGTTCCGGTAACGCACGAATGTCTCAACAGAAACTTACTCCCCCTGGCGGACGGAACCGGTTACCGAGTGAACCTGAACCTCAAAGAACCCGCCGGATTCAAGAACGCCACCCTTCGTTTGCCGACGGGACTTGTCTGCACGCAGTGTGTGTTGCAGTGGAGATGGCATACGGGTAAGTCCCGACACGCACACACACGCGCACACGCACACACGCACACACGCACACACGCACACACGCACACACGCACACACGCACACACGCACGCACGCACGCACACACACGAAAATACACACACACATACACACACACATAATACATATATATATATATTATATATATATATATATATATATATATATATATATATATATATATATATATATATATATATATATATATGTGTATATATATATGTGTGTGTATATATATATATATATATATATATTATATACATACATACATACATACATACATACATACATACATACATACATACATACATACATACATACATACATACATACATACATACATACATGCACAATTACATACATAATTACATATATATATATATATATACAACGTCAAGTTTGTAGCATTGTAAATGCATCGCCTTGTAGGTTAACGAATTGACAAAACATTTTGGAAAAAGTTACTTCGAGTTAGTAACTTGGATATCCCTTTATATGAAATTAATTTCGAATGGATATGTCTAAGACAACATTTTGATAACTTCTTATAGAAAGAACTGTCAATAAAAAGTCCTCGATAAGTCAGCTGCGTTTGTTACGTGATAAGTTCATTCTGGATGGCAGTTGTATCTGTTTAAATAAGTGGTAGTTCTAACTGGTAACTGACATATAATCAATATATGGTGTCACCGTCACAGGGAACAACTGGGGAACTGGTGAGGATGGTCGATCGTGCGTTGGCTGCGGGCTACAGGAAGAGTTCTACGGCTGCGCAGATGTCAAGATCGTCGCGAAGACAGCACAATCGCCTTCGGATCGACCTGCCAAGCCTACCAAGAATTCACTACCTCCTACGGAGGAAAGACCGACCATCCAGCCACCAATATGGCTACCGGATGTTGGCACAACCTCACCTGCCAAGCCATGGGTACCGGAAGTTGTCACAACCTTACCTGCCAAGCCATGGGTACCGGAAGTTGTCACAACTTTACCTGCCAAGCCATGGGTACCGGAAGTTGTCACAACCTTACCTGCCAAGCCATGGGTACCGGAAGTTATCACTGCTGCCCCTGCGAAGCCACAGCTCCCAACTCTGGCCGCCAAAGACTGCGCCGTTGTGGATGGCTACGAAGGCAACAAAATCTTGGACAGGTTAGCGGTTTTTCTCTAATGACAACTATTCAGACAGATAGTCATATTAATATATTTCGAAGTTTACATAATCTCAATCAATCGACAATTAATTTTTGTAAACACTGCATACAGCATAAATAACATTTCATTTAGATTTTTACCAGTTTTAAACACTGCAAAATGGGTAATTTTCTCGTGTCGAAATTTGTGTACAGACGAACACTGAACACACGGATAAAAGGAACGCCTCGTCAGCGAAATGACTTGAGCATCCTGTAGACTACATAGTGTTATCACCCTTCCATGGGGTCTTATTGCTAAAACAAGTATTTTGTTTAAATAGATACATCTTTCGACCTTTCGTTATAATTGTTCACTTTGTCCGCCAGGTGGTGCCAGGTGAACTGTCCTCTCGGCCACTGTCCGGCGATGCTGTGTCGCTGCGGACCTCGTGCCGCCACTCGGAAGGTGTGTAAGACGACAAAGGTCGGGCCGTGGAAGAACGCCAACCTCGACTCGTGGTGCGCCCGAAACTGTGCCGCCGGTTTCTGTCCGGCGACCCACTGCATGTGTGAGAAGGTCACGTTCACGGGGTAGACACTTCGTTCGTCGACCCACGATTTCAAGAATCACATCCGTGTGACATTAGTTTAACAGTTTCAAGAGTCGCGTTCATGTGAAATCCATTGAACGAGGTTTCCAGTCGCGTTCATGTGATTTTCTCTAGATTTTCGCTGATTTTCACAGAATTATACTATATCCATGCAACTAAGTTTAAAGTTTAAAGGTACTTAGTTGGAATTATCTAGCCAACTATTTAATATGTTCTCTAGACGCGTCCGTTTAAAATACGTTGTCTGTTTCGCTTACCAACTAAACTATACGTTGGACTTGATAAACTGTTATTTTGTGGAGTATATATATATATATATATATATATATATATATATATATATATGAGTATATATATATATATATATATATATATATATATATATATATATATATATATATAATAAATTTATACATTTTCCAAAAATATTAAATCTCATGTTCTAACTACGCATGTTGCATACTTTGATATGTTTTTAGTTACGAATTCGTTCCTTTGTATGCTTTTATTTGTATACTGTATACATACGTTATAATGTAAATGATGTATTGTAAATTGTCACTTTTCTATCGGTGCAAACATTCTAGTAGCAGAACTTGGTGGTCATGCTTTTGTAGTACAGCATCTCGATGGCATCGTATTAAAACTGTTCATATATATATTTTACTGGTTGTTTGATTATTAGCCAAACCTAGATATCTTAATTATAGTTCTACAAATTAAAATGCATTAATATTAGCTAATTTATCGTTCATTATTTACATCTTACATTTATATAACGAAAGGAAGGCGTATCGACCAACTGCGGCGTGGCACATCGCGCAGTAACAGCAATAGCTAGAACAGCATAGATTGGGAACATCTGAAAACTGTTTGAGGACAATCTTTCATTGAGAACAGTAACCAATGGGGGTCTTTTCTGAATTGGGTCGAACGAGTACCAATAGCTTGCCCTGACTCCCGAGAAAATTTCACAGTCTAAATCCAAACCTTATGAACACATGTCTTATGACAGTCATTGCTGGCCATTTACTTGTCCTGTGGAGGAACACTCCTCCAGTTCGCGGGCCCATCGACGTTTTTATTTTTAATAAGTCTATCTTTTTACAACAGAAAATACCCGCTTGGAACAATGACGTGTTGACCCCTTTGGAAATTATATATAAAGCCCTATGACCAGGAGCTATTACTTATTCATTTACGTTGCCATTGCCGGATTAACCACGTAGTAGATGTAGCAAATGCTACGGGCTTCACACTACGTCCGGTTTCCTATAACATTGGTAATGTTGGCAAGGCTACTGTTGTTACTACAATCCAAACGAATGATTATCTTCACAAGTTTCACTTACTTTTGTCGCTATCTTCCGTGTTGCTTCGGATCCCGCGGCTGATTAATCCGGCACTCCCCTTCGGCACCCCCTTGGTTCCCCGACACTGCACGTTGCTATCCCCCTGTTCACCCTCACTGCTCTTTGCTATCCCTCCTGTTCACCCTCACTGCTCTTTGCTATCCCTCCTGTTTCAACACTGCTCTTTGCTATCCCTCCTGTTCCCTAACTGCTCTTTGCTATCCCTCCTGTTCCCAAACTGCTCTTTGCTATCCCTCCTGTTCCCATACTGCTCTTTGGTATCCCTCCTGTTTCAACACTGCTCTTTGCTATCCCTCCTGTTCACCCTCATTGCTCTTTGCTATCCCTCATCTTCCCACATTGCTCTTTGCTATCCTTCCTGTTCACGCTCACTATATATATATATATATATATATATATATATATATATATATATATATATATATATATATATATATATATATATATATATATATATATATATATATATATAAAAGAATATATCTGAATATAATATTCCTTGAAGTTGATTGTATTCACCAAGAATGTCATTACTATAAATATTATCTATCAATGTGGCTGTGGTTGGTGTAATTCTAGTGGGCTTCGTAATTTGAGGTATTAAACAATTGGAAAACATTGCATCTACATAATCATGAGTTTCCATATGGTGATCATAGTTTAACAGATTTATGTTAAAATCGCCCATTATATAACATTGTTTGTTTTCAATTCTTAAGGTACGTACAATATTTGTTATTTGTTCTGTAAATGCACTAATGCTTGTATTTGGTGGTCTGTACACTATACCGACCAATATTTTTCTTTTAAGTTTTCTGGTTTGAGACATAACCTCAATAAAAAGACATTCTATAAGCTGGGTCATAATATTCATATTTGGATTTTCTACGTAATCACAATTGTTGTGAATGTATAACGATACTCCTCCTCCTTTTCTGGAGGGTCTAGTAAGTCACGTGAGTACGAACGGCGATACGGCGTGCAAGTCTCGCGCACGAAAACGAGGCTGGGGGCAGTTGGGGGCAGAACGTCCATATTCTCCATGTTAACGTATAGGACTTCGTTTTGTTTTTGATTGTAATAATCGAACTGTTCCAGTATAACAATTTCAGTTATACTGTCCGAAGGATTATTACGCGCGGAGTCTCGCCATGTATCGTGACCCACTTACAGGCCCTATGACCGCGCGAGATTGAGCGAGACGTGATTTGCGGCGTGACGTCACAGCAGACGGAACGTTGATGGGTGGCGCGGTGCTGTGGGGAGGGGGGCGGGAACATGAGCGTGCAAGATATCAGTCGTGTAAGCTGTGACTACGACAACGGCGATGCCCCCTCAGATTCACGGCTGTCTCTCGACAACGACGACGACGACGACGGTGACGACAACGATCACGAATTTGCAGGAAGGTGCGTGCGTGGCCGTAGACGTAGGCGTGAGTGACTTCGACCTGATTGGCAGACTACATTTCCATCTACATCGACAGTTAGCTATGAGCTGTGCACCATTTCCCTCTACCGTATATTTCATACGGCTTACGTTACGCTATATATTTTGGATGTGGCTACTTACTAACCACTCACGTACAAATGCATGTAAAACACCTAATGTCGATCTTGTCAAAAGTACCTTCAACCTAGCCCTAACACCAACCCTAACTCTAACACTAAAACTAAAACTAACACCAACACCAACACTAACATTAACATTAACACAAACACTAACACTAACATTAGCATTAACCCTGACCTTAACGAACCCTAAAGAATGCTTTGTGTAATATTACAGGGCATGTGTGTAGCATTAGCCTATTTGCGTAGAGTTAAAATGAACCGATGAGTGAACAAGCTGATGTTGGAATATTTCGCTTTGTGTTTCGCATAAACACTGCACGGGCGTTGAAAAAACCGAAAATACACTAGTGTTATAACGACAGTGTCTGCGCCAAGGTTTTCTATGTTACGTTCTTATGACTACAATATAACAACTGGCGTCCTGTGACAAACTACTGCTCTGCCAATTCTGGGCACAGGAGCAGGCACCCACCCTTTAACATGCCCGGATTTCGTGCTCGTAGAGCGCAGTGGCTCAGCAGTAGAGCTTCGGACTCTCGACTACGAGAAGGTGGGTTCGAATCCTGTGCTGCGGTGTTAAAACCTTGGGCAAGTTTTTTCACTCTACATTGCTCCAGTTCACTCAGCTGTATAAATGGCTATGTACAGTGGTGGATATATATGTACGAGCAGCCTTCGCGCATTAAGTGCAGCATATGACTGGATGCTTCCCAGAGAAGCCTAAATGGTGTCTGAGTGAACAGGTCTTTCAGGGAAGTAAAGTGTAAAGCGCTTTGAACGGTCCTGAGGACTGGATACTGCGCTATATAAGAACTTGTCCTTTATTATGTTTACTCTTGCAGGCCTTTCGGGAACACGTGTAAGACAGTGAACCGACTACGGGCGGCCGCCTTGATTCTTGCCGCGTACTTGTTCACTCGCTTCTCAGGAAGATTGTGAGTGTCTGTGTTTGCTGAATTAATGTGTTGGTTCGTCTTCACCGGTGTTGTAATTAAAATGACGTACTTTTGTTCTTCTGTTGATGGCGTAATGCGGAATTACATCTTTAGCTTGTTGTTCAGTTTGTTTACTTGTAACGCTACTTTGTATCTCTCTTAGTGTAGTGTTATGCTTTTCAACATTGGCAATGTCTGTATATTAATAAATTGTATTGATTAAACATTATACTGTTGAAACCTATTGTAAACTTGTGTGACGTCCTTGACTATTTCGTAGCATATTGGAAAATACTTCCTACACCATTTGTTCACCTTTCGCTGTGTTTATTCGCTAACGTGGACCAGATTCTTCAGGTATGCCAACTGGCATGGTATTTCAAAGCCACAAAGACATTTCAACTAGCTATTTAGGGTTATTGTTACACACTGGTAACAATGATTGGTCAGCCGTTCCCTAGGTGGCGCCACCGCTATGTTCAGTTCCTCTAACACCATCTCTGTCTGAACGACGTAGTCAGGGACGTTCAGGGGTGCCCACGAGCCGCCTTGTTTGCAAACTCTTTACGGAAACCAACTGTAGTTAAACCACATAAAAAGACCAATGACATTTGTCCTCGGAAGGTAGGGTTAAATTTAAGGTTTGAACGTTTGAATTTTGGAGTTGGGGTGCAAAATGACACGCAAAGGAGGACGCCCTTTGAAGAATTTTTTGATTCTGAGGGCGGGATACATACAGTTGGAGGTCTCATTGAAGTATAGGCAGTCGCAGCTTTTTGTTCAACGTCACTGCAGGTGTAAATCTCTATTACAAAACTTCGATACGTTTGGTCAAAACGATAAATCCGTATCTCCCTTAGAAAATCCACGACATCCCATTACAAAAAAAGAGCCAATGGTATACCACTGATTACCATTGAATACTATTCAGTATCAATGACATTTCAGCAGGACTCAGTGGTACTCTCAACGGTAATTTAAAATACCATTCAATACCACTGAACGGTACAAAGAATCCAAATTACCATTCAAAATATCATTCAAAAAAACACTCAGATACCATTCAAATACCCTTGGCCATAATACCACCTAGGACCATTCAAGTACCTTTCAAAAACCAATGGTATTTGAATGTTATTTGAATGTTATTTGAATGTTATTTGAATGTTATTTGAATGTTATTTGAATGTTATTTGAATGTTATTTGAATGTTATTTGAATGTTATTTGAATGTTATTTGAATGTTATTTGAATGTTATTTGAATGTTATTTGAATGTTATTTGAATGTTATTTGAATGTTATTTGAATGTTATTTGAATGTTATTTGAATGTTATTTGAATGTTATTTGAATGTTATTTGAATGTTATTTGAATGTTATTTGAATGTTATTTGAATGTTATTTGAATGTTATTTGAATGTTATTTGAATGTTATTTGAATGTTATTTGAATGTTATTTGAATGTTATTTGAATGTTATTTGAATGTTATTTGAATGTTATTTGAATGTTATTTGAATGTTATTTGAATGTTATTTGAATGTTATTTGAATGTTATTTGAATGTTATTTGAATGTTATTTGAATGTTATTTGAATGTTATTTGAATGTTATTTGAATGTTATTTGAATGTTATTTGAATGTTATTTGAATGCTATTTGAATGCTATTTGAATGCTATTTGAATGCTATTTGAATGCTATTTGAATGCTATTTGAATGCTATTTGAATGCTATTTGAATGCTATTTGAATGCTATTTGAATGCTATTTTAGTGCTATTTTAGTGCTATTTTAGTGCTATTTTAGTGTTATTTTAGTGTTATTTTAGTGTTATTTTAGTGTTATTTTAGTGTTGTTTTAGTGTTGTTTTAGTGTTATTTTAGTGTTATTTTAGTGTTATTTTAGTGTTATTTTAGTGTTATTTTAGTGTTATTTTAGTGTTATTTTAATGTTATTTTAATGTTATTTTAATGTTATTTTGATGTTATTTTGATGTTATTTTGATGTTATTTTGATGTTATTTTGATGTTATTTTTTGGTAAGGGGATCCACGGCCCAGCTCCGTGCATACCGTGTCCGTAGCTGTCTTCTTGCGTCTGCAGTTCGTACGACTGCTCCGAGTGCGATAACACCCACAACACGTACTACTCGTACCGCATCCACCGGACGGCGTGCCGGGCGTACTGCGCCGTCGACACCGACAACGACGGCTTCCTCAGCAGGGCCGAGCTGTGGAACCAGTACCGGGCCATATCGAGAGGTGAGGAGGCACACGACCACTTCCTCTCCGCACCGATGAAAACCCATAATACACAATAATTTGAAAGTTGAAAATTACATAAAAACAATCTTTTTGAAACCGTTTTCTAAAGTTTATCACGTTTACAAAAAAGATGCCTTTATTTGCAAAGGGACGCTGGGTTTAATTTTAGTTACGGCCATGTTAGCTGAACGTATCAACTTCAAGTTTTAAGTACAATGTAGGATGAGATCAACTAGTATATATGCTGCTGCTGCTGATGATGATGATAGCGCCCGATCCATTAAAATTTGATCTCGTGGGTTTTGCACATGCACATAAAATGACATAATACAGATAAACCTGTAAAACATACATAAAATACAGTATCTATGATCAGTTAAAACCAGCTAAAATAAGTGAAGATAATTTCACAATGTTAGACTTAATATGGTAATGAATAAATACTATCTCAACATCTGTCATTAAACCAGCATTGCTGACGTACACTAGATCATACGAGACAAGTTTTTCTTGATATTATAACTGTTGCTTGTTATTGCAATGCCCTTTGCACGTGATATGATATGGAATTGTGACGGGTCTACGGTTCACGGTCGGTGAGGACGATTAACCACCTATTAATTCAAGAGGAGTGAGGGTCATAGAATCAGTACGCTCTGTTCAAATAGTTAGATGTCAATTATAGTGATCGACTTCTGCTTGTTTCTTGTTAAGTACAACGTCTTGTTTTGCTACACGTGCGTCACGTATACTTGTGTCACTAACTGTTACCAGCAAAACGCAACTGGACTCATTTATACCTGTGCTGAAGTCGCACATTTTTATAATAGCTAATAGCGTTTACATAACTTGGACGATTACCAACACTCTTTTACAGTAGCTGATCATGTTTAATGTTTGTTTTATTTATTTGTTTTCATATGCATCTTAGCCTAGTATTGACCTTTAATCTTCGTTTATTAATTTTTGTATTAAAATAATAATAATATAATCTTACTTTTTACTTTACCTTACTTTACTTTTGCTATTTGATGTAGGCGTTGTGAACATCATTGGATGTGGCGCTCAATTTGTTGTTATATTATCGCTGTTATTACTTACATGGAGAAACGGTCACCAGGCAGCATGAGGGGCGGGTAAAGTGAGCCTCTTAATCGCCGATCGACCTTCATTTGATATTTTTCATACACTACCTAGCTATGTATCTTACCTAAGTATAGACACAGTCTAGTTACTCTATCTTAATAAATATAATACGCCAGTCGCCTTTTAAAAAGGTACCCATTTTTTTTATTTAGCAAAACGTCGAGGCTAAAGTGGGCCCCCTCACAACGCTATGTGAATCGCTAGCGCACATATCGCGCATAGACCCGCCACGCCCATACCCATACCCATTGCCCATTGCCCATTGCCCATTGCCCATTGCCCATTGCCCATTGCCCATTGCCCATTTGCCCACACTCCTCACACTGCACCCAGGTTTCGCCTTGTCTGCTGTTGGAATACAATTCCGAACAATACAAATGTAGCGGTACAGTCTTCCTCCTCTGTCCTCTTTTTCTTTGACGTTTTCTCAGGTTTTTTGTGTGCCCTCTCTTCTTTGAATCGGTTGGTTGAAAGGCACGTTACCAGTCTTGCCATGACCTCAACTTCTTTCTTGTAGGGGCTGCCTGTAATGGTGCAAATCTTCCCTCTATTTATAGCTTTTCCGACTGTAGCCCCATGGGGCCCACTTTGGCCTATGCCATAGTTTACCGGTCGGACGCCATTTCGAGATTAATGCTTTTATTCACGTTTAATTGTAATTGCTCATTCAACTAATTATGGATTATTGCTTCGTGGGCCAAATTTACTGTTACATATCCTAACCATTTATGAAAATATGGTGTTTATAAGGCACATCAATTATTTTAAGAAAGGTACGTAAAACACAATTTTTAATGACCGTTTTGAATTCGAGCCAAACAAACAACTACGACGTTGAGTTGTTTCCCCTGACGGGTCTGTAAATACTACTACCGTTGTTTTGACTGCATTGGAATGCTATGAGAGCGGGGGTACACTTTGGCCGAGGGGCCCACTTTACCCGTCCTTCCCCTAGTTCGTTGCCCACAGGGCACAAACAGAGCAATAACGTTCGTCCGCTGTCCTTGGCTACTACTGGCCACTGGTCATTTACGGTCGCCAATGCGTGACCGAACACACATGGGCGTCCACCTTGCGGTACACAATGGCGGACTTCGATTCAACAAGCCGCATAACACGTGTACCCCAACGTTTTATGGTAATTTACCTTGTGTACGCACAGCTACGCGAGTGAATAAATTGAAAAGCAACGATCGTGATCACTGACATAAATATATTAAATAAAGTAATCAGTTGATCAATGTGTGTTATGTAAATATGATATTCCTCTTCGTAATCTTAAATAATAACCCATATAGTGTGGTGAATTAAATCTAATAATAATAATAATAACAATAATAATAATAATAAATACACATTTAAATTATAGTTTCGTGTAATGTTTCATTCATGTCTTGTTTAATAGGAGCCTACATTCCCTATTGGCTGTCATGAGACCCCAATGACATCACTTACTCGAAGTTACTTGCGTAGTCGAATCGAAATCAACCCAAAATGTTGGGGTAGCGGGCGCGTCATTTTGCAACGTTCCATAATAATAATAATAATAATAATAATAATAATTAGTAGTAGTGGTAGTGGTAGTGGTAGTGGTAGTGGTAGTGGTAGTGGTAGTGGTAGTGGTAGTGGTAGTGGTAGTGGTAGTGGTAGTGGTAGTGGTAGTGGTAGTGGTAGTAGTAGTAGTAGTAGTAGTAGTAGTAGTAGTAGTAGTAGTAGTAGTAGTAGTAGTAGTAGTAGTAGTAGTAGTAGTAGTAGTAGTAGTAGTAGTAGTATATATATTATTATTATTATTATATTTATATAGCGCCTATATCCTGGAAAATTCGAGTTCACAGGCAGGGGACAGGCAAATGTCATCATTGGAGCATACAACCGTCGAAATGTTTTGATGGAAACACAATTTCAAACAAATATGTTTCTGTAATTTTACGAACGGTGGCTATAGTTTCAGAAGATTTAATTTAAATAAAAGTGTATCCCAGATTGCTGGCGCAACAACAGGGGAAATACGTTTGCCAATATTGAGTTTAGTTTTAGGAACAAAAAGTTATTTACAAATGGATGATCTAAGGGTCCTAGATATATCAGATAAATCAGCTGAGTATGTCGGTTGTTAAGTAGAAAGAGTACAGTATGTAACAGTAGCCAATTTAAATTTAATTCGATATACAACTGGAAGCCAACACAACTGCTTATGTAGTGGTAATGAAGGTGAGAATACGTTAAACGGGCGGTGACTTATCTAGGTGTTAATGTCTGCAAGCAGCCTGCCATGCGTGCCACAGACTGCCCCAGTTCGTTCAAGAAGCAACTGAAGACATTTCTGTTTAAAAGAGCGTTTTCACTTTAAAATATTTTTTTATAATATCCGAACACTTTTAATATCTACTATTTATCAACTATTTTATTATTTATTTATTTATAACTTGTAATATAATTAGCTATTACTTATCAGTATTAGTATTTTAGAATTAGTAAGACTAATAGTATTTATTTATATTAAACACATTTACTGATCTATTTATTTTATAATTACATCTATATTTTTTGTTAAGGTAATCTCTAAGACTTTTCTACGCACGTAACAATGTTCGTAATTTGAATGTTTCCACGTCGCAACACGTTCAAATTGTCAAGAAAACCTCCAGTTGCAAAACAACCTTTATTAGCCGTAATATCGAGGCGTGCCGAGTTAGGCGCAATCCTTTTGATGTGTCCACGTTCTCCACGGCAGACTGACTACAGTGGCGTCATCTAGCGAGGAAACACAGTTATTTTTGCACGTGGAAGAGCCGCAACGAAACATAGACTCTAGTTAAAAAAGCCAGCACGAAATCTATGAAGATACAAAAATATATTCATAACTTAGTAACTCAAAAAATTATTTTGTTTAAGGGACAACGTAGTTAGAAATGTATTTGCTATAATATGTTCACTACTTCTAATTCGTCATAGTGACACTTCTTTTGACCAGTTGAGTAGGTTTATAGGACTACACGTAGTATATAGCTTACGTAATCTGCAACATAAAACAAATTAAGCATTGCATAAATCTGACACAGACTTGAATTTCGTAATTAACAAAACGTACGACGAACTTTAATAACTTTCAACAACGTAGACTTGGGTATATACCACCAATTGAGTTCTCGTAGGCGGCCATTGTAACTTTTCTTTGATTTCCCACAAGGTTTTTGAATCCATGGTATTGACAATTTCAGACATTATTAATTAGTCTCCATTGACACATGTCACACATATCTTTCTCCTACAATACAGTCTCTAACGTGACACCCCTTCATTCTTGCTTCAATCGACGGCCGATTGCCAATGTTGACGCATCTAGGGCAAATTACACCTGTATGCATACGCACCTGGTCACTGTCTGACAGATACCATTATTTCGCAGCTGTGGTATCATGCTACGCAGAAATATCATTTACATTCAACCAGTCCTACATTTAGTGCTTCCAGAAATTTACAAAAAGTGCACAATGCAGTTGTTTTAAGCAGGACTACAATAGGAATCCATTGGGTGGTATGTCCCCAGCTCACACGATGGACAAGTAACGCACAAGGACCGGTATGTGAGTGGCCGTTTTTGCAGTCTAGATGAGCACACTAGTGCGTTAACACACTTTTCAGATGCCTACACATGTGCGCCAACTGGTCTATATACATACCCACGCTAGCACGTATTCAACTTACATAACTGGAGGTATAGGGCCACTATCGGCTATACTACGCGTCAATGCGCAGTGCACAGGACCGTAAACACACACGCGCCGAGAACGCGTTTGCCCGCGACATCACTTGCACGTGACATTGTTTGCACGTGACATCGAGCATCCAGCGTGCGTCATCACGATTTATAGGAGGTGGCTATTTGCTACTCCTCCACGCATAAATATGCATGTAAACCCCTTATGTCAATCTTGTCAAAAGTACCTTCAAGCTAACTGAATCCAATCAAATATATTCTAACTTAACCCTAAACCTAATACTAACCTTAAAACTTACCCTAGACGTAAATACGTTTGGATATCGGAACAGCCATAAAAGGGCATTTGGACGTGGAGGAGTAGCAAATAGCAATCGCCCTATTTATGGACACAGATCACTGTAGGCAGTCGATGGAAATTTCAAATGGCTGATACATTTTGCTTTATATTTTCATATGGCTAGAATTACAAGAAACTGAAAAGTGAATATAAAATGAAAAATGCTTTTTGATATATGAATTTTTTGGAAGAACACATGTTTTCATATTCTAAGCTTATGGTACCGAAATGTTTATGATTCTGCTGAACAGAATATATCAGATTACATTAAATTATTTCATAGCACCACAAGACACTATTCGTAATGCAATTTAGGATATAGTATATATAAATTGCCTTTAGCTTCACGTGTAGCAAACGTGTATGTGAAATCACGTGCAAGACTGTCTGGAAATACGCACCCTTATAGCTTCAAATCAACCTGTAGATCAAATCAACCTGGTTTTAGACCAATTTACAACGTGAGAAGGTGGCGCCCTCTTCTGAACTAGACAACAGCATCCCTGTTCCACTTTTTTTCTAAATAAATTATGCGTTTACATTTTCCGGGCGTTAAAATGTATCCGGATGACGTTTCTGCGCATGCACGAGTCAGTCGTTATCATTGGTTACCATTAAGTACATCAACGCTTCCGGCTGGTGCTCATATTAAATATGTCTTTAGTCTGATATATATATATCGGCCACTATGGGCAAAAGGATTATAACTTTTCAGCCGCCATTTGTCGCAAATTAACACGGGGTATGTTTTGATAACAAGCGCAAAACACGTGACTGCAGTGCGCCATAATCCGTGATAGTGATTTAAACAAACGTAATATTTTAATGCAATGAACGAAATGTTAAGTAACTCTTCATAGTAATCACCACAGGAGTGCTAATGAATAACCAGCTGTATTTATACCACAAATTATTTGCGTTTCACTGCACATTGATGATTTTACATTTTTCGCGCATGCGCAGAAACGTGACACGGAGAGTTTATAACGCCGGGGAAAATGTAAGCGCGACAAGGTCAAGGCCATGTCACTGTCGATACATGCTAGCGCTCCGCTTGCTTCTACATCCGATGCATTGACCTCACTTCCAAAACATCGTTCAAACATCACCATTTCCTAGCTACTGATTCACTGTGGAACACAAGCGGAACTGTTTACATGTTGTTGCAGGCAAGGGCGTAGACGAGGGCGCCTTCACGGGGAAGTGGATATTTGATACCGGCATGTGCCGCCTGGAGGCGCTGCAAGCGTTCGACTTGATCATTGGCCTCGGGAACGGTCACGTGATCAACGACGACACGTTCTCCAAGGCATTTGACATACTCTGTAGCTGGACGTTTTGTAGTGCGTGTCAGTCAAATGTACCTCGCTGATATGTGCTGTATGACACAGTCTAATTACCGTATCACTGCTTGGTTCGTCCTAACATCGTCTTCGGTTTCATCGTTCTTCTTCTTCGTCGTCAGGTCCGTGGGTTCAGTGGGAAGGGAGGAACGTGTTTCGCTTCAGAGTCTGGGGGAAATAAAACCGCTTGATTGAGAATAGTTATGTTCAATTGAGCAATAAACATGCCAAGGTGTGGTCGAAACTGACACTGTTTTCGATCCATTTCAGGTCCGGTCAGAGTGTGTCATCCTCTTCTCGTCCTACAGCAGTTTCTCCTCATTCTGTCACTGTCCGGCCAGGTCGTGTCTGCCACCAAGTACTTTCATCTTCACGTGTTCCTCATACTGATATCTGCGTGCGTGCGTGCGTGCGTGTGTGCGTGCGTGCGTGCGTGCGTGCGTGCCTACCTGCGTCTCTCTTCTCTCTCCCTCTCACCTCTCTATCTCTCTATCTACCTACCTATCTCGCTTGCCTGTAAAAATAATAGAACATCTATTTAATAAAACATCACCATATCTGTCTGCTCGGCTCTGTTCTCCTCTTTTTTCTCTCTCTTTCTGTCTCTTCTCTCTCTCTCTCTCTCTTATATATATATATATATATATCCCTCCCTCGCTCTCTCTCTCTCTCTCGCTCTCTCTCTCTCTCTCTTCTCTCTCCCTCTCACCTCTCTATCTCTCTATCTACCTACCTATCTCGCTTGCCTGTAAAAATAATAGAACATCTATTTAATAAAACATCACCATATCTGTCTGCTCGGCTCTGTTCTCCTCTTTTTTCTCTCTCTTTCTGTCTCTTCTCTCTCTCTCTCTCTCTTATATATATATATATATATATATATATATATATATCCCTCCCTCGCTCTCTCTCTCTCTCTCGCTCTCTCTCTCTCTCTCTGTCTCTCTCTCTCTCTCTCTCTCTCTCTCTCTCTCTCTCTCTGCGATAACAAATAATGATCGATGTTCCGCAATCATGACGAAGGAGGTACGGGAAAAACTTGTCGAAATGTATAAAGTTGGAAAACAAGTTATTGACTTCTCTTCGCCTTTCAGACCACTCCGCGGGTATAATGGAGAGCGCCTTTCCAACCGCTTGGAATCAGGTGAGTTAGGGTAATGAGGAGAAGGGTAGAGACTCGTGAACCGGTGCAGTGTGGACGGTGACAGGTCTAACGAGGGGTCGAAGAAAGACGAGGACATTTTATTAAATGTAAATTGCCGAAAAAAATATAGCGTAGGTGTCGGAACCTGCCCCCAGCCTTGTTTTCTCGCGCGAGACTTACATGCCCTATAGTTCACTGTTACGGTGTATTACATAATGTTATTATGGTGGGTGCACGTCAAACGTTGTACCATGTACCGCATTCATGTAATACTGTTGTGTGTATATGCAATTGGCACTCACAATTCCTTTATAATGTTTGATCCTAAATAAACATTCACACATTCGCTCACTTACTCACTCACACATTCACATGCTCATTCTCTCAATCGGTCGCTCGGTCGCTCGGTCGCTCACTCAATCATTCACTCACTCACTCACTCACTCAGACATTCATTCATTCCGTTCACGCGTTCACTAGTTTACTCGTTCATTCGTTCATTTATTCACTCATTCGGTGGTTAGGCATAATATAAAATAACATAACGAGAGACTATATATGACTGACATGCACTTGTTATATTTTATGTATTTCACAGTGAATGTTTTGTCGCAACGTTCCGTTCACCTTTAGGAAACCTCTGCTAAACATCATCGCTAGATGCCGACTCGAGTGGTAACGTCTTAAGTCCTGCAACAGTACTGCATTATGTAACGAAATAGTGCCACCTTCATTTGTTTTACAGTTTTACGAATTCATCGAAGACGAGGACAATTGTATGTCGGGATAACATCAACACAATGGCTAGGGAGGCGGGACAAGGGAGGCGGGCAGGAAGACGTGTCGAAGTTAATTGACGTTTCTGTGACAATATGTTGAAAATAGCAATATGATGTACACCCAACGTTCCATTTCCGCAAGAAGCGCTGATCACGCTGTACGTATCCGTGTACAACATGTGACTTTGTATACGTTCTAATGCTACAGCACGTGTACAGTGAATTCATGTCGGAGATGTCAATCAAGTGCTGTGGTTTTTGTTTTTCTTCTGACGCGTTAGACGTGTCTCAGAACGATATCGCAGTTATGTGAGGTATTGCTACCAGTGGGAGCAAATCAACCAGGTAGTTATTGTCTGTCAGGACGCTGCCCAACCCATACATAATATTAGCACCTAATAATCTCGAGAAAACCCGCACCCACGTGACCAGTGTATGTCACGTGTCAACATATTTCGCCACCCGATGTCTATTGACATCACTAGGCACAATAAACGGAATACACTCAGTGTCCTGGTCTTGGCACGTGGGAGGTTTATTTGTGAACGAGCGCGCACGGGATTGTTTGAGCATGCCTTCGGGTCCGTTCGTGCATGCGTGCGTGAAGGCAGCGCATGCACGCACACATACATAGATACATACACACACGGATACATTTATACAGCTATGCGTGCGTGCGTACGTATATGATATACATGCACACAAATCATGCATGAATGCATACGTACATACAAACATACATACACGCACCTACACACACCCGCACGCACGCACACATACATACACACATTAATGTAGTCAAAGTGCCTTATTTTGTTTGTCAACGAAACAAATGAAAATGTTTTTTCGTGTGTGTGTGTGTGTGTGTGTGTGTGTGTGTGTGTGTGTGTGTGTGTGTGTGTGTGTGGTGTGTGTGGTGTGTGTGGTGTGTGTGGTGTGTGTGTGGTGTGTGTGCGTGGGTGTGGTGTGTGTGGTGTGTGAGTGTGTGAGTGTGTGGTGTGTGTGTGTGGTGTGTGTGTGGTGTGTGTGTGTGTGTGTGTGTGTGTGTGTGTGTGTGTGTGTGTGGTGTGGGTGTGTGTGTGGTGTGTGTGTGAGTGTGTGTGAGTGTGTTTGGTGTGGTGTGGTGTGTGTGGTGTGTGTGCGTGCGTGTGTGAGGGTGTGTGTGTGTGCATGCATGCGTGCGTGTATGCATGTGTATGCGCACCGACATGACACAGTCATTTATACAGAAAAAAAAGAATAACTAGACACGTGCATATGCGCCAAATTCCTCGAAAATCCGAGGTCTACTTCGCATAAGAAGCAACCTGAAATGCATCTGCGCGTGGGTTTACAATATCGAGTTGACAATGTTTGAACGAGTACGCCAACGTCCTTGTTCTCACGTACGACATGTGAGAACAAAAAGGAGACGTGATTCCTTTTGTTTGGCCACGGCAGCGTAAAAAGCCTATTCGCCACTGTATGGGATCGTTACACTCATAAAACCGAACCGATGCCCACTATGCTAGCAAGCTGACTGTTCCGATATTTTTATTAACCACACGATTTCTTATTCTCAAAACAATATATGTTAATGTCCAATCGTTTTGTTTAGTTAGCTACACTGTAGGAATATCCACAATTTTTTAATTCCTAACCTAAAACATGATCACAGTGAAAACATGTCATTCAATTTCAAACCCAGCTTGATTGGTCATAATGTTGAGACGGGGTGATTTACCGACGATTCCTTTTGATGGTAAACAATCTCACATTTTTCCCGTGTTCAACGCAGCAGATTTACGTTTAGTAATTACTACACAAACATATTCTGGACAGAACTGATTGTCTAATCTATGACTTTCGTCAGTAGGTGACAGTCAAAACTCGGTACCTCTTGCCGGCGCCAACGTTGCACATAGTCGCTATAATATATGCAAGGAATCAGTCAATTTTATTACAACACAGTAACAGCAATGGTAGCAGTAATAACAATTATAACATTAATATGATTAATAACATTAACGACAATGAAAATAGCGGTAAGTTCTTATTTAGCGCAGTACCCTCAGGATTGCGGAAAGCACGTTATTATAGCTTACTGCCAGGCAGACCGCAATCTCGACGTCTCTGGAGAACATCCAGCCATGCTGCAATTAATGCGCGAAGACTATTTGAATACAATAACAGCAGTAACAATGCCGATATTCGCCCTGGTAAGGCGCTCAAACCGCTCACTCAATTATTAGAGCAAGCTGTCTTTCTCTAGTACGTACATAATCTGTATTTTGTTCCATAGACCGAACTCGTTTGCTGTCTGCGTATACGCCTGGTTGTTCATTTCCCTGAATAGGATCGTCTGCATCCCTTGTCATAGACAACAGGTAAAAGGGGTCAACGGGTTTTAGTGTCTGTCCCGAAAGATTCACGAAACATGAAGAGGACGAATGTGTGAAATGTTGCAACAGCGGTAGATGAACGGAGATCGCAGTCGAACATTCGAAGGGCCATGAACCTTGTCGGGAGCGGTGGTCGCGCGGTAGAGCGCCGGACTGTCAATCGAGGGGACATCGGTTCAATCCCACCTGCCGCCGTTTCGAAATTTAGGCAAGTTCGTAACCCCACTTTTGCCTGTGTCTTTTAGGAGAGACACTGAAAGCCATGGTCCCTTCTATCTGGTGTCTATGCCAGGGGAAGTAAAAGATCCAACACATGGGGTAAAAGTGTAACATGTAGTAGACTCACTAATTCTAGAGAACGACAACTCTAAAAACCAATGACAATAATGGTCAGCAAGTTGACCTAGGTCATTTAACGGAAGAAGATTGAAGAAGAGGTGTTACAGCTAAGCCAATGCACCGCCCAATACTGCAGTCGTACCCTACATGCTAAGTGAAGAGTAGAACACGTGTGACACCGGATCAACGGTCACAGTATACCGGTAATCGATAACGCATGGCGTTTGCAATACAACCAAAATACGCCAGCGCCATGTGGCACTGTGTGTACGGTACAATGGCTAGGAACGACACAATGGACGCAAAAACATTAGTTCCAAGAAATGTACAATACAACCTGGAGACTATCGCTGCAGGAACATGACATCTTATTGTAGACTGAAACTTGATCTTTCGGTTATTTATGGGACAATTTCACTTTTCCGACATGACCGCACGCATCGGAAAACGCGTGGGTCTATCTATGCACGGCGCAGGCGTTGTTCACATGGATTACGCCTACCAGATATAATAGAGTACCGTGTTCTTGTTTTTGCGCAGAAATTTCTATTAATTAAGCTATTCGGAAAAATTCGGAAGTTTACATTGATTATGAGCGAGTCAAACCAGCTGGAGAGTAATGGCGGCGACCAACGCCAAAGTTTTATAGTTTGAAAACATTAGTTAAGCTATAACGTGGCTCCGTGCTTACCGAATAATTGTCACATATTCTTTAAATGGTATGTTCGTTCTTATGTGTTGGTAACTGTTTCGTTTCAGCCCACGTTAAAGTGAATGTTCAGAATAAAAAAAAGGATTGTGTTCTAACAATATCTGTTTTTATGATTTCGAGGTCATAAAAACAGATATTGTCGTATAGAAATCGTACATGGGTGTTTACATGTTGCTAGGTTTGATTGACTTTATTTTACAAATACGCATAGTGAGCACGAACAATCGCGTTCGCAAACATTCAGACCAAGTAGACCTGTAAGTATACAACGGTTCGCCAAAGGCAATCATCTGAAAACGTGTGCCGTTAAGGTTGAAGCTAAAGCATCTGCAATGACAGATTGAGACCCTTACTGTTATAATAATATTGTTGTCATAGTTTAAGTAATCTAGTATCAGCTCCAACTATAATTGTTCGCGGCGCTTTACGACATGTAAACCAATAGGCATATATGGAGGCAACAACCATGGCCAAATGAAATTACATCTTCTAAAACAACAGTATGATGTGTTCATAATCACCTTGTCGCTAGGAAGGTAACGAATCACGTTTTAACATGTTAAAATGCATCTGATATAATAATTATATTGTCGTATTTACGATGTGGAAAAGTTCAGACAAAGGTAGGCCCTATCGTCTTGATAAAAAATAAAACACCACAACGCAGTGTCTATCAACATGCGTACAATGCGGCTTACTCCAAGCCGTGCTTTCTATAAATCGAAGCTATCAAACAATTTGGAATATGCCTGACGCGTGTAGCTGGTGGAAGTTCGTTCTGACTCGCCCCATGAACGCTCATAAATATCCGCACGTATTGTAAGCACAACTTCCACAACAGTCACATACCGGCATGGTCGTTAAACAACGGCGCCTGTCTATATAACTGTCAGCTCGTCGCACCTACACGGTTAGTTGGGTTGGGCGACGAAAGGAAGCCCTTTTCTGAGCGTTGTTCACGCAGCGGAAAGTCACTGGCAATATGGCGGCCACCGTGCGACTAGGCGCCTTGTTTGTCCTTGCTTCGATCGTTCTGCTTCTGTGGCTCGACCTGGCGGACGCACGCGCAGTTAGAGTTAAGCGGGGTGAGTAAATCGATTCAAAGTGTATTTTCTGTCGTTTTCCCTGGGTCAGTTAACATTGTGTAGAACGTAATGTTGAATTTCACGACACAGCGTTATTAACGACGTGACACTCGATGTATATTGTAGCGCCAACCCTTACCACTGTTCTCACAGTCACAGAACGTGGTACAATGTTTGACAATGTTCAGTGATACAGGCATGCAGGCCATATCGCAAGAAGGATATTGATGTGCTAGAAAGAGTACAAAGGAGAGCAACCAAAATGATACTAAAACTCAGGAATATTAGTTATGAAATGCGTCTAAAATAAAGTGGTTTAACAACACTAGACACCAGAAGATTGAGGTGTTTAAAATATTGAATGGGTATGAACATATTGACAGAAATATTTGTCTCGGTCAAGGAAGAGAGAAGGACTAGAAGACATGGAATTACATTAGCAAAGAAGCAGTGTAGACTAGATATTAGAAAAGTTTCATTTTCACATTTATTCATATTTAAAAATAAAATCGACATATATCTAAAACGGACGGGGTACAGTTAGATAGATAGGTTGGACTCCCGATAAGCCAAAGGGCTTCCTAGTCCACCTGCAATCTTAGAGTTGAATCTCTAGGTGGCAATCTTGTTAAATCTTGTTAAATATCTTTATGAGAGAGCTTTGTGCGACACCTACATCCATAGCTGCCCTCTTTTGGTTGGTCTGAGTGCTATCCTTGTGTAAAAGTTTGTGGTAACTTAGGGTTAGGATAAATAAATATTTACAAAGGTGACATCAAATGTTTACATGCATTCGTACAAGAAGTGCTTGCATAACAAATCCACCACCGTTCTTCTCTGGTGGAACAGGAATAACCCACGCAAACAACGCAGGCATAAAAAACGTATATAAGAACATACAATTTAGAAGATATGTGACCATGATTTGATGAGCACGGTGCCACGGTATAGTTTAAATAATTTTTCAAACTTGCACGGGGCCATATTACGTTCAAGATGCAATTGGTTTAACTAGCTCCTAGCTATTCAATGTGACATTTCGAATTTTCCGGATTTACTTAATCAATAAACATTGCTGCACGAAAACAGTAACATAGTGTCATATATGGTATGTGTATTATAGGTCAACGAATCATTTGTATGCCTATTCGAAATGATTTACAACCAATGAAAGCTTTTCAAACAACGCTCTATTCGGTCCTCACTTATATTCATGAAATAATTATATGCAAATTCATACTGGCTCCGTCGGAGAAATTGATTTTATTTCCTATCAAACTCAAGTAAACAAAATAACGCGTACGCACAGTCACTTCGAATGATTTTTTGTCATGCGGCTTCGGCAAGTTGAATCTCTCGGTGTAGCTATTTGAGTCGGTTAGGAAATTCCCAAACTCGGTGGAACTCCCAATTCTGAAAACCGTACCGCGTCATTTAAAAGCTTTTCGTTTGTTACAAATCGTCGCAATTAACTGTTTTACACCCATTTATGTGAAACCTCGTTAATTGGAGAAGTCTCGTCGCTGCATAGATGTGATAGTGACGTAATAACACAATGCTGTGTCACGTGGTTTTTGCAAGCGTGACGTTTGACGTGCGTAATTAAAGAAAACGTAGGTTAAACGTTCGATATAATATCAATCAATCAATCAATCAATCAATCAATCACTTTATTGTCCTTAAAAAGGATATCAAGGCTTTGTGAAGCTATAGAATCCTTGGTAATATCTTATCGCAAGTCCGGTCAATAGTTGCCCAAGATTGAGCATTGAGACCGGTTCAAGGTTTATTTTCTGATGTTGCAGTTTCTCTATTGATGTTTTTTCCCATATGCTTTTGTCTGGTTTGCGTAGTCAAGTCTGATTACTTATAATTTTTTGAAGTAGGCCTATACAGGTCTAGGTGGCCTCTCCAATCTCTTCGGGGGCGTGACTTAAGTTCGTTTGTCAGAGAATTCCACACATTAACACACACTCGGGTCGAAAAGAAGTAGCGCCTATAGCCTGTTGCGCTCTAGGTTTGAAGTTTTCACAGTGCCCTCTTGTGATACCTATGGGTTTTTGGAACATCAGCTTTGATGGACCTAAGGTCTTATAATATGTAATTCACTATTTCTAAATTGGACAAAGAAGACAAACGATATATGATTATATATTAATCATTTTCCCAACAAGACCACGACTTCTACAAATTTAAACGTTAAACACTAGTACAAAATTTTGTTGTATGGACAATTCCAGAAGTGTCCTTGGTAAATACCAAGGACGCCCCCAAATTCAAAGAATGTCTAGGCCGTGTACAAAGCTCATAGGGCATCCAACGCCATTGGCGAGATATCCAGCTGAGGTTTTTCAATTATGAAACAGAAACAGAAGCATTAGTTGAATGAACCGATTCCTTGGATTATCAGCTGTCGGCGGATCCCCGTTGTTGAAAGGAGCACTCTGTAGGCAGCTGGTGTCCTTCATCTAGTCCCAAGTACACTCATCGCTCCGGATGTTGTTCCACAGGGAGCAGGCTAGAATGACACCTCATTTCGTGACCAGCTGTGCTTGGCTTTTGTATCGATGTAGCCACAAACAGCTGATACAAAATACGTTTGCAAAGAGTACGCGATTGCTTGTAGAATTTTGCTGAAGTTACCAATTTATTGCATATGATGCGTTTTCTTTTTCATAGTGTTCCCTTGTGAGTGGGTGCTACCGGCTAATTGTTTGTATATACGTGTATTACTGTCGGCGCTGTTCACCATCAC
This sequence comes from Oasisia sp. SBJ-2009, assembly GCA_964017155.1. Classification (NCBI taxonomy): domain Eukaryota; kingdom Metazoa; phylum Annelida; class Polychaeta; order Sabellida; family Siboglinidae; genus Oasisia; species Oasisia sp. SBJ-2009. The sequence goes on from OZ024855.1 coordinate 43,136,296, forward strand.
GGATATTTGTAACCTCCTACATACATGCGCGCGCGCGTGTGTGTGTGTGTGTGCGTGTGCGTGTGCGTGTGCGTGTGCGTGTGCGTGTGCGTGTGCGTGTGCGTGTGCGTGTGCGTGTGCGTGTGCGTGTGCGTGTGCGTGTGCGTGTGCGTGTGCGTGTGCGTGTGCGTGTGCGTGTGCGTGTGCGTGTGCGTGTGCGTGTGCGTGTGCGTGTGCGTGTGCGTGTGCGTGTGCGTGTGCGTGTGCGTGTGCGTGTGCGTGTGCGTGTGCGTGTGCGTGTGCGTGTGCGTGTGCGTGTGCGTGTGCGTGTGCGTGTGCGTGTGCGTGTGCGTGTGCGTGTGCGTGTGCGTGTGCGTGTGCGTGTGCGTGTGCGTGTGCGTGTGCGTGTGCGTGTGCGTGTGCGTGTGCGTGTGCGTGTGCGTGTGCGTGTGCGTGTGCGTGTGCGTGTGCGTGTGCGTGTGCGTGTGCGTGTGCGTGTGCGTGTGCGTGTGCGTGTGCGTGTGCGTGTGCGTGTGCGTGTGCGTGTGCGTGTGCGTGTGCGTGTGCGTGTGCGTGTGCGTGTGCGTGTGCGTGTGCGTGTGCGTGTGCGTGTGCGTGTGCGTGTGCGTGTGCGTGTGCGTGTGCGTGTGCGTGTGCGTGTGCGTGTGCGTGTGCGTGTGCGTGTGCGTGTGCGTGTGCGTGTGCGTGTGCGTGTGCGTGTGCGTGTGCGTGTGCGTGTGCGTGTGCGTGTGCGTGTGCGTGTGCGTGTGCGTGTGCGTGTGCGTGTGCGTGTGCGTGTGCGTGTGCGTGTGCGTGTGCGTGTGCGTGTGCGTGTGCGTGTGCGTGTGCGTGTGCGTGTGCGTGTGCGTGTGCGTGCGCGTGCGCGTGCGCGTGCGCGTGCGCGTGCGCGTGCGCGTGCGCGTGCGCGTGCGCGTGCGCGTGCGCGTGCGCGTGCGCGTGCGCGTGCGCGTGCGCGTGCGCGTGCGCGTGCGCGTGCGCGTGCGCGTGCGCGCGTGCGCGCGTGCGCGCGTGCGCGTGCGCGTGCGCGTGCGCGTGCGCGTGCGCGTGCGCGTGCGCGTGCGCGTGCGCGTGCGCGTGCGCGTGCGCGTGCGCGTGCGCGTGCGCGTGCGCGTGCGCGTGCGCGTGCGCGTGCGCGTGCGCGTGCGCGTGCGCGTGCGCGTGCGCGTGCGCGTGCGCGTGCGCGTGCGCGTGCGCGTGCGCGTGCGCGTGCGCGTGCGCGTGCGCGTGCGCGTGCGCGTGCGCGTGCGCGTGCGCGTGCGCGTGCGCGTGCGCGTGAGTGCGTGTGTGCGTGTGTGCGTGTGTGCGTGTGTGCGTGTGTGCGTGTGTGCGTGTGTGCGTGTGTGCGTGTGCGTGCGCGTGCGCGTGCGCGTGTGTGCGTGTGTGCGTGTGTGCGTGTGTGCGTGTGTGCGTGTGTGCGTGTGTGCGTGTGTGCGGGTGTGCGTGTGTGCGTGTGTGCGTGTGTGCGTGTGTGTGTGCTTGTGTGTGTATGAGCGCGTGTGCGTGTGTACGTGTGTGCGTGCATGCGGTATGGTATATGTATATATTATTTGTATAAAAGAATGCATATATATTATAGATGAACATATAGATATTATATATATATATATATATATATATATATATATATATATATATATATATATATATATATATATATATATATATATATACACACTTGTTGTACTTATTGTTTCCCGTAGTTGCCCGGCCTGCTCCCGTCTGCCCTACGTTTATCGCTCCTTATCCGTCTTCTCTGTACACGTCTCGTTACGTCCAACGGCGTCCGCGCAGCGCTTATATCCCCTCTACTCGACATCTTTACAGAGTTAATTCTCCTATAGTTGGTCCGGTATTCATCAATCAATTGTCTCGCTCACTTAAAGACAGTTCTCACTAGTCGACGTATCGCCCTCGCACGGTGACATTTCACCCTCACTTGATGACATTTCGCCCACTGGACGGTCAGTACCTTCGTATTATTTTAGATGATCAACTGTCTGGTTAGCCGAATCCTTTACAATCGCATACTCTCTGGTGGGCGGCGTTGAGATTAAGCAATCGGCCGGGGCAAACACTGCAGAAGGTCACGTCGGCAGGAGATTGCGGTGTCGAGGAGACAGGTCGGTGTCAGGCGTTGTCTGTGAACACGCAAAATATAGTAAATACAAACATCAGTGTGTGTGTGTGTGTGTGTGTGTGTGTGTGTGTGTGTGTGTGTGTGTGTGTGTGTGTGTGTGTGTGTGTGTGTGTGTGTGTGTGTGTGTGTGTGTGTGTGTGTGTGTGTGTGTGTGTGTGTGTGTGTGTGTGTGTGTGTGTGTGTGTGTGTGTGTGTGTGTGTGTGTGTGTGTGTGTGTGTGTGTGTGTGTGTGTGTGTGTGTGTGTGTGTGTGTCCCTGTGTGTCCCTGTGTGTCCCTGTGTGTCTCTGTGTGTTTGTGTATGTATGAGTTGTTATTTATACTGATGTGTTATTGTGTGTGCGTTTTATGTATGTTTGTCTTTTGTTGCGTGTGGGTGCTTGCTTGCGTGTGCGTTTGTGTGTGTGTATGTATTATGCATATGCATGGGTGCGGTATGTGCGTGTATATAAATCAATAGATGAAAATAAAATCCGTAAGACATTTATTTAATACATCGTGAGGATGGATTCATGCAAAAAGCTTAGACGAAGAAAGCGTAACAATTGAGTGCTTAAGAAAGAATGCTTTTGCGCCTCGGCGCGAGGAGTGTTATACTCATGCGGAGGTGAGGTGACGTGAACGTGTTCTTGACGAATGTGTTTGTCACACGCTGCCCTGTAGTCAGGCAGCTGCATTGAGACACGCGTACATCAGCGCTGCCGCTAGCGTTACGGCAATAGCTCTATTAAAGTTACGGCCGCCGCTCACTGGAGCTATTAAACTTCCAACTACCACGCACTATAATAGCCTACACGTGTGTGTATGCATAATTTTTGTATATACGTACTTAGGCAGGTATGTAGGTATTACAATATATGTGTGTGGTGCGATGGCGCATTTGGATGCATGTATTAACGCATCCGTGCAGAAACGAAAATTTTATTGAGAACTGGAGCTTCAGTATCAATATGCTTCCGTTGTGTGGGATATTGGGAAGAGCGGGGGAGGGGGTGAAATAGTTTACCAAACAACCGAAATTCCATGATACAGCTGTCACATAGCCGCCCCCATTCCCGTCCCTTTGCGTACGTGTTGATTGTACACGAGATCATGAAAATTGCCGTCGAAAGGGCAAATGACAACCGAATATCTACGATTTAAATACGACGTTTGTCAGAGTTTAGTTTAATTTTGGGATAACACTTTCTTGGAAAACAGATTATTGGAGACTCCTGGGGATATCCTTACGTAAGGAAAATGTTCATGCTTCCACCGAATTCATCAAATTTTACAAGGAATGGAACAATGTACCTGATTAGACAATGTTGTAATATGTGCAGATGTAAAAAAAATTAAATACAGCATTGGATTTTAAAAGCTTGATTAATGAAACCTAAACTCTATTTCAAAATTTAGAAGACAACAAGAGATTGGTCCAACAAATGTCAGACATTGCAAACAAGGACAGTGACGCGAAGTGACAACAGCCTTTAACAGTGTGCAACCCTACATGACATCACGTGTCGACAATCTTCTCAAATATAGGCGTCAACGTTGGAATATGCATGAGCAACCAATGTCTCTTGACGGCTTACTAAAGGCCATCCTCAATGAGGAGTTAACGAAAGATAACCGTGCAGTAGGGAGACCTTTTGGCAATTGAGTGTAATCTATACTTGAACCAACACATCGTTAACCTTATACGAATAGTATAAAATATAAGGCAAGCCTACAAGTCTAGTAAATACGTCCGCTCTTGAGTATTGAATATATATATATATATATATATATATATATATATATATATATATATATATATATATATATATATATATATATATATATATATATATATATATATATATATATATATATATATATATATATATATATATATATATATATATATATATATATATATATATATATATATATATATATATATAAACGTTTGATATATTTTCTTTCATGAGCATTGTTTGTTTTTGTATATATCAAAGCATTCCTGGCAAGTAATCGCATCTGTGATATTTTGTTTATATATAAACCAACACATCTTTTGTATCTTGTTTATATATATATATATATATATATATATATATATATATATATATATATAAACAAAATATCAAAGATGCGATGACTTGCCAGGAATGCTTTGATATATACAAAATCAAACAATGATCATGAAAGAAAATATATCAAACGTTTGACAGTTACTAACAGTTTAATATTGCTTAAAACTTATATACTTCTAACGAAGATAGAGTCGTCATACAACAACGGATTTTCGTCGCAAACACTTGCGACAAGGGCCCAAAGAACACCGATTGACCTTATCTGTATTATGTATAGAGTGTATTCTAGGAACGCGTAGAGTGTATTCTAGGAACGCTGAATGTCTGAAGACAATTGCAATAACGCCGAATGTCACGGAGGCTGCGATTGTGAATCTACACCTGCGTATATCGCATGTGGTTGTGGATAATACCATACTTTGGAAAGTTAACTTGGCTATTTTCAACACTAGCGGAATTGTTCTTTTTCTTATGCTGGTTGGTGTGGCTGGACCGTACACGTGTGTAGTGTACCTGTTCTCAATAGCGGATCGATGATGCTGAACACAAATCTTCTCTTATTGTGAATTTTTAGCTTAACTTAATAATTCTATCAATATAAATTTAAACATAATTGCTCATATAATTGTTAATATAATTGTATATTATTTTGACGCATTCAATATAAATATAATTCAATTTTACATATAATTCGATTGTAAATATAATTTTAAATGACATTTTAGACCTCTTATAATATTTATTTATTTGTTTACTAACTTAAAATAATACTTTTAGAAGATAATTTATAATTTTAAAAGACATTTTATATATATTTATTTATTTATTAACTAGCTTAACACAATTATTTTTAAATAGATAATCTACTATTTTCAAAGATATCTCAGATATGTTATTTCTTTATTAGATCAAAATAATATTGTTTTATGATATTGAATGACATATTATGTACACTGTATATTATATATTTATTTGCCATATTTCATTTTATTGTATATAAAAGGCACTATATGAGTCAACGCCAGACTACATTCTAATTTAACACGTAATGCATGTTGAAAATGGCAATAAAGGTTTATGGCTATATTATTAGTTGATTTAATTTGTTTGACGCTGACGCTTACTACCAGAACCTTCAGGCAAGTCTAAACACATGAAAATCCGTCAGGATGTCCCTGACAAATTTGTTAACGTACATGTGAGTTAATCTCCGCGCATGTTAAATTAGCACGGATCGGAATTTTTACAATGCTAACCTTATACAAAAAATGTCAAATGCTTTTTTTGGGCGAGAAGAAGCAATGTATTATAACATCGGAAGTGTTTTACGTTACACATCACTGATGAGTATCTACGTTTTGTATATATGGTTTATCGAGAGTCGAATAGGTTGCGAGAAATTTCATTGTGGTTTCTAAACATGCTAACGCTGCAGGTATTTAAAAAATCAACACGTGTTAATATTCAATTCACTTAAAGTTCTCCTGTACTGCCCCTTCCAGACAACAAGATAGTCATGCGTTTGTTATGTCCGTGTAGCATTACCAAGAATGTTGCATGACATATCCGATGTTTCAGCCTTTCTCGCGGAAACGTCAGCCATTTTTCTTTGAAAATGCTGCACTGAATTACAACTTTCATTTTGATTTGTCAATAATTGTGTCATTTACGTAACTTCCGGGCGTAAGTGCTGGCAAGTATTGCTTTCGAGGGCACTAGTTGTATAAAGTAACGAATCTGTAGCTTTGCCATTTGAGGAAGTTAGCAGCTCTGGTTGTGAGATGGACTTGTCCTTCAGTGCTGGCGGGAAGCACGGAAGGACAAGGTCCAGGCACTCCAAGGGTGTTAGCGTTGTGATAAGGTCACATAGCCGTTGAATGCTAATACAATCCACATCAATAACATTTTACCTTTACTTTGTGGCTAATCACAAATTAGTCATTCAGTTAGAGATCGATTAGCGCAATTCGTCCAATTGGACGAGCTTCATATAATGACGTAACCGTATGCACTGCTTCTGAGTAGGTCCAGCTTGATAAACGCTGACGCTATCAGGTTATCGTTGCTATTAAATCACGCGAAAAAAACATTGATCCAATATCATGTGGAATATGTGTTTATGCCAAACATGGCAGAACTGATTTGTTTAAGCTTATCTAGGAAGAGACACATGGACACCTAGTTAAGTATAATGTAAGTTTATTTTCCGGTTTTCTCACGTTGCACCTGAAATAAAATACATGGAAATAAATGGTCACATTTGCAATTCTGTATTTAAACTGACTTGATTATTCAGTCAAAAATGTTAATGTAATTAAGAAACAATTGCTCTGTCATCGGCCGAAAAATAATGACCCATAAATAATTAATCAATAATTGATGTATTAAAACTCACTTTTGCGAATTTCTTGTAGCTATAGCTGCACCAGTCGGCAACATATTAGCACACCTGGTTGGGCATGCCCGTGGGCTGCATGCGACTACGTGTACATCACGCTCGAAATAAAACATTTAATCGCAGTATGTCATGAATATCGCTTTCAAAATGATCACGTTTTAAACCCACATGACAACCGACGACGAAAATAAGCAACATATTCCACAACATTTAATTAAAACGTGCCATATTCAATCAATAAATGTGTCAAGCAATTATCAAACGCTGCCCAGCGTACCTTTGCGCCGTGAAACCGTAATTGCGCCAGAAGACAGCCATATCCGTTTACGTATCTTACGACTACGCCATTTGTTCATACAATCACAGGTGTGCGCAATTTGCAGAGGCGCAACCGATTTGTTATAATAAACGCTTGCCACGTGTTGTGTCAGTCCAGGTTTCAGCTAGTCATGTTGCATGTTGCTCTACTTGTCACGTGTTGCCCACTTTCTCCTACTGTCTCTGTCTTCAGCCGGCTACAAGAAGCGACGAGGCTACAACGACGTCAAAGTCATCCACCAGGTGATCGACTATCACGAACACGACCACGAGGATGACGCCGACTTTAGTTACTACGGAGATGAACACGACGGCGGTTACGGCGATGATCACGACAGCGGTTACGGCGACGATCATGGCGGTTACGGTGACGATCACGACAGCGGTTACGGCGACATGGGTTACGGCGACGATCACGGTGGTTACGGCGACGATCACGACAGCGGATACGGCGACGATCACGGCGACGATCACGGCGGTTACGGAGATGATCGCGGCGGTTACGACGATGGTTACGACACCGGTTACGGCAGCAACAAATACGAATCTGGCTACGGAGGTGGCGGTTACGGCGGAGGATACAACGACAAGAACATGGGTTACGGAAGCAGCAGCGGTTACGGAAGTCACTCGTCGTCGTCATACGGGTACCGCCCGAAGAAGTACAAGCGCAAGTACTACTACCGACCGCCGAAAAAGATCATCATCATCAAAAAGATCGTTCCGCTGACTACGACAACGACGCCGTAGATGATGTTGTTTAGTCGCCAGATTGTGTGGACGGCGGCAAGCAACGATGTCTTGTTTAACATGTTCATATATTGATATATATATATATATATATATATATATATATATATATATATATATATATATATATATATATATATATATATATATATATATATATATATATATATACATACATATATATATATATACATATATATATATATATATATATATACATATGTACATGTGTATATATATATATATATATGTACATGTATATATATATATATATATATATATATATATATATATATATATATATATATATATATACACACTTCATGTATAATAAGTATATAGGTAAAAAAAATTCAGGGACTTTGTTTAGAATTAGCGGGTAGACAGATAAGTTTGTAATTGTATCCTGCTATGTTTGCGATGTTATGCCGTCATGGATGGGTCTTCTTGCGATTGTAGTTGTTTTTATTTCTACAAACAATGTACCACTAATAAACAGAAACGTATCAATACGTCCACGTCGTGTAAACGTCCTTGTTGCTCGATGACTGTTTCCAACGACAAACAGGATGTGTTTACAGTAATCTGACTGGAATTGATTCAGCGAGTTCACGGGGTGACGCTTCTACGGAAAGCGTCAGAAATGACTAAGACTGTAGCGACTAACGATACTAATGCATGACGCCGTGTTGTGATGAGCGCGCATCAACGCGAGAGCTCGCAACATTATCACTATTAGCACGAGCAGCCGAGACAATCTGCGAGACATCGGGTGTAATGACGACGCCAGCCATTAAAGCTCCCTTGTCGATTGGGTTTGCCTATCGCGAAGTATATTTGTTGATGTTCTAACCAGTTATGTTTGAACAGTCTAAGTAATATTGAACACAGTCGCATAATAAAGGTGGATGTTTTTTTTATTAAAGCTCATCTGCCCAAAATTGGCCGAGCAATGATTTGTAACGGGAACTCTGTTGTCTAGAACGTGCATGGGAAAGTTAAACATCAACGGGCATTGCGGTTAACTCGCCCCGGCATTACTCCCAATCAGTTTTATTACTGGATGTTTGTTTACCATTTGAACGTGTTGCAAGCGGAATCTTTCAAATGGTAAGCATTGGTCCGAGCTTAATACAGTAACTAAGCACAACTTGGCAGGCAGTAAAACTTCAACAAGAATGTTGTAGTCATAAGAACACATTGATATTTCATTTAAAACAGCAAACAAAGTGGAACGAATATGAATTGCATTCGCCAATTTCTACGTAAAGGCCGATCTCGCGACATCTTCGCTAATATATATATATATATATATATATATATGGACTTGTACGACGTAAACTAGTGTTTATATTTGACCCAAAACGAATTCAAGCAGGTGCAAAAGCGAACCAGTATGTCACAGGGGATACTTGGTAGGGTTGCTTTTTTCGTTAAATTAGTCTGAAACGCGAGGAGCAAAATATAATCGAGGTGACTATGCAGTTTCAAATAAAAACATTAAATCTAGGAGCTGGCACCCTTGCTTTAAAATAAATCAACATAATCTACGTTATCGTTACACCAGGTGCCTTGTGACGTAATCCTGTGAAATGTATTTATTCGTTTGCTCAGTTATAACATCAAAGCAAATAACCAATTTATATAAACGAGCTAACATTTTGTATCGAACGCACAAAACAAACATTATTTAGATAATGTTAGGAACAATGTAGTTAACATACTATATTAAATCAAAATCCTTCGCAACTCTTGAAACACACCATTCAAAATACAACATACGAGATTTCTGTACGATTTTATTGTTTATACGTGTTAAAATCAGTGAAATTAACACACGTTTATACGTGTGAAAACAGCGAAAGTAATCTAAACTGATATATCAGCAATATTTACGTAATATGGCGATATGTTTGCATTACTATTAAATATATCATACATAATTTCCACTCCTCCGACAAGGAACTACATTAAGGTTTACATCGTCACACTGTTTATCCAGAGGTGTGCGTCTGCATAGATGCAATCCAAAATAGCTGGACTATTATAGGTTGTAGTTGTCTACGGGCGTACTACTTAAACCAGGAATACTCTCCATACACCAAAAATAGCCAAGCGCATTCAAGATCCCGCATATATGCGCTCAACATTAGGCCTTTACTTCAGCTGTTTTTGCTCGGCAAATCGATGGCACAAGTAGTTACTAAACACGAATTCGTCGTGCCAGTGTATAGGAGGCTAAGTATTTTTTAAACAAATCCAGCCACTCAGACAGACGTAATGATTGTGTAAGTTTTTCTAAAAAGACTTGGCAAATTAACGTCTTGCGGTCGGGGGGCGTGTGCTTGCAAGCAGCGCTGCTATTACGGCCAATCTGAACGTCGCCGCGGTCTGGACTGATTGTTTGTGTAAAACACGGAGATGTCCGAGCGCGTTCTGCAACTAAGCCGAGTAGTAATTAGGTCAAGTGATTCGACGCGACGCGATGCGCGCAGCAAGGACATACGGAAAGCTGCGTCGGTAGAGACGCGACTGGTTGTCTGGTCGCGTCCTAGCGAGGTCATGCGTGCGTCGGCATGAAACACATACGACAGTTCGCCGACAACCACTCATCGGAGTACACGTACGCGCATCGGCGTCGTCGACTCGTGGCGATAACAGGCTCCATTAGCAGCTGCAACAAAGCGCGCGTGAGACTGAGATGTCCTCGCGAATTGCTCCAAGCACCCGCTAGAAGCCGAATCAACCACTCCGGAAGTGGAAGTGTGTCTTTGCGTGCGTGCGCATCAACGAACTGCCAGATCCCTTATGAAAATATACCGTTGTGGTGAATACCTTGGCGTAATAGCCGCATAAATAGAGTGGTACGGCTTGGTAAATCATAGTTAAAGTTTACACAGTACAAAACATTGCGAACCGATGCGATCAACGGTGAACCATTGCGCATTATTTTGAAACAGGTAAACGTAATATAGGCCCTGTAATCGCTAACATATTTTGCCGATATACCTTGTTTATAAATGATAAACGCGTGCTAGCTTACACACACAAACGCACGTACGGACACATGGATGCACACACAGACGCAAACAAGTACGGGCGCACACACGTACATGCGCTCACATACACACGCACACACACACACACACACACACACACACACACACACACACACACACACACACACACACACACACACACACACACCTAAAAATACCATTAGGCGAACAGCTTCGCGAATTGTTTAGCAAACAGAAGTAATTTTGCTTGAGAACGTAACATCGGTAATTACATGAAATAGAACATGCAAATAATAACTTGAACATTTACAAATTGTGCTTGATTAACTTAGTCTAAGCTGCAAACGGAAAGAGAAGATAACATGAAAAATCTAATAACGACACACGTTATTTGAGAAGCCGGAAGGCGTTTTGTCGAAGGTTTCCGGTGCGCGCTTTATGCAAGCGGTATCATTAGCGAGCCAATCAGTCAACAGTTGAATCTCGTCTCCTACGAACGTGCGTTTCCCTTGGTGTGGGACATGACAGGTAGCCTAATCGCGCTCTCCTTTGTGGAAGCTGACTAACTTGATTCTGGAACCGATTACGCCAACTTAATGGGACGATGCATTGTGCGCGGGCCGGGCGTGTGCGCGCGCACGGGCAACGCTGCCCCACCCAAGACGGTCACGTGGTCCATCGCAATGAGTCACGACGATGATATAGGAAGGGCATTCAGTGAAGCAGGTATCGGTGTACTGTCGGTCGCCGCCGTTCGCTCGGCGCTGTGCCCTTGCGCTCTGAGCACATCAGATCAGCGTGAACATCTTTGCAATATGCCCTATCTACCGCGCGACAGAGGAAACATCCGTAGCTGCTAGGAGTTGGAAGCCGTCGACATTCATCTCAACGGGTAAGATAGATTTACAGGTATAGTTCATCACGTGTGCAACTTATGCACAAACCAGGAAGGTGTTCCGTACGGATAGTTGATGTGTTGGAAGAGTGTATCGTCATAACAGTGTGTACAGTATGTATAATATTGCGTGGATTTGTTAAGTTTCTGTTTGCCTTAGGAAAGTGTTAATGCTACTGAACATTTCTCTGGACAGTTTTTTTTTCAGATCAAAAGTTTTCATTTCTCATATCCAAATCGAGATGTTTCTTTTACCTGTAGAGACTTTCGCTACACGTCGACTTCTTCAGTACTAATGTCGAATGACACCCAACGTACGTCTCTACAGATGAAAGAAACATCTCGGTATGAAAAATGAAAACTTTTGAGCTGAAGTGTTAATATTGCTATATAGTTACTTTTCTATTATTATAAAACAGTGTTTCTCTGTATGAATTGGGACTCATTTCTTCGTCAATTTTGCCTGTAGCGGGCTGAAAATTTGCATATGGTCTCGCGGGCTCATTTGGGTGGATCGTAGGTCTATAATATTTCAAAATGTCATCCTGGGTTTGGAAAATTTCGGGGTGTTATTATTATTATTCTTTCAAAAGGCTGCACGTGGAGCTCCAACCGCGACATGTTTTCTACTTCGTCGTAAAGATATTGGATGTATACAAAATGCTGCGTACTTTTTTCTTATTATTTGGGTTTCAAATGTGCGAAAGCATAACCCTAGTTAGCAAGTCTGTATTCTAGACATTTTTATCCGTTGAGATTTGCGCGTGAGCTCGCAACCTATTTTTGGATCATACTGCAACAAAGTATCGCCGCCGTCGACAGATTTGACGCGGGTGACTGACTTTTGTCTCATGCATCGCTGGGTAACTCGGCTAGGTATTAATAAACTCAGATATCTATTTTTGTTTGTTTGATGGCACGTTGGTGTTTGAGGACTACGCCCGCACGCGATACCACGCGTTGTCACTGTCAGGGCCTATCCATCTTGTCGTCTTCGTAAATAATTAATTCGTCAAATAATTCAATTGGAATTATTTACATTGCTGCACTTTTTATATAAATAGAGCATGTAATAAACGTGAGTTCATCGGTTTCGTAAGTAATGCATTATCAAAAGAATAGGAATTAATTTTTGCTCACGAAAATCTGTTATATTTGTTACTGGTGTAAAGTTGTTATGATTTCTGAATGTATAAACTGCAACAACTCAATCATCCTATGACATTGGTCACAAGTATAGAATTTATTTAGGGGTACATGTTTCTGTGCATGTGTGTATGTGCGTTCGTATGTATGTGTGTACGTGCCTATGCATGTATATGTATGTATGTATGTATGTATGTATGTATGTATGTATGTATGTATGTATGTATGTATGTATGTATGTATGTATGTATGTATGTATGTATGTATGTATGTATGTATGTATGTATGTATGTATGTATGTATGCATGCATGCATGCATGCATGCATGCATGCATGCATGCATGCATGCATGCACGCACGCACGTACGTACGTATGTATGTATGTGTTTGTGCGTGTGTGTGTGTGTGTGTGTGTGTGTGCGTGCATGCATGCATGCGTCTGTGTGCATGCGTGTTTGGGGTGTGTATATGCGTGTTTGCGTGTTTTATTGTGTATGTATTTGTGTGCGCGCGTGTGTGTGCGCGTGTTCTCTCGCGCGCGTATATGACTGCGTGCATGCCGGTGTACATTCGAACGCGGGCTTGTGCAAATGTAGAAATTGGGTCATTGCTGGGCATGAACACATAGGCTAGGCTACTAAACCATAACGATCTACGTTGAGGTAATAACTGCATTCAGGACGAAGCACATTGCAAGCAGCTCCAACAATCCCTATACTTAGACCCACGTGTCGTCTATCACGTAGTCTGGTGCGACGGAAATATCCGATAAATGTCTGCCGCGCTGCCTGTCTATGATCATTTAACCGACTTGATAATTTTGCGCGGTCGCCCGATACTAAAATTGGATTCGGCAGAACACGCGCGGCTAAATGCAGTGGAACCTTAGTAAGTCTGACAGATGGAAATTCCTGGAGATATCTTCACTTCTAAAAATACCCGCTCCCAGGTTCTCGATCCAGCTGATGTCTGACGGGAAGTTCTCTCAGTGCGTGTGGCAGGAAACGAGAACACTCTCAATACAGGTCTCAGATAACGCGTGCCGTCAAATATGACAGAGCAGCGGTGTTTCGCAACAACTTGTTACTTCAGCAATGACATCAGAGCCAGCACAAGTTTGCAAAACACATGTTCCAGTTAGATGTGTAGTTATGAACAGTCTAAATAGTATTGAGCTCAGGCGCATAACAGAAGTGGATGTTACAATTAATCAACATAATTTACATATCGTTACATCCGGTGACGTAACCTTGTGAAATGTATTTACTAGTTTGCGCAATGATTACACCAAAACTAAATCATACATTTGTACGAACGAGCTATCATTTTGTAGCGGAAACCAAATAATCTGTATTTTTCGAGGAATGCACCTGGAATTATTTATATACCTCGATTTGAGATATATAAGAAATTAATAATCGTAGCTATAATCTTATCTTTCTCTCAGGTACAATTCCTTTTGTGACGTCATTGTTTACAGTCCATAATGTGTAGTTGACATCCTGCTGTGACGTCACAGTGACATGTGATACTTAACCACAACTTCAGTGTTGTTTTAGCCCAGTCTTAGTAAGAATGGTTAAT
>OZ024855.1:43155601-43220601 GCA_964017155.1 Oasisia sp. SBJ-2009
CGATGTTGTGATTTGCCTCGGGCCGTTGTTTTTGGAAGCAGAAAACGAAAGATATCTGTCGTTGTGGCTGCTATTATTACACTCAAATGTAGGCTTCCCTCTAGCCACAAGCGCCCGTCTTACGGTTCTATGGCTTTTACCATAATTGCCCTATTATTGTTATAGTGGTGCGGATTTCTGGGCCCAGCGCAAGGTTATTAACATTGCTATCGAAAGAACAAACAATCGTATAGATGTGTTTGATGAACGATTTATGCACATACTATGTATTATTTTACAAACATTCCACCAGAAGCATTAAGCTGTTTAAAATTATTTGCAACGAGACGGGAAGGATGGAAGGACAATATAACCCTCCTCAGGAAGGATGAAGGGTGGGTTGAAGGGGAGGAGGAGTTGGCAGTGTCATTGCTGTATATCAGGTAACTGAGTACACACGTACAAGTATATTGGCAGTAACCCAATGATCTATTGTACTGCATTGTGATCATAAACACATGCAAGATTGAATGACTATCAGATAACACGTAGACCTGTTTCCATAGCTTTAATGTGCACCAATGGACAATGCTGAACTAATGCCATTATTACAGAAAGAAATACATAAACAATATCTACCGCATGTATATACACGTTATAATGTCTACTGCAATGTCTGCTGCAGCAATATAAGAAATACTACAAGTACTAGATAAACAAATCTACCGCAATAAAAACAGTTACATGTTCTTATAGCTGCAGTGCTTTCCGAAATAATTGTTTCCACTCATTGCCAATTTACCGCCCGTCGTTTGAGTTGCATATCAGCTTGAATTGGTCATCTGTCTGTTTTATATCATTGTACTTGCTGTTTTGTGCGGTCATATTATTGTCCTTGGCCGTATCGGATTACCCGTGAGACTATCGAAATAGTAAATTGTAATAGAAACGAAATACAAACGTCGCCGGCTGTCTTAGTTGTAATACAACCTCCTCCCAAACACCCACTCTTCAACAGCACGACACTAGAGACTAGATATTAGAGACTTATGTATCAATATTACACCCACATATTATAATATTGTAATAGATACGAAACACAAATATCGCTACTATAACATATAGTTAGGGGATACATAAACCTAAAATTTATATATATATATATACATACATACATACATACATACATATATATATATATATATATATATATATATATATATATATATATATATATATATATATATAAACAAGCATAATATTTACCCACGTAAGTAGGTATGTAGGTAAATACGTATGCACGTATGTATGTATGTATGTATGTATGTATGTATGTATGTATGTATGTATGTATGTATGTATGTATGTATGTATGTTTGTATGTATGTATGTATGTATGTATGTATATATGTGTATGTATGTATGTATGTACGTATGTATGTACGTACGTGTGTGTGTATGTATGTATGTATGTATGTATGTATGTATGTATGTATGTATGTATGTATGTATGTATGTATGTATGTATGTATGTATGTAATATGTTATACGTATGTATGTATGTATGTATGTATGTATGTATGTATGTATGTATGTATGTATGTATGTATGTATATATGTATGTAAGCTTGTAATTAAGAGCGCAGTGGCTTCGGGGTAGAGCTTCGGACTCTCGACTAAGAAGACCCTGGTTCAAATCCTGTGCTGGTGTTAAAACCTTGGGCAAGTTTTTTTTACTCTACATTGCTCCAGTTCACTCTGCTGTATAAAGGAGTACCTGGCTATAGACAGTGGTGCATATGTGTACGAGCAGTCTTCGCCCATTAATTGCAGCATATGGCTGGATGCTTGCCAGAGAAGTTGAGATGGTGTCTGAGTGAACAGGTCTGTCAGGGAAGTAAAGTGTAAAGTGTAAAGTGTAAAGTGTAAAGTGTAAAGTGTAAAGTGTAAAGTGTAAAGTGTAAAGTGTAAAGTGTAAAGTGTAAAGTGTATGTATGTATGTATGTATGTATGTATGTATGTATGTATGTATGTATGTATGTATGTATGTATGTATGTATGTATGTATGTATGTGTGTGTATGTGTATGTGTATGTGTATGTGTGCATGTATGTAATATGTTATACGTATGTATGTACGTATGTAGAATCTATGTATGTATGTATGTATGTATGTATGTATGTATGTATGTATGTATGTGTGCATGTATGTAATATGTTATACGTATGTATGTACGTATGTACGTAGAACCTATGTATGTATGTATGTATGTATGTATGTATGTATCCATGCATGCATGCATGCATGCATGCATATATATATATATATATATATATATATATATATATATATATATACAAACACACACACACAGGCCCAAAATAATGTTGAGGCGATTGCTGCCTATACAGTTATTTTGAATGTTTGTTTGAATAAAACCTATTGTTTTATGTATTGCATCACCAACGTCGATTTCAATACACGCAAACCACAATCTTTCTTCTGCAGACATTTCAGAATGCCTATTGTCTAGGCCAACAAGCGGAATCCAACATCGCGAACAGTTCTCTTCAATATCTAATCCTAACCATCGTCTGCAGATGTCTATATTTGTCATAACTGTGAATAGCTTCGTCAAACATTTGGTTTCAATATCTTAATATCTTTCTCATATTTCACCGTCAATTTCTACATGATCTGCATACTATGGAAACCATCCCACCACCCAGGAGCATTCTGTTTGGCAAACGAAACAGCAAACCGACTAAATATATCAATGGAAAAGGTGACGGTTCACTGGGAAATACTATACAAAAAAACTTCCTATTTGCCAAGGTCATACATTTCTAGAATACATCCGGTGGAAATCTAGTCTACCAACCATTCTAGGAAGTATTGGCGATCCGCACAAGGCCGCAACACCATCAATTATTAATCGAACTAAGTACACTCAAACAAATACAGTCTCACACAATTATACGTAGAAACACGTGGCGAATAAACAGTACTTTGTATACCCTGGATTAGGGCTGGTAATGAAATCTGGAAGCAGGAATAGTATTTTAATAGCTTGAGCACATAAATTGAAATCAGGAAATGTAACAGTTTTGTACAGCCAGAAGTACGCGCGTAGGCCTTATGTGTACGGTGGGTTTGCTTGCGTACGCGCGTGTTACTGCGTGAACGCATTTGGTTACAATAATTACACATGTATGTACGTATGTATGTATGTGGGTAAATTATATATGTGAATGGCTTGTTATAGCCTATGCATTTCTTCTAAGGGACGATTTGTGAAAGCTATACAAGTAATTATTAGTTATGGTTTAACGAAGATATAAATGAAAACATAATAAAATACAATGAACATAGATAACTGATTATTATTATTATATATATATATATATATACATATATATATATATATTATTAATATTATATATATATATATATATATGTTAATAATTCCAACTACAAGTATCAGTAACTAAATGTTAATCTATAAGATATGTGCACATGTCCGTACGTATGTTCGCATACACACACACACACACACACACACACACACACACACACACACACACACACACACACACACACACACACACACACATACACACACACATACATACATACACACACACCCACACACACACACTCACACACACACACACTTACGCGCACGCACGCGCACGCGCACACGCACGCGCTCGCGCTCGCGCACGCGCACGCGCACGCGCACGCGCACGCGCACGCGCACGCGCACGCGCACGCGCACGCGCACGCGCACGCGCACGCGCTCGCGCTGGCCCGGCCCGGCCCGGCCGCCCGCACATAAAGGGCTTTCTCCTATTTTTGTGCAGAAAGTAGGTTGTCATATGCAAAGACCCTTGATGTGCTGCAGAAATAATTTATCTAGTACTTGTTTATTCCAAGATTATGTCTGACTGTCATCGTAGCATATCAGAAATAACAACTGGGCATACTTCACTCAAGTGCAACGAAGCAGCGTGCAAGTTGAAACCAGACACGGAAAGCCAAAGAAAAAATTATGAAAAACCTTCATGTGAGTCAGGGTTCTATATGTTCTAAACCTCGAAACTTTGGTTACGTGTAGGAACGTTTATGTTTGTGAAGGTTTCCGTTCCGCTTTGCATGTAGTGACCTTGGCGCAAGTCAACGAAAGACAATCGCGATTACGCGACTCAGAACCCAATGGTCGGCCGGGTAATTGTCATTTCTGCGCTCTTTGTTTGCTGGTTGATATGCACATTGTTTCCCGATCTTTTACCGTACGTGGAAGCTTTCAGGCGAGGCCCCTGGACGGGAGACAAGGGACGACTATTAAATAAAGCACGCACTGAGTTCATGGTTCGTATCTCTTAGGAGACCTCGAGTTAGAATGAGTCATCAGTCGTCCGCTATGGATCACTAATCCACTTACGTTGCGGTTTTAGAGGAACTACGCACGCTTAATTAACAGATTGCCCTTAATGCTTTACGCGATGAATCCACTGCAGCGGCGATGCTCTAAAGATAGTTCTTCGAAAAAGCTGACGTGCGCAAGTAAATCTGTTGCGTGTCAAATATGACTCGATGGAAAACAAACGATCCATCAAACGTGTAGCCGTCGGCAGTGCACAGAGGGGACGGTACATACACTAGTACTTGTAACAAACCACACATGCACTGTATACGCAAGGACGAACGAACGAGCGAGCGAGCGAGCGAGCGGGCGGGCGGGCGGGCGGGCGGGCGGGCGGGCGGGCGGGCGGACGGACGGACGGACGGACGTACGGACGGACGGACGGACGGACGGACGGACGGACGGACGGACGGACGGACGGACGGACGGACGGACGGACGGACGGACGGACGGACGGACGGACGGACGGACGGACGGACGGACGGACGGACGGACGGACGGACGGACGGACGGACGGACGGACGGACGGACGGACGGACGGACGGACGGACGGACGGACGGACGGACGGACGGACGAAGGCGAATGAAGGCGAAGGTGAAGGCGCGAACAAACACGGATATCTTCATACATTTGGCAGCTCTAACTTTTACACATGTGTTTCTCTTTATTTCCTTTGATCTAACAATTTAACACATGATTTCGCCATGTTTGTACAATGATTTTGTTCTATTAGTCCGTCCGTTCATAACTGTGTAATTCCTTATGATATGTTATTTTCGTTAACAGCCATTGCACAACTACTGACATTCATTGTGTAGGCCTACTACATTCTACAAACAACTAATTGTTTGGAATAGCCTATGAATCCTGCTGTTTCAGCTGTGTTTAGACTTGAGTTGGAGAAGATTTAGCGCCTCCATTACAGAATGTAACGCGTCCGTTTAGTCCAAAAAGAGGCTGATTGAAAGCGATTTTGAACATGTCCTATTGCTTTCATCGTCGAAAGCAACCGCCGAATTCGACGCCAGTTGCTTTCAGTCATGGCTCTGCACGAGGCAATCTCATCTCTTCAACCAAATTGCTTTCATCGTTTCACGCAGATTGAATAGTGTGAACGTACCTTCTTCTAACATTTACGTCAAACAGAATATAACACCAGGGTGGATATCAGTTACTCGAAACGATGCATACAAATGAATTAGTTTCCTCAAATTTCTCGGATATCTAGTGAAACGAAGGCAGTCCAAATGAAGCTACAGTCCAACTATCTCCCCCGCGTCACCAGCTGCATCACGTTTCAAACGTTCAAAGAAGCCGACATTGGCCTAAATCTATAGTTATCAATCGAAATGGTATGAAACGAGAATTCGACACACGCGAAAATCAGACGATATAAAAGGTTATAATTTACCTTTAAATGGGAGGATGCGTTGCATTTCTTTTAACCAGTGACACCTACGGATAGCGAGGGAGGGGAAAAGGTGTTCGTAACACTTCGAACGTGTCGGGGCGTAGACTATTTTTGGGAAATGATAACAATAGTTAACGGACCGATTGGTCGATCGATATAATAGGGTTTCTGACGACGGTTGCTATAAATACACGCGTCGGTCGTGTCTTGTTTCAGAAGCCGGACGACTGTCCACTCACGATGACAGCGAGCGTCCAGACGTGCCTGTGCGTGAGCCTACTGGTCAGCGCGCTGCTGCTTGACCAGTCGCAGGCTGCACCCCGCCTCCACCAGCCGCCGTCAGACGAGCCGACGTCCGGCGAGACGACAGCGAAATCGCGCAACCGTCGCGCTAACATTGACCCGGTAAACTATAAACGCTTTCTACTGCTCGCGACGCAGAACCGTGGCAGTCAGCACTACGGGTACGGCTTCGTCGACCTTGCCTCGCCGGTTTCGTGGAAGAAGCGCCGACTGTTTGACCGACTAAAGAGAATACGCGTGCTGTCCGTGCAGCTGCCATTCCGCACGACTGTACAGCGCGTACGAGAGAGGGACGCGCGGAAGAAGGAACTCATACGAACACTAAGTACCATGGCGCATTTCGCCAACATCGGCTAGAATGGGCGCCGTTCTGGTCTCGAAAAGCACATGGCAACCGATTGGTTCGGCTTGGTTGTATTACTCCGTCGGGTGTGAGAAGACTGGCTCGCACGTCGACAACCGAAACGATGACGTAACAAGTGTTTGTCGTAATTACGTCATGTGATGACGTCAGAAGAAGTGGTGGTAACTGTCGGCGAGTCACCAAGGTCCGGGAACTTGGCGGACAGTGCCAGTCCAGACTGTTGCGTTGGCGAAACGGAAGGAGGAGACCAGTGCAGGCGAAATCAGTCTGGCAGTGCAACGGTACAAAGACAGATTGTTCGGAATCAGCATAAGAAAGTTGTCTGTCTCTGCAGACTGTGGACACCGAACGACACTTTGCAGGCGTGGCAGTGTTGTATGTAACGGTTTCAGCTTAGGGTCATCGATCAACTGGCACTGTCATCAAACAACGAGGCCAACGTCGGTGACATTGCAATAATGTACGTGCGCATGTGTGTGTGTTTGTGTACAAGAACGTGTGAGATTGTGTTATGGTACAATTGTCCGTTACTTAATGCCACCAGTACCTGCGCGCGTGTAACGTAGTTGACAAAGAAACGCCACAAGTATGTTGCAAAAGCCAGTAGACGTCGATCAGGTGTAGAAACAGTCGAGCAAACTAAGCTAGCGAGAACCGAGTCCCACTAATTGCAGCCCCGGGGAATAATATCATCAGTCGGGTCTTAACGTCCATTATCGAGATGAAGTTCTCTGAGGCTGTTGGCATTTACATCTTGCGATTGTAATAAAAGTCGACAGCTGACGATGCGCAATGGTGACCACAACTGAAGCGCTTTTTATATGGAGCATGATTGTGCACGTCAATATCGTGATGTAGGTTTTAAATGAGTAATCCGGTTACATGACGGCATAAGACACCCTGTCGTCCGATATATAGGAACGTTCCCGTTCAATACACGCAAAAACATGCGCCATGCAGACATGTGTACCAATCACAAATGAACGGGGCATTTTCTTCGAAGTATAAGTCCAATTCAGTTGAAATGATACACACAGATACTATTGTGTCAATTATTAATTATTTTAAACAGTTTTTAAAAATAATGGGTTGATATAATCATGATTACGGACATTCAATATTAGTATTGTGCATCACAGCAACAGGCAACATAACAGAGATGCCTTATTCTAGATTCTAAATACTCCAATTATGTACAGGTGTACCTGAAACGGATTTCATATTTCATTAAAAACAACTAAGCGAGTATTTGTCATAAAAGTGCAGGTCTGTGCAGCTAATAGAACAATAATTAAGTTGTATCAACAGTGGCATTTTCGTAGAATGAACGATGTCACGAGTTTAGCGAAGGCCAAATTCTGAATGCTAATGTAGTTTAGGACTCTCAATAAGCTTATATAGTAATTAAATAAATCGAACATTTACATTGATTATATAGGACTATTTTTTAGTTTTTTTTGCTATATTCCGGTGCATGATCCTCAAAACGTTCTCTTTTAGAATGCCTCATGCATATATGAAGCCATCAAACCAATTAATATATATTACGTAAAATGCACTAGTGACGTTCAGCACACTGGTTCGCGAACTTGGCAACGTCACCGAAACGTGCAAGTTTATTTTGGCGAGTCTCCGTAAGTTTACTACCTACACCAGTTGTCATGTCGTATGTTCCACGACAGTAGTAGTTGTCTGACATTGTTCAACGTGCTCAAATTGGTTTTCTACATAATTTTATAATGTAAATTTCTAATGGCACTGGAAGACGTGAAATGGAAGAAAACTTTTACTTATTTTATAATTAAATACCTTAATTTCGACGTAAACAGTTTGTTTTCAGCTCCATATCAAACGCCAGTAAGGAAGCCATAAAACAATTTAAGCCTACTTGTACATCTAAGAACAAAACGCAAAATGTCTTGCCCAACGTAACAACGATTTAAAAACAAAATCAATCTTTGTAATTTGGCTACTCTTATTTCGTCACGTCACTGTCAACGAAGCAGATACAAACAAATCCAAGTCCTTCCCTAACGTGGGTTGTTATTTGATAACGTCTACAAGTCTGGTGTACTGAACCAAATAAACAAAATGTTGTTATGTTCGTCTGGAATGTTTTAGTATTTTGTGAGTTCATACATAAACAAAGTATCTTTTTTGACAGAAAACATTGTTTTCAGTTATTAAAATAAATATGTTGGTTGCAGGAAGTCAGCACAATTACGCAGACATTTACTTCAATATTATGTATGACCGCGAGAAATTCAGTTTACTACCAAGTGTCCAATCTAACGTGTTCTTTGCGGCCAGACAAACAACTGATCGCATTGCAGAAATACAGAGGACTGTCACGAATCTTTAGACGTTGTTTAATAACATGTTTACAAAAATGCAACAGCAAACAATACAATAACACGTGCAGTAGAGACAAAGATACCTCCTGGATACTGTATTGTTCGCTGCAAAAATTACTGAAATTCACACACGGACTGCCACAATGTGTCATCCTGGTATAACTTGTTCTTGGACAATTCATGCGAATCGATATTAGATCCAGCATTAAGTGTCGTCAACAAACACTTCCTTGGTTAGGGAGAATATTGTTCATTGCTCCAAGATTGGCTAGTAATTTTATTGTAAGAATTATCACTTGGTTTGAAGCATATTTATGGGAAATATGCGACATCTCCGTCCACCTCCTGTGGATCTTGATCACGTACTGGTGTCACGCGACAAGAGCGTGATAAAGATCCACATGCAATAAATATGCTCAAAAGTAAGTGATAATTCTTACAATTCGTATTTAGTTAAACAAGCTTTCGTTGGCTTAGCTATTTCATACTTTGCACGGGTTTTGTCATTCAGTCAAGCTGACTCATTCAATGAAATGAAATGGTTAACACTGTGACTAGTGTAAAACTTTATTCATAATAATTAGCTAGTTACCACGTCAACTGTGGTTCTTAAAGCAATAGAAAATTTGTATGCCTCACGTGACGCGACAGCTGCACACCAACACATTGTGGCAAGATAAAGACGTCAGTTACACTCCAAACATGACATATAGTTAGTTATGTACTACCATAAATGACGGATGTCGCACTAATGGCAATAGCACAGCAAAGAGTAGCCACAACATCAACACGCACGCACGCACGCGCGCGCGCGCACACCCTGCAGAAACAGTACCAGACATGACGACATTAGAGAGACTGTACAACATAAACGACATTATGACACCACTCAATTTCCTCTTCTTGTGGCAGTAGTTTGTCACTGGGACCTCACAGAAGACGCCACTATAGTTCGTCATGGAGGTTCTTCATGCCGACGTGGTCTGTCGGCTTGATGAAGACGCCTTCTGCTGCCCGCCAATAGTTGAGATCGGTGGGAGACTGGTAGCCACTCACTTCCTTCTGACCGTGAATTGGTCGGCCGTATGCGTCACCCGTCACGTGCAGGAAGCTGTGAAACAATGGCAGTGACTTAGTATGCTAAGGAAAGGTATTTAATTAGCTTCTTTGGCAAACACTACTATAAAAGAAAGGTCTGTGTGATAATAATGGCTAGGCAGTTTTATGGTGAACACATACACTCATGCACGCACGCACGCACGCACGCACGCACGCACGCACGCACGCACGCACGCACGCACGCACGCACGCACGCACGCACGCACATACATATGCCTGCACACATACATACGACAATGTGGCAATAAGTCATGGGCACATTGAAAACAACCTGACACTTTGACATTTTAAACAAATAATAACAGGGTGTATGTTCAACTGTGTCCGTGTCGTGTCTAAATGTACTATGATCGTAGCCTTTTTGCATTTTATTACTCCTACGTACGTGCAGTAAGCTCTATTGAAGTGAACTGCATCTTCATTCAATATACATGTATACAATAAGGTTTAGCACAGAATTTGTTTTATGAAATTTCCTACTGGTAAATTACTATTTAACTACTAATTCACAACTGAAGCAGACATAGGCAGTATACTTACGCTTGTGTGACAACATGCTTGATGCGAACTTTGTCCTCTCGTACCCAGTACTGACCAGAACATGTCACCACCCAATGGTCACCTGTGGCAGAAAAAAAGGGTCAGTGACACCCCCTTTTTACAACGACATTCATCTACAGGCTGCTTCCTGTCATTGAAAGATAAAGTGGAACTATGGTTTCCTCTGCAACTCTTTGTAATTCACTCCATGTTATTGTTAGGCCAATAAGAAACAACAAAATATAACCACAGTCTAAATATGTCTATTTTACCCCATTAGCATCCAGACGTTTTCATCATCATCAGAATATTAACAATTTCCACAGATAGCATTTATGGATACTGATCACACAAGGAATTTAAAGTTTACTTGTTTATTGTTTAATATGCAGTGTCAGCTTACACAAACATTTACATTACATGCACGTTGAAAAGCCAACATAACAAACTGACTTTGATTTTGAATCAGTCAATGAAGAATGCTTATACAGAACCCGTTTCGGCTTCAACTCCTCAAATTCACTTTGCAAATTTATTATAAAATGTCTGGTAAGCTTTAAAATCTCCACAATATATTAGATGTATGTCAAGGATAAACAACATTAAAATATTTATGGCTATGTCAAGGATACACAACATTAAAAACTATCTCTAATACTGTACATCAAAATAAAAAAACTTATCAAATGTGTAAATCTATCTTTAAAGATAGATAAATACACAAATTAAAAAACATATCTGTCTTCTTAAACCATCAACGGTGGAAGTCTGGTGAATAGCAAGTGGAGTTTTGTTTTGACAGTGTTGGGCAGTCATTGAGAAACTGCGAACTGGTCAATGCTGCAACCTGATTAAAGTGTCTTTTGTAGGTTGTAAGCCGCCATCGAGTCCTTGAAGTAGGATCACCCCTCATTGTCCCTGGTGATGTAAGTTGGGGTCTGCGCAGCCTAATAAGCCGCAAACGATACTTCACAGACAGAGAATGCAATTTGAGAAGAACAGAGGTGGGATCCTGCCTGGGGACATGTCATTACACTGATGCAATGTGGGCGGCCCTACTCTGCACGTAGCTAGGCCTGACGGCATGTAGGATGTATGTGCTGTAATCCACTGAAAGGTAATCCAGCTTTGAGGTGACAAGCACATGGGTGGCTATCAGGACCGTACTTACAGAATGAAACATTGTATGTGCCTGTAGTCGATAACTTGAGCCAATAACAGCTTTAACCTTCCTGGCTTTTGACCCTGCTGGGATGATGCTCTCTTCATAGGAGGTGCATTTCTTAGTTACCCTGGTGAGTTGGATTTCAGTTGCGATGATAAGAAATCCTGTTATATTGCCATTTAGTTTCAGGAAATCAGCCAGATCCTGACCTCAGCAACATGCATCTCCATAATGTCCTAACTCAGAGAGATCTGGAGACTGAGAGAAGTGGAGACTGAGACAGAGTGAAAGGTAAAGATGGACGGCAGTTAATGAAAACAGCAGTGCAAGAAGAGTGAAAGAAAGAAAAATTAAATAAAACCGAAGTTGAGAATCATTATTGAGGCCAACCTAACTCCTGGCAAAAACGGAAACAAGAAAACAATGACGAGTTGTAAAAATGGCATGGTTATGAAGGTATATCTCTGAGGAGTAGGGTACAATTAGGGCAGGTGTAGGTAGTAGAGAACAGAATGGAGAGACCTAAGACCACCAGAATCTAACTACTGTAAAACATACACACAAATAAGTAAATTAACTGTCTACCAAAGTAACAGAACGCTGTCATGTTTGCGAAACATAAATAAGTAAATTACCAGAATGCTGCCAAGTGCGGGACCCTACATACCGTCATCGCCTTGACCTTCTTCTCCGAAGGCGCTCACTTCGAGGTTGTTTGAGAGGGGTGACGTGAAGTGGTGACTGTGGAGATTCCGGCCAGTTGTCACGTGTGTGAAGCGCACCGTTTGACCACACTTGATGGGGTTCCTGCAAACAGTGGCCATTGTGTCTGTGCATCAGCATGTATGTGGTTTAACAACACTAGAAACCAGGAGATTGAGAGGAGATCAGGTAGAAGTGTTTAAAATACTGAATGGATATAAAAATGTTGAGAGAAATAGTTTTTTTCGGCTAAGGAAGAGAGAAGGACTAGAGGACATGGAATTACATTAGCAAAGAAGCAATGTAGACGAGATATAAGAAAATTCTCATTTTCACAAAGAACAGTAAGTAAATGGAACAGATTATCAGCTGATTGTGTAGGTGCTAGTAGTGTTAATGTCTAAAAATAAAATCAACATATACCTAAGAAGGGCGGGGTACACTTAAATAGACAGTTGATTCTCTAGGTGGCAATCTTGTTAAATCTTCTTAAATGTGGTTAATGGCTGGATTAAGTTAATTCTTCCCCTAGTCTTGACAATTACCACATTAGTAACTGATTGTCAACTAGGGAAATTTAATCACAAGTAATGTTAATAATTGTGTTTTATACACTGGCAACAATTATTTATAATAATGCACAGCTTCAAATGCTGAGTAACCAGACAGATTAACACAAATTTATTGCACAATAATTGTGCAATAGATGAAACATTGTTTTTATTCAAAATGCAAACACAAATTATTTATGTTTACATTTTAAGTAAAAGCAAACATTTTCAACCTAATTAAATCAGAATTGCATACTATAAATTGTCCTGATTTCAAATATATCTTGAAAAAAAAAAAAAATTGGCTGATCACTGTATAATGAAAATATAAATACAAATATATAGTGTTAACTGAAATAAGATACAGGGTATATTCCAGTTGATTGTTTACACAAAATTAAAACATTGTATTATGTAGATTGACCAAATTAAATGTTAATTTCTACTCAGTCCTATATAGAAAGGTATCATTATGACCAACAGCACAATAGTCTAAGAAACAGTCAGGCAATATCCATCCAGCTACGACAGATATTGCCTGGCATAAGTGGCATTTCCTTGAACAGCTATTTGATGTTGTGTTCCTGGAATCGAGGAGTATTTCTGATCACACTTTAACATAGTCTGCCGCCGCAAATTCTATTGCTTCTGACTAGGCCAACCAAGAGAAGAATTAGGACACAGTACATGTGAACCTCTCTTTGTGCATGATGTGCAAGTACCGGTAGGTTTGATGGGTCGGCTAAACTAAGCACTGCATGTAAATGGCTGCTTAGGCTATTTACAGGGAAGTAAACTAATACAGGTAAGTTCTTTAAGAGTATCCAGCGTGGTAGCACAGTGGCTAGAGCTTCGGACTCTCTGCTAAGAGAACATGGATTCAAATCCTGTGCTAACGTGCCAAACAGTAAGTTTGTTACTCTATATGTCTCTGGTTCATTCAGCTGTATGAATACTTGGCTACTAACAGTGGTGGGTATTTGTGTAGGAATAGTCTTCGCACAATAATTGCAGTACAGCTGGATGCTTCCCAGAGAAGTTGATATGGCGTCCGACTGAACAGGTTTGCCATGGAGTAACGTGTAAAAGCGCTTTGAGCAACCCTGAGGATTGGATACTGCGCTATACAAGAACTTCCTTTACATTTTTTAGCACTGCTCAAAGTGTATTACAGTGGGATAGCAGACCTGGGACAGAAATACTCAGTCCTCATGTACTGTTGAGTACATAAAAGGGAATTTTGAGACTATTATATGGACATGTGCTAACCAGTAGTTTCTCAGTAGACTGCAAATTGCAATGCTGACTTTTAATGGACATTTTCCAATACTGGCTCAGTTGGTTCACCACCATCTTCCAGCCTCATCTTCGCCAGTTGCAGGATGAAAGAATCAACTTTTGAACATATCATGTTCACAGGCAAATTGATGCCAAAAGCCTAGGATGCTACTGAAATGAATGCCAATTAAGTGAATTTCATTGTATCACTACATTCTCAGAATTTTTTCTTATGAAATAAATAGGTTATTGCAATTTTCGTCATAACAAATTTATCAACTGCCATTGCATACTTACTTATAGTGAGTTATACAAATTAAATTAATAATTTTATAAAGTGTTATTATTTAATATTTACATTTTTGAAATATAGTTATTCTTGTGAGAATGTATCTGCATTTGTACTTAACTTTTAGCAATGTATTTTAACTGTATTCGTGATATGTTCAATTGAACACCATCTTAATTTCTCTCAGAAGTATTCAGCCATGCTGCAATAAGTACAAAGACTATCCATGCATAAATATTGACCACTGTGTATTACCATATTTACCAGGTACCCCTGTGGGTACTCATTCATACAGCTGAGTGAACTGGGGACATGTAGGGTGAGTGAACTAGCTGAAGGCCTGACATGACAGCACAGGATTTGAACATGGAGTCTCTTGATGGAGGGTCTGATGTTCCAGCAACTGAGCTACAGAGCTCTATGGGAGCCCATAAACCACCTACAGCAACTTGAAATATCTTCAAACATTGTTTTCATACATATTGATAAAAGTTCACCATACAAAGGCATTGGTTATGGTAGTCTCCCTTCATCGACTCGGCTGAGTAACTTTGCAGAGAAGAAAGTCTGGTGACTTCGCCGGCTTTTGAATGTTATCCATGTGAGGGTCTAAAACGTGCTGCCACCTCATGGAGCCTGGGCAATAGAGGCCAATTCTGCCATAATTCCTGCTTCACATACAACTGCAATTTTGTATTTCTATTTATTTTTGTGTTAATATAAGTTTACTGTTGAATACTTTTAACAGTATAGTATTATCTTATCAAAGTATACACTTATTTTGTTTTATTTCATAGTTGGTCTGAGAGCCAATCAGCTCTCTACCCTATTCTGGGATAAGGCCGGCCTGGAGGCAATATTGGCAGAGCATTAATCTCCCAGGCAGATGTGAGCGGTTAAAACGTGCTGCCACTTCAAGGAGCTTGGGTAATCGAGGGTTGTGACAATGTAAAAATCTGACGGTAATCCAAAGTTCTTTTAAACAGAATCCTGTATATATATATATATAACTGTCAAAAAACTGTTAAGTTACTGCAATAAATAATTAACATAAAATAATAGATACCCACTATAATCTATAGCCAGTTTATTGAACTGGAACAACGTACAGTGTACAGGGAATAAACTAAATTATGTCTAATATTTTAAGTGCCAGCAAGACAATTTAAACCTCAGTTTATCTTGACCGAATGTAATGCTATGTTACCATGTCTCGGGCTGTAACAATGACCTACCCTCGCACACAGTGGGTACCCTGCTTCCCCTGGATGCGCCAGTAACTGTTGTGGTCATCTGTGCTGGACACTGCAGTCACTGACTGTAACAACAAGTGCAAATGTCAAAAAACTGCAGATCTATTCTGACTAAAATTATGGATTTAATCAACTATTCAAACTAAAATAATTATTATAATAAAATGTAAGAGTGTATCTATAGATGAGCAAAATTATAAGATGTATTTCATAAGTGGTAAAATGGGTGAGATACAATGCATTGTTTCAAATATTAAAAACTGCCTAAATCTACTTAGTGATGACATTCTCAATGAATCTTTGTGGGTGATAAACGACTTTCAAACATTTAATAAAAATATACACAGTTCACTTACCTGTTGCCCACTGCCAGATCCATATTTTACATCATGTGAATGCAGTCTGACATTGCTGCGAACATTTAGCAGTTTCAGAACTGAGCCACAAGTGACATAGTCATAGTGGAACTCTACAATGTCAAGAGAAATAAATGATAAATATACGTACAAAACTAAAACCACAATGATAAAGTGCCCTGCATTTCACATTCAGATATGATGTCAGTTTGCTTATCATAGGAAAATGGCTAACACAATAACATAACCCTATTCATACTTGCAAGTTACCCAATCTAGAGATCAAATCAAAAACACTTCTGACATTTTAACAAATATATCCATTCATTAAAAATGCATGTCACATATATTCTCAGGTAATTTGGTAACATCTGGGCCTACCTCAACATTGCTGTTGTAAGTATATATTTATCTAGATTTGACACCTACCATACCAGTTTCCATGTTGTGACATGTAAACACAGCTACAAAATATTCTGTTTGAAGCTACAGTGTACTTTTGAGGTTCTCTTTTTGCAACAAGATAACATATTTGCTCATTTCATGTATACCTTTGTATAGTGCATGACAATTTATTAATTTGATAACTTTACACCATTTTAAAGAATATTATATATTGTCATTCTAACGATTTTATATATGTATTATTTAATGTGAAGTGAACAACGTAAACATTGCTTGACTGATGACAATGTTGAAGCTTTGCATCAGACCTGGCTAGATCCAACAACCACAGCAGCCACAGCAGCCACAGCAGCTATGGCAATGCTATGTTTACAACTCAACTCATAATAACTGTTGTGGCTCTGGTGGCATTGATTTTGTGCAACATTTGCAGATAAGATCAACACATTTTCTAATTGACTGACTAGAAATTACAAGTATCCTAATATGTTTATTAGTGCAAGTTTTTCATTTGCTGCGACCGATGTTGGCAAAAGGATCCACTGTTACATCAGTTTTCAGTACCAATTTTGGCTAAATCACTGCAAACTATTTATTATAACACAACGGTCGCCATTTTTTTTAGTATGACATTTCAAAAATTCTTACCATAATCGGCATATTGTTCATGAGTGCACTGGTTCACAATCAGTGCTAGCAGACAGTGGTCAAGTTTAGCCTAACAGTGGGCATCTAACATGTTCACATGCACTAATTAATACCTTCTGGTCTTCGTATGGGACTGATTCCACTGTTTGCATTTCCATGGGACACATTTTTGGACAATTAAAGATATGTTTGCATATTTTAAATATAAGAATAGTTTTGCTAGGGTGCATTGTCTCAATCTGTGTGTGCCAAGTGCTATATTTATGTGCCCTTTGGGTGCATTCAAACAATTTTGTTGGGACAATCTAACTAATATCATGCCAATGGCGCAGCCTGGATTGAACCCTGCTCTTTCTTACTAGCTCTGTGAATACGAACAACTGTTTCCAAAATTCGCAGAGCAATGATACCACTGCTCTGCAACTAGCAGTGCAACTTTCTAGTTTGCAGAACTGCTCTGAGAATATCTTATCTGCCTCTTATGCCAACTGTTTCTTTCTGTTCGGATTGTGCGTGTAATACGTCTGAGTTTGACTCAATCCATAATAGAGAAGGTGCAGTATAGTCAGGTTTTACACTGTTTTTTTCCATAATTTATCAATTTTAGCTTCAAATGACTGGAGTGATGGAACATCAACCACATAAATCATAATGTGGGAGATTATTCGGTAATCTTATACTTAACTGGCCTAAATTATTACGGCCTTTTAAAACCATTTGTTTCACCTTATATCGATGTGTATGTGTTTGCAATGTGATTCTACATCACTTCCGGTACAAAGAAGTCAGATTACACTATTTTAATTTGTATTTTAGAACAATTTAAACACGCTGAGTCGAAGTAAACAACGCGATGTCACCGCCGCAAATATGGCGCGAGCTGTATAGGCGCCTCCCCAGAACCAAAACCATGGAGGCGATTTATTTCGACTCGGCGTGTTTAAATTGTTCTAAAACACAAATAAAAATAGTTTAATCTTACTTCTTTGTACCGGAAGTGACGTAGAATCACATTGCGATTACATACACATCGATACAAGGTGAAAAACGGTTTTAAAAGGCCGTAATAATTTAGGCCAGTTAAGTATAAGATTACCGATTATTCCATATATCGGACGAGTGATTTGCCTTGGACCGTCACCACCATGTAATTTTATTATAATATTTAATATTAGAAAAATATTTCGGCAACTGTTTCCGCAATTCGCAGAGCAATGATGGCACTGCTTGAATACTGGAATATATGCCCTTATTCGTAGAGCTGCTCTGTCAATAGTCTCGTCCTAAATGTAATCAATGATTCATGTTCTCGAATCAGGAGCGCCGAGCCCGAGAGGTGGCTGTCATGGTGAGCGACGTTAGGGGAAGAACGGTATAACCATGCGTTAGACAGTTTAAAATGAATTGTATTTTATTATCTTATTCGCCTGTGTATCATTATACTAATACCTACTTTTACTATCAGTGTGTGATACTGTTACGATGAAAATTAGACATAATAAAACACAATCAACAACTTGACAACCCAAAGAAGCCATCTTGGACACGTATCTTCCGGTTTATACTACTTCCGGGTTTATTCATTGCCACTTTGCATAATAACAACTAAAAGTAATAAATAAATCCATAAGAAATTATTTGATATATTTATATACATATTTTGGCCCAACGTTTTTCGCATTTAACAGACCGTTTTGACGAAAACTGTTTTTACAAAAAAAGTTTCTACACCACGAGAGCGCTCAATGGATGAAAATTCCCGCGGTTGATCCCAAATTAAGGGTAGAGTGGATGTTAAGAACTAACAATATTGTAAAATTTGACAAATACGTAATTTTTTTGAGCAATAAATATACAAATGTTTTAAGCGTAACAATAAACATAAACAAAGGCGTAAAGGTATTTTAATTTCTTTTACAAAATTGCTTCACCAATTATAGTTTTGCAACATCACTCACCCTACAGCCATTTTGCCATGCGGCAAGAAGAGTTTTGACGAAGTGGTGGGAAACTCAATCGAAATCAGGAATATGTCGAAAACTAACACACTGTTTTCGTACTTTAACAAAAAGCCCAACTTAAACAGTTCTGATCAAAATGGAAACACGCCAAAGAAAGACTTGCCACGAAAGAGTTGTCGTAACAAGAACGGGATTGTGTCGCCCAACCACGAGCCGGAAAAACGTAAACAACCATCAACAATGTCAACATTGACAATAACCTGTTAATTTTGGTTCCGGTGATCTTGTAGCCTAGTTATTTAGCATAACTTGATCGTATTGTTTCAGTAGATGACTAGATAGGTCTCTCGAACGTGCGGGAGTAGAACAAATAAATTCAGGAAGTCATAACGGATGTGAAGAATGAATTATTAATCGTTATTAATAAGGATCGATTAAAAACTGCTGACAGTGTGTCAGTTACGCAGGGCTAGAGAGAGTAGAGTAGATGTGCTCCTAATCAACTGTAGCGTGGGCCATAGACATGGCAACACACATTAACTTAACTGAGCCTATGGCCCCTTCACTAAAATCGACTGGGGTCGGTGGAGAAAATGGCTATTTTGACAACATTCTGAAGGGTTGGTCTCTTGACAGTTTCTTTAATAGGATGTGTAGATAGTTCGTATATTATTCACCTAGTATAATTATACATGTCAGACAATCACAGCAATCTGCGGGTGTGGCAGTCTAAAGTTACAAACATGTTACATCACTCACATAATGACAATGTTGGCATCAGATAGATAATCTGATGCCAACATTATCATCTGACCTGCCTTATTAGGTGTTCTTGACAGCAGGTTTGTTTTCGTATATTGAGCCATACACGTACCACAAAATCCAGATATTTGTCTACTCTGTCCTAGGAAATTCTATTTCGCGTCTCCCTAAAACCAGCATTGCAACCAAAATGCCTGTAATATAAAATATATATACATCAAGCTGTTCTAGTTACTATATAAATATCATAATCTGGGAAATGTACTTGAGTATAATCAGAAATAAGGTGCTCATCCACCATTCCCTGACCAAAGAGTACCCTGTAAAAGCAGCATTATGCAGGTTGTCTGGATTTCTGTGAGCACATATGTAGTGTGGAGTGATTATAAATGATGTTTTTGTGCAGTGTGGCATCAGAGCTGTCAAAGTATGACAGCTGTCATTTGGTGCATTTCTATATATTAATACAGTTGTCATTTTGCTTGGTGATGTAATCCGGCGAAATCCGTGAGTGGTTCAAGCAGAAATGTCAGAGGGGTGTAAGGTTTGAAAGAAGTTTGTGGTATTAAACGTTCACGAATTTTTCACTGAACCTCTGTCTATGGAGGGTAAATATGCTGTGAAATTGTCAATAACAGCGCACCGCGAGATTAGTAGGAAATGAAGGTAACGTTATATAATGGTCGCCTATGGAAAATGCAAATGTGGTCTGAGTCCATCAGTTGATGTTGATGCAGTGACCAGCTTCAGTGAAGGCGACCTCGTGTGGGCCAAGATGGAGGGCTATCCCTGGTGGCCCAGTCTCGTGTTTTCACACAAAGGAAGCCATTCAAGGACACATGGCTTGCAAACAGAGATTCATGTCCAGTTCTTTGACAAACCGCCGTCGAGAGGTTGGGTGAAACAGAAGTAAGTTGACAGTTGTTCTTAGGGAATCTGAAAACTGTGATTATATGTCATCAATTCTAATACCTTTATTTGTCCCTCGTGGGAAATTCTGATGTTGTGGTCAAGATGAAATGATGAATTAGTTTAATAAAGAATGCACATTTACAAGAGAGTACAGTAAAACCAAATTCTAAGAATTGTTTACGATTAAAGTACGGTAGGGTAAAGCAGTTAGGAAATATAATTTACATATCACAGCAAGAGCAGTTCACATGGTTCATTACACGGAAATGCTGTTTCCTTTCCCGTTGTGGGAATGGCGACTTTCCCAGTCGCATGATACCCTGACATGACCTCCCTGCCACCCCTGTGCACCCTTTTTGGCACAAGGGACACTGCACTGAAAAAATCTAGCATGACCAATACAGGATTCAATCTAGGCTGTGCCCGTGCGCCATACACATTACTTTTAGTATGTTGCTCTGCTTTGCTTTGTCCGCTAGGTGCATTAATGCATATAAATATATGCTGGCTAATTTAATTACTTAGCTTTTTACTGCTTGATTTGTAGTTTACTAATTCAATCATATACAGCAATACGAATAATAATTATATATGTAATATGTACTTGATAAACTAAAGGCGGTCTCAACATTTTTCATACAAATGTTATACCGATTACCAAATGTCAATGATATAACAGCAGTTGAAATTTAGTAGCGTTTAGTATTTTTATAGGTGCCCAACACCATTCTTTTAAAATAAAAACTAACTGAATAATACCAAAATTTAATACTTGGTGACCAAAAATAATGAATGTACATAAATGTCTAAGGTAATTAAATTAGGTAATACAAACTTGGTTCATGCGGGCTTCATCACTAAATACAATAATCGTAATAATACACCTATGCTTGTAATAAAAAATGGTCCATAATTTGAACGTTATGCCTTCAGTGCTGCATTGTCCAAAATGGCCCCTTTCTACAGTCTAGATGGGCCATTGGCCCACTTGGCCAAGATCCTAGATTGAAACCTGCCCATACATGACAACATACAGTTTGAACCAATTAGAAGCCTATATTAACCAGTTATCATCTGACTAAATATTTTGCTAACATATTTTGTTAATTTCTGACGTGTCTGACTCAAATCATTAAAAACTCAGCTGTATTTAAGTGTGTTACAAAGCTGGAAATTACCGTTTGCCAAACAACTATCGGTAAACGTCTATGTAAAGTGTGTGACGTATAAGGTGTGATTGTTTAGGTTTGTGAAGCCGTTTGATGGAACAGACGTGAAGGAGTGCAAGAGAGGCGGAGTGTACTTCACCAGCAATGTGAGCTGTCGCAAGGGGGCAGACGAAGCAGAGAAAGCTCTGAAGTTGACTAAGGATGAGAGACTGAAGCTCATCGTTGGGCACGTGTCTTCTGATGAAGAAATGGAAGTAGACAAATTTGATGGTAATACTGGCATTGTAACTGACTCGTGTTGCTTCGACTGAGGCAAGGCTTTATGTACAATGAAATGTTTGCAAGTCACACTTTTTGGTGGATATGTGGATGTTAACTTGTATACATACAAGCCACTTGAGATGTGTTTTATGACCTGAAATGAACTAGAAACACACTGTTCAATGTTTTACTCGTCTACTGGTATTTCTACCCATTCGCAATGGGTTTTACCCGTTTAAATGATGGGTTGGCATTAAGCTATGACTACAGGGTGTATTTATTAGATTTTAGCATCAATGTAAATAGAGTTTTGTTTCATCTTAGATTCCGCTTTAAAATGGTACAGTCTCATATATTGAAATGTATTCCATAGATTTTATTTATTGGTAAAATTGATGCAAAATTATAATTTAATAAAAAGTGTTCTTTTGGTAGTATGTTTGAATCATATCAGATATTGCTTTTTAACACATGGATTTGTGAAAGCATGCGTTTTGTTAGTATATCAGCATTTAAAATGACAAGATGAAAGGATACAACTTTCTGCCAAAATCACACAAAAATTCAGCTCGTCTGTAGAGTAAGAGAGTATGATGCTATACCTGGTTTGCAGTGAGTCTGTGGTGTGTTACCTTGTACTGTTTTGTATATTTCCAAAATAACGACCTTAGCTTTAATGTACACTTGAAAAACTACAAGCAGACATATAACACTATCGGTATCTGTGTGTGGTTTTCTTCATTACATCAATTTGGTGCCACTCTAATGATTTTTTCTGCTGCGACAAATGACGAGCAATGACAATACCCCGCCAGGGTAAACTAGTGCCAAATACTTTTATGGGTGGCAAATCTGTCAAATTTTTATTAAAAGTCTAGTGCCAAATAATCGGATAGGCTCATTGCACCTTGGTTTCATTTCAGTGGTAAATGTAGACAACTAGTATCATCTGTTTACTCAACTACTTTTACTGTAAGGTGAAATCGTATACAGTGCATGGGTGTGCCAGTAATGGGTATTTAAGTGGTAATAATATTATTACTTAAATATTACACCATGTACATGATAACTTGGCTTTGTTCTTGCAGATGAAATCTTTGATGCAGAATTTGATAGTGGAAAAGAAAATGAGTCTACTGAAAATGAGTCTACTGAGGTAAGGGTTGTTTACATTGCTCCAGTTTGATCTTATTTATTGTTTATGCCTTTTCAATATTTATTTAGCATTTATTCATTGAGCAATTGACATGGAGTTGTAGGTACTGATATGTTTCTACTCAGTTTTTTCATGTGCAATTATACAAATAGTTAAGTACAAATTCTATAAATGTGATTGTATTGTATAAATACAAATGTATTGTCAATCTAGATACACATCTGTATGGTATAACTACAACAGCAAAAGTGAAAAATGAATATAACAATCAACAGTGAATTGAAATACAACTGTTAAATTAATGTTTACTTATCCATCTTGGTACGACAGCCACACAGTCTGTGAGATTTGAATATGACAGGACACAATTGTGGCATTGATGATGTCTGCTATTCAAATCGTTCTATGCACAATTATCTGCTATATGGAGGCACACATTATGTTCCTGTTGCTAAATTGCATTATTGAAGCCAGGTTTACAATTATGAAATTAAAATATATCCTAACCATGTGACTTGTTAAGTATTCAACTTTCAGAATATACAGTATGTCATGTTCCTGTTGCTAAAATGCGTTATTGCAGCCGAAATCCTGAGTTAAAACGATACAATCGTTACTTGTAGAGTATTGAACTCTCAGAATATGCAACATATGATGTTCCTGATGCATCTGTGATCCTGAGTTAAGACGATGCAGTCAATGTTCACGTCAATCACTGGGAATGCCGTATTCACTGAACATGATTAAATATTAGCAAAAACACACACGCATGTTGTATGAATACTTTGAAAAAATTCTACAGACACGGGATGTCGAGAACTCCTCAGTACAACAGCCAGGCTGTGTTCCCAGGTTGCACCAGGGAAAAGACGTCCAACGCGGAATCTCCGGTCAGACCCCAAGCGCCGCAAAATAGTGGAGCCTGGAGTTGACGATGATGATGATGAAGAGGAGGAGGAGGATGATGACAGCTCGGCTGATGAGTTCAAGCCAGACAAGGCAGAGCAGAGTAGTGATGAGCAATCCGAGCAAGAGGAGGAGGAGTCTGAATCGGAGGGGAGCGGGACGGAGCAGACGTCTCGACGGAAGGCAACACCCAAAGTAGGTTGAGTGGATCAAGTTTGTGAAAGTTCTGCCTTCTGCCCGTTCAGGGAGACGTCTAAAAGTTCCATTAGCAAAAAGAACCTCTTCAAAACAAATCGTTTGTAACCTCTGCCATTTTAAATGCTAAATGATAATGCTCTGTTTTCAACGAGTCATTAATACATTTTTACATTTTATGTGTCTCATATTCTTATGGTAACTCTTTATTTAATCTTATTTATTTATCAATTTTAGTATTATGTTATTATTAATGTTATTGTCTCCTATCAGAGACCGATTTTAAGAAATTATACATGCTTATTTATTTATTTATCTTAGTAGGTATTTTTATACGTAATTTATTATTATACTTTATTTATTTTAGTGATGACTATATTTACTATCATTTTATTGTGTATTGACAACTGTAGGCCTTATATGAGTCATCAACGTTTTTATTACTGTCATTTGGTGTGTGACTGAAGAAAATTTTTCGTTTTTAAACGGACAATAAAGTTTTTTGAATCTTGAATCTTTGCACTTTGTGAAACAAAGCAGCAGTTTGACGTTATCGTATATGTTTACTGTTGACATGTGTTTATTTTTAAAAGATGTCTACATCTGTTGAACATTCGTCGAATTTCTGTCGCTTTGAAGAAATAGCGTAGTGTAAAGTTGGTGGCTTCAAACTGGGATTTGTATCATGATTTGAATAATTAAGCCACGTCTGAATTCCATGAATTTAGCAGACTTCTGTCCCCTTCTATCCCATGTCCAATAAATGCATTATGGTGATAATAATGATGACTTCTTTTGCGCCAATATCCTCGAAGATCAAGTCCAAAAATCATTGATCATGTGACATCATCACCTGGTTTTCTGTGTCCCTTTTTATGAATACGAATACATTTATTTAAGGCAAACCAACCCATAATTTTTTTTATATTGATGATAACATACAAATAAATAGCCTTTAAAAAGTAAGAATGATAAAAATATGAATAAATAAAAATTAAGTAAGGTTATACATTAGATTGTGTAAAAGCATAGTATAACTGGTAATTATTAAATTATGAAAAAAAGATCAATATAATGCAAAACATCTCATCAGAGATTTGGCCCAGCTATTCCACATTGGGCCGTTTACTATATCAGTTCAGTTGCACATAACTTTCATGTACAATTCTACATTTGTGGTCCTTTTCTGTTGAGGTTCGGAAGCGTAAGCCTCCACCAGCCGGCACCCCACGCATCCAGCGAACAACCTCGTCACCAACCACCAGCCCGGTGGCGACACCTAGTGTGTCAACACCCTCTAGCGACAAACCGACCCCGAGTAGAATGACACTGAGCAGCAAGACGAAGAGTAAGCTGGCCGGGTTCTCTGCTCCCGAGCAGGTATGTCAAACAAGATGGCTGCCAAGTTTGGAGGTGACCTTTTGGACTCTGTCCAGGTGTGACGGACGGACGGACGGACGGACGGACGGACGGACGGACGGACGGACGGACGGACGGACGGACGGACGGACGGGCAGTAAAAGAATTTAAATGCAAATTATTTAGTTGCAATAAAATATTGGGAATTATTTTATGATGCGAATTTGTTTTGTGATAAATTATCACATGGTTGCAAATCCATTTTCGTTATCAACACTGCACAAAAGGCTGACATGGTGATTGGGAAAATGATACACATATGCCTCTTTTCTAATGTTTTAGTATCTGTATGTACCATGAGTACTAGTAGCCATTGTCCATTAAATACAGTGCAGACAAGCAGAGATAGTGTGTGTGGGAGCTGGTCTGTCAGGGAGGACAGTGTAAACCAGTTCGAGCAGACCTGGGGATTGGAATGTGGGACCTATGAGAACTTACCTGTTACAAATGTACTATGTGCAGTCTTGTTACACATGGCATCTATGTTACAAAACAGTCTATTTCTGAAATGATCTATCAGGATGTGGATGATTCATGCATTTATTTTGAAAGGCTATTCGTGGAGTTCCATCAGTAGAATTTTATGTTTTTATAAATAACCGTAAAATTATTATTCCATCTACATCGCTGGATATCAGAAAAATTCTGCAAACGTTTTAAATTATATTTTGAAAATGTTCACTGCTTAACACAGGCATCAGTTCTGGCTGCCACTTGTCATAATTTTTATATCATACACATTATATTAGCATGCATCTATTTTTGGGACACACCGAAACAATGTACCTCAATTTTCAAACATTCACATGGGTGAAAGCCATTTCTTCCCATACATTGCTGGATAACATGTTTATTTATTCATAAAATATTTAATCATGAAGTATATTTACTTGTATTGCGTCGTTGATTATTGCACGAGATGAAGTTAAACTGAACCTGTCGATTCTGTGTTTCAGGCGTCTGTTTCTGGGCCGGGTGACCAAGGCCGATCATTTCCACATCAAATCCTTGACTTTCTACAGCCGGGTAAAATCAAGTAAGTTCTTCGAGTTTATAATTTCAGTAATTTCAGTAATTTCAACGTAGACGTGATAATTGCAATACTGTTGAACACGTTGGACTCAGTTATTCTCTCTGTTGTAGGGACCTTCAGAAACGACTGAATGATGACCCAGAATATGACCCAAGAACATTACATGTTCCCGAGAGTTTCCTGGCCAAACAGACTCCGGTAAGTTAAGTAGGTCAGTGTAACATGACTGGTGGTTTTGTTATTAAATCGAGAATTTGTATGAAAACTATTCTGACGGGGAGCGACGGATAGCACACAGGGCAGGTTATGGTTGATTTTACAGAGAACCACAACATTTAATGCTTGAACATTTCTGCCAGAGAATAGTGTGTAAAGTGCTTGAACAGTCCTAAAAGATCCTACACTGCGCTACATAAGAACTTACTGTTAATTTGTATTTGCAACATTCCCACGCTCTACAGAAGTCATGTGACAAGTCATGTGACCTGTTGCAGGCGATGCGTCAATGGTGGAAGCTCAAGTCAAAACACTTCGACATCGTTCTCTTCTTCAAGGTAACAATACAGTGGAACCCCTCATTTAAGACCGCCCCCTAAATCAGAGTGGGGCGGTCTTAAAAGAGGGGTAATCTCTCGTGAGGGGTTTGCAACATTCAACACTAGGGGGCGCTTACAACGACTAACATCAACACTAGGGGGTGCTTACAACCACTAAGTAGTAAAATCCACAAAATAAAAAGTAGAAAATAAAAAATGAGACAACATATTAACAACAACAAAAGTATTTAATCTGTTTATTTTATGTGTGACACGTTTCAGTACAGGTTTAATTTTGAAAATCGCCAAAATAAATGGTCATCATCAGGCGATTTATTGTTTTTATGGCATTATGCGCGTCCGAGCGCATTAGTCATGCGTTTAATGAGAGTTTGTTGCGATATTTAGGTTAACAAATGTGCTGGCCACCTATCGGATGGTCGTTCATCAGGGGTAAAATTCAATTTGCCATGGTCATTGGTCACATCTGCCGGGTGGTCGTTGGTGGGGGAACGTTTATATAGCGTAGACATGCCATAAATTAAAAACCGGTCGTAAAAAGCGTGGGTCGTAAATGAGGGTGGTTGTTCACATTCTACTGTATGTGGTAACATTTGACATTCTGCTAAAAACAAAAATGAAAGCAAACCGTTTATATTTGTTATGCAGAATAATTTTTTAAATAATATTTTATCATTATTTAATTTAAAATGTAGTTACTTTCGTAATGCTCACTTTAAATTGGTTCAGGGATATATGCTTGTGTTCTATAGGTAGATGCATGGGTGGCTATGTCATACTTGCTGTGAGTGGAATGTATTGCAAAGAATGCTGCATAACATTAGCAATTTGATAGTAGATTATACGGATCTGTGGCAAAACTGTCTGTCTGTTGACAGATGGGCAAGTTTTACGAGTTGTTCCACAATGATGCTGTCATTGCCGTGAAGGAGTTGGGCCTGATCTACATGAAGGTATTCCCACTCACCCACTGTCATCTTAAGTAACTCAACTTAGTGATGTTCGTAAACACATGTCAAGCTTAACTTTTTACTAGAAACCAATGTAGTCCAGTGGACTCCTAACCTGCTCATATTGTACGTTCAACATAGTAACTTCTGTAAAATATATTTACATATGACAGCCATTTACAGTTAAAAAATTATTCCGATTTTTTAAAGAGTCTAAGACTCGAAATGTTGTCATCTCATTATTTGAATATTTCCATTAACCTCCCAATTTTTTTTTTATATTTTCAGAATTGTGTTTTATTTGTTATAATTTTATTTCTTAGTGATAATTCAATTGGACACCCGGTTCCACAGTGTCATAGTCTTTAATTTATTTCTGCTTTTTTATGTAGGTGCCTTCAAGCAGTGTAACAAGGATTTATGTAAATGCTTTTGTTATTATCATGTGTTTTGCTGTCACTAGGGGGAGTATGCACACGCAGGGTTTCCCGAGATAGCGTTCGGCCGATATGCGGACACACTCATGCAGAAAGGCTACAAAGTGGCTCGCATTGAACAGATGGAGACTCCGGACATGATGTCAGAAAGATGC
Organism: Oasisia sp. SBJ-2009; assembly: GCA_964017155.1. NCBI lineage: Eukaryota > Metazoa > Annelida > Polychaeta > Sabellida > Siboglinidae > Oasisia > Oasisia sp. SBJ-2009. Next base: position 43,184,619 of record OZ024855.1, read on the forward strand.
CGGAAGAGTGAGTTTACATTACGTTGTGTGAAATCTTTCTTTAGTGAATTGTGATGTCAGAAAGATGCAGGAAGAGTGAGTTTACATTACGTCGTGTGAAATCTTTCTTTAGTGAATTATGATGTCAGAAAGATGCAGGAAGAGTGAGTTTATATTATGTCGTGTAAAATCTTTCTTTAGTGAATTATAATGTCAGAAAGATGCAGGAAGAGTGAGTTCACATTACGTCGTGTTAAATCTTTCTTTAGTGAATTACGATGGCTGAAAGATGCCGGAAGAGTGAGTTTACATTACGTCGTGTGAAATCCTTCTTTAGTGAATTATGATGTCAGAAAGATACAGAAAGAGTGAGTTTACATTGTGTTATGTGAAATCTTTCTTTAGTGAATTATGATGGCTGAAAGATGCAGGAAGAGTGAATTTATATTACGTCGTGTGAAATCTTTCTTTAGTGAATTACGATGCCAAACAACAATGCAACCTACAATGAAGCAACCTCGTATCTATTTTTAGCCAAATTCATCATTATTTTAATATGTCTTGCAGATGCAGATAGTTTTTGAGATGCGTATGATACATGAACACATTTTATCATATAAAGTATATTTATTAAAACATTTCATATTTTTAGGCGACCTTTTCAAATTTATTATTCATTTAAATATGGATGTTAATACATTTGCACAGACAACAATAGAATGTTGGTGCACCAGTTACTGATAACACATTGCAATTCAGTTTCATATATAATTGTTTCAACATATTTCAGCCTATGATATATATATATATATATATATATATATATATATATATATATATATATATGTGTGTGTGTATATATATGTATATATATATATGTCTTAATTAGTTTGTACATTGACTTTTACCAGCAGTGTCTCTGTTTTCAGTGGGGCGGGCATGCACAAAGTTCGACAAGGTCGTGGCGCGTGAAGTTTGCAGTGTTCAGACAGCAGCCACCAGGAGGCCTTGTTTCACGGACAGTTATGGCGACTCCGATGCTGCTGGCGCCACCTATCTTCTCGCTCTCACAGAAAAGGTCCCGTCACAGTTTTACCCACACAATTACTAGATAGGCAATGGAAGTTTGTCTCTTCAAGTTTATAGTGTAACATGGCGTAATTTCTGGTCTGGTAGAAAGAATTAAGTCACGACATGTTTATGCCACAGGATGTCAAAAACTTGTCTGTTGTACAGAAGATGTTTATTTTTAGTCGTTTTGTGGATAAAACATTTTCTGCTTAATAAAAAAGTGCATGTAATATGGTGTCACTTGATGATAAAGCTGTTTAGTGCCATCTAGTGGGCCAAGTTCGTACTGTGACCTGTTAGTGCTCAAAGCGACCAGTGCAAGAATGTTTGGATCGCATCTCATAATATTATTATCCATAAAACATAAGTTGCCATTAAACTTGATATCCACTGAATTAAGGCGTAAGACATCTTAATTATTTGAAATATTGCACGTAGTTAATACAATTAAAGATCAAGACATGTCTTCCTTTATATTTAATTTGCATTTGAAAACTGTCGGTGTTAACTACACCAATCCCGTTGACATTTCTGAATTGGTGAAATGTCATTACAGGAACCTATAGTAAACCTTTCCATCCTGACAAGTTGTTACCAATCGTGTTGTTTTTGTATATAATTAAGGTATTCAGATAGCATGGTCAGGTTTTTATTTATCAACAAAAGAAGCAGATTGATAATGTAATTTACCCAGAAATGGTGTTGATTGTTGCAGGCCAATGACGCGAGTGGCTGCGGCAGTGAATATGGCGTGTGTTTTGTCGACTGCACAGTCGGCAGGTTCTGGGTACGTGCACGAGCAGTGCCAGTGCAAGAAGAATCATGCCCTTTATACCTACCTCACATTTAACCCCTCAATACATCATGCACATCGTACACTTTTAATCCTTCTCTAATTTACTCCTGTGTTGGTGATGAAATGGAGGATCGACTCTCGAAAATCTACAGCACTGAGTTGCAACTGCGTCATGTTGTGGTTGATACAAAATCTTCAACACTACCCCCCCCCCCCCGCCTTTCAAACCAAACCATTACCTAGAACTAGAGATTTTGTTGTTGCCACAGCCACTCTGTGGAACTTATTCCCGGTAATTTTGAGATCAGTAGGAAATAACATTACATTTTACCATTACCTTTAATATCACTTTCCTCCCTCACGCCATAATACTTCCATCCATTTACTGATGACTTTACACTGAACATGAGAACTAGAACAGTCAGTTGGTTTTGTTGTGCCACTGAGCGCAGATTCACTGAGAATAGTGGCGCCAACGTAATTTCTTACTGTTAATATTTTATTGTGGTATTCTGTTGAATTGGGTGAACTGGTTACGTCTTGTTTCAGCTGGGTCAGTTCACAGATGACCGCCACTGCTCTAGACTGCGGACACTGTTGTGTCGCTATCCCGCCACTCAGGTAAGTGTGAAGGGCATGGCCTACGACTTCAGTCAAGCGTGAAGTCTTGTCTTCTTCAGTCAAGCGTGAAGTCTTGTCTTCTTCAGTCAAGCGTGAAGTCTTGTCTTCTTCAGAAAAAGTTATGTCTTCCCGTCACACAGATGTGCTTGCTGTGTCATTTTTAGTTCAACTGGTTTTTCATTTCCGCATTTCTTTTATATTGTGAGTTTGTTAAAATGGAAAGAAAAAAGTTCACTTGATGTAATTTTATTTCTGAAATGCAAAGAGAAAATTCAGTTTAGATATAGTTTATATCTTAACAAGTTCAGACATTAACTCGTAATGTCCCATGTAAAACATAATTAGTTTGTGGGATGGGATGATCAGAGGCACCTTTGTTTTGGTATAGGACATTGATATTTACATCAGTCCAACCTGAATACTGCTTATTGATTTTGCAATGGACCAACCTTTTAGTTTGGGTGAGGCTCTGAGCTGGGTTTCCAAGTAATTACGTTTGATATTGGATGTCAGTTTACTGAGGTGACCCTAACCCTGTGCTAGTTATTCTTAGTCCAGTCACGATTGAACAAGATTGCCACCTAGAGAACCAACTCTAGATGGCAGGTGGACCAGGAAGCCCTTTGGCTTATCGAGAGTCCAACGTATCTATCTAAATGTACCCCGCCCTTCTTAGGTATATGTATATTTTTTCTTAACATTAACGCTACTAGCACCTAAACAATCAGCTGATAATCTGTTCCATTCATTTAGTGTTCTTTGTGAAAATGATAATTTTCTAATATCTAGTCTACACTGCTTCTTTGCTAATGTAACTCCATGTCCTCTAGTCCTTCTCTCTTCCTTAACCGAGAACAAATATTTCTGTCAATATTTTCATACCCATTTAATATTTTAAACACTTCTATCTGATCTCCTCTCAATCTCCTGGTTTCACATTCATTTAGACGCATTTCATAACTAATATTCCTGAGTTTTGGCATAATTTCGGTTGCTCTCCTTTGTACTCTTTCTAGCATATCAATGTCCTTCTTGCAATATGGCCTCCATGCTTGTATACAGTACTCTAAAAGAAGCCTGTGCTGGACGCTGTCTTGTACAATGGCGGAGTCAGAGGACTCCACAGACGAATTCTTTGACTAGTCACACAGGTCACATAGATGTCGCAGACTTGGCCCACCAGGTGGCGCTATCCAGCTTTATCGTCAAGTGCGTAGCATCAAAACAGACGTTTCTTGAGTGACGAATTACATGTGCCAATTCCTTCGAAAAGTCAGTTATCCTGTGCAGAATGTTGTGTTACTTTGTACGAGGACCTTTTTTAGTATTTTTAGGAAACTCAACAGTTCTGCCAAATCGTAAAGGTATTAGTGTTGTTGTAATAACGCAAGAAAATTGTGAAACTATTTTTAGTTTAATGTTGCACAGATTTTGTATGGTTGTGTGTAGCGGTTTTACGACAAATAGTGTTTTTATTCAGTAAATGAAAAAATGTCTTCGTACCGCCCACTTTAGGTGCTGTTTGAGCGGGGGAGACTATCTGACAAGACACAGGGTGTGATCAGCAACAGTCCATCGGTCATCCTCAGAGACGCGCTTCGCCCTGGGGCGGAATTCTGGACCAGCAGCAAGACACTCTCGGAGCTGTGTAGTGCCACCTACTTCAAGCCAGAGGGCGACACTGACACTGGGGGTGTAGACTGGCCCAGCGCACTAAAAAAGATGCTCGATGAAGGTAGTCTGGTTAAGTGAATTTAACATTTCAGTGTACTACTTTTAATTAATGTTCAAGAATGTTTTATTAGAAATATTAAATTATAAATTTTCATTTCTGTTTCAGTAATATTTTACCGGAATTGTGACATTTTCTCTGACGTCATTTTTATTTCCAGCTGTTGTTAACTCGAGTGTGTTTGTTTGTCACTAGGGGACGCTCTAGGGCAGACCGCCGCAGCGTGCTACGACCTTGCCGTCAGTGCCCTTGGGGGGGTCACATGGTAAGGCCGAAGTTTAACAAGAAAACACCAGCCCCAATCGTCTCGTTCTGATTTGTTTTGCTTTTTCTGTAAAGGCGCTAAGTGTTTGGAGCGTGGTTACTCCTAGTGTTCAATCAGTTGAAATTGCTGCATAATTCTGCGATCATTTAAAAACGTACCTTTATAATCAACCTTGCTTATCTACCACGGTTCTCTGGCATATCGATCCTACTTGACAAATTGAATATTGCTTATTGATTCTATTGATTAACCGTTTTATGCATGCATGCATGCATGCATTCCCACACTCCGTGTCAAAGGATTTAGGTGCTATAAATGTTACATTATTAATATAATACAAGTGTTAATAATAATTCAGAACATTTAATGCAGTCGACAATGTTTACACTTCAGTATTTTGGGTATTTTCAAAACACCCGTGAATGAAAATGTCGATAGTTCCTGCACTTTACAAATACAGTATATTCACAGTTGTTTATTGAAAATTTCTCAGAATAGTTCTTGTTCAGACCAAGTTTTCATATTTTATGTCCAAATCGAAATGTTTCTTTTACTTGTACAGACTAGTTGGATGCCTCACATCAGCCGCCTCAGTACTAATGACGAATGACGTAATAATAATAATTTATTTCTTCTATAACACCCCATCCAAACAATTGTTTTGGGGCACTTTACAATGATTCTTCTTAATTGAGTTAAAATAATAATAAAAATAAATAAATAAAACGCTAATACAATACTACTTTGATAAGATATGCATATGCTAATAAAGACAATCGTGTTCCCTTAAAATACCGACATAAATTAGCACACAACTAACTACACAGTGTATAAAAAAAAAAAAAAAAATGTGATACATCAATAAAATAGTAAAGATGTAATAATTAAAATAATAAATTAAAATAAATGGATGAATAGCTAACTAATTAATTATGAGGAAGACAAAAACAGCAATTAACAGAGACAAGATCAACTACTAGCTTGGGAACTGTACTGGGGAAGTCGACGTGTATCATCCAACGAAAATCTCTACAGGTAAAGGAAACATATCAATTTAGATAAGAAAAGTGAAAATGTATGATCTGAACTCACTGTTGTTATATTTTAGGTATCTACAGAAATGTTGCCTGGACGAGGAGCTTCTCTCGTTGAAACGGTTCGACGAGTACCGCCCAGTCGACTGTCCCCTGGAGCGCGTAGACATAGACACAGACACAGGCACAGCGCCTAAACAGGAACCAACATTTCCCACGGCACACCAGCACATGGTACGGTTGCATGTCGGAGCATTATATTTCGTCATTGTAGAAAAACCAATGCATGTTGACGACGCTGTGTCACGTAGGAATGATATCATAACACCCTGGGAGCACGTTGGTTCTGATGGCAATTGAAACTCAAGAGTTTCTTTAAACTGAAGACGTTGCCTTCTTGGAGCGATTATACTGATATATTTATAAGGTTTTGGTCCTGTTCCGCTGACAATAACAAATATATAGTAGTATTTTAGTGAAGCATCCTGTTATCTTGGTAAGCGACAATGGATGAATTTTGATATATATTATTCTGGAATGACAAACGTGCGTGTGTGTGTTTCCAGAAGAAAGTGTTAAGTGTTTTTATGTCATCTTGTATAAGAGAGTAGATTAATTCTGTGTAAATATCAGAACTGACTCTTCCAGGTGCTCGACGCGGCTACAATGATGAATCTTGAACTCATCCAGAATGGCACAACAGCCACACTAGAGGGCACTCTGCTCGGTACCCTTGACCTCTGTGTGACCCCGTTTGGTATGTAGCTGTGCTAGATGTTTTCATCCGACCCCCTGACGTAGTATGTTACATAAGCAAGTCATTCCTGTAAACTGTCCACTTTTGGAAACATGTCTTGTTAAAACCAGTGCGCCACAAGATAGAGGAATTATCGAATGGATGATTTGCTGATGTAATTTCTGTGTAGGAGCCTGGTGGAAACATTGCATTTCCTGAATATGAAGAGCTCATAATGAAAATTAATCCTTCCACAAAATCAGTTGTTAAATTAATTTATCCCAAACACAAATATCCAATGCCATGTTACTGAGGACACTATTTCCATGACACACCAGTGATAACGTCTCGCTGGCAGCTCGTGATGTTGACAGTTTTCAGGTATTCAATATCACTGCTAAGGCTCAAAATTGATTCTAAAGTGCAAACTCGGGTTTAAGAGCACCTAGCAATGCTAGTGAAATTAATGGTCCCAAATGTCTACAGGTGGACATTTGATTCATGGTACATACGTTTATAATAATAATAAATAAGTTTAAAATTACTACATTAACAGTTACAAGGAAGTGAAATGACATCTAAAAAGGTAACATATCTCTGACAATACTCCTATGCTGCCTTCATATTTTGCTGACAAATATAAATTCCTTACATTGTATTTTAATGTCATGACTATACTATTTTGTTGGGAGTATTCCATATTTCAAGGGAGCATTCTGTAATTGTTGCTACACAGGCAAACGGCTGTTCAAGCAGTGGCTGTGTGCCCCGCTCTGTCACCCCGTTGCCATTGGTGACCGCCTCAACGCTGTCGAAGACCTCATGCAGGCACCAGATGTCACCAGCGAAATGACAGACTTGTTCCGCAAACTGCCTGATCTTGAACGTCTGATTAGTAGGTGGGTGCAGCAACCAACACCTGTAGAAATATCTGTAGAAATACCTGTAGGAATACCTATAAAATATCTGTAGGAATACCTATAGAAATACCTGTAGGAATACGTGTAGAAATATCTGTATGAATACCTATAGAAATACCTGTAGGAATACCTGTAAGAATACCTGTAGAAATACCTATAAGAATAGCTGTAGGAATACCTTTAGAAATACCTGTAGGAATACCTATAAAATACCTGTAGGAATACCTGTAAAATACATGTAAAAAATACCTGTTGGAAAATCTGTAGGAATACCTGTAGAAGTACCTGCAGTAATAACTAGAAATACCTGTATGAATATCGGCAAAAATACCAGTAGAAATATCTGAGCTCGTTTTCGATCCACTGTAAAGGTAGATTAAATCCTAACGTTTGGTTAAATTAGTTGATGTTAGGAGGAATGGTACAAAATAATAGTCTGATAATTAACATTGATTGTTAGTCCTTCAATAGTCGTCGTTATCAGACTATCATATTTACAAATTATAATAATAACGACACTCTATAGCAGATGCGTCTTCGGGAATCTGATCTTGGAGGCATAATTGTGCAAGGGGAAGGGCCTCTGAAAATTTAGGGTGAGAATAACAAAATTATATTCCTAATTTAAGATAATTTCAAACAAGTCTTTTTGTGAAATCTTGGTTGCAGGCAGAGAAAACGTAATAGCGAATATTGAGAATAGAATGATTCTTTAGTTTAGTCTCCATAAAGCAACTGACGAATGAACCAGACATGTCCTCTACTTGTTAAAGCATCAGTTTAGATGTGTAAGAAATAGCTATTAAGTTGGCACAAATTGGGTCTGTTAGGGTTAGGGTGTTTTAGGGTGGAAGATTACGTGAGATACATCTCTAGAAAATATTTTTTTTTAGGGTCAGGAGGTAAACAAATTGTGAACCCATTTGGCAAAATATATTATAAATAAATTGGCATATCATATGTATTTAATGGTAGATTTTTTGCCAACTACAAACTACAAATTGGTCTGTTTCTCCTTAGGATCCACACTTTGGGGTCTGCAAACCGGATGAAATCCCATCCCGACAGCAGGGCCATATTCTTTGAGGAAGTCACATACAGGTGAGAGATTTTGTACTGCGTGAAGACTTGTGCCATCCTACACTGTAGATTATTGCGGCTGGTTAGAAACATGTTTACTGTAATTTCATCAGTTATCCTAATAATAAAGGATATGCACATAATTTTATCTGATATTAATAAAGAATATGCACATAATTTTATCTGATATTATAGCTTGTTGTCTTTTGTCTCATATTAACACAGTTGAGAGAGAAAACCATATCTAGGAGGGAGTGAGAGGACACCAACAGAACAGTCCTTTCAAAGAACTATAATAGATAAGGAAGGCTATGTTGACTGAATTTACTTTCACAGGGCAGGGCAGGGCAGGGCAGGGCAGGGCAGGGCAGGGCAGGGCAGGGCAGGGCAGGGCAGGGCAGGGCAGGGCAGGGCAGGGCAGGGCAGGGCAGGGCAGGGCAGGGCAGGGCAGGGCAGGGCAGGGCAGGGCAGGGCAGGGCAGGGCAGGGCAGGGCAGGGCAGGGCAGGGCAGGGCAGGGCAGGGCAGGACAGGACAGGACAGGACAGGACAGGACAGGACAGGACAGGACCAGAGCCGTAATGTAACAAAGTACTTTTACTTCGTTACTTTACTTAAGTAGAAAAGTTTACTTTTCTTGAGTAACGAAGTACATTTTTTTGAAAGTACTTTTACTTGTAACGAAGTACAAAATATGTGTACTTTATCTAAATGTAGTGAAGTACTCATAATTTCTTTGTTAAATTTGCAAATGTCCTAAAAGCACCTGTCGGAAGCAAGGTAATGTCTGCAGTTAGCATAGATTTATTTACAAATATCAGTCGGGACTGGCCAGATCAGTTTTACAAACGATTTGCTTTGTCACCTGATGAAGCCAGTGAGGTAATTGCAATCTGGGGTCTGGCACTGGTGCTGCTGAGCCTGAACTGAGTGTTACAAGACTTCCTGCCTGGGCCTCTAAGACAACAATGCCCATGAATGGCATTGGCCCTGAGATTATTTAAAGCCTTGCATTGAGTAGACATGAAAAACAGCTGCCTTACTTGTCTTCTTGTGTCTTGCACATTGTTGACACAGTTGATTAGCTTTAGATGTTCACTGTGGACTGCACATGCTATATATATCGAAGGCTCCCCGTTATCGTCAACCGCAAACCTGCCGGTCTTGTGGAACCACATCTTTATAATTTATATTTATTTTTAATATAGATCAGTGTTTGTAACTGTTTAATTTAACAACAGTTTTTTTTAATAAATGTAACAATTAGTAATTATTACAAATGAAGACATATTTCAAAAGACACGTTATTATAAGCATTCATCTAGACCGAATGCCTCCTTCAAGTAACACAGGATAACATTAATCATACATCCATCTATAACCCACGATGATAAGAACGTTTTAAGAAAGATGTAACACACCTATGACAACGTGAATTACTTCTAGTTCAACTTATGAATACGATGGTTGCTGTGGGCCTATTATTAATAAAGCATGGTGTATGTACAGCTTGTAGGCCTAGTTGGCCTACGCAGTGTTGTTTGCATCATTAGCATCTTAGTATTAAATATTATATTTTATGCATAGTGTGTACACACTAAATTATAATTGTGAATGTTTTGTTTTATTCACAACAGTGAGAACTAGTTTCAGGAGAAAAGTACTTTTGTGTTTACTTCAAGTACATATTTTTACTTTTTACCTGTACTTCAAGTACATTATTTTAGAAGTACTTTTACCTTTACTTGAGTAGCTTTTTCTAGGGTTACTTTTACCTTTACTCAAGTACAAAATAAATCTACTTGTTACAGCTCTGGACAGGACATACTTGTAATTTAACTCCACAACACTGAAGATTTCTGCGTAAAATGTACTTAGGTCACTACATTGTCTTTGTTGCCGCTGTTTAGCAAGAGGAAGATTGAAGATTTCCTTGCAGCTCTTTCTGGATTCCGAACAGCAATGACAGCGGTGACACAGTTACAGGCGGCTGCCCCGAAGTTCAAGTAAGCGATGTTAAACATGTAATAGATGAGTCTGTCCAATTATTTATGTATTTTGTTTCTTCAAACTAACAATTCAGATAATACATAATAGAAGTACAGTCGCACATCATTTTAACGTGGTAGTTAGGCCCACAAAATGGAATGGCGTTATAAATGGGGCACGCTATACAGTATATTCCACCAGGGGCGCCACCACCATCAAAACTGCCACAGAGAAGTGGTGTGCTGGTCTATGCATGATTTATAAATTGCCCGTCAATATCAATGGGTGTTTTGATAAACTGAATGAAACTCACGAATGGTGTAGGGTTTTTAAATAAATTATGAACCACCAACCCATGTGTGATGATGTCGCAGGTATGCATTGTGGTCCAGTAATGCTCAGTAGCCAGACTCACTAACCTCGCAGTGAAAAGTAGTGACCTGTGTTAAGAAGTGGTCAGTTTTGGGATACATGGTCAAGATAAACAGTTGTTTACTGGTGCACCGGTCAGTGCCTTCTCTATTATGTTTTTGGAACACGATCGATATGCAAAATATATCCCACAACACAAATAGCGTAGTTGAAACCTTCTGTGTTTTGAAAAGATGAGGTGTGAAACTGTGAATGTTGATTGTGAGATGTTACGTGTAAGCTGGAGTTGTCACGGTCTCTGCCATGTGTAGGTCAACCCTACTGAGAAGAACAGTGACCTTTGAAGAGGGTGAGGGCGAGGGTAGATTCCCCGACCTCACAGAGATGCTCAAGTTCTTCAGCGTATGTTCATCCTATCATGTTTACTTATTTTTACACGTGCAGAAATAAAAATTGTTCTGTGGTATTGATTTAGCGAGCTTACGTGATGTGCAACTGCCTGTGTTTGTGAGTGGAGGCGTAGCTGTTATTCTGACTCCAGCGTGGGATAAAGTGTCCAGGGCAAAGTGTAGAGCAGTCTTGGCAGGACACATTGGAGGGATGTGTAATCAGTTGAACATCTTACATCACAGAAAAGGTGTACTTGCCTCAAAATTATTATGTAAAACGCAAACGGTGAAGCAAGTTTATTTACATTCACAGCTTGATTTCTCACAGAAATAATGTGGCTAATCAATTTGGGTGTTCGTCGTTCTAAACACTGATTACAAGTAAAGCCAAATCTTACTGGAAATCAAGTAGTCTAACAAAAGATGTTTTCTTTTAGACTGCATTTGACCACGACAAGGCAAAGAGTGCAGGTGTCATCACACCAACTAAGGGTTAGTCTGCATGGAAGCAGGAAGCTTGACTCGTAGTAGTACCAGAAACATATTCTACTTGTTATACACTATGACTATTGTTAGGGTTCCAGTTAACGCTGTTTGAATTGTAATGCATTTCTTGAAAATGTCGTGGAGTTTTGATCTATGTACTATTGGTATTTTGGTGAAACTTAAACTACCGTTCAGCAACGCTATATGAAGACGTCGCAAATAAGATTCTCTAAGTTGCCTTTTGATAAACCTATTATAATATCCTCGCATATACGTGATGTTACTGGTTATGTCTAGTCGGACTTTGACCAGTGAGTAAGTAAATGGCTTTAGTGGTGCACTGAAACATGTTAACTTTACTCTTTGGCACTTCAACAAAATGTTATATTATATATATATATATATATATATATAGTAGTCGCAGTGCAGCTGGACACTTAACAGAGAAGACAAGACAGTGTTTAATTGAACAGGTCTGTAAGACAATTCAGAGACCTGTGTACTCCAACTCATAAAAGTATTCCTTTACTTTTACTGTTACAGACTTCAGTGATTTGTAGCTGTGTTTTGTGTTGCCAATTGCAGGAGTTGACCCGGATTATGACACCGCCATTGAGGACATCAAAGAAACAAGACAAGAGTTAGACGCGTATCTCGACAAACAGAAACAACGCTTGGGGTGTCGGGTAGGTTATTGCGCCCCCCACCATTTGTCTTTCTATTTCAGTACACATAGTGTCATCCTTTAGCTCCCATATATCTATATACAGTCGTTCAAATTCAACTCTGGTAAACTTGTTTAATTGTGACCTCTGTATTTTTTCTCCCAGTGTTGCTGGTTTGAGAAAACTTACTGATTGTTGTGCCAAGTATGGCGAATTGTTCAATATTACTTATAATGCCAAGAAGTCCTTTTGTATGGTTATTGACAACAAACCCCAGGACAGGAAACATTTTCATTGTATCCATCTCGATAACCATCCATTACCTTATACTACGAAATGTAAATATCTTGGTCATATAATCAACAATAACCTGACTGATGATGACGACATAGCCAGACAAAAAAGATGCCTTTATGCCCAAGCCAATGTACTAGCTTGAAAATTTTGTCTTTGTAATATTTCCACAAAAATTATTTTATTTCAAGCATACAGTGTTGCTGGTTTGAGAAAACTTACTGATTGTTGTGCCAAGTATGGCGAATTGTTCAATATTACTTATAATGCCAAGAATTCCTTTTGTATGGTTATTGACAACAAACCCCAGGACGGGAAAATTGTTCATTGTACCCATCTCGATAACCATCCATTACCTTATACTACGAAATGTAAATATCTTGGTCATATAATCAACAATAACCTAACTGATGATGACGACATTGCCAGACAAAAAAGATGCCTTTATGCCCAAGCAAATGTATTAGCTCAACAATTTTGTCTTTGTAATATTTCCACCAATATTATTTTATTTCAAGCATACTGTGCTCCTATGTATATTTCTAGTCTTGGTGCAAATTCAAAAAATATAGCCTCAAAAGCATTACTGTTGCATACAATAATAGCCTCAGAATTTTACTAAACTTACCCTCAAGATGTAGTGCAAGTTTTATGTTTGCCACCAACTATATTAAATCCTTCAATGAACGCATTCGTTCATCAATATTCAGTCTTTTATGTCGTCTTCATCAGTCAGATAATATACTTTTTATTAATTACCTTCATACCGATATTCATTTTAAGAGCCATATGTACTCATACTGGAGGTCGTTATTGTACACATGTCATTAGTATTGTATTTATTTTTTAATCAATTTTTTTTAATATTTATTTTTACAACTTATTTAATTCATTTCCTCATATATTTAGACATAACTTTTTAAATTTTACACTTATATTTTTACGTTGATCTCATTGCTTTGATTGTATTATATGTATTGTACTTTTCAATTTTTTTTTATTGTATTTTATGTATACATATATGGACGTCTTTTCTGAAATAAACCTTATTATTATATATAATTGTGTTCTGATGTAGTTAGTATACGAGCATGTAGCAACTAGGTAAACTGTCTTTGTTTAAGCAATAGAAGCCATGTCAATATATGGCGGATGTAGCATTTTTGTGAACAAATTACAAGGGCAGTAATTTCTACATGTGACACTTAATGCTTGCGTGCACAATACCATTGCAGATCAACATACCAACTTTGATAAAATCGTCAAATTTTTACAAAATTCACCAAAATGTGGGGACTATCGATTTTAACGGGGACAAGTAACATATTAACTAGTAACATTAAACTAGTCCATCAGGTAAATTTCTTAACTTTGACCTTTGGTGACCCTGTTTTTCAGACCCTGAGCTACTGGGGTCTGGGCAAGAACCGGTTCCAAATCGAGGTTCCCGACAGTGCGGTGAAGAATGTCCCGCGGGATTACGAGGTGGCCTCGCAGAAGAAAGGCTTCCGTCGCTACCGCACCGCCACCGTCGACCGACTACTAGCGACCCTGGTGGAGGCAGAGGACAAGAGAGACGTCGCAATCAAGGACAGCATGAGGCGAATATTCGCAGCGTTTGATAAGAAGTAAGTGTGTGTGATTTATCTGCAGAATGACGATTAAATGGCATAGCATTTCACAGGGTCCGTACAGAGCCTTTGAAAGTCTTGAAAAGCCTTGAATTTGATTGGACCAAATTCAATGCCTTGAAATCCTTGAATTTTATCAAGTAGTCTTGAATATAATTGTTGTCAATAAAATATTGTTTTGACTCAATTGTTCTGACGAATAGCAGCCGGAAAAGGAAAAGCCTATGCACCAAAATAATTCATGCACATTGGGCCATCAGCATTTCAGTGTGGTCGGCACCATTTTTTTCTTTTCTTTTTCTAGTAATAATGTTAACTTAATTTACTGTGTTTAAAAGTACATATGTCGTTAAAACAGTCTTGAATTTCTATTTGAAATAGCCTTGAAAATCGTGAACAGCCTTGAATGTCAAATGTCCAGATCTGTACGGACTCTCGATTTCAGTACAATGTGATATTGAAAAGTTAATAAGCTCTGGACATTGAGCCTCCATGTACGTGTTGTAATGTGTCGTCGTTTGCAGCTACACCAAGTGGCAGACTGCGGTGCAGTGCCTGTCCGTTCTCGACGCTCTCCGCAGTCTCGCTGAGTACAGCAAATGTGCACCAGGGGGCGACTTGTGTCGACCCGAATTCGTCATGTCATGTGATCAGGTAGAGTCATCATCCATTATAAACACTCGACACAGATTTTCTTATTTAACATTTTTGGTAACAGCTTCATTTTAAACAGATGCAGATATGTTGGTTTGATTTTAATGTTTCAGTAATGTTTTAATGTTTATATCTGTGTTTTAGTGTGATTTTTCTTCTTCGCCTTTTCCCACTAGGTGGGGTCAGTGGCCCGAATTCTTGATTTCCAGAATGTTCTGTCCTGTGCATCCTCCGGGGTGATCCGCAGTGCCTGCATATCCCTTCGGACGCCATCCACCCATCTCCCTCTTGGTCTTTTTCCTGGCACTCTCATGTCACCAACAGGGCAGAAGCCAGAGGCAGAGCACACAATAGACAACAAACTCAGCAACGCAGTTGCATTTCAGCATTAACTGTCTTGCTTGGCAACAAAATCTTTCAAGATACACCTGTACGAGACAGGCACGAGAACTTTGTAAAACAAATGAGTCAATAAGGAAGACATTGTCACCCTCATAGTCATTTAACGGCAGTGTTTTGAATTGTTGGGTTTGTCTTCCTCCCAACTGTCTTCCTCCCAACTGTCTTCCTCCCAACTGCCTTCCTCCCAACTGTCTTCCTCCCAACTGTCTTCCTCCCAACTGTCTTCCTACCAACTGCCTTCCTCCCAACTGCCTTCCTCCCAACTGCCTTCCTCCCAACTGTCTTCCTCCCAACTGCCTTCCTACCAACTGCCTTCCTACCAACTGTCTTCCTCCCAACTGCCTTCCTCCCAACTGCCTTCCTCCCAACTGCCTTCCTCCCAACTGTCTTCCTACCAACTGCCTTCCTACCAACTGTCTTCCTACCAACTGCCTTCCTCCCAACTGCCTTCCTCCCAACTGCCTTCCTACCAACTGCCTTCCTCCCAACTGCCTTCCTCCCAACTGCCTTCCTCCCAACTGCCTTCCTCCCAACTGCCTTCCTCCCAACTGTCTTCCTCCCAACTGTCTTCCTCCCAACTGTCTTCCTCCCAACTGTCTTCCTCCCAACTGCCTTCCTCCCAACTGTCTTCCACCCAACTGCCTTCCTCCCAACTGCCTTCCACCCAACTGCCTTCCTCCCAACTGTCTTCCTCCCAACTGCCTTCCACCCAACTGTCTTCCACCCAACTGCCTTCCTCCCAACTGTCTTCCACCCAACTGTCTTCCTCCCAACTGCCTTCCTCCCAACTGTCTTCCTCCCAACTGTCTTCCTCCCAACTGTCTTCCTCCCAACTGCCTTCCACCCAACTGCCTTCCTCCCAACTGTCTTCCTCCCAACTGTCTTCCTCCCAACTGTCTTCCTCCCAACTGCCTTCCTCCCAACTGTCTTCCTCCCAACTGTCTTCCTCCCAACTGTCTTCCTCCCAACTGCCTTCCACCCAACTGTCTTCCTCCCAACTGTCTTCCTCCCAACTGTCTTCCTCCCAACTGCCTTCCACCCAACTGTCTTCCTCCCAACTGTCTTCCTCCCAACTGTCTTCCTCCCAACTGTCTTCCTCCCAACTGCCTTCCTCCCAACTGTCTTCCTCCCAACTGCCTTCCTCCCAACTGTCTTCCTCCCAACTGTCTTCCTCCCAACTGTCTTCCTCCCAACTGCCTTCCTCCCAACTGTCTTCCTCCCAACTGTCTTCCTCCCAACTGCCTTCCTCCCAACTGTCTTCCTCCCAACTGCCTTCCACCCAACTGTCTTCCTCCCAACTGTCTTCCTCCCAACTGTCTTCCTCCCAACTGTCTTCCTCCCAACTGCCTTCCTCCCAACTGTCTTCCTCCCAACTGCCTTCCTCCCAACTGTCTTCCTCCCAACTGTCTTCCTCCCAACTGTCTTCCTCCCAACTGCCTTCCTCCCAACTGTCTTCCTCCCAACTGTCTTCCTCCCAACTGTCTTCCTCCCAACTGCCTTCCACCCAACTGTCTTCCTCCCAACTGTCTTCCTCCCAACTGTCTTCCTCCCAACTGTCTTCCTCCCAACTGTCTTCCTCCCAACTGTCTTCCTCCCAACTGTCTTCCACCCAACTGTCTTCCTCCCAACTGCCTTCCTCCCAACTGTCTTCCTCCCAACTGTCTTCCTCCCAACTGTCTTCCTCCCAACTGTCTTCCTCCCAACTGCCTTCCACCCAACTGCCTTCCACCCAACTGTCTTCCTCCCAACTGTCTTCCTCCCAACTGTCTTCCTCCCAACTGTCTTCCTCCCAACTGTCTTCCTCCCAACTGTCTTCCTCCCAACTGTCTTCCTCCCAACTGTCTTCCTCCCAACTGTCTTCCTCCCAACTGTCTTCCTCCCAACTGTCTTCCTCCCAACTGCCTTCCTCCCAACTGCCTTCCACCCAACTGCCTTCCACCCAACTGTCTTCCTCCCAACTGTCTTCCTCCCAACTGCCTTCCTCCCAACTGCCTTCCACCCAACTGTCTTCCTCCCAACTGTCTTCCTCCCAACTGTCTTCCTCCCAACTGTCTTCCTCCCAACTGTCTTCCTCCCAACTGTCTTCCACCCAACTGTCTTCCTCCCAACTGTCTTCCTCCCAACTGTCTTCCTCCCAACTGCCTTCCACCCAACTGTCTTCCTCCCAACTGTCTTCCTCCCAACTGTCTTCCTCCCAACTGCCTTCCTCCCAACTGTCTTCCTCCCAACTGTCTTCCTCCCAACTGTCTTCCTCCCAACTGTCTTCCTCCCAACTGTCTTCCTCCCAACTGCCTTCCACCCAACTGTCTTCCTCCCAACTGTCTTCCTCCCAACTGTCTTCCTCCCAACTGTCTTCCTCCCAACTGTCTTCCTCCCAACTGTCTTCCACCCAACTGTCTTCCTCCCAACTGTCTTCCTCCCAACTGTCTTCCTCCCAACTGCCTTCCACCCAACTGTCTTCCTCCCAACTGTCTTCCTCCCAACTGTCTTCCTCCCAACTGCCTTCCTCCCAACTGTCTTCCTCCCAACTGTCTTCCTCCCAACTGTCTTCCTCCCAACTGTCTTCCTCCCAACTGTCTTCCTCCCAACTGTCTTCCTCCCAACTGCCTTCCACCCAACTGTCTTCCTCCCAACTGTCTTCCTCCCAACTGTCTTCCTCCCAACTGTCTTCCTCCCAACTGTCTTCCTCCCAACTGCCTTCCACCCAACTGTCTTCCTCCCAACTGTCTTCCTCCCAACTGTCTTCCTCCCAACTGCCTTCCACCCAACTGTCTTCCTCCCAACTGTCTTCCTCCCAACTGTCTTCCTCCCAACTGTCTTCCTCCCAACTGCCTTCCTCCCAACTGTCTTCCTCCCAACTGCCTTCCTCCCAACTGCCTTCCTCCCAACTGCCTTCCACCCAACTGTCTTCCACCCAACTGCCTTCCTCCCAACTGTCTTCCTCCCAACTGTCTTCCTCCCAACTGTCTTCCTCCCAACTGTCTTCCTCCCAACTGCCTTCCTCCCAACTGCCTTCCACCCAACTGTCTTCCACCCAACTGCCTTCCTCCCAACTGTCTTCCTCCCAACTGTCTTCCTCCCAACTGTCTTCCTCCCAACTGTCTTCCTCCCAACTGTCTTCCTCCCAACTGCCTTCCACCCAACTGTCTTCCACCCAACTGCCTTCCTCCCAACTGTCTTCCTCCCAACTGTCTTCCTCCCAACTGTCTTCCTCCCAACTGCCTTCCTCCCAACTGTCTTCCTCCCAACTGTCTTCCTCCCAACTGTCTTCCTCCCAACTGCCTTCCACCCAACTGTCTTCCTCCCAACTGCCTTCCACCCAACTGTCTTCCTCCCAACTGCCTTCCTCCCAACTGTCTTCCTCCCAACTGCCTTCCACCCAACTGTCTTCCTCCCAACTGTCTTCCTCCCAACTGTCTTCCTCCCAACTGCCTTCCTCCCAACTGTCTTCCTCCCAACTGTCTTCCTCCCAACTGTCTTCCTCCCAACTGCCTTCCACCCAACTGTCTTCCTCCCAACTGCCTTCCACCCAACTGTCTTCCTCCCAACTGCCTTCCTCCCAACTGTCTTCCTCCCAACTGCCTTCCACCCAACTGTCTTCCTCCCAACTGTCTTCCTCCCAACTGTCTTCCTCCCAACTGCCTTCCTCCCAACTGTCTTCCTCCCAACTGTCTTCCTCCCAACTGTCTTCCTCCCAACTGCCTTCCACCCAACTGTCTTCCTCCCAACTGCCTTCCTCCCAACTGTCTTCCTCCCAACTGTCTTCCTCCCAACTGCCTTCCTCCCAACTGTCTTCCACCCAACTGCCTTCCTCCCAACTGTCTTCCTCCCAACTGCCTTCCTCCCAACTGCCTTCCTCCCAACTGTCTTCCTCCCAACTGTCTTCCTCCCAACTGCCTTCCACCCAACTGCCTTCCTCCCAACTGTCTTCCTCCCAACTGTCTTCCTCCCAACTGTCTTCCTCCCAACTGTCTTCCTCCCAACTGTCTTCCTCCCAACTGCCTTCCTCCCAACTGCCTTCCTCCCAACTGTCTTCCTCCCAACTGTCTTCCTCCCAACTGTCTTCCTCCCAACTGTCTTCCACCCAACTGCCTTCCTCCCAACTGTCTTCCTCCCAACTGTCTTCCTCCCAACTGTCTTCCTCCCAACTGCCTTCCTCCCAACTGCCTTCCTCCCAACTGTCTTCCTCCCAACTGTCTTCCTCCCAACTGTCTTCCTCCCAACTGTCTTCCTCCCAACTGTCTTCCTCCCAACTGCCTTCCTCCCAACTGCCTTCCTCCCAACTGTCTTCCTCCCAACTGTCTTCCTCCCAACTGTCTTCCTCCCAACTGTCTTCCACCCAACTGCCTTCCTCCCAACTGCCTTCCTCCCAACTGTCTTCCTCCCAACTGCCTTCCTCCCAACTGCCTTCCTCCCAACTGACTTCCACCCAACTGCCTTCCTCCCAACTGCCTTCCTCCCAACTGCCTTCCTCCCAACTGCCTTCCTCCCAACTGCCTTCCTCCCAACTGCCTTCCACCCAACTGCCTTCCTCCCAACTGCCTTCCTCCCAACTGCCTTCCTCCCAACTGTCTTCCTCCCAACTGCCTTCCTCCCAACTGCCTTCCTCCCAACTGCCTTCCTCCCAACTGCCTTCCTCCCAACTGTCTTCCACCCAACTGCCTTCCTCCCAACTGCCTTCCTCCCAACTGTCTTCCTCCCAACTGTCTTCCTCCCAACTGCCTTCCTCCCAACTGCCTTCCTCCCAACTGCCTTCCTTCCAACTGTCTTCCTCCCAACTGTCTTCCTCCCAAATGCCTTCCTCCCAACTGCCTTCCTCCCAACTGCCTTCCTCCCAACTGCCTTCCTCCCAACTCTCTTCCTCCCAACTCTCTTCCTCCCAACTGCCTTCCTCCCAACTGCCTTCCTCCCAACTGCCTTCCTCCCAACTGCCTTCCTCCCAACTGTCTTCCTCCCAACTGCCTTCCTCTCAACTGCCTTCCTTCCAACTGTCTTCCTCCCAACTGCCTTCCTCCCAACTGCCTTCCTTCCAACTGTCTTCCTCCCAACTGTCTTCCTCCCAACTGTCTTCCTCCCAACTGTCTTCCTCCCAACTGCCTTCCTCTCAACTGCCTTCCTTCCAACTGTCTTCCTCCCAACTGCCTTCCTCCCAACTGCCTTCCTCCCAACTGTCTTCCTCCCAACTGTCTTCCTCCCAACTGTCTTCCTCCCAACTGCCTTCCTCCCAACTGTCTTCCTCCCAACTGCCTTCCTCCCAACTGCCTTCCTTCCAACTGTCTTCCTCCCAACTGCCTTCCTCCCAACTGCCTTCCTTCCAACTGTCTTCCTCCCAACTGCCTTCCTCCCAACTGCCTTCCTTCCAACTGTCTTCCTCCCAACTGCCTTCCTCCCAACTGCCTTCCTCCCAACTGTCTTCCTCCCAACTGCCTTCCTCCCAACTGTCTTCCTCCCAACTGTCTTCCTCCCAACTGTCTTCCTCCCAACTGCCTTCCTCCCAACTGCCTTCCTCCCAACTGCCTTCCTCCCAACTGCCTTCCTCCCAACTGCCTTCCTCCCAACTGCCTTCCTCCCAACTGCCTTCCTCCCAACTGCCTTCCTCCCAACTGCCTTCCTCCACCTGTCACAGTCCTCAGCATCGCGTGGGTTGATACCCACCAACTCAAGTTCATCCATTTATTTAAATTTATTTATTTTTATTATTTTAACTCAATTAGGAAGAATCATTGTACAGCTCCCCAGAACGAATACTTGGATGGGGCGCTATATAATAAATTTATAATTAATATTACTTGTTCTTATCCTAAGTACTATATGCTGTGTTTTACCTCAGCCTCTGCTGGAGATCCGAGACGGCCGCCATCCCTGCATCAATCACACATTCGCAGGAACAGACTTCATTCCAAACGATACAGTCATTGGCACAGCAGAGGTGAGTTTGGAGTGTGCTGTGTTAAGCTCTGCTTGTAATGTCCACATTCAGTATTGTGTGAATGTAAAAACTGCCATAAACATACAAGGAAATGTTCCGACTTACATTGCCACATAAATGTCATGCGGGATTGTAGGTTAGATTTTGCCCTTGTCTGTCGTTTATATAGACGTTTGTATGTAGCAACAGTCGGAAAAAATGAATTGATGCGTGTCACCAGCAACAGGTAATTTTAGCAAAGCCAGATATTTTGTTGGAATAATTGTTGCATTGTCCGCATATATCCATCGTATGAATCCCATCATCTGCCGTAATTATGGCGATGCTTTCAATGATGGTGATCCCATCTTTTGTGTAGTTAGTGAACTATAGGAACCAAATCCTTTTAAACTTATTCTCTTTCCAGTTTCCTTGGATGTCATTTTGTGTCTAATTTACCACCGCATTTCGATTGACATACTAAGTTATCATTTTAATGTATTTTATTCAACATTGCAGGAGATTTCACATAAAATATGACACATCTTAACGAAATTAGTTGGATGTCAGTAAAACAAATTTTTCGTAAATACTGTTTTTGTGAAAGAATTGCGAATCCAACAATTTTGAGATTTTCCCATTTTTATTAGTATTCATGTTATCAGTATTTGCTATCGGTGCTGTCTATTTGAGCCTGTTTTATGTATTTTGGTGTCACATTCGAGGTGCTATACGAAGCGTTCCGCTTGGATTTCATGAAATGACACGGAAAAAGCCGCTAATTGCACGTTGTCTTTGCCGCTAAATTTGGGAAGATCCCTCACAAATGGGCATCTCCACGAAGCTTGGCATGTCATCGGTTCATGTGTGGGCACACTTATGCTAATAAATGCGAACTTTGACCCACAGAAGGCCTTGAAAGGGTGGCCTGTTCACTTCAGTTCGTAAATGACACCAATGTCATCTGGGGCACTGGTTTCCATCCAGATCACGCTATTCAGCATTGCAGGGGATTTTATTCAACATTACTAACCGGGCGTGCTCACGAATCAATAAAAATGTGTTCTAATCTACAGGAAACATCTGTTGTGTTTTAGGGCCCAGAGAATGACACCTCTGATGACAGTCAGGTTGTCTTGGTAACAGGACCTAACATGGGCGGCAAGTCGACCCTGATGCGTCAAGTTGGGATCATCGTTGTCATGGCTCAACTGGTAGGAGGCGCTGTTGCATGACTTACGTAATGTGGCTTTGTAGTGGCACAATGGCTAGAGCTTCGGACTCTCAACTAAGAGAACCCGGGTTCAGATCTTGTGTATGTTTTCATCTACATGACTCTAGTTCACTCAGCTGTATGTATAAGCACCTAGCTGTAGACAGTGGTGGATATTTGTGTGTGAATAGTCTTCATGCAATAGTTGGAATTTGGTTGGAAGTGGAGATGGTGTTTAATTGACCAGGTCTGCCAGGTAAATGTGTACATGTATAAAGCGTTTTGAGCATTCCTAAGGATTGGATACTGTACTCTATAAGACCTTCCAATTGCTGATGAGGTCACCATAAGTTCATCAGTGAAAAACCAGTTATGAGAAGAAGGTAGCCCTGTGTGAGGGAAGAGAGGCGACTGTCCATCAGGGTTGTAATATGTTGCCCTCTGTCTTGTAGGGGTGCTATGTGCCGGCGAGTAAGTGTCGACTGTCTCCCGTCGACAGAGTCTTCACTCGTCTCGGGGCGTCTGATCGCATCATGGCAGGTTGGTGACGCACACACGCAGTAGGGTGATAGGAGTAAAGGTCATTCACCTGGTTTTACCGACGCTACCTGTTATTTTGTATGTATTCACGCAGTGGGATTTCACACCGGATATTTAACAAGCCTAGTAAAAACGCTCGCATGCACACACGGACACACGCGCACACACACACCCGGACTCACAGACACACGCACAGACACACGCACTCACATGCACACACACACACACACACACAGACACGCACACACAGACACGCACACACAGACGCACACACACACACACACACACACCTGGTTTTACCGACGTTACCTGTTATTTTGTATGTATTCACGCAGTGGGATTTCACACCGGATAGTTAACAAGCCTAGTAAAAACGCTCGCATGCACACACGGACACACGCGCACACACACACACCCGGACTCACAGACACACGCACACACACACACACACACACACACACACACACACACACACAGACACTCAGACGCACACACACGCACACACACACACACACACACAGTGTGTGTACCCACTGAACACCTGTGTCAATTGTTACAGGTGAGAGTACGTTCTTTGTGGAGCTCAGTGAGACGTCAGCCATCCTTCAGCACGCCACACGCCACTCCCTTGTACTCTTGGATGAACTCGGTGGGTGGTCCCACTTGTACTGTGTTGTAATCAGGTCAAAAGGTCACAGCTTCTGGACAGCTAGCAGTATCTACTGAGTAATGGTTTCGATGAATCCATAATAAAATGGGATTTGTTACATAATGTAATGGTAGTATTTATGAACTTATTGAAATTATGAGTGTGACTGTTCAACAGTGTGTACTGCACCACTACAATAAAACTGTTTACATTAGATACCTTAGAGTTAGTTATGTAAATGTATATTCAGCCATGACAATAACTTAGGTATAACATCGCAATTGTTTTTGGATTTTCATCTTGTACATAATGACCCCACGTATTCATAACAAAAGTTAAAGTCACTGATGTTGTACACCAAATAAAACAAGTAGACATAACCTTGTGGCAACTTATCAGACAATATCACCAGGTTAAAAAATGTGTTTTGAGGCGCGCTTTGGAGATAACAAATCACAGTTCCCTGGCAATGGATCCCATATAAGTAGTTCGGCTCGGGAGAACTATCACCATGGTGATATCATAGCAAAGCTAGAAGGGTGTAGTCGGCAGATGGTAGTAGGGTGGCTAATAATAATGGTTTTATTGAGCATGGCATGAAGATACACTTTATACAGAGGAGAGTGCAGAAAAAAAAATTGTAACCACATGCCGGTAGTAATGAGTGTACACAATAAAATCACGTATGTAAACAATGGATGTTACTAGTATTTAGTGAGGTACATCAATAATATACTTACGATATTATAAGATAGATAAATAAATATGATAAAACAGCATGGCAATGTTATGAAATATATATGTATATGGCAGTGGTAGGACTGTAGTAAGTCTACATGATGTCGATCTACAACTGTCACTGTGTCACAGGCCGAGGCACAGCGACGTACGATGGCACTGCAATTGCCTGCGCTGTCGTCAATGAGCTGTCGACCAGCGTCCGCTGTCGAACACTGTTCTCCACTCACTACCATTCCCTTGTTGAAGAATTCTCTCATGACAGCAATGTCAGGCTGGGTCACATGGTACGTATGTCTCGGGGCTGGTGGAGGCATGGTTGGTACATTAAGCTCTTGGTCGAAACATTCCGGGTTCGATCCCTGTACGAGTGTTTCACATCTCGGGCAAGTTTATTCATTCTAAGTTGTTCCAGTCGACTCAGCTTTGTAAACCAACTGGCTATAGACAATGGGTACGAATAGTATCCATGCTGTGATGGCTGAATACTTGTCAGAGAAGTACTGATTGTGTTCCACTAAACCACATATTCACCAATGATCGAAGGGTTAGGCACTTAGCACACTTCATGTACCGCAACATATCTGTAGATCGTGTACGATGCAGACATCTTTGCTAGGACTAATGACTTAGGTTTGAAGACAAAAATTCAGTCAGCACCTTCATCTTTTCGTGCCACTGAACTTGATCTTCGAGGATATTGGTGCAAAAGAAGTCGTTATTATTATTATCTGCGAAAGTTTGAAAACATTGAAAGATAAATTTAATGTTTCAATAAGGCTCTTATTCTGACACAAAATTACCAAAATCTTTCTCTAAATGCCCTTTACTGAAATTTCATCACATTTGTTTTCTCACCCAACCTCACCGTTTCAGCCCATACGCGTTGTTAATTTAAAAAAAAAAATGTCACCATGTAAAATATGGCCACTCTAATTAAAATATTCATTGTATATAATTCTTGATGAAAAGATATAAAATAGTCTTCATGACAAAACATCTTGTGAAGAAGATGGCAGCACTCCCCACGGATGTATTTTCTCGATGTTTCAGGCCTGTATGGTGGAGAACGAGAACAGCGATGATCCGAGCCAAGAAACCATCACATTCCTCTACAAGTTCGTATCTGGCGCCTGTCCCAAGAGTTACGGCTTTAACGCAGCCCGACTGGCCAACATACCGGACGATGTAAGTGCTAGCAAGGCATCTCAACCAGAGAGCAAAGTCACTCGGTGGTGGGCCATATTGAAATTGAACCAGTAGCGCCGCCTGTTGTTCAGGGTTGGCATTGTTATTGTAGTTTTTTATGATGTGAATTCGTGTTTTTGAAAAACGGTTGTAATGCTCAAAAAAGCATGTTTACTTGAAGGATGAACCAGATAGATGAAGTGATGTAACATCATAGTGTTTATATTATAGTAACAGTAGTACGTTTTTTTGGAAGCAACGTTAGTACTTATTCAGAGCAATAACAGCCTTACTCAAGTAATAGCTTCCTGATTCAAATGCCTTGATTGCAATTTTGAGGGATACATACAACGCCATGCAGGGAAATCAAAGCATCACAGTTTCCTCAGCATTTTGCCTGCATCAAACATGTTCCCAGCTTTTGATTTGTTCTTTGAAAATGACTGTTATTTCATGTAATTCTTACTTGTAAACAGTGGCACATAAATGCTGTGTGATTGTTGTGTGACAAACCATCCAGATTGAACATCCGTGGTGTGAATTTTAACTTGTGTTTGCTTGCTTTGCAATTCAATTCACTTTATTGTCATGAAAAGAATATTTGTCATACAACTCATGATCATATTTAAAATGTGTAAAAGATTGTCAAAAAACAGAAATTACGTATACAAAACCACACGTGTAAACCCATATATGTCCTCACAAACAAAGAGCAGATCATGTTTTGCTAAATCTATACAGAATAGAATAAATTTAACTGCAGGTTTTAGGGATATCAATTAAATTTTAAATTACAATTACTGATCTCATTTCAGATTGTGAAGGCGGCTCACATGAAAGCAAAACAGTTGGAGCTGACGACGGAACAACTCAAGGTGTTCAGGTGAGCGGGCTTCGTTTTCAGTCCTAGTTTTGTGTTTCAAATAGACTGGAAGGAAGGGAGGGAGTCAGTGTATTATCACCAATAGATGCACAGTGCCTGAGTGCAAGGGCTTGGATGGGCATCTGTTAGTTTTTCATATGGCAGAAAGTAGCACAAGCTGTCAATGGTGGACCATTGAACAAACTGCATACATGAGATAGACAACATGGCGCAAAGGCATACACAGCATGCAGAACACAGAACGCAGAACACAGCACATAGAACACAGCATGCAGCACGCATAATGCAGCACGCAGAACACAGAACACAGCATGCAGAACGCAGCACGCAGAACGCAGAACGCAGCACGCAGCACACAGTACGCAGAACACAGCATGCAGAACACAGCATGCAGAACACAGAACACAGCATGCAGAACACAGAACACAGCATGCAGAACACAGAACACAGCATGCAGAACACAGAACACAGAACACAGCATGCAGAACACAGAACACAGCATGCAGAATACAGAACACAGCATGCAGAACACAGAACACAGCATGCAGAACACAGAACACAGAACACAGCATGCAGAACACAGAACACAGAACACAGCATGCAGAACTAAGCATGAATTTGCAGTGAGATGTCTTAGATACAGCCTTCCACAATGACATCCCTGGTATAATAAAAACACAAATATACACTCACAGTTTGCATGGCTTTTTGTATATGTTATATAAAAATATGTTTGCTAAATAACAACAGTGATATATGTACTTTATCAAACTGTTATATATGTCAACTGAATAAATAAATACAATATATTTTATGTTCATTACGTTTATCACAGATCCACATCACCACACACTTTCTCACTTCAAACAAACACTTCCACATAAACATGAGATAGGCACCTTGTATAAAGACCATATTACTTTCTACCATGAAACAATGGTGGCTCCTATGACAGCGACATTATTGTCATAATAAGAGCTACCGACCCGACTTTGTAAAATTTATGATTGTGTTTTTTTTTTGTACAACAATTATTACATGTTTGTATGTATTGATGATGTTTGGATAGGCTAATACTAGTACGTGAACATGAAATAATAATATGTATGCTTGTACAAACATACTTATGAAATTGATGTACTTACAACATATCTTGGGGGTCAATCAATATTTTGGTTTGGTTCCCAGTTTGCCAAATCATTATCTTGACCTAAGCATGCACGCACACACCACAAAACACGTCTTAATTTATATGTTAGTTATCTGAGCAGTATCATTCGTATGCATAATGTTTCATGGAGGAATTTGTAAAAGGATTCTACTTTTTAGAGATATTATTTATCGTGAGACCGTCTCAAGTTATGATAAGAGATTGTTTTGTTTTTAGGACGGTATTTGCAACAGAGGATATCAGTAAGATCAGCACACTTCTGGAAACAATTGAAGCATAAGAACCCGAGAAACTGGGTACGCAAGGACACTTACCACGTGACACCAACCAACATCCGGTTTCTTAAACTAGTGTAATGGCTTATAGGGAAAAATAAATGATTGCATTTTAGTTTTTACATGGATTACCAAATTCTCCTGGTTTCTGCAGACAAATGTGCATGATTAAATATATACGCGTTTTTCTGGAATGTTGGGATGAAGTAATTAATAAATTAGGCATGCTTTTTTAAGTTTAGCATTCAATTTTGTTTATAGATTGTTTGAATTGTTAGATGTTAATTATTTGCATGTTTTGTGCATTGTTTAGCTGAGCTATATTGTGGTATTGTCGTAACCGCATAAATCTATTCTGCTATATTGGTAATTTCTGCTGTTGGTAATTTAGAATGTTTAGAGTGCTTTAAGCATTTCTAAAGAAATGGTCTGGTTTTGTTCTGTCTTTGTCGTATTTGTGCATGTTTTATTAAATGTGCTTCCTTATATCATTTGATGTAATTGAGATTTGTTACTTCTTAAAGTATTCTCGCCAGTGAATCTGAGAATATCACCAGACGATGTATGCTTAGAAGTATACAGTTATTAAACATATAAAATTTTAGATACCTTCAACTGTGTTGTTCTTTCTGATATTGCTATTAAAAAGCACTAGACCCTAGTTGCGTATCAGTGACTCTGGCGACTAACGTGGATTTGTTTGCATGTTTTGCGGAACGCTTGTTTAAATCATCCTTTTCGTATATATATATATATATATGAAGGGTAAGCGCGTTGCCAGCGATAGTTTGTATGTGTGGGCAAGCCGTATGTGTGGTCAACAGACAGAACAGCCAAAACAATGCCATCTTGGCACTGAATTCGATCGAACGTCCCGCGACGTTTCATCAACTGTAAATGTACATTATTGTAGACATTATGCGTTCATATTGACGTAGCAGTCTCTTGTGATGCATACGGCGAGCTATAGTCTTAGATGATTCTAAACATCCTTTCCGGCACCTAGCCGGCACACCTGTCGTCGGGCCACCAGTCGACGTTCCATCGGCTGTAAATGTACACTAATGTACATATGCCTTCACATTGACGGACATGTCAGACTGTATCCATATTTAGCTGTGTGAGGCTTCGGAGTCATGCGAGTTCATCAACTGATTGTAGGATGATTTAAACAAGCGTTCCGCAAAATGTTCCGCATAACCGTGCCACATTTGACACGTGTCAAGAATACGTAAAAGACGGCACTAAGACCCTAGTTCCGTTAGAGCGCCCTCGGTCGGATTAGTTATTTTGGTACCTCATTATGACGTGGGTACACAGACGGACAAACAGAACTACACATAATGAACTACAACTTATGTAGTAATGATGCAAAGTAACCGTTTTATCAAAACTTATTTTTAGTGCTTTGGGCCGAAAGTCCAATGGACGTGACATTGAGTGAATGACACCAGAAAATGGGGGTTCTGTTGAATGTGTTTGGTATTGCTGTAAAATTAACTTATCCACTGCAGTCTTATCTAGACTGATGACAGTGTGCAATTTTGATAATTGTTCACCACAACAGTGTCATATTATAATAGTTATGATGGCAATATACATTTGAAGAGGGGCCATGGCCTACCCCAATCACTGAACATTTGGGGGTAGACTTTGACCCAACACTGCTTGCCTGATTCATAGAATGACAAGATGCAGAGCTTACATGGGTGCCTGTGTAGGACTTCCTAATCCCACCTTTTGGCAAAGAAATTTGTCATCACTAAAATGGGATCAAATTACACAAAGTGCATAAATCCTCTGGTTCTGCCGTAGGCGATATAAATATCCACCAGGGCGAAATGACAGAGCCCGGCATGATGACTATTTACTGGACTTAGATCAAGTTGCGGGCTGCTGCCAACCAAGCAGTTTATCTAGTGATTTTCCACTAGGTAGTCGGAAGTTTAGTTATTATTAATTTTACTACTAGACTGATATAGGGTTTTAAGAGAGTGGAGTGATCAGTCTCGCTATATATGCCTATAAATTTGTTTTATGAACTGAAAAAGTATCAGGACATTTCCTATGCTGACCCCTCAGACCGTGGGGTGGTCAGCGTCCCCCTCGTCCCCCGCTGATCGATGCCCATCCTGTGCATGTGTAGAACTTCCCAATCCAACATTTTGGCAGCAAAGAAATTTGTCATCACTCAAATGGGAATAACTTACACAAAGTGCAGGAATTCGCCGCTTCTGTCGTAGGCGATAAGCATCAAGCAGGCGAGCGGTGAAAGTGCAATACAAATTCCATCATTTAAAATGTGCTTGATGGTTAGAGCCTACTAATAATGTCAACACAAGGTTGATAGATCCCGGCAACGGCTTACATTTTTCCGGTAGTTATAAACTTTCCGATTGGCGTTTCTGCGTATGGGCGAAAAAAATAAAAATCATCAATGTGGCAAAATAACAAAGCATTTTTGGTATAAATGCCACGGGCTGTTCGATAACTCTCCTGTGATGACTACTGTGAAGAGTTGTCTAAAATTTCATTCAATGCATTAAAATATTACGTTTGTTTAAATAGCTATCACGGATTATGGCGCACTAACAGCAAAACGTGCCTCAAAACTTGTCTCGTGTTAATTTGCGATAAATAACTTTGCTGAACTTCATATCACGAGTTTATTGTCTAGGTAGTCCTATGTAGCAGCTTTTAAGAGAGAGGAGTGTTGAGTTAGGCTATATGCCTCGCAATGTTTCTGAACTGAAAAGTGGGGGGGACAATTCCTATGCTGTCCCCCCACCCTGAAAAGTGGGGGGACGTGTCCCCCCGTCCGTCCCCCACCGATCGACGCCCATGGAAGCATGTATATTCCTGAGTATTGTTTATTAACAATTGCTACTCTACGCATATTGTAAGTAGAGGATATGTGGTAAAAATATAATACGTTTATGGCTTAATGTGTTGCTGGAGTTAGTGTTAATTCATTGTTATTTTGCATATGTAGTAATTTACAACAGTAGAAGTATGTTTGTATCCGTGTATAATATGCTGCTTTACATAATGTATCAGTCTTTTTAAAATTGTGGTTGGTTATGTTTTGATTAAACAAATATAGGTATTGTTTATTGTGTGAGGCATACTATTTGTAATACTCTTTTTTACAAATGTATATTATGTCCTGAATGTATGTATTCTGCTGTGTGCTGGTGTGAAATGATTATGCATATTTCTAGTTTGTGTTATCTGCCAATTTTGAAAGTATGCGGGTAATGTTTTATGTTTATATTTATAATACAATTATAATATAACTACAATAAGGTATTCAACTTTTGCTTAAACATTAATTCTATGTGGGAGCTATATTTATTTAAAAATATTTTTTGCAATTTGTTTATTCAATTACATTTGGGTCCCTATATCAGTAGATGGTAATTAGTGTGAGGCAATATTATAGA
The DNA here is from genome assembly GCA_964017155.1 of Oasisia sp. SBJ-2009. Taxonomy (NCBI): domain Eukaryota; kingdom Metazoa; phylum Annelida; class Polychaeta; order Sabellida; family Siboglinidae; genus Oasisia; species Oasisia sp. SBJ-2009. The sequence goes on from OZ024855.1 coordinate 43,215,741, forward strand.
ATTATAGAGTGAAATTGTTATTCTAGTTTGAATAATATGCTTTAACCTAGTTATAGGTCCAATTGTTCGAGACATCTGTTTGGTATTTTATCAATATGTTTAATCCAGTTTAAATGCAAGATTAATGTAAAGCCCAGAATGGTAAACTGGTTAAATCTCTCAATATCTACACTGTCAATTGTTAATGTTATTCCATCAACCTATTTATTAGGCATTTGAAAACAAACTTTTGTTTTATTAATATTTTAATGATAATGTATAATAATAACACAAGTTGTATTGGCAACTCAACTGAATTGGATTGACATTATGCAATAAAATAAAATTAACGCATCTGTATGTAGTTTTAGCTATATGTTTATTATAGGTCTTTATTAATCAAATATTCAATATTCACTGTGTTTCTGTCATCTGTGAAGGTTTTAATTGTATTTGTATCATCAAGTATCATGATCATAATTTATGCTGGCTTTTGGAAATCATTGATATAATTATAGTAAATAACAATGTCAGTGGCCCTAAAATTGATCCTTGGGGGACGCCTCTTTTTAAAAGTAATGTATGCCATTGTACCTCTTCTAGTCTTACAGACTGCTTACAGTTAGTTGCATATTATTGTGTTAGATGTATTGCTGTGAGCTCCATTCCCATGGCTCCTGGCTACCTCACGTTAAACAATAGTGTGTATGATTGTCACACTTGCAACTGCACAAATATTCCTGTCAAGAAGTACAACTTGTCTTTAGGCTAGTGTAAATTTGCTTACAAGTTTGGAAAACTTTGGGACACTATCCCGGAATCTATACAGAATGCAAGCAGTGCAGAGATCTTTAAAACACACATTTTAACAGTTTCTCATGATAGATGTACACACTTGCAAACATTTCATGATAGATATGGCTGAGGGATTGTTTGCATTTGGCTGGTAGATTGTTTAAATTAATAATATTTGTGTGGTGGTGGTAGTGGTAGTCATAGTAAGGTCTTTATCTCAGACAATCAGATTTTTAGTATTGCTATTACTATTATTGTTATGTAGAAGTGGATGAGTTTTAGCAGTTTGCTAGTCGAATGTGGACTATCGTTTAGTCATGCCTTTTGGGATGTCTATGAAGTGCACATAATCTTATGTCATTATAATTAAAGATTTAACTGTAAGCCTAATGATTTCTAAAAGTATTTGTAATTTTTTTTTTCAGGTTTCCAATAGAATATGAAACAGTGTCACCTGACTGTTTATTAACAACTGAAATAGAGTATGTATGGAGTTGCAAGTGTGACAAACATGCATTCTATTTTTAATGCAAACCGATCAGTGAGATAACCAGGAGCCATTGGAATGGAGCTCACAGCAATAATATTCAACAAACTGGCCACTCCTTTTTAAGCACACACATACGTTGTCAACATCCGAGACCTCTAACATTGCAACAATACCGTCTATGTGATGTCTTGCCAAAAACGACGAGTGTATATTGTAGGCCTTCTTAATATTTTTTTGACTTGTAGTTAATTAAAGATTGCAGTTTTTGACGAGCGATTGGCTGAAGAGAGGAACATTCTTCATCCAACCCTGATGAGACGTAGTTTGTATTAGAAAATGCTATTGCAATGAAAATGTGGCGAGGGAGCCGTATAAGAAGGGGACTACTGTATATGCGTCAAGTTGCAGAGTGTATAAAGTAACTGCAAAGTTCAATATGTACATATCGCGCTGTGTATTCATATATATATATATATATATATATATATATATATATATATATATATATATATATATATATATATATATATATATATATATATATATATATATAATACACATGGTTATATCAGCGGTTCGGCGTGTTTGTTAACACGATCCTGTTGCCCGACGATATTCCCTGGGTCAGCACTTCGAGGTGTGAATAGATGCGGCCGGCCGAAACAAAAGACAAATTGCTGCGCTGATCGAAGCGACATCGGTCGCTGGCACTCCCGTACATGTTGTGTAATTTTGTACCGGGCGACGTTCGTGGGGCGTGGCAGAGACTGGCTGTCCGAGCATGCGTGGCTGTCCGTCATGGGATGTGACGAATATGTTGCGCCGTGCAAGTCAAACTCGAAAGCAGCGCATTTAACATGTTCTAAGCTGATGCAATTCTAAGTAATAGTTTAATTGGAAAGAAATGATCTTACTAATAACATTGAAAGTTGTCGAAATGGCATCGATCTCTTCAAATAGATTACCCGGACGTGAACCAGCACCATGACATTTAAGGTGGGTAAAGACGGAACAGAACTAGATGCTCTTTGAGGTGTATACCCAGCCAATACACTGCTAAGAAGTTCCACCTGGCGTTATGCTCTTTAATTAATTGCTCTTTAATTAATTAACTTTTTTTGACAAATAGAGACTCTATTTTAGTACTAATATCTACAATATTAAGACCTCCGTCCGCAAATGTGTTTAATAGTGATTTTCTTTTTAAAGCTTCGGGTTTACTGTTCCAAAGAAATGGAAATGTCAATTTTTTACCACCTTGTATGGTAATGAGTTAAGACTCCCTATGTGCCAAATGGAGCTGCACAGCACATATTGCATTGCGAACCTTTCCCCCTAAATGATAATTCCATCCTGCTATATAATTCACATATTTTTCGAAATTAAAAATAACTTTCCCCCGTCTTTTTATCGGCTTCTTTTGTACCTGTATAAACGCCGTATTGGGGGGGGGGGGAATCACTAGTCCATTTTTGACCATCGGGTTCAACTAAGAGGACGCGGGTTCGAATCCTGTGCGGCGGTGTTAAAACCTTGGGCAATTTATTTCATTCTACATTGCTCCCGTTCACTCAGCTGTACAAATGATTACCTGGCAATAGACAAATGATTGATATGTGTACGAGTAGCTTTCGCGCACTATTTGCAGCATATGGCTGCATGCTTCCCAGAGATGGTGTCTGATTGAATAGGACTGCCAGGGAAGTAAAGTGTAAAGCGCTTTGAGCAATCCTTGTCTAAATTCCAGCTGTTCTTCTCCGATTTACACTTACACTGTTGCTCTTATTCTGCAATCCAGATTCTTTCCAGCGACTTCAACTTATGCTTAGCAACGTAGTGCCTCAATGTTTTCCCGTATCATGCACATCTCCATTTTTTTCTACATTCGGACTATAAGCCCCAGTATGCATTCCTCTGTGAACTTCCCCTCTCTCTTGCAGGTGTTCAGCAATTTTTGTGTCGATCATATTCCAAATCGCCCAGCCACCGCCAGCATCTCTACTCGCACTTCACCAATGCCTATTTATCTTTCCAAACAGGCCTACACGATAAACCGTACGAATTGCCCGGCTGTGACAAGTTTCACAAAGCTTACATTACTTTCCACCACTGTGTGTGTGTGTGTGTGTGTGTGTGTGCGTGCGTGCGTGCGCGTGCGTGTGCGTGCACGGGTGTCCGGGGATGTGGGTGTGTGTATGTGGGCGTGTGTGCGCGCGCGTAAGTATGTGGGTGTGTGTGCATGGGTGTATGCATGTTGGTGTGTGCGTGTGTGTGCGTGCGCGTGTGCACGGGTGTCCGGGGATGTGGATATATGTGGGTGTGTGCGCGCGCGTGTGTGTATGTGGGTGTGTGCGTGTGGGTATGGGGGAGTGGGTGCGTGCGAGCGTGTGCGCGCGCGCGTGCGTGCGTGTGTGTGTCGTATTTACAACTGCGCTCGTGTAATGATTTGACCCTTCACCTTGCTTGTAAAAGTCTTTACTTGGAAATACCACTGGACTCGTTCATTAACGATATTGCTATTCCTAAAACGTCGGTGGCGTGACTCAGAAAGATATAAAACCAACAGACTGATGATACCTACCAATATCAATTATGCCAACCTCTTTCCAACATTAAAACCACACTATATAAGCCACAACATCACACATTATGATTTAGGTGAGTTTATGATGGCGATAGTTTGCGATGCCATTAAGAGCGTATCGACTTGTCCACCGTGACAGTCGAAGCCTGTCAATAACAGCTTCGTGATTTTATAAACTACAGCTGTGTACATTTTGCAATATTATCATGCGAAATTGAAGAATTTCCTTTCTTCAGTTACCCCAGAATACTGTTCACTGGTTGCCGAATGAACTAGTACTACATGATGGAAGTATATTTAGAATATGACGTACGCATATTTAGAATATGACGTACGTACGTACGCAATGCTATATACTAATACACTGAACACGTGAACACAGTGACGAATTTGCCCCACATTCACACTATAAACGAACCACAAGTGGTGTGTGTTTGAGTGCGACTTGACCTACAGTATGTCTCGACCCCGGAAGTGTCGTAACGTTGAAGGTTTTCTTAGATGTACTTTTTCGCTGTTTTTAATTCCCAGTTATGAACGCGACTGAATTGTGTAACTCGTTTATTAGCAGCAGGAGCAACTATTCAGTAAGATGTTAATGAGAAAGTTTGACATTCTCGCCGACGAAAGCTCTGCGCGATGACTATCGGCGATGCATATTCATAGAATGTCAAACTGGGGCCCCTCATACTTGCTAAGCGACCGCCGCAGGACGATGTACTTCTCACACGACAACTTCACATAATTCAACTTGACGATATTTGCTTCGCAACACGTTTCCCAGCGCTTTCTGCAGACAAAATGAACCATTCACCAATATATATATATATATATATATATATATATATATATATATATATATATATATAAGTAAATTTTAAAAGGTTACTTGACTACTAAAACGTAGAAGCTTAAAAGTACTTGAAGTAGTAAAAGAAAAGTAAAGGTATAATTCAGTATGTTATAAACAAACAGCTGGCACAAAACTGCGAAACTAAAATAATAACATTACT
>OZ024855.1:43223101-43285601 GCA_964017155.1 Oasisia sp. SBJ-2009
CTCACGCGTGTACTAGACTCTACACTCACCCGTGTACTAGACTCTACACTCACCCGTGTACTAGACTCTACACTCACCCGTGTACTAGACTCTGCACTCACCGGTGTAGTAGGCTCTGCCGTTGACACGGGTCGTCAAGTGGGCGACAAGCAGCAGTGACAGCGTGACAAGGACGACACGCATCGCGACGACCTGCAACACGTTTGATGTAAACCTCGATATTACAACGCGTCAGTAGCCACAAAAATATTTTAATTTCTTCATAAATACTGGAGACTTACCCCATCCACAAATATGTGCAGACACCAGTTATCGTAGGTTCTGACGTCTATGTCAATTTTATGCTAACGAAATAAGTATACTTGCTATGTTAAAGTTGCATTCTGACATAATTTCCCCTTTTTAACGCATTTTAGAAAAGTCAATGTACACCATAACCGATATTTGCTTATTAGTATAATTCCTACCACATGTCTCACTTTGTGGATTTACACGTTATTTGATCAAATATAAGTTTGCAACAAACAACGGCTCTGGAGTTTCCCAAAAGTCGATCTATTTTTACCATCGGTCAACGTAAGTAAACGATGGGGCAAACTAAAAGGCGGTTCCACATATCCGCGTTAGTCGCTAGAGGCGCCACTAGGCAACAATACCCTAGTTATTTAAATTATGCTCAATTAGCCATTGACCGTACAGGCGCGTAGCCAACGATAGTTTGTATGTGGGCAACTGGGCATGCCGTAAATATGGAGTGTATCGAGCGGTGGCATCTTTGTGAATGTGGTATGCCGTTTCCGTGCGGTCTGCCAATTGTGGTCCGCCTTTTAGTGTGGCCTCCTGACAGCGCTTTTCACTGGAATTCCCTTCATCGAGGTCTAAACCAATCAGAGAATTCTAACTGGTGGGGCCCACCAGGAATTTTTTTCGTCTTTTGCTGCTTTTTATCTTAAAATTGCATATTATGTGAAAATAAGTTGATAGGTAGTTGAGGAAAACAATATATAGTGTATGGGGAATGCTAGTTTACTGGAAATTTTTATTTTAAACATGGCGGAAGTCAGAATGCAACTTTAAGACATCCGTAAGCCACGTGTTAAGACCCCCATAAGCCACGTGTTAAGACATCCGTAAGCCACGGATAGAGAGTCTATAAGCTACATGATGCATAGTCGTTGGAATAACATAAGATCACGGAACTCAGCTATCAACACTCTGAAGTTAGAAATTAAGCAACGTCAGCCAGTAACTGTTTGACAAGGGGTGAAGTTTGAAAATGTTGGTGTGTCTCAAGAAAGTGCAGTTTGAGGTTGTTATGACAAATCTCCGTGATGTGCCGTGGGATATATAAATATAAATAAATAAACTTATATCGCGCCAAATCTAGCTAAAAAAAACATTCGGGCGCTTTACATGTAAATGTCCTTAAACATAATTACTCAAACATATAACTAAAAATATATATAAAAGTGCATAAAGACAGACTAATAAAAACATTATAAATAAATATAGAAAGGCTAAAAAACATAAATACACAAGGTCATTTAAGGCAGAAGTAATGTTCTCTTCGATGCATTGTCTCTTCATTTAATTATTTATGCATCAGCCAAAGTATTGTTTAAAATATAGCGTCTTTAAAGCATTCTTAAAAGAGTTCTCATTGCACAGTTCTCGTAATGAGAACGGTAGTCTGTTCCACAGGTCCGGAGCAGCTGCGGGGAAACTCGCACCTCCAGCTTTGCAATTTGGTTTAGGTCTTTTAAGCTGTTTGGTTCCGTCTGAGCGAAGTGATCTGGTTGGCGTGTAGATGCAGATAAGGTCACGCAAGTACACTGGTCCACGACAGTTGACCGCTCTGTGGACGAGTAGCATTATCTTTAAACAGACATGTTACGGGATGGATGTTATACGCAGGCAATACAACAGGGCAGACATTTGTAATTACAACAGTGATAATGATAACTGCCGCCACTGATTTCCAAAGACGTCCATTTGGCGTTGCATTGCATTGATTGGATGCGGATAAAGGGAACTTCGTAGGAATCTCGTAGGTTCAGTGATGTTTTCTGATGCGCAACTGTAGCAACGTTGCTGAAACGTCGACAGACAGACCCCGGTGACGTTTTCCCTAAACAACGCGCGAAGAAACTAATTTCACAACCGAACTCCTTTGTCTGTCTCCCATAGCCCTGGGGTTATATCGTGACGTTGCATGATACCGACAAATTGTAGACAATAATAACGAAGCGTACACTTTGTTTGCGCTTCTTCCCGGCGACTGGGAGACACGGACGAACACAGGAGCACGGACCGCCAACCTCGCTACATGCCTGAAGAATCTGTAGGGCGCGGTGAAAAATTCTTTTAGGCTTCAGTTCTCAAATATTCACTACGTTCCACGTACTACGTTTCAGCCTTCAAATATTCACTACGTTCCACGTGTGTACTACGTATTTATTCATTGGTAATGATATATCACTTGACTGCGTTATTTTGCGTGCTACATAGTAACACGGTTAAATAAAAACGTACCTTAATAGAGACGATATGAGCCGAGACGACGCGGTGTGGCGAGTGAGTGAGACGTCCGGTTGACTGTAAGCGTCGGACTTCAAACACCGAGTGGCTGTTGAAATTTGAAAGAACCACTCAATGACAATGACGTCTGACCATCTCAACATATTTTGTCCAAAATATGTGGCTTCGGCCACTTGATGGTAACAGTTAGCACAAACTGTTCGAAATAACACGTGAGTGTAGCTACGATTTATATTCATTCAATCAGGCGTAAATAAATAAATAAAAAAATAAAAATAAAATAGAATTATATCCAGATGATAGCACCACCCCCGCTATATTGAGTGCATTCTGGAAATCTACATAAACAATGATGTCATTGGTGTGACAACTCGCTATCCAGGCCCTACCATTATGGTTATTTAGCTAATGCAATTTGAATATTAATATTACAACAATATAATGTAATTGTAAACTTCGTTTTCTAATAACATATATTGTAGTTGTAATCTTTTGTTTTATTAACATAGTTTTACGTAGAGGGCCTATGTTTTACTTGAAATGCTGCGTATGTGCGTGAGCGCGCGTCCGTGTGCGCATGCGTCATTGACCTAGTCTATCGCAGATACCGATACACCGGTACGTATATTTTTGAACGTCCTGGAGTGGAAATGCACGAAGCACTCAAAGAAGGGTCAACATTCTCGCTTATCGACATTGTTCGTCTTCACAACGTTGCCGAGGAGACATGAGGGACGTCGAGGGTGCCGCCATCTTACGACGGATATAGAACTCAGGCCCGTTAGATCTCGACCGTAACCCACTCGTTCCACTACACTAACGTTATTTCAAATAGTGGTAACCATTATGTTCATTTCTGTTTATACCTAGAATCACGTGACTACGGCAACAAGTGGGACGAAATGGATCAGCTTCAGGGCCCAGCCGCGCATCGAGAAAATGGGGGGAAACGGTAAACTTGAACTGCTTCTGGACGTTCGAATTCACCAAGCGTGGAACTACAACATAAACGAGCACATTTGAAACGCAGCATTGATATTATCAGGCATCCAGGGTAGTAGACCAGTTGTCCTCCCCTAGGGCCTAGAAATTATCACCGTTTTTTTTTATTCCCGGTTATGAATAGGAATAATAGGTATGGCAATTTATTTATTGATTATTTGTACTCTGACAAGATTCAGCAGACCTACTAAGGTGAAACAACGATATTGCGGCGCTCTGTGCGACATGTCTGCGCTAGATCTATCGGTGGCGCAATCATAGAATGTAAAAACGACAAAGTCGGAGTCCGTTCGTTGACACTTGAGACGCGAGCGCCGTCTAGTGACGCATCCCTTACAGTTCGTCGACAAAAACCTCGGTACGATGACGTCATCTTCGCAACACCAGTCCGACTAGTCTCGCTTAACCAACTATCGTTCAGCTGCGGAACTACGCCGAGAAGACAGTCTGGCTACATTAACGTCTTTTGTTTGGGTAGCAGCCGTGATCTATAAAATGCTGCCACCTCACGGACACTGCCGTAATATATATTTTTATATACAACTGCAAATTTGTATTTCTATTTATTTTGTGTTAATATAAGTGTAATTTTTAATAGTTTTTATAATACAGCATTATTTGATCAAAAGGTTTCCTTATTTAATTTGTATGCTATCCGTGTCGAGCTAGACAATGCTGCCACCTCACGGATACTGGTTAATCCTGCCGTAATTCTTATTTTATAAACAACGGTAAATTTGAATTTTTACTTACTTTTGTGTTAATATAAGTTCAATGGTGAATACTTTTCATATGATATTATTATCTTGTAAAAGTATATCGTTATTTTAATTTTTATTTCATAGTTGGTCTGAGAGCCAATCAGCGTCTCTACCCTAATCTGGGTTAAGGCTGCCCGGATGTAGAAACTTAAGCCCATATACTGTCCCAGGCGGAGTTGAGGGGGCTTAAAAGTGCTGCCACCTCACGGAGTCTGGGTAACCGAGGCTACAGTCCGACTTCATCCTGGAGACCAAACGAACAACTGACCAATCAGATTATTCAGGTGTTTTTATGTTATTAATTTTTTAATATGTCGTGTTTTATGCGACATTTATCATTTGACGATTATGTTATAAAACCATTGATTCAGGCATAAAACTATGTCGTCATGAAAAAATGTGTGATATAATGATCATAAAGAGGAAGAAATTGGTTTACTAGTTCTCGGTGCGACCAACTTGTCAGTTGCCACGAACCAACGGAGACGAGCCTTCCCGCCAGGTGGACACGACGACACGCACGTACAGTGTTTAGGAGACGTACAGCGTGCATTACTCCGTCACAACACAAGTGTTGAGTGACGTCATATAACGTATCCCCGTACCTCGCTGCTCTAGATCCTCAAGGCAAACAGAACAACACAAGATAAGTCAGTAACAAAACAAATGTCGTCTTATATTGAATGATTAACTAATTGTTTGTGATGTTTTCTTAGTATTAAGCGAAATAATCTGCCGTGTTAGAGATCAGTCCCGGCCACGGGCGTCGATCGGTGGGGGGCGGGGGGGGGACGCGTCCCCCCACTTTTCAGAGTGGGGGGACAGCATAGGAATTGTCCCCCCCCCCACTTTTTTGTTCAGAAATATTGCGAGGCATATAGCCTGACTCAACACGCCTCTCTCTTAAAAGCTACTACATAGGACTACCTAGACAATAAACTCGCGATATGAAGTTCAGCAAAATTATTTATCGCAAATTAACACGAGGCAAACAAGTTTTGAGGCATGTTTTGCTGTTAGTGCGCCATAATCCGTGATAGTTGTTTAAACAAACGTAATAGTTTAATGTATTGAACGACATTTTAGACAGCTCTTCACAGTAGTCATCACAGGAGAGTTATCGAGCAGCCGGTGGCATTTATACCAAAAATGCTTTGTTATTTCGCCACACATTGATTATTTTTTTCTCGCATACGCAGAAAGGCCAATCGGAAAGTTTATAACTACCGGAAAAATGTAAGCCGCTGCCGGGCTCTATCAGTTTGCAACCTTTTGTTGATATTATTAATAGGCTCTAGCCATCAAGCACATTTTAAATGATGACATTTGTGTTGCACTTTCACCCCTCGCCTGCTTGATGCTTATCGCCTACGACAGAAGTGGCGGATCCCTGCACTTTGTGCAACTTATTCCCATATGAGTGATGAAAAATTTCTTTGCCAAAATATTGGATTGGGAAGTTCTACACAGGCACACCATGGGCGTCGATCAGATCGAGGGGGACGCTGACCACCCCGCGGCCTGAGGGGGTCAGCATAGGAAATGTCCTCATACTTTTTCAGTTCATAAAACAAATTTATAGGCATATATAGCGAGACTGATCACTCCCCTCTCTTAAAACCCCATACATCGGTCTAGTAGTAAAATTAATAATAATAACTAAACTTCCGACCAATTAGTGGAAAATCACTAGATAAATTGCTTGGTGGGCCGCAGCCCGCAACCTGATCTTAGTACAGTAAATATTCATCATGCCGGGCTCTGTCATTTTGCACCCTAGTGTTGATATATTAATAGGCATTAACCATCACGCACATAATAGATTATTAATTTTTACTTGCCCTGTCACCCCTTTGGTTGCAGACTGGGCGTACTGGTGGATATTTATATTGCCTACGGCGGAACCAGCAGATTAATGCACTTTGTATAATTTGATCTCATTTTAGTGATAAAAATTTCTTCGCCAAAAGGTGTGACCGGATCGATGCCCCTGGTCCGGGGGCAAATATTATTTTGTATACATAAGGTATGAGGGGTACCCCCGTTATTTAATTGAGTTACGCACCTGCTCTATGGTGTGCGCTTTGGTGTTTTTGGTAAGCCTCACCCGTTAATACCCACCATATTATTATGCCTACCTCAAGCCTTACGTAATAAGCTTTTGTGTTGCCGCTGAACTATCACTTTATTGCGTAATATTATGAGACAAGTGAAGTTGTTTGAAACAAGTTTATCTTTAAAGAGGCGAATATGTGTGACAGGCGACTCCGTTGTGTGAGTGAAACTCCAGCCGTCAATAAACACGGCACTTCAGACACGAGTCGAGAGTCGGAGAGGCTGTTGACGAGCAAGTGAACTACTCAGTGGCGTTACTGTGAAATCTGTGTCGCGCTTACATTTTTTTCGGGTATTATAAATTATCCGGGTGACGTTTCTGCACAGGGGCAATAATGTAAAATCATCAATGTGCGGCGAAACGCAAAGTATTCATGGTATAAATACCACGAGCAGCGCCAATTGGTTGTGTGGGTGAATGTAAAAATTCAAAAGACGCGCACGCGCACGCGCACGCGCGCGCGCACGCGCGCGCGCACGCGCGCGCGCTCGCGCGCTCGCGCGCTCGCGCGCTCGCACCGCACCGCACCGCACCGCACCGCACCGCACCGCACCGCACCGCACCGCACCGCACCGCACCGCACCGCACCGCACCGCACCGCACCGCACCGCACCGCACCGCACCGCACCGCACCGCACCGCACCGCACCGCACCGCACCGCACCGCACCGCACCGCACCGCACCGCACCGCGCGCGCACACACACACACACACACACACACACACACACACACACACACACACACACGCTCGCACTAGCGTCTCGAAGCACTGACGCTTAAAGCATTAGCAGAAGTAGCTGCCCCTCCAGGAATTTCCGCTCAGGAGCAGATGCGTGGTTCTGCCTCCCAGCAATTCCGAAATGGCCGCGAACAATATTTTAACAGCACCCACCCCCTCTTCCGATGTATGTCATCAGTGTAGCTAATCGACCAAACGAAATAGCGGAGAAGCTAAATGTATAGCGCCTCGACGGCGAAACAAATCAATAGCACTCACCACCCCACCCATTTCTGATGTCATCACCTGCCGCGAGACACCGGAAGTGGGGCGGTGCTACACCGCCGGCGGTTCGCAGCCCACCACCAATAGTGTCAGTACGCCAATGGAAGGCTCACATGTAACCATTCATAAAATTAGTCAAAACACTTTTGGTCCACCTGAATCCACAATTAAGCCATTGCAATGGGGAACATTTCCATTCTAGCCGCCGACGTTATCATGAGTGTGAAACTGAAAGTGACGTCACGTTCGTGACTGAACTATGGCGACTGTTGCTGCGTATACTGGGTCTCTGATTGTGTAAGACACAGAAGAAACAAGTTTGTGTTCGCTTTACACAACAAACTCTTCACCCAGACATACAACATTATAAAGTACTCGCGGAGGTAGTTCGTAGGAAACTCTCTTGTCCTAGACATGGGAAGCCACATAAGAGTACTGCTGGTCACGGCGGCACAACAACGGAAATAATGATGTTATGTGTTTGCTCAACTCCGCGGGCGTCGAATGTAATTAGCAGTGACGTAGTGTGTCTGCTGACGTATGCATGGCCTATATGCATTACTCATTTTAGGTGTTAAATTGGATGAAAAATTGTTGAACAAGAGTCAATTTAGTTATGTTACAAAACAATATACAGTAGGTTGTAGGGTAGGGTGGAGCATGGAGCCCCCGTTGGGAAACAAGTCCCCCTTGCATTACGTCGGTTTTACGTGTTTGAGATCTGTCTGGTGGACAAATACAATGCTGCCACCTATTCACTAGTCTGACAGAAAACCAGACGCTTGCAAAAAAGTAGTATTTTGCGTTTAATGCTTTGCTACATGTTTGATGTAATAGTTGTATGTTTGTAATGTTTTACTACACCAACAAGATTAAGCATAACCTCGTGCAAGTGTTGTTATATTTATTTGTAGTTTATATATCTTAATTCATTTACGTTTGGTGAAAATGGGTGATAATTGTAATTAGCGCGGGAATTGACATTTGTGTAGGTCATGCATGCTGGGGGCAAGAAGCCCACCGCCTGTGTGGGGCAAGAAGCCCACCGCCTGTGTGGGGCAAGAATCTCCCGGGGCGTCTTGCCCCACATAATTCGGTAACAGTCTATAATCGTGAGTAGGTCACAAAAATATACTTGTTTTCTATAGTTGGTAAGATTATTTCAAAATACGCAGTAAAGCTCTGTTAGTACGTTAACAATTGGCAATATCTGTAAAAATTCTGCTCAGACGTTTCAGTGCGGAATGGCATTCATAATTTATATATATAATATATATATATATATATATATATATATATATATATATATATATATATATATATATATATATATATATATATATATATATATGTACTATTTGCAGTTATGTTATGTGATTATTTGCTTAATTGGCAATGTGTTTTAGATGTGGTTCGCACATGCAAGCGCAAGATGGAACGGGGTGCATATGGCTACGTCATTCTGAAAGCTGCACTCTTAGCTTGGAAGAACGTTGAAAACAGTCAGTTGACTGTATCACGTGACAACTTAGATGTTATGTTACCTAAAAGTGAAGGACTGTCGTAATTATGTTGGTTAGGTACCTATGTTGGACAGGATAATACATATAAGCCATTTTCCGGTTGATATCGGGTATTTCGGTATTCGTATGTTGCACACCGGCACAGTTATTTTATCTGCTAGTTAAGGACAGTCATGATTAAGTAGATTCAATTATTGAATTGCATAAGATACTACATACAACCATTTTCATGTTGATCACATTTTTTTCATTTCGGTATTCATATGTTATACAATGAACCTGTATATGAGGCAAAGAGCCCCGGGGGCCTCATGCCCCACACAAGAAGGCGTCTTGCCCCCAGGTATGGGGCAAGAGGCCCCCTTGGGACAATAATTTTAATTAATATTTATAATCGTTACTGTTGTCAAATGTCACAAATACTTTGGTATTATATAGCATAACTATATGACAATCGCATGACAGTAACAGGACGTCAAAATTATAAGTTCACGGATAACTACGCCCATTATACCTTAAGGGGAGCTCCATGCCCCACCCTACCCTATATCAAGATTTAGCCAGATTTAACAAGATTGCCATCTATAGAATAAACTCTAGATGACAGGTGGACAAGCAAGCCCTTTGGCTTATCGAGAGTCCAACCTATCTGTCCAAATGTACCCCGCCCTTCTTAGGTATATGTCAATTTTTTTTATAAACATATTAACACTACTATATAGCACCTATATAATCAGCTGATAATATGTTCCATTCATTTACTTACATTACTCATGTATAGCATGGAAAGTAAAATGAGCCCACTTTTCAACCTGGAGTGACAGCATAGGAAATGTCCCCCACTTTTTCAGTTAAAAACAAATTTACTGGCATATAGCGAGACTGATCACTCCTCTCTCCTAAAAAAAACCTACCATCGGTCTAGTAGAAAATTAATATACCAGTTTAGATATAAACTTCCTGCTACACAGTGGAAAATTGGTTTCCCGTACCCCTACTTTTAAAACCGGATCGACGCCCCTAGTGTCACTGATTTCGATGGATAATACCATAATTAATCAAAACGCCAGAGCAGCAGGAATTCACCCAAAGGCATTGGTTACGTCATGCTCAGCGGGCGCTACGTTGCTCCGCTAATGAGACGCTGGCACGTTTTATAGACAGCATCATTGCACAAGCGACACATTTGTTTCAAAATGGCGCCGCAGAAGAAGGGTGATTTAAACGAAGACGAAGAAAAGCTTATCGAAAACATAAATGAAGGTTTGTTGCTGTTATACTATGTCACACAATTAACAAATATTGACACAATCAATATATTTCTGCTGGATTTGAATCAACCGTAAATTTGGCGTAAAATCTTGTTGAATCCCTGTGATCCCGATGCGAGCTTGCTTGAGTTGCCGGCACGTTGCGTGGTTGGGCACGCTCGAGAGTCCTGTAAATTGGCCAGCCGGCTTGGCGTACGTCTTCTAGAGATTTTTGTGGATGTTGAATGTAGAATTCGGACCCATCTCAATTGTGCCATTATAATTGTATCTTTGCCAACACTTGATTTTGTTCAATCATTTAACATCATCTCACGCACACAATAAATATACCAGGGATTGCTGATTGATCATGATTAGAGTTAGTGTGAGGTATCCAATGTATGCAAATGTACAGTTATAACGGCACAACACAGGTGGTCCGAATTCTACACATGTGCCGATATGCCTTTAGCTGTATAGTGTTCGCTGAGATCATAAATATCGTAGTACTTAAACATTTTCGCTGAAAATTTACTTACTTTACGTGAACAACTTGTTGAGATGTTAGAGTATAGATGCAAGGTGGCAACGTTAGCGGATCAAAAACGTACCTCAAATTTCAGCAAATATACATGCAGTTACTTTTACCAGCAGGAAAGTTAACGAATGACGTCAGTGTGTTTCATTTACTATGATTTAGCAACTGTAGAATGACACTTACTGTAGAACGAGGCTTCACATCTGTCATTACCAGTTTGTGAGATACCTTGCACTTCAGCCATTTAGGCTTGCATCGTGAAACCTCTCACGAAAATAGTCATCAAATTTCACATCTTGCATCCACTATACCTTTATCGCACATGCAGTCTTTGATATGATAACAAATTTAAATTACTTAAATTATCGATCAACATGTACAAAAAATATGCACATTTTTGCATGTATACATTATTTTCATCACAGGAAACTCTGGTATGTGCCACTGTTAATATTTTTTGCTACCCCATCCATGTACATTATGCATTTAAACACCTGATGTAAATTTTGTCGATCTAAATCTAATATGAAGTCTGAATCATAATCCTTCTTCCATATCAGAACAACCATATCCACCAAATCTTAAAGTAGCACGACGTATCCGAGTTGCCTACAAAGTTAATATTGACCACACAAAAAACAGTGAATTTCATGTTCATTGTGATCGATAAAAGACACCCTCTAACTCTAAGTCTACAACTGTAAGCACAGGTGTAGTAGATGCATGGTGTAAAGTTTGATTTAAGTGGCTGTTTTTATGGGGCTCTGGTCTAAACCACTAAAGTATCCAACTAAGAGTTTGTTTGCATGGTAGTTATTAAATAACTGGTGTTGAATTAGAATATTGGTCTGGTTTCTTTGGAAAACAGCACATGTTGTTAACTATGACCAGTTTCTACAACACTTGTATGTTAATAGATGCAGCCACAGTGTCTGCACGATACCAAAATCTGTCGGCACTCTGAATTAATGTAATTCTATAAATTTAATTGCTGTTAATTAGGCTGACAATGACATAGTAATTTAATAACTGAATCGATTACAACAGTATTTGCATGCTATTACATTATTGCCCCGACCCTTCCTTCATTTCAGATTCCTTCATTGGTTGGAATGCAACCTGTGATTGTGAAGAGTAGAACCTAAACTTCTGCTATTAACAGGTTTTAGTATTACTAATACAGTTTGTTGCACTTTCAGGGAACATAGATGAAGTGACAAAGCTGTTGGCAAAACAAACAACGCGCGTTGATTGTTTGGATAAGGTAACTAACTGAACTCTGCATTTGTACTAGGCATGATGTGATTTATGTGAAATAATTCACTGTCCTAATGGAATGTGTGCTATTTTATCAGTACTTAGTTTATTTTGAGAATGCTCAAAAAGTATGGGAACTTCTTGGTATTAACTACACTAGAATGTCTTGGTCATATGTGTTGCTAAATCTGTTATCATGCATATAGACCAGGGTTGGCATTGATTTAATCAAATTGATTAAATCATGAAAAACAACATGAAAAAACCAAGATATTTATTTTTTCAGATTATCTTAAGTTTATACTTATGTTGCGTGCTACTGCCAGTTGATTTAACTGTATGTATTTTAAAATAAAGTTTAAATTTGTACATAACAACTTTGCGTTAATTCTTTAGAAGTGCTAATTTAATTAAATGTTCAACCTATTGGGGATATTATGATATTCCACATTTATTTATTTTCTGAATTACATATTATTTCTTATGATTGTCGAGAATGTTGAAAAATTCAAATCGATTTAATAGAAAAATCCGATTTATTCGGAAAAAAATCATGATTTTTTTCCAACCCTGATATAGACATATACTGTACATAATCTGGTTTGTGTGATGTTGAATAGTAATTTATCTTTAACAAATGTAAATGTTTACAGAATGGAATGACACCTCTGCAACAAGCTGCCTTCAAGGCAAAGGTAGACATCTGTCATTTGTTGCTGGCCCACGGCGCAGATGTCAACTCCTCAGAGCACAACCAGGACTACACAGCTCTCATGTTTGCTGCCCTGTCAGGTATGAGATATTCATGCACATGTACACATGCTACGCACATATAAACCCACCATGCACATGTACACATGCCATACACACACACACACACACACACACACACACACACACACACACACACACACACACACACACACACACACACACACACATGAACACATACCATGTGCACGTACACATGCCACGCACACATGAAAATGCATGTGTGCCATGTACACACAAATGCATAAACACAACCCACAGCTGTACGATGCACCAGTGAAACAACATGCACCAACACAAAGAGTACACGTGTACCATGCACCAACACAAAGAGTACACGTGTACCGTGCACCAACACAAAGAGTACACGTGTACCATGCACCAACACAAAGAGTACACGTGTACCATGCACCAACACAAAGAGTACACGTGTACCATGCACCAACACAAAGAGTACACGTGTACCGTGCACCAACACAAAGAAAACACATGTACCATGCACTCACACAACATTTACAACAACATGCACCAACATGAAGACAACACACATCTGCATTCACACTTCAAATGTGTATGATTCACAGTCCATACCCATAATGCTCTTATTTTTTTGTCATGTCCTGTCATTTGAAAGTCAGGCAGTCCTAACATTTTTTCTTCTGCAGATTAGATACATTTTACAAAATACAATAACGTCATCGTGTGTTTTGTAATTTACATGAACGTTTGTAGATTGTTTGAAGTTTTCTGGGAAACTTCCATTTGAGGTAATTGCCTTTGTACTTTGTGTTCTGTTTCAGGCAACAGAGAAGTGACTCAGCTGATGTTGAACGCCGGTTCAAAAGTTGGGCGGGAAAATTGTGTTGGACGGACTGCTGCTCAAATGGCTGCTTTTGTTGGTGTGTTACTGTCATCAGATATCTGTACTGATCTCTAAGACTAGTTGTGTTATAAACATTGCACAGTTGCTGACGCCCTAACTCTGCAGTGAACATATAATATGCCACATCATTCAATACACCATCTTCAGTTTTGTAATTATTTGCCTTCTGTAACCTTTACATGTCATCTTTCATCCATTTCTCCTGCCGTCCTTCTTATAGAATTTGTTTGATCACCAGGGGTTGTGACAAAGGCTATGTAATATTACCAATATGAAATTGATGCAATATTTGTATACACGTTTCAACTACTGGCAATATTGCATAGCAGACAATTGTAATATTGCGTTTCCAATAGTAGTATTGCATTTTATTAAGTTTTCCAAATGCTTGTACACACTACAGTGTAGTAATCAACTGAAACACATTCTGCAGTGTAAAGAATTCTTGAATAATGAAGACTAAATGCTGTAGGTTTGATATTTGTTGGTGAATCATAATTTCTCGGATGTAAATATGGCAGTCAGCTAAGTACGGTGGTGGGCGTTGTTAGGTCTGACTGTCCTGTAATTGCTTCAGGTCAATACCAGTGCGTGTCACTCATCAACAACTTCTTTGCCAAGGACGATCTTGCCTACTACACAAAAGTCCAAGGTAGGTTTTAGAATAAGTCCACCAGAAAGTTATTAGAAACACAACGTATACCATTGGTGTCAATATCAAGGTAAAGTTTGTTACCTGTGTAGCTGTACTGTGTCTCCAGTAAATGCAGTGTATCTCTCACCATAAAGGTATAATAATGTGTGAATGTCCATTTCTATGACATGTTTACATGCTGGGGCGTATGTTGAATTCTCATCTTCTTTTCAATTCAGGGTTATTCTTAAAACTAAAAGTGGTTGCTAATAGTAAATTTTTATTAAATAATTTAAATGCAGAGAAGCAAACAAATGCATTTGTTTCACTTTTAATAAAATCTGTTTTGGTATCTTTGTCATTTGGAGGATGTATCTTTTGACTAACTTGTCACAATTGTGTTGCTACACTGGTTAGTCAAAAAAATTCAAACGATCGATGAGTTTTGTTAGTCTGAATTCCACTGTGCTCATTTGTGCGACAAATTATTGGTAACATTTCCCCCAGAAGGAAGCATATGTTAAGAAACACACTTCATTCTGATCCCTTTGTGTGCCTTCACATAACCGACCACCTACAATGCACGTGCTGTACTTACAGCTCTTGTTGGTGTCATGTGTTTCAGGGTTAGAGACGGAACCCAAGTTGCCACCAGAGCTGTTGAATCCGTTGTATGGACTTGTCATCCAGAACAACCTCAATCCTGTCGGGGTATGTCACGTGTCAAATATGTTGTTGTGTCGTGTCGTGTCGAATATGTCATATGTCAGGGAGTGAGTGATGGTGTAACACACGTTGTTGTGTCGTTGTTGAAAAAACCAATGCTGCAAGATTCGACCAGGCTAGACTCAGAATATATACTACATTGACAGGAAGGACTGGCAAAGTTTTGGAAACTCAACTGCTATCAGCAAATCTGTCAACATCTGTTCATATTTTTAATTTAATTTGCACGGAACTGTAACATTATCAATTGTTGCCTGCCAAAAAAGGCTGCCATTATGAATATGTCATTTGTTGCTGGTTGCTGATGCATAGAACTCGCATAAAAACTCAGTAATACACTGAATTACTCACAAATCAGACAGCAAAATATTTAACTGCATTAAATGGACGAGCGGTCCTCCACATCTCAACACGGCATTGTGGTCAGGTCTTGGTCGGAAATCACTCATTGAATAGACTCAAAACGAACAAATGTTCCCTGAGTGTGCAGTGATGTTTGACACTAGGGCGGTGACAGTGTGTTGTGTGACAGTGTGTTGTGTAGTATAATAATATGTGGTTTTGTGTCACAGTGTGTAGTGTGACAGTGTGTTGTTGTGTGTTATAGTGTGTGACAGTGTGCAGGGGTAGAAATAACTCCAAAATCTAGGTAGCCATCCGGGCTACCAGCTTGACATTTCTGGTAGCCCACACCCATATCTGGTAGCCCAAAATTTCTTAATAAATTACTCGGTATATAACTCGCTGACTAAAATTGTGGGCAGAGTGGTATTTTTGTTGAAACGTTGACGTCCACGTGCCTCTTTCTACCTTCATGCAATGCATTTTTAAAACAGAGATAGTTAATTAGAACGATTTACCATATCAACTCGTCCTCTACATATCAGCAATGGTAACAGTCGACGAGTCGCTCTTTTATGGGGGCCTTTGTTGCACTACTTTTGTTTTAGTAAATATCAGTTTAGCATGAATCACCGTTTAGTATGCAATAACTGGCGAAAATAGGAACTAAGTCAACTGCAGCACTTGTTTTGTGGGATCATGGTCCATTCATGGATGAATGAAAACTGATCAAAAATCTGATTTCTTGTCAGTTCATATAGAATATTCTAAAACGAAACACTTGTGTTGCTTTGTAATAACTATTTTAATTTTTTAAGTAAAAAAGTTCTACTATATTTAGTAGAACAATGCAAATATTTTGCTACGTATATTTAACATGTATTTGTGAGTTTACAAATATTGTGTTGATGAAAGGTATTTGTCCATATTTGTTAAGTTTCCCACTAAAATAATGTGGCATATGGCCATATCCAAATTGCATAATAATAACATTAACTTATATAACACTGTATATTCTTAAATTTTCCGTTTTTTTAATATGTTTTTAAACGGATAATAAAGTTTTTTTGAATCTTTGAATATTCAAAAAGAATATTGTTCAAAGGTAGTTCCCCTTTTTGACATTTGAATACAACATCGATAAAGTTATTATTATAAAACATAAAATAAATATAATTTAGCAGTGCCCATATTACAACACAATTTTACATTATTCAATTAATTAATTTAATATTCTCAAATGTGCTGTATAAATTGCACATGTATTATTGTTTATTATAATATAGATACTAGGCTTACATACTTTAACATGTTTTAACATTATATTTTCTTTAAACAGTGCTTCAAATTGCCCTGGCTTGGATGCATTACAAAAACATGTTGTGTACAAAAGAAACAACTTTCCCATATTTAATACAAGACTAGTGGATTTCTCAGAAATTGCCTTCCCACTACTTGGGGATACCCCTACTTGGAAGTGCAGCCGATCCACCTGCAACAATGTTATAAACTACCTCATCCTGTCACTAGGTCGGTTTATTACGTAATCCAATCATAGTGCCAAAATAACACATGGCTTCTAGGGTGGTTTAAGGGTGTGTAGTAAGTTTATTGGGTGGTTTATTGACACTGGCCCCATTGCGCCAGCGATGTCTTTGAAGTGGTTAATTGGATACAATTGTTTCAACCCAATGGAAGCCAGTGAGTCGTCTCAGACACTTGACCTGCACTGATGATTAGGCCATCAGTAACCCAGATTTTGTGGTAGACCACCGGGCTACTGCTGTCTCCAATTGTAGTAGCCCGACAGCAATTCTGGTAGCCTCGGGCTACCGGGCTACCACTATTTCGAACCCTGGTGTGTTGTTGTGTGTGTCACTGTGTTGTTGTGTGTGACACTGTTTTGTTGTGTGTGACACTGTTTTGTTGTGTGTGACAGTGTGTTGTTGTGTGTGACAGTGTGTTGTTGTGTGTGACAGTGTGTTGTTGTGTGTGACAGTGTGTTGTTGTGTGTGACAGTGTGTTGTTGTGTGTGTCACTGTGTTGTTGTGTGTGACACTGTTTTGTTGTGTGTGATTGTTTTGTTGTGTGTGACAGTGTGTTGTTGTGTGTGACAGTGTGTTGTTGTGTGTGTTATTGTGTGTGACACTGTTTTGTTGTGTATGTCACTGTGTTATTGTGTGTGACAGTGTGTTGTTGTGTGTGACAGTGTGTTGTTGTGTATGACAGTGTGTTGTTGTGTGTGTGACAGTGTCTTGTGTGACAACGTGTTGTTGTGTTGCAGCTGTCGCTGTACCTCCAGAGTCACACAGAGCTGCTGGACGCTGTCACACAGGTGACACGTCTCCTCGACCTGCTGTGTGAGCGCATGATGAAGCAGAAGGACACGAACCAGGTCCTTGCTATCAAGTTCCACTACCTCGCATCACTCGTCAAGCAGTGTCACAAGTCACGCGAGCAGCATGGGGACAACCTGCAGACGTGGCTCAAGAGGTAAGTAGATGTCCCCCCTCACCCACTTTTGTTAACCAGGGCTGAAGAGGTTTTACTGCAAGGTGGTGAAGTTCCATTACCTTTCTGACTATGTGACGCTACAACCTTTTTGTATGTCTTGTCGAAGTCGGCTGTATCAGGGACTGGGCTGTATTGTGGCTCTGTCAGGGAGTGTGATTGACTCTCACAGGCTGTGTTTGTTGCAGCATGCTGAAGGGAATGCCAGGCGACGGATTCCCAGAGAATCAGGAGAGGTTCATCCGATCTACCCTGAGGGACTTTCCCTACTTCGAGTGTGACCTGTTGCAGCAGATGGTTCGCACCCTCTCTAAGGTCGCCATTGTACGTATCCACCCTCTCCAAAGTATGCATAGTACGTAAACAGACTAACCACCCTCCCCACGGTTTTCATTGTACATACACCAACTAACCACCTTCCAAGGTCTCTATTGTACATACACAGGCTAACCATCCTCCAAGGTCTCTATTGTACATACACAGGCTAACCACCCTCCAGCGTCTCCATTGTACATATACAGGCTAACCACCCTCCACGGTCTCCATTGTATGTATACACCCTCTCCAAGGTGTCGCTTGTAATTACTAAATGTGATTTAACTTATATCAAATTTGTACTCAAATTACAGGTCTGAGTGATGATTGTTGAGAATAGATTAAAAAAAAATAAGTGGGATGCCCCAATATATGAATGAAAATCCCTGTATACAAACACTTTACATTGATAGAAGTAGCGATGTTAATCTTTGGTGCTTTAATCCTTTAATCCTCATTTTATACAAGAACATTTGCACCCTTTTCCTAGATATTAAAGGGGTTAATTCAGTATCCAGCCCCACAACAAAGTTACACCACCATAATGCGTACTCCTTCCCTAAATATTGGGGGAGGGATCAGAAACCTCCACCTCTGTCCCAATGACTGTGAACATTGCTTTCATCTGTTACGTTTAATGATGTCCATGTTTCTATGGTTACAGCAGTAGTGGTCACGTGATCATGGCTCAATGAAATTTCTGAAACTTGGTGTTTGTTTGACCCCTCAGGGCGATGACCCCCCGGCCCTACACCTCCTGGCCAGCACCCTCAATGGACAGAAGTTTGCGTCCGAGGATTACATTGAGTGTACCACGTGTGGCCGCATGAACAAAAACCCTAAGAAGTGTGCACAGTGCAAAATGGTAGGCCCCGGCTGAATAAGTCAATACAGTAGTCATTGCTGAGGAACTAGGTGTTAAGTAAAGGTATAAATGCAGGTAATTCATGCGCACATTTGTAGATGAAACTGCCTGGAACATTCCGTTATACTAATATAACTCTGATGCAGATGTAATTGCAATAATCGAATTGTTATTAATATCATGTTAATTATAATAATCTTGTTTACACATATGTCGCTGGATGTACTCAGGTTTTGTTTTAAGGATATTTTCTTCTAATAATTTTGATTTGTTTGATCATACTTAGGTGGTTGTTCAGTCGTGGTGTCATTGTTGTCACCAGAATACTAGGTAATTACCTGTTATAATGACATCACTTCTGCACAGTTGTTGTCGTGGGTCACTAGATTACTGATGTGGTTAATCCGGATGTCTGATTTGTCACAGGACAACTCATCTTGTTCATTGTTCAGGTGACGTATTGTGACAAGTCATGTCAACAGCTGCACTGGTTCACACACAAGAAGCTTTGTAAACTACTGGCAGGTGAGATAGTTCTAGGTCATGTCAGTGCTACTATGGTAGCCAACTTAGTGAATGCTGCTCATCTGGAGGTGCAATTACCTCGGTCACTTGTATGTTGCCCTACAGTTTACAGTATATTGCTGGTTCAAGATGCTTTTAACACGAGCATGGTTAAAGACCATGCATTTAACAAAATGAAATTCATACATCTATCTAAATCGTCAAAAAGAATTCCCTTTTGTTACGTAATCTGGTGACTTGCTATGGACAACTGTTGGAAGTTGGGTCACCCTGTAGTTGTCCACAGACAGAACAGAGAGACAGAGAGAGCAGCAAAATCAGTAAAGATGTGTGTAATAATTTGAAAAGTTGATAAGTTTTTAATTAATGCAGGGTCTGACTTTAAATCAATGTATAGTCTGTTTGATGTTTTGAGGCATAGAAAAGCTGCAGTGAGTTCACACCTTGTCACAGACACTTGGTCTGGGCTGCTGTAGCAGAACAAATCTGAAATGAGTTGATCAGAAACTAGAAGAAAGAGAGCTGCAACAAGTGGGTGTCTGACTGTTGTAGAGAGGTACTGACTGTTGTAGAGAGGTACTGACTGTTGTAGAGAGGTACTGACTGTTGTAGAGAGGTACTGACTGTTGTAGAGAGGTACTGACTGTTGTAGAGAGGTACTGACTGTTGTAGAGAGGTACTGACTGTTGTAGAGAGGTACTGACTGTTGTAGAGAGGTACTGACTGTTGTAGAGAGGTACTGACTGTTGTAGAGAGGTACAAGGAGCTGGAGGTGGAGAGGCGGGAGGCGGAGGAGAGAGCCAGGCAGGAGGAGGAGGAGAAACGGAAACGTCTGGAAGAGTTGGAAAAGGAGGATAAGGCAGAAGATGTAGAAGCTGGCACGAGTCCTCCAGAAGGTGTGTGTCTAGAAGCATGTTTGTCCTCAGTCAAGTCCGTGGCAGCATCTCTACATTACTTGTTATTGTGACACCAAGCGTTGAGTAGGTTCGCTTAACTATGCCAAGAACAGTCTGGTGACTGCCGGCTTTTGAATCTTATCATGTGGGGCTAAACAATGCTGCCACCTCAGATACTGGATAAACCGGCCTTAATTACTATTTTATAAATAACTGCAAATTTGTATTTCTATTTATCTTTGTGTTAGTATAAGTTTAATTTTGAGTAGTTTGTATAGTTATTTTTATGTTGACAAGTCAGGGTCAGGTATATTTGACATTCAGTGGAATTTCTATTAAGGTTGCCCTTTGAACTGGCCATACTAGTGAGGCGACCGTATTGGAGAGGTGATCTTAGAGAAGTGACTTTACTGGTGCTGTGATCTTACTAGAGAAGTGACCTTCCTGGAAAGGTGACCCTACTAGAAAGATGATCTTACTAGAACAGTTAGCAGAACTAATTTCCTCGAATTTTTAATGTCTCAGGCTGACCTGAATTGTGAGGGGGTTATATTTCCAAGGTGACAGTTAAATCAGGTTTGACTGTTTGCTTTCTGGTTGCAGCTAATAATGAAGGTGACACCAGCCAGTCCCACGCAGTGACAGACATTGACAAAGGACAGGCTGGTGACATGTCATCAACAGTGGACACAGCCCCCAAAGTGGACCCCGTGAAGTGTGACTCGGGGGAAGGCACCCCAATGCCCCCTGTCAGTCTGGGGGGAGAGGACCAACAGACAGACCAAACTGCAGCCACAGTGCAAGAGGAATGAGACATTACGTCACAGCTACATCATACTCATAGCACTGGGTCTGTGACACACTACGTCACAGCACTGGGTCTAGGGTGCACTACGTCACAGCACTGGTTCTAGGGTGCACTACGTCACAGCACTGGGTCTGTGATGCACTACGTCACAGCACTAGGTCTGGTGAATGAGCAAGTTGTCTGTGATGGTAAAGAACATGGCTCAAGATGAAAGATTGAATGTTATGTTGTGTCAAAAGAAAGGAAAATATCCTTCTAGAACTAAGTCCTTGTAGAACTGTCTTGATGGACAAGACTGCCAGTGTAAGACTGCACCCATCCCGTGACAAGACTGCCAGTGTAAGACTAAGACTGCCCCCACCCCATGACAAGACTGCCAGTGTAAGACTGCATCCATCCCGTGACAAGACTGCCAGTGTAAGACTAAGACTGCCCCCACCCCATGACAAGACTGCCAGTGTAAGACTAAGACTGCCCCCACCCCATGACAAGACTGCCAGTGTAAGACTGCCCCCACCCCATGACAAGACTGCCAGTGTAAGACTGCCCCCACCCCATGACAACACCACAGGCAGATGACAGTCCTGGATCATCAGTAACATAAAACAAAAATCTGCAAACAATTTGTTTAGCCCTTTTATTTCCTTTTCATGATCCATCGATTACTGTTTGTCAGGTACTGGATGAATTTGCTCCACTGAACATGGCATCCTTCTTAACAGTCTTGTGAAGAGTTGTTGTACCAGCCTGTGACTGTGTATGTTTAGATATGCATAGATTGATGGGGGGAAATTCTGCTATCAATCAAATTAGTCTGTATTGACCAAGCTAGTTTGTATCGAGTCATATTTGTTGGTGTGCAGAACATGTTAGTCTGTGTTGAGTCATGTTAGTCTGTGTATCATGTATCATCACCTTCTTGTCACCTTCTTTGTCTATTTCTTACACAAATGTTGACAACACGGACTGTGCTAAATAGTCTGTCTTAAGCCATGAGCCAGTGTATTCTGGATTTGTTTCCAATTTAAATAACTACAGCTTACACAGTGTAAAAAGCAGACCTTGTGTAGAGACTCGGTGTTTCTGGTGTTGTTCTGTTTGTCCTGCCTGTTCAGAAACCGGTGACATTCTTCTGTGTAGATTGCTTGCATAGCGCAGCAGAAATAGTTTATGAAAAGCAAACTTTGTGCTTCTGTTGTTCGAATATTCCTAGTGTGTCATCAGATCATTGTAGCTGTTCCATGTACCACATGCCCTGTTAGATCACTGTGGTTGTTCCATGTACCACATGCCCTGTTAGATCACTGGTTGTTCCATGTACCACATGCCCTGTTAGATCACTGTGGTTGTTCCATGTACCACATGCCCTGTTAGATCAGTATGGTCGTTCCATGTACTAAAATACAAAACAAGGTGATAACTTGAGATTTATGAATGTCTGATTCTCAAAGTGCTGTGGATGGATTCCTCACAGGATAGTATGAATAACATGTTGAATGTTTAAGGCCAAAAGGTGTTTTTGATATCCTAATATTATCATCCTGGCAACTGCGTTCAACAAACTGGATGTGAATTATATTTATTAAATAAATATTGTGATATATAATTCAAGTTGTTATTCTGTGTGTGTTGTACCGCCACATATGTCGGCTGCAACGTGCAGGTGTTACAGGGAGGACGTCGTTAGTGTCATTACTAACCTTTGTCGTACGTAGTATTAAGTATAAATTATGCAATCAAGACCTCTTGCTTTGACATATAGTGCAGTCAGTGACGTTAGTAATTAGGGAGATCGTGGTCAGCGCATCCGTTGTCTTTACATGTCGACTGTCGTCGGTTCAAAGTAACGATGTCCACACGTGCGGTAGAAGTTCCCATTAACCCGGTCCTTGATCAGTAAGCGAAAGTAATTGGCGGATAATAATTATAGCATTGCACGCGGTGATACTAACGTCGAATTCGTCTGTTCTCTTCAGTCGCAAATTATTATGACTGACGCGTCACATAGTCGAGCATCGCGACTACGTTCCGTAGCCGAAGTACCATGACTGAAATCATTCAATCCACTACGACTCTTGTGATGTTGCTTTCTCCTGTCAGTTTTACTCTTGGTGTAAACTGTTTTTATTGTTCTTAATGTAAGTTACATTGGTGACCGAATAAGTGAACTTGTCGGTGTTATGAACACGAACACTCTTACTTCGTGGGCGAGTCTGTGTCCCCGTGACAAACTGTTGGAACTCGTCACTGACATTAGAACGTTGTGTCCCCATGACAGACTGTTGGAACTCGTCACTGACATTAGAACGTTGTGTCCCCATGACAGACTGTTGGAACTCGTCACTGACATTATAACGTTGTGTCCCCATGACAAACTGTTGGAACTCGTCACTGACATTAGAACGTTGTGTCCCCATGACAGACTGTTGGAACTCGTCACTGACATTATAACGTTGTGTCCCCATGACAGACTGTTGGAACTCGTCACTGACATTAGAACGTTGTGTCCCCATGACAGACTGTTGGAACTCGTCACTGACATTAGAACGTTGTGTCCCCATGACAGACTGTTGGAACTCGTCACTGACATTAGAACGTTGTGTCCCCATGACAGACTGTTGGAACTCGTCACTGACATTAGAACGTTGTGTCCCCATGACAGACTGTTGGAACTCGTCACTGACATTAGAACGTTGTGTCCCCATGACAGACTGTTGGAACTCGTCACTGACATTAGAACGTTGTGTCCCCATGACAGACTGTTGGAACTCGTCACTGACATTAGAACGTTGTGTCCCCATGACAGACTGTTGGAACTCGTCACTGACATTAGAACGTTGTGTCTCCATGACAGACTGTTGGGACTCGTCACTGACATTAGAACGTTGTGTCCCCATGATACCCTGTTGGAACTCGTCACTGACATTAGAACGTTGTGTCCCCATGACAGACTGTTGGAACTCGTCACTGACATTAGAACGTTGTGTCCCCATGACAGACTGTTGGAACTCGTCACTGACATTAGAACGTTGTGTCCCCATGACAGACTGTTGGAACTCGTCACTGACATTAGAACGTTGTGTCCCCATGACAGACTGTTGGAACTCGTCACTGACATTAGAACGTTGTGTCCCCATGACAGACTGTTGGAACTCGTCACTGACATTAGAACGTTGTGTCCCCATGACAGACTGTTGGAACTCATCACTGACATTAGAACGTTGTGTCTCCATGACAGACTGTTGGGACTCGTCACTGACATTAGAACGTTGTGTCCCCATGATACCCTGTTGGAACTCGTCACTGACATTATAACGTTGTGTCCCCATGACAGACTGTTGGAACTCGTCACTGACATTAGAACGTTGTGTCTCCATGTGCAGACTGTTGGAACTCGTCACCGACATTAGAACGTTGTGTCCCCATGACAGACTGTTGGAACTCGTCACCGACATTAGAACGTTGTGTCTCCATGACAGACTGTTGGGACTCGTCACTGACATTAGAACGTTGTGTCTCCATGTGCAGACTGTTGGAACTCGTCACCGACATTAGAACGTTGTGTCCCCATGACAGACTGTTGGGACTCGTCACTGACATTAGAACGTTGTGTCTCCATGACAGACTGTTGGGACTCGATCGTCACTGACATTACAACGTTGTGTCCCCATGACAGACTGTTGGAACTCGTCACTGACACTGGAACCGTGTGTTCCAATAACAGACTGTTGAAACTCGTCAACGTACAGATCGAATGTATCGTTCAGGACGTTGGTGTTGGCATGTTTACGTAGAGAGATGCGCGGAGGACAGGAACACGACAGGTGTATGAACTCCTGTCCGTCTGGAACAAAGGACACGTTGAGCTCAATCCGTCTCCGCGAAGTTGAGACTAACAATTCTCTGGTATTTTAATTTCTACCAGAACACTTCAATTGATGACAAACAGACAAACGATGCCGCGTCTTACAAAACAGTAACACATAGACCCCGAGACATGCTGAGGCGGACCTAGCTTAGCTGGTCGAACAAGTCCATGGAATCAGCGAGAGCCCGCGGTGAGGAACGATGAACTTTGCAGAAACAGGAGTAATCTAATATACTGACAGAAACAGGTTCAAAGGCTACCGGGAAATGCACCAGACATCATTCAATGTTGATGAGGAAATTGACTCATAATGACCAATATGTTTATCACGGATGGCCGCATTCGATATATGTCTATAATTATAAGCGGGTATACGAAACGGCAAACGAATTCAACATAATAATTTTATATGGGAATGAAATATATAGATCAAATAATATATTTATATATAATTTTTTGTGAATTGATTACATAATACAATGGTGCTGTACGTCATGGATCAAAATATTGATAAATTATTAAATGTTATATATTGATGACTTTCTCTTAAATTTGCAAGCCCAATGTGTACACTATGTTATCAGGGTTTCCGGTGGCCACTGTTTTAAATGGAAGGTTTGGTTTGACAAATTGTTGTTGAAGCACGTATGTATAGGGTCTACACACGTGTGCGTGATAGGGGACCTACGTATGATAGGGGACCTACGTGTAAACCTATACGAGTGGATGGCGCTCACTCTGTTGCCATGCACTATAGGAGTATAGCCGCTACGGCGCTAGTGGCAGTGTGTGAACCTAGGGCTAGGCCTAGCCGCAGACCTAGGCTGAGGCTAATACAAATCAGCACTCGCATGTCCTTGAATGGCTTGTCAGATTCTAAAATCTAATGCACATTTGAGTAGTTCCTCCAGCTAGTTAGTTTTCTTAGGTTCCGACACGAATATGGTTTGGAACCACCGCTGTAAATGACGAACGAACCAGTCGATATGATGAATGAATATTTATTGCATTGTTAATAAACAACTCCTACACTGGATGGCGCTCCGAGACAAAACAGGAAATGACGTTGTCGGCGGTGTGGAGACTCCCGTAGCGTAGAAAATGCATAATTGCACGAAATCGCGATAAAACTGGGCAGTTTTGGCCGCAACTGGACGCTCAGAGACATGCAGAAAATGTCTCGGACGTGTAGAAACGAGTCGAGCGGATAGCTGGGGCAAGGGAGCGATGGATCGGCAGGGTGAGTTGGCTGTCCTGATTCCGGGTGAAATTAGAATGCTCTGCACTGAACGACTTCCAGCAGAACCGGCGTTTCCGCTGTCATGTTAACTCGCAGCTCGTGGGTTCTGTGTGCTCCCCTGAGCTGACAGTGGACAACGCAGAATTATTAGTCATGTCATTTGTCTAACGTTAATTACTGCTCCGCGTCACGGCCAGTGGCGATATTCAATGTCGTCCGGTGCTGTCCTGTGGCTTACGTTATGCGCCCGTCCTTGTCTGTCAAACAAAATTGAAACAAGGAAGACAAAACTGCTGGTTAGCACTGGTAGTACAGTCGACGCCCGGTGACCCCTTTATGATCTCCTGTCCTTTGTATGATATGACCGTTTACGGTGTTGCAATAAACCAGGAATACATTTTTTTGACTACACATCTAATATGTTATCCACTAATACCTGCAATAATTTCTACACTACAAACACTACACTGAAAATGTTCTCCATCACTGAGGCATGTTAACATTGTTATGGCAGTCAGTCATGTCCATGCTAAGCTAGATACATGTCATATGACACATATTCCATTTTCCAAGATTCAGAGAACGTTCTGTGGTCGTAACATCAGCCATCATGATAAAATTATGTCTAGACTAGTTATTGTGAAAATTATGGGCCCAACAATGTTGACAGCAATACTGCCAAATGCATGCATGGTTATCTCGGCAAGTTTTCAATCAGTACGAAGTATGAACCAGTCAGAACCACTGACATTTCTAGGTTAGATGTACATACGTGTTAACAGAAATAATCCCTCCATCCGCACCACATACGTACCACTTCACTTGAAGCTTTCAAGCAGAGGCTGGGCACTGGGCAGCAAATTAATCCCACAGCCCCCAATACAACATTAAGGGACAGCGAAGTGTTTTAATCACATTTTTAATTCATCTACCGTTTTAATTATAATGCAAAAAGCCAATCTGGCCCACAATGCAGACCAAAAATACAAACCTATGGGACATTACCTGTAAGTAAGGGCTGCCACATTATATGGAACGAACGATTAAATTAATTTTTAATGAGTGATTATTCTAACATCATACAACTGCTTGTTCCTTATCATTTGAAAAGTTCTGTGTATAAACATACCAGATTCTCAGTCAAAAGTTAAACTGGTTAAAATCCTCTTTCATTGAATACTTTTGTAAGGACAATTATTGCAATATTGAGTTGGTGTTACTGTTAGCAGCAGTAACGCCAACGTAATTTTGTTAACAAAATTATATAGGTTTTCAAGATGGATGTGATTTTTAATTTAGCCACATTCTCTGGACATTGTTTTTGCCGTGTCTTTTTGACACAGGTTATTCAAAGTGGTTTCCTGGTGCTTATTTGGCAGGTTGTTTATAAAGAAATACGACATGTAGATTGGGTCAACTATCACAGTCATTTTGCTGCTTTACAATGATGAAACGTTGCATCCATCTAACGACTGGCCGTCTACTGCTGAAACTGCTCACTAAAGTACACCAGCACTACTAGGTGGCTAGTTCTGAATTTAAGTAGGTCTGGTAGAATGACTTCAGCGATCTGTCATGTGTGCTGTTTAGCCTCGATTAGCCAGACACTGTGAGGTGGCAGCACTTTTGAACCCTTCAAAGGCAGGCTGAGAAAGTTATGCTCTGCATTTCTGATCCTCAGAATGGCCTTATTCCACTTTTATAACTTTATTATTATATGTGTAATCGTGTTGATGAATCTAAAACAGTGATGGCTTCGGGTAGTACATAACTACAGTTAGGGTATTATATAAGCAAAGCATATATGTTTCACCATCACATCTTCTCGGTGAAGTTACGCAACCAAGCAAGAGTTGGTTAAGTGAGATTAGTACACCATCCAGTCAGCATCCATTTTTTTAAATAAAAATATTGCTAACATTAAAATGAGAAAAATTATAGACAATTTGACAAAGACTGACTGTCAGAATTTGACTGGCAGAGGCTTCAGAATAGTAATAGACTTGGACAGTGTACCGGTAATCATGTTATGTGTGCAATTGTCTCTTTCAGTTCATTGAAATGTTCACAGTTAGATAGTTAAAGCTAAATAGGGCTTTATTATGCAGGATACAATTTTTGCCAGTCTTGATAAACATGTGCATGTTATTTCACATTACCCTACAAGATGTATTTTATGACCTCAAGTAAACTACAAACACACACGTGACACCCATTTTTAAAGCACAACTGACAGCATCTATGATATTGGAAGACCTTTTGTGATCCTAATGTTTTACCCATCCACCAGTCGTCCAGAGATATTTCTGCCTATCCGCAATGGGTTTTACCTGTCTAAAAGCCGGGTGGATGTGTCTACATTAAGCTTCAAAGCTAAGCAAGTTCCTGGTCTGTGGAAATGTAATTGTAACCATGACATTGACAGTACTTAGTTAAAATGCTGGGCATCCGAGTCAGATAACTTGAGTGGAAACACAGGCAGATTGCGGGAAATTATTAAGTGTAATCCATGTTTTTCTATTGAAGTTGAACAGAACTTTTTTGCATCTGTAATAACCTAGTTGATGGTTCATTCACTAGTGTGGTTGGGCGTGACTCAGGTTAGGCCATGTTATTGCGATGTAGGCAATAGACTCGTGAATCATACTTCCCCAGTCATTGTCTCTCCCTCTCAGGAGAGTGACAGGGTACAGCCTTGGTAGAGTGGCACACACATGACACAATGAAGCCTCCCTCAAATGACATCTGTCTGTCTGTCTGGGGGTGACCAGTGTCCTAGACAGACTAGACAGTCTGTGGATTGTCTCTAATAATGTGTGTCTGAGGTGGTTAGGCACAGGTCAACCTGTGTGGCCAAAAGTAACCAGTGACCATCTTCATGACTGACAATATCTATGATTTTGGAAGGCGTTATTTTTGCTCAGGAATTATTTTTTAGTCGTCCACCACTCATCACTCATCCTCGACATTCAGTGATATTTCTACCCATTCACAACAGGTTGTTCCTGTACAACTGACGGGTGGCTGGGGCTCTACACAAAGTAAATAGCTATGGCAGTCATCATGGAACTATAACATACAAGTTCTCTGTGTAACAACCACCACCAAGGAAGGGAAGACAAACTTATAAGTAAACATACATACCCAAGGTCAACCTACCAATAGTGTGCCATTACTTGCTAGATAAAGGTCTCATTTTACTTAAATTTGCTGACCACCTGTTTTGAGTGACCAGTTTGACTATGCAATTGTGGTCATTCACAATAGATCCAAGTGTAATCATGCTGACTACAGGCTACGCCCTGTGTCAGTGGCATTGTAGTTGTACATAAGGCTATTTTGACCTCTTATTCTGCCTATGTCTTGGGGGACACTAACAACTGACTGCTCCAACTGCATGATTGAATGAAAACAAAGAGTGATTCATGATGCTTACAATGTAGTGGTCAGTGCACTGCTGACCTTTGACAGAACAGTGGCCCCCAGTGCACAGTGTTTTGGCTGACTTTGTTGCGAATCCATGGACATCATTTCTAATGATGTCCATGTGGATTAATTATTTAGGAAACTTTAAAAAAAACATTGCCATGTGTCACATGTGACATTATTGCTATGTGTCAAATGACCGAAAATTTTACCCATCCAAATAGCTTGCAGTCAACAATTGCACCACAAAAACTTGAATTCTTAGGTGTAATACTGTAGTAGCGGCATCTAAACAGTTTCTCAATTTAATATCCATCTACTGACACAATTCTTACCCCCTCTTGAGTCTTGGCCCACTCAGTCCATCCAAATGGTGACAGTATTACTATTAGGCTGCGTTGACAGTCACTTCCAATATTGATGTGGTTTTCCTGTGCTTTGTGAGAGAATTTCCAGTTTGCTGATATGTAACACCGTTCTTTTATTCACCTGTCCTTTGGGTGGGAAAACACAATTTTCGATAGGTAAACATTTGACGGGACAGGTGGAAATTTGAGGAACCTTAGCTTTTTGCTTTGCACATTTAGTCTGGATTGTGTCATGGATTGTGTCTTGGGTTGTGTCTTGGGTTGTGTCTTGGGTTGTGTCTTGGGTTGTGTCTTGGACACATGTTTACTGTTCAGTTTACATCTATGTAGTTACCAGATCTCAGTTGATTGATTGATTGAGTTTATTATTTTGGTAAAAGTATATACATGACAATTAAATTAAACAATTGAAAATATGTGTCATAGTGATGACAAACTTATCTAATTATTTCTTTTAAATACTACTATACCATCCACTACACCATCTGATGGTAAACGTGAGTTCATTTAGTCATGCTAGCATCGATGCACAGTGTTGAAAATCAGCTGAGACAATGAATGTTGTGTATTTTGTATTTTGTGATGAAACTTTTATCATTCTTACATTTAAGAAATTTCTTTTGCATCAAAGTGGACACGTGAAATCAGTTAATGTTTTTTTCTTTGGTTGGGAGACCCATAGTCTAGCCACAGTCTGTGAGAACTAGATTGAACCTCTGAGGTTGGTCTTTTGTACATACACTGTACTTACCATACATGTGGTTTGGATGAGCCAGAAGCCAATTCTTCTTCTTCCTAACTGCCCCAACCTGACTCAAGACACATTGTGACCTCAAGGTCCACCCTCTGTCTAGCTCCTGCCCTCTAGATCACGTCAAGATGTGACAGCTATGGCAGAGAACAGTTTTCTGGGTCAGGTAAAAATATTAAAACTTGTAGATTAGATAATGTGGCATTTGCGGAGAGCATTTTAGGTCAGGTCAAAATAGGACATCTATAGTGAACTGTTTTCTTGATCTGACTCAGTTTAAAATGTGACATCTGTAGTAAAATTGTATACTAGGTCAGATAAAAATGTGACATGTTGTAAGAATTGTTTCCTAAATAATAATAACAACAATATAAGTACTTATACAGTTCCCAATCAACTAAAAACTGTTCTGAAGTGGTTTACAAACACACTCATTGTAGTGGAATTATACATAGGAAAGACTAACTAAGAAATAAAAATGTAAAAAAATATAGAATTATTTTAAATGTAGTTCCTAAAACAATTAAAAATATAAATCATTAGAATATTTTTTAAACAAATACATATACCAGGACATTCTCTAAAAATGCTTTAAATACTGGTAATCAGATCAGGTACAAATTTGACATCTGCGGTCAGAATAAATTTATAGCTCAGATTAAAATGAGACCTTTAGTGAAACGTTCTCCTAATTTAGGTAATTAATACTATGAGATTGCTGAAGAACAATTTAGGTCAGGTCAAAATCTATACATCAGTGGTGAGAAATGTGTAGTGTTCTCAGTGTTCTGACTCGTACACAGGAGGTCAGGTCAAACTGGTGGGAACTGTGTCTAGTTCAGACACCTGACAGGACATGCTGACAGGATGTGCTGACAGGACATGCTGACAGCATGACAGATGGGGGAGTCTACTGGCAGAAATAACTGGCCAAGATGCTGTGGATCCAGCTGGACCCAGTGAGAGCTGTGGTCAACTACAGCACTGACCACTGATTACTACAGCACTGACCACTTACTACTACAGCACTGACTACTGACTACTACAACACTGACCACTGACTACTACAACACTGACCACTGACTACTACAACACTGACTACTACAACACTGACCACTGACTACTACAGCACTAACCACTGACTACTACAACACTGACCACTGACTACTACAACACTGACCACTGACTACTACAGCACTGACCACTGACTACTACAACACTGACCACTGACTACTACAGCACTGACCACTGACTACTACAGCACTGACCAGTGACTACTACAGCACTGACCACTGACTACTACAGCACTGACCACTGACTACTACAACACTGACCACTGACTACTATAGCACTGACCACTGACTACTATAGCACTGACCACTGACTACTACAACACTGACCACTGACTACTATAGCACTGACCACTGACTACTATAGCACTGACCACTGACTACTACAGCACTGACCACTGGCTACTACAGCACTGACCACTGACTACTACAGTACTGACCACTACAGCACTGACCACTGACTACTACAGCACTGACCAATGACTACTACAGCACTGACCAATGACTACTACAACACTGACCACTGACTACTATAGCACTGACCACTGACTACTACAGCACTGACCACTGACTACTACAGCACTGACCACTGACTACTATATAGCACTGACTACTGACTACTACAGCACTGACCACTGACTACTACAACACTGACCACTGACTACTACAGCACTGACCACTGACTACTACAGCACTGACCACTGACTACTACAACACTGACCACTGACTACTATAGCACTGAAAACTGACTACTATAGCACTGACCACTGACTACTAGAGCACTGACCACTGGCTACTACAGCACTGACCACTGACTACTACAGCACTGACCACTACAGCACTGACCACTGACTACTACAACACTGACCACTGACTACTACAACACTGACCACTGACTACTACAACACTGACCACTGACTACTACAACACTGACCACTAATTACTATAGCACTGACCACTGACTACTACAGCACTGACCACTGACTACTACAACACTGACCACTGACTATTACAGCACTAACCACTGACTACTACAGCACTGACCACTGACTACTACAACACTGACCACTGACCACTACAGCACTGACCACTGTCCTGCAGGCCTAGCCTTCCTCACAGTGACAGTGTCACTCTGGGGGACACATTCAGTACACCCCCTGCTACTGTGTCCCCTTCAAATTAACCCCAATAACCTGCCTAATGACCTGTTTTTTATCAGCCTGAGTGTGCCCAGTGGGTGGCTGATGGGACCAACAGGTTGTTTGGATGAGGATTGATATGAAGATAACCCATCTCTCTCACTGGCTGTGTCAACATATGCCTTGTAGTACAATCAATACAGAGCCAGAGGCCTGCTGTAGTCACTGCATACCCTGGACTACATCAATACTTCAGTGTCATCAATGTCTTCTAATGACCAGCTTCATCCTGATATGCCAGACCTGTCATATCACAGGCATTTCCCATAGTGCAAGCAGTTGCCTTTATGGGATATTAGAAGATGGTGGTTATTTAAGGGTCTGGTCTTGTGCTGAGAGCGGGGAATGGCAGAGACCTCTACTTAAACCTGTTGTGTTCAGAACATGTTTGTGTGTATATGGTGCATACTGCATGTCTGCATATAGTATAAACCTCAAACTGCCAGAACCGGATTTCATAGCCAATTTGTTAATTATCCAGATTGTTTTGCCCATGTTGGGATTTTAGATTTGACAAACTTTGCTGAGCAACATATATGAATACATTTTGATTTATTTGTGTGAAAGTTTCCATGGCTTATTTAATGCTTTATGGACTTCTACATTAATAAAAAAATAAAGTGCCGGTTAATGCAATTTGCAGTGAGCCATTATCCATGTCTATTACTGCCACAGGATCGCGGGAACAAAGGGAATTTGGTTGATTTTCTTCGATGTAATTCGACATGATGCTCCAGGGATGCCTGTCCAGTGTGGATGATGCATTCATCTGTTGTATGTGTGAAACCTGTGCTCACTCCTTGTACTAATGGAGCAGGCATATTTCTATCTAGAGACCCGTCCACCTATCGTTTGGATGGGTGAAGTTCGTTTTGGATGGGTAAAAATTGACAATGGACGGGTAAAAATTTAAGGTGGCAAAAAGTTTACTGGGCTGAGTTCCAGGACATTTTTGGAATGGTCAAAGTGTTATCAGTACCCACAGTTGGCATATCTGCTTTTGTAAAATTAATAATGGGATCTTCAGTTTAGTATAGACGTGTGTGTGTGTGTGTGCGTGCGTGCGTGCATACGTGCGTGCGTGTGTGTGTGTGTGTATATATATATATACACACACACACACATATATATATATATATATATTTGTGATCTCATCATGCAACTAGACTTAGACTGATGGCAAGTCTGTCACACACAAACTGGCATGAGATAAAAATAACAGAGAAAGTCATATCTTGTTGAAATTTCTCAAAATAAACTTTGCAAATGTTCAAAATGTGTGTTCAGCTTAATTATCGCAACAATATGTTATATTTGAAAAACAGCAGACACACACACACACACTATGTATATATATATATATATATATATATATATATATATATATATATATATATATATATATATATATATATATATATATATATATATATATATATATATATATATATATATATGTGTGTGTCTGCTGTCTTTAGAATATAACATATTGTTATGTCAGTGATAATTAAGCTGTTTTGAACATTTTCAAAGTTTTTTGAGAAATTTAAATGAGTTAAGCCTTTCTCTGTTATTTTTATCTGATGCCAGTTTGTGCTTGACAGTCTTGCCATCAGTCTAAGTCTAGTTGCATGATGAGATCACAAATCTGTCACGATCAGATTGGATTGAAATGGCAGTAACCAACTTTGTTGTGTGAGATGATGAGGCCATCTGGTGTTCCCCACAATCACTAGGGTGCTGTCATCGGAGGAAATGGCAGGATCAGGGCACTGAGATATTTTGGATAACAGAAGGACAGGAAACCTTTGAAAAATTGCTTAACCTCAATGTATAGGTGTGTGTTTAAAAAGAGTTTTGGGAGACGTAAAGGGTTTTTTAATTAAAAAATTACATTTATCTTGAAAAACGTACCCCTTTATCTTGTACAATTCCTAAAAATACTAAAGTGGCTCGACCACTACTTGCAGTGCCATCTGGTGGATAATCTGATTGTACAAATATACATGTTTGAACATCATTAGGTACTTAAGCCTTAAACAACAACAGTTGTCATTTTTAGAATTTGTTCTGTATTTTTAACCAGTAAAGTTAGGTTGTTTCTGTTGTAACTTCATTTATAATTATACTATTGTAGTAATGTTAATTGGTAGTTTGATTTTGTGGCATTCATTGAAGCTACTAAACATCTACATAGATCTATATCTTGTAGAAATGGTATGAGCTGTTAAACAAGGAATAGATTACGTCACTCTGTCTGTCGTGTGCCACTGTGTCTGTCACAGACTCTGTCACATGTCACTGTGTCTGTTACATGTAACTGTTTCTGTCATATGGCACTGTGTCTGTCACATGCTCTGTCACGTGGCACTGTGTCTGTCATATGCTCTGTCACATGGCACTGTGTTTCTGTCACAGACTCTGTCACATGTCACTGTTTCTGTTACATGTAACTGTCTATCACATGGCACTATGTCTGTCACATGGCACTACATCAGTAGTATGTCTGTCACATGCTCTGTCATATGGCACTGTGTCTGTCACAGACTCTGTCACATGGCGCTCTGTGTCAGACATAGATTACACCATGTGGCACTCTGTCTGTCACAGACTGTCATGTGGCATTGTGTCTGTCACATACGTGGCACAGTGTCTGTTACAGACCTGTTACATGGCACTCTTGTGTCTGTCACAGACTGTGTCACGTGGCACTCTATCTCATGACACTCCATCAAGTGTCACTCGGACTCACTCAGTCACGTGTCACTCCCGTCATGTGGCACTCCATCTTTGACACACTTGACATTTTTGGCTTCATTAAGACTAAGAACCCACCAGTCTACAAGGCTTCAGTCCATAATTCTCCTGTTGTTTCTTGGAATGCAGCCAATGCTGTCACCTGCAAAGTGACATAAATTATTTTCTATAATAAAACCACAAAGGTTCTGGTGACAGTTGTAACTCGCTGGTTTGTTAACGTCCCTGTTTAGTACCACATGATAAATGGACGATGTTCTAATTGGCTAACGTACGATTGATATCAATCCGTAGAAGCACTGCATGGTTTGGGGAATTGGTTTGATGTTCAGTATTGGTTTTGTGAAATCATTCAGTGGTCGATCACTGGTTGATTGAATGATCTGTTTGTAGGTGAGCATTGTAAAAAGTGTGACCACTAGGTGGCAATACTAGAGCGTCTTTTTCACAAAACTGAAACAGGTTTTCATTAGTTGTGACCCGCCACACCAAAATGAGACACTTCTCGCTGGAGCTTATAACGATATACGAGCCAAAACATGATGACACTCATTTATTTTCAAAAATCACTTTCCAGCGGCAATCGTTTAACATATGTAAGTTGTTTAAATATCAAGACTAATGTTTAAGTGTGTTTATCTGGGTGTGTTTTGACAACTATCAAACATCGTTTAATGAGTGTGATTGTTTTAGACACGAACAATTACCCACTTTCTCTTCAAGAATAATCCTAGTAAATTGTCTGTGATGGTGCTATGTTTGGTACCCCCGGAAAGCTGGATTTCTATTCTAAACACTGACAGCATTTTCATTAAACACTTTCCATAAATTTGCATGTTAATGGAGCTTTTGTAAAGGCTAAGCGTCACCTCGTGACCAAAAATCAGTTCTCTGATTGGCCAGCTGTTATTTATGGCTCATCAAATCAACTTCCGGTCTTTTGTACGCGCATTTTCCCTTGATAATTCAATGTTAAAACAAACGATTTCAGTCTTATTATATGAATTTAAGCAAGAAGAACATTGTCTTTTATCTTCTAAATGAAACTGCTCGCTGTGGCCTCAGCGATACGAGTCTTAGATATGTAGCAATCGAGTATTTCATGCTTGACTGTGACGGGGTATTTTTGGTAGTTTAGTTTTACCAACTAGCACTACGCTAAAATCCGGCAGTGATACCTGATTTCTCTCACCACTAAAGATACAGTACATAAAGCAATCTAATATAAAGATTATTTTAATAATAATGTAATGAGTGTTTAATGTATTGACTGGCTTGTCTGCATTATGAAAATGCACTGCGTAAAACTTTCAAATACGCCAACTGCTATTACATCCTATGTTTGCATCTGACCTGTCACTCTCGTCTCAGACTCGATGTGATGATCATACCTGCCTATAAAGTGTTGTATTGGTGCTGATCATACTAAATTTTAAATATGGGTTTTAGGCTTCAAGCATAGATATACACTATCATAATTATTGTGTATTTAAACTAATCCATCTGGAGTAAAACGTGTCTGCAAGAAGTGAAATCTTCACAAATAAAGGAGTGAAAACTTTAAAGGCATTTTTCTCAGATTAGTACATTTTGCATTTTCGACCTTCAAATAAAGTATCTCTGGAAATATTGTGACTATAAATAAAATTGAGGTATCATTATTTCCGTCTGAATCTGCTCTCTACATAATTCCTCAAAACGCCCTACAATTATTTTCGAGAAGCGTCTCATTTTGGTGTGGCGTGGAGGGTTACATTGGAGGGTCACATTTGGTGGCCACACATTATTATTTACTCAACAAAATATTTTGTATAATCCAAACGGACATCGGTTGTAAGATTAGAATTGACTAATTGTTGAGGTACCTGTATCAGCCAGTCATTGGTTATGGCAGCAGTGCATGCTGGGTAGTGGTTGTTGAAGTTGGTTGTGTTGTGTGTTTCAGAAGATGATGAGGTCCTACAGATCCCCCTGTGGAAGTCTTACTGTGAGTGGCCCCTTTCTCGCACTACGGCTAGTATAGATTTAGATTTTATTAAAAAAATCTGGATGTTAGGGTTCTTGGGGTTCACAAATTCTGAACAGTTTCAGTGCGGGTGACTGCCATTTTCATAGCAGTACCCAGTCCTCTTGGGTCACTTGGCTAGTTTGAGTGTACAACTGTTTCTGGCGTGGCTGTTTCTTCTATTACATGCCATGTAACATTGGTGTAATGAATGTGCTTGTTGGTGTTGGGTCTAAATTCAGATGATAATGTATGTTCTAATGTGAAAAGGGGAGACAAGGTAGGATAATATTTACTCAGTTTAAGAGAGAGGAAATTCTGCTTTTTCATTACATGGGGATGTAACTGTCAAAGGGGACATGTCTGGTGAAGTGGCACATGGTTCATCAGCATGTCATGTGTGTTCAAATGGTATCGCTACTTGTGCAATTTATCGTTTGACATCCATTGTTGGTTGATATAAATTATAATTTACCCACTCACTACATTATGACACTATTTGACTGTGAAATGATGACATGCACGTGGTGTTAGGCTGTAGCCGCCTGGCACAGTGTGTGGCAGCCGTGTCAGGAAAAAGTTTAATTGCAAGATGTGCTGATGTGGCCGTCATGTAAAATGTCATGTAATTATTTCTGACTGGGACTGAATCTTGTTTGCAGTATATCACTTGCAGCAAAAAGCACCAAAGCCAAAGAGAATTGTCTGCCAAAGAGAGGTAGGAACATGACACCATATGGACACAGTGTCTTAACATCACTAATAACTTTATTTCCATTTTGAAAAATAACTGTTGTCCGTGTGTGTAATTTGAATAATAAAATAGGTGTCACCTACAATATATTATATATATATACATGTTTATATATACATATGTATATATATATATATATATATATATATATATATATATATGTATATATATATGTATATATATATGTATATATATATATATATATATATATATATATATATATATTGTAGGTGACACCTATTTGATTATTCAGATTACACACACGGACAACATTTATTTGACAAAATGAAAATAAAATTGCAATTTTGAACTTTCATTTCTGATCGATTTGCCAATCCAAATATTCATTGATCATACAGGCACTGATGATCATACTGAATGAGGCAACATGGCAAAAGAAGATGCGCTGCCACTGTGCAGTAGACAAACCCAGTAATGTGTTGTTGTTTAATGAATGGCTTATTGTGACTGGGTCTCTGTCTACAATGGCTGCACGTGAAAGTCTCAACATTGGATTTTGGCCTGTCAAGTTCACAAGTTGACAGAATTTGACACACTGGGAAAATGGCTTGTCCACTACAAGCCGTTTTGTCAACTTATAAACACACTTCAGTGCTTGTGTAGCCAGCATCACACTGCGTTACTTTGTTAGCTGTCTGTGCCAAGTTCATCCATCTCTTGTGTCATACTCGGTGTTGTCATTTATAATGAGGTGCCCACTGAAGGGTACTTTCCAGTGTTAGCCCTCATAATGGTATCTGCCAAGATTGTTTATTAATACTTGTTT
The DNA here is from genome assembly GCA_964017155.1 of Oasisia sp. SBJ-2009. NCBI lineage: Eukaryota > Metazoa > Annelida > Polychaeta > Sabellida > Siboglinidae > Oasisia > Oasisia sp. SBJ-2009. The sequence continues at coordinate 43,262,592 of OZ024855.1, forward strand.
TTCTAAATTCAATAGCCTTCTGTAATTCTAATAGTGTTGTAATTTGTAAAAATTGGCACAATTTGAATTTAAGAAACAATGTTACACAAATATATTTAGTAAGTCAGTTTCTCAAGATTGATAACTATTGTTATATGCTGGTATATATATATACTAGAGTAATGGTTAATTATAATTTCCTTTTGCAGATTCCCAATCGACCGCCGTACTATGGCCGGGGGTAAGTTTTGTTTTGTTTCTGTAATCTCACTGTGGATACATGATGGTACATTTCTAATACTTACACCGTTACATGCACGCACGAATACACACACAGATTATATATATAATATATATATATATATATATATACATGTATATATATATATATATATATAAATACTACTTCTACTAGTACATTTTACTCCGGATAAAAGGGATTTCAACACAACAATTACTCTCGTTTTGGAATGATTTTTGTCATTGACCTAAGTAGCAGATTAATGATCAATAAAACCTGTGCCAGTGTTAAAATTGCCTGGTATTGCATGTCCATGATATCACTATAAAATGTAAAAAAAATAATACTTATACTGATGTTAAATACAAAAAAATTATCTGCCATCAAACTCACTTGTAATAGTTTCTGAAGTGTTCTGCAGTCATCCTTTCTGTTGCTGTTCTCATGTAATGGTTTGGCTGTAACATGACCATTGGTGTAATCTATTACTGTTTACAAGGACCAAATATAAATGTTTGTGATGAGTTAAATGCTGTCTTGTGTGCTAGGTATCATGGTGCCATATCACGGGAAAATGCGGATTTCCTGCTGACAATTGGGGGTGAGGGTAGCTACTTGATACGGGAGAGTCTGCGTGCCCCTGGTCAGTTCACCCTGGCCATCAGGTGGGTCACTCACCCTTTACACCATGTCTCTTTACACGTCATCTCTACATCACATCTCTTTACACCGCATCTCTTTACACCATATCTCTGTTACCACATCTCATTTTACACGATGTCTTACATGACATGTCTTTTACATCAGTTCTCTTTAGACAATACATTTTTACATTGCATCTCTTTATACCAAGTCTCATTTTACGCTGTATGACTTGTATCTCTTTTTACACTATATCTCGTTTTATGCTACATCTCTTTACACCACCTCTACACCATATACATCTCCGTTTACACCAGATCTATTTACACCGCCTTGTAATAAGATGCTGCCACCTTCCTCACCAGTGCAAACTCAAAGATTTCTAATATAAACTAAGAGCCATTCAACAGATTCACTTAAAATGATATAGTACCCAATGACCCAGTAGATGGCACCACATACATGGGCAAGTTCAGAGTTATGGCTGTGGCAGTTTACACACAAAATTGTGATGAAAATAATTAGTATTTTTATCGATTAATGAAAACGTTATGGACCATATGAAACAAAGTAGAGTGCGCAAATTTCAGATTGGTGACATATGGCCTATTTCTCCTTTATTAATTTCCTCATCTGAAGATTTTTGTCAACAGTTGCCAATATAGATCTGTAATACAACATTCTCATGGAATGACCCCAGACTCTGTTGGCTGACCTTATAAGGCGTAACTTTTCTTTGTATACCGTATATGTGTGTATTAACAGTGTTGTTAAATATCTACATTGTTTTGCCTTCAAATCCTAGCCAGGTCTGACATGGAAATATCTTGCAATGCGCCACCATTGTAAGCAGTGTTTCAGGAGGTTTCTCGTGTTACAGCTGTACAATTTGCCTTGTTTCCATGTTTCAGATTTGAGGGTATCACAAAGAACTTCAAGCTGTACTACGACGGCCAACACTACGTGGGGGAGAAGCGCTTTGACACGGTGCAGGACCTGGTGGCTGATGGCCTCATCACCTTCTACCTGGAGTCTAAGGCGGCCGACTACATAGCCGCGCTGTCGAGCCAATCAAACTACGCAGAATCACCCTACGTTGCATACAACACGCACAAGAAATGCTGTCTGGTTCCACGTTCAAAGTCAGGTGGCAGCACTGGGGTATCGCGGTCGCGAAATCCGAGCTCCGGTTCCGGTGGGTCGCTAGGCAACAGGGCCAGTCTACCAGTCGAAGGTCGCGTGTCGAAGTTCTCCGATTCAAGACACAACGTCACTATCGTCAGCGCCCCTGCCACAATCATTACCCCGGCGTTGTCTCAAACTGTGCTGGAACAGCCAGCAGAGGGCAGCACCGTGATACCGGACGGATGCGTAAGTCACGGGACAAACACCGACGGACCCGTGAGTCGACACTTCCTCTATTGTTGCTTGTCTGTGCATGTGTCTTCAGTTCGGTTACGTGAGCTTACTCTTTGAGCGCAGGTGGAGCAAATGTCTGTGTGATTCTATGTGTTTTGGCTGATGAGGTGAATTGTTAGATCAAAAGGTAGAGAGAGATTTTAGTCATTTGTCATTTATTTGACGTTATGAGAATTTGTTTAGGAAATAGTATTTTTCACTTAATGTTGTGCTACCCTCTTCCAAAATTGCCTCTCAGGCAAAGTCCAGTTTTGGTTTCTTCAGTCATTTGGACACATTTTGAGTTGTAAAATTAAAGATGTGCATTTTGTAAAGATTTGCCGGAGTAGAATATGAAAATTGTACAAATATTTCTGGCCCACATGTCCTTACATTCTGCCTCATCAAAAGGGTAGAATAATTTTTGAAATGCACTAAATGCAACAGCTAAGCAACTCGAGAATCATTTTGTACAGGGATTATCTTCAATTAATAAAACTTACTATTTTATACCCTAATTATATACATACATTTTTGTTTAGTAAAAGACTGTTTCTTGCCTGCAGTTTAGGGTGTTTCTCAGATTTTAAGCTGAGAACAAATTTTATGCAACAATTTCACCCAATTATTACTTGTAACCAGAAAATAGTTTAAAATGTAAACTTCCATGATGCCGTCCTACATGCATTTGTCCTGTTAGTGAAACATTGGTGCTTCGACGAATGTTTCAGTACACATTTCTTTATGTACAACAGCTTCAGTGTTTGCTTCATGGTGATTCGTTCTCTTCCTGAAATGACTAACATTAAGGTTAATCATTTCACCATTTGCCACCAGCATAATTCTGATGAGTTGTCGCATTTTATTTTCACTTTTTCATTTCTGTCAAATTATGTCGGTTTTTGCAGCTTCACTTATTGCTTGCTCCTGGGCATTGCATTGTGGGAATGTTTACTCACTTCTGTTGGGTCTAAAAATTCAGGATTTTTGTGTAATATTTGTTTATTGAATATACTGCACCTTAGCATAGCAGCCATTGACTCTATGAATATGTTGATAATTCTTTTAACTGGCAGATCTTTCAAAAAAAAGATTTTCGAAACATTCAATTTGGACTATGTTTTCATTAGCTGTAAGACTGTAAAACACCTGAGTACATATTACAGATCATGCTGAATTTAACAATTCAGTTTTATAATTAGTCTAATGTTGGTCATAAACCACTAGTCATTTTAAGAACATGGATTTTACGGCCATACTCAGACATTTCCAAATCCAAATTGCCATGTAATGGTTTATTTGGCACTGAGCTATAACTTGGCACACAAGAGTACGTACAGTTAAAGTTGCAAGATATCCCAACTATAACAGTTTCCCTTTAGAACAGTGTACCTATGTAAGAAGTTGTAATTGTCAGTGTTGTGTTGGGTGCAAATGCATGTAAATTGTGACAATCTTAATTGACCAACACAGATATTGTTCTCACTGGGTGGTCTGCCAAACTGTTTGTCTCAGTGGACTTGCACTTTCATGGGAGATTTCTGAGGAATGTAACATTTGATAGGAATAAACTATATTTTACACATGGACTCCAAAAATGTCCATAACATTGATGGATGGTGATTACCCCGGTATTTGTGAGAAAAAACAAACGATTTCACGTATACAAATATTCTTTATTAAGAAATAAGAGAATTTGTGCAAATTTCAAGTGAGAGGAAACAGACGTGGCTGCCCCGTAGAGAACACATGTGTTGACCTTGACCCAACTGCTTTGTTCTGTCACATGGTGCAGCTTGTCTCTGTTTGTGTCAAACTTTGCCCGTCTCTTCGGTTCTCTGCTTCTCGTACACTTGGCCGCCGCCATTTCCGTTGCAGAGAAGAAAGTCGTCGACCTCGTCCGTGCCAGAGCTGCCATCTGGTGACAGGGCCACGGCAGTGACGGTGCCGACGCCCCAATTGCCTCCGCGCGTATTGGATTACAAAAAGCCGCACAGTTTTAAAGTTGGTTTCGCTGCTTGTTGGTGTCCCTCGGTGCATGCTAACCCACTCTCGCTGTTGCTCCGCATTCAGTGCATGTCGTAGGAAACTGCTAAAACATTTTAATATAGAATTATTTTAGTACTGTGTGAATTGTACTGTATCGGCAAATGTGTATGTTATTGAATACATGAATCACTGTAAGTTATGAAACTTCATAAGTTACCTTTCAGGTAATGGGCAAAGTAATTTTTTAAGGAAATTCTCTAATTAGGTCTCGTATGTTGTTATATGTATCTCTAAGTAATATGATAGTTATAAAATATCTACAGTGACATAATTTAGTTGGTTTGTAGAAAATTTATGTATCATTCAAATGTGTTATTATTGATGCAGTTCAATATTATGAGCAACTCTTCGCTGCTGTCTATACTTTCTATGCAGAGTGCAGGCCCATGAATAGTGTGAATACATTATATATAGTTGTGGTAAACCTTAGTATGAATCTTATAAAATATTCGTAATATAATGTGATATTTCTGAGATAAATTTGCTGATTATTGGTGATATTTAATTTACACATACAGCCATAATGATATTGTTTGTTAGCACAACTTGTGGTCTAAAACATAATTGCTTCAACAACATTTCTGCACGCATTTGGAAACGTAGTACCTGAATAATTCAATCAAATGATAGCGAAACATTCGCTAAGGAGTTTGTTTGGATATGTTACTGAACTGGAGGGTGGTGGGTGGTAGTTATGGTGTGATGCAATGCCACACGATGGCGCCACTAGGTCACTTCTGCCGTTGCACGAGCATGTGATAAGACACACAGTAACCACTAACGCTGCCTAACCCACTGCTCTATACAACGCTTGCCATTGCAGATGCTTGAGGAGCCCGACCTGTTCCCCCCGTGCCAGCCAGTGGACTCTTCCACATCCTCCCCACCCCTCAACATGCATGTTGTTGTGTCGGCGGCATCGGAACACGACAAAGCCGTGCCGCATAACTTCAAAGCGAGCAGCGTGACGTGGTGCACGGACTACTTGCAAGTTATGGGTTGCGAGAAACCGCATAACTTCAAGGTAATGCCACGCACGGGCGGCTGGCACGGTCGCCATGGCAACATGTCGTTTGTTGTCGCTGTTTACGTCTGTTTATGTCACGATATCAATTGTGCCTTTTTTAGGGTTTTCGTATTTAAAAAAAAAATCACATGGAGGTAACTTTTGTAGGCAAGTGGATCATAGTTACAACTTGTTCCAAAGTTAACTGACACTACGGCCTACACCACACCACGGAGTGACACTACGGCCTACAGCACACCATGGAGTGACACTACGGCCTACACCACACCACGGAGTGACACTACGGCCTACAGCACACCATGGAGTGACACTACGGCCTACATCACACCATGGAGTGACACTGCAGTCTACATCACACCATGGAGTGACACTACGGCCTACATCACACCATGGAGTGACACTACAGCCTACATCACACCATGGAGTGACACTACAGCCTACATCACACCATGGAGTGACACTACGGCCTACACCACACCACGGAGTGACACTACAGCCTACATCACACCATGGAGTGACACTACAGCCTACATCACACCATGGAGTGACACTACAGCCTACATCACACCATGGAGTGACACTACAACCTACATGGTCCCATGTACAATGTGTCGTATACAGAACCATGGAGTGAAACTATGGTCTACACAGACCCATGGAGTGACATTAAGACCAACACAGACCTATGGAGTGACATCTCAAAAAGCCTACACAGACCCATGGAGTGAAACTACGGTCTTACACTAAGCCATGGAGTAACACTATGGCCTACACAGAGCCATGGAGTGACAATATGGCCTACACAGACCCATGGAGTGACAATATGGCCTTCACAGACCCACGGAGTGACAATATGGCCTACACAGACCCATGGAGTGACATTATGGCCTACACAGACCAGAGCTGTAACAAGTACATTTATTTTGTACTTGAGTAAAAGTAAAAGTAACCCTAGAAAAAGCTACTCAAGTAAAGGTAAAAGTACTTCTAGAAAAATGTGCAGCCAACTGTCGTGAATCAAACAAAATATTCACGATTATAATTTAGTGTGTACACCAAACATATATAAATTGTTTGGTATTTTTGTTTTTTATGCATAAAATATAATTAATACTATGAATTATAATTATGCAAACAAAACTGCTTAGATCAACTAGACCTACAAGCTATAAATGCACCATGCTTTATTAATAATAGGCCCACAGCAACCATCGTATTCATAAGTTGAACTAGTAGTAATTCAGGTTGTCATAGGGGTATTATGGACGTGTGATGAACGTTATATTGTGTTACTTGAAGGAAGCATTTGGTCTAGGTAAATGGTTATAATAACGTGTCTTTTAAAATATATCTTCATTTATAATAATTACTAATTAAAATACTTTAGTTAAATTAAACAGTTACACACTGATCTATAATAAAAATAGATTATATCATTATAAAGATGTGGTTCCACAAGACCGGCAGGTTTGCGGTGGGTGATAACGGGAGCCTTCGATATCTACAGCATGTCCACTTCACAGTGAACATCTGTAGCTAATAAACTGTGACAACAATATGCAAGACACAAGAGGACAAGTGAAGCAGCTGTTTTTCATGTTTACTGAGACCTGAGGTTATTTAAACCAAGGCTTTAAATAACCTCAGGTCCAACGCCATTCATGGGCATTGTTGTCTTAGAGGCCCAGTCAGGAAAGGAAGTCTTGCACTGCAGTTGTGACACCCAGTTCAGGCACAGCAGCTTCAGTGCCAGATCCCAGATTGCAATTATCTCATTGGCTTCATCAGGTGACAAAGCAAATAATTTGTTCAACTGATGTAGAAATTTTGCCAGTCCAGGACACTTAACATGTCTGTTTGTTGTACGTTCCGGCTGATATTTGTAAATAAATCTATGCTAACTGTAAGCATTGCGTTGCTTCCGACGCAGATCATTCGCGGAACTTTTAGGACATTTGCCAATTTAACAAAGAAATTATGAGTACTTCACTACATTTAGAAAAAGTACATATATTTGTACTTCGTTACAAGTAAAAGTACTTCCAAATAAATGTACTTCGTTACTCAAGAAAAGTAAACTTTTCTACTTAAGTAAAGTAACGAAGTAAAAGTACTTCGTTACATTACGGCTCTGACACAGACCCACAGAGTGACAATATGGCCTACACAGACCCATGGAGTGACAATATGGCCTACACAGACCCATGGAGTGGCAATATAGCCTACACAGACCCATGGAGTGACATATGGCCTACAGACCCATGGAGTGACAATATGGCCTACACAGACCCATGGAGTGACATATGGCCTACACAGACCCATGAAGTGACAATATGGCATACACAGACCCATGTAGTGACATATGGCGTACACAGACCCATGGAGTGACAATATGGCCTACACAGACCCATGGAGTGGCAATATAGCCTACACAGACCCATGGAGTGACATATGGCCTACAGACCAATGGAGTGACAATATGGCCTACACAGACCCATGGAGTGACATATGGCCTACACAGACCCATGAAGTGACAATATGGCATACACAGACCCATGTAGTGACATATGGCGTACACAGACCCATGGAGTGACAATATGGCGTACACAGACCCATGGAGTGGCAATATAGCCTACACAGACCCATGGAGTGACAATATGGCCTACACAGACCCATGGAGTGACACTACAGTACAGTGCTATAGAGAATTTTAGAGATCCATATCAAGAGCAGCATTCATCATCACAGCATTGTATGGAACTCGTGGCGCCACCTGGGATTACTTGACAACTGAAAAGTAGCTGATTCTAAATGTAACAACTTTTGTGTTCTTGAAATGCACCATAGCTGATGAGTCAGAAGGCAGTGGGTCAAGGAAGCGAGTGGATTTCCATTTGTATCAAATTCATATTAAACTCTGGATTAAACTGTATTCCTCACCAACAAAGTGACCAGATTTATATCTCTAGTTGCGATGTTGTCGTGTCACCTTCACACTGCTGTGTATGGCGCGGTACATGCCACAGTCTCTGTGAGACCACAGTCTCTGTGAGACCACAGTCTCTGTGAGACCACAGTCTCTGTGAGACCACAGTCTCTGTGAGACCACAGTCTCTGTGAGACCACAGTCTCTGTGAGACCACAGTCTCTGTGAGACCACAGTCTCTGTGAGACCACAGTCTCTGTGAGACCACAGTCTCTGTGAGACCACAGTCTCTGTGAGACCACAGTCTCTGTGAGACACGCCTCAGATGAACCACTGCTAGTTTCAATAAGATACAATTATAATACAATTTGGTCACGCTTACAGCTTCTACAATGTTGTGTCACCTTATCTTGTATGTTCTCATGTGTCAACGTTGTCATGTGTCACTGTCATTGTGTGTCACTGTCAGCCTTGTCATGTGTCACTGCCACTGTGGTGATACGGTACTGTCATGTGTCACTGTCATATGTGTTAATGAAAACTCCACCTAAACTGAGTAACGAAGCATTGTTACGTAGCATTGTTATGCTAAATATTTCATCAAGATTCATTGCTACAATTCTAAGCTGACTCAGTGGATCTTTGTATTGTCACATTTGCTATAGTCTAGTGTCGCTTATATGCATATTGGCAGACCTAACAGCGTAGTTTGTACTAACACAACTGCTTGTGGTAATAGAACATCTTGGTGCAGACTGCGGGAATCTTGCTGCATCTCTAGTCAGGTGGACCACCTCACGTGCCTTTCAAGCCTCGCCCTTGTCTCAACAAACACCTAGTACAGTGCTCTGTCGCTATTCACAGGCCACGTACACGTAACCCTCCTGTAATGTATGTGTTTTTAAATCTCTATTTTGACTTTTTGAAATTTTGTATAAATATGCCTTTGTGTCTCCCATGTTAGAAAACTTAAATTATTTTACACAGCATATTGCCAGTGGTCAGCAGAAGTGTGTGAATGTGTAAACTGTAGCATGAAGAGTTGAGGACCCTGAATAGTGCGTCATCTGTGTCCTGTGTAGTTGTGCCGCCCACACATGTCCCCATCATCTGTTGCGTTAACACAGCCAGTTATTGCTGTTGTCTTCTTCTGCACATGTCACTCCAGGGTGATAGGCGTGTAAGTAGACAACACGTCCAGCATGTCTGTGTTAACACAGGGACTGGTGTGTGGACTGTAGACTGAAGACGTTTCCCGCCGTAGTCTGTTTGTGCTGTTGCTGCTGTAGACTGATTTAGCCAGTGCCAGTTCAGTAATGGATTTAAACAGATGATTCCACTGTTGTTGTGAAGGGTTTTAGGGTTGTCAACTTTTGCATGTTTATGTTTGTTTTTGTTTCCATAGCAACACACGTTTCGTGGGCCGCACTGGTGTGATTTCTGCGCCAACTTCCTGTGGGGGTTGATAGCACAAGGGGTGAAATGTCAAGGTGAGTGATTGTGTCTACACTTCCTGTGAGGGTTGATAGCACAAGGGGTGATTGAAATGTCAAGGTGGGTCATTGTATCTACATTTCCTGTGGAGGTTGATAGCACAAGGGGTGAAATGTCAAGGTGGGTCATTGTGTCTACACTTGCTATGGGGGTTGATAGCACAAGGGGTGAAATGTCAAGGTGGGTCATTGTGTCTACACTTGCCATGGGGGTTGATAGCACAAGGGGTGAAATGTCAAGGTGGGTCATTGTGTCTACACTTGCTACGGGGGTTGATGGCACAAGGGGTGAAATGTCAAGGTGGGTCATTGTGCTATGTGCCACTTGTGATTTAAGATTTACATAAAAACACACATCTGCCTTTATTGTCTGAGTTATCCTTCTCTAGAAATAGCCAAACAACTACAGGTGTATTGTACCTCTCTGTGTCCACCTGAGCCGTCAGTGTGCCTCTGTTGCCTGTAGACTGTGGGTTCAACGCCCACAAGAAGTGCTCTGAGAAGGTGCCCAACGACTGTATGCCAGACATGAAGTACGTGAAGCGAATGTTTGGAGTGGACCTGACCACACTGGTCAAGGCTCAGAACACCCTCATCCCCATTGTGGTCAACATGTGCATCCAAGAGATTGAGGCCCGAGGTGGGTCTTACACACTCATATTTGAACCTCCACCGTGCACACAGTATCATCAAACTAAGCAATGCAAGGTGTAAATTTAGCAGTCAACTGACAACATCTTGTAGGGAATCGTGTATCACTGTATATAGAGTCCCACTTGGTAAGATCACATCTATATTGTTTGAACATTATCTTAAAAGGTTGAACATTGCATAAATGTGTATTTAAACAATATCAGTTAATTAGTTAGCTGGCTATATACATTAAGCTGACAGTTAAAGGTTGTATGTCTCTAACTAAAATAAAGAAATAGTAATAAATACATATTCTAGGGTTGGGACAAATATGAACTAGAGTACTTGAGTATTGTATACGAGTGTTGAGTATGAGTGTTGGGTATGAGTGTTGAGTACGAGTGTTGAGTACGAGTGTTGAGTACGAGTGTTGTGATATGTACATATGCAAGTAATGAGTGTTACATCTCAGACCACACTCGTCAATGCTCCATCCCTGTCCTTCAGTTGAGGTCAAACAGTTCTTTATTGTTGTTGTTTTTGAGCAATGCAAAGTTGATCATGAAGATGTATAGTTGACAAGAATTCATAAATTGAGAACCACGTGTAGGTTCTCTCACAGTTGATGTTTCCTGCCCCAGGTCTTGACTCGGAGGGGTTGTACAGGGTGGCTGGGTTCCATGACGACGTTGAGGCAATCAGAATGTCATTCGACAAGGGTAGGTACACCTTAATCTACTTGTTTATAAATCATATGTATAAAGGGCATGTTTATGTTTCAGGCAATGTCACATATGTCTATCAAATAATGTGGGATACATTTATGCCATTTCAGTGCTGTGTGTTATCCTTGTTTGGCCATTCAGTGTGATTTAATGCACGTAGCTTTCTGATATCCCCAGAACAATTAATTAATTAATTAGGACAAAAGTAAATTCAGTGCAATTTAGTTTGCCAAAAAATACCATGCCTGATGATATGACTTAGTTATGTTCAGAATACTGCTGTTATGGCTGAGCATAGCTTTGTGCAGAGACCTATCCACCCGTCATTTGGACGGGTAAAAACCGTTGTGGACGAGTAGAAATATGGGTGAACGGGTGGTAGATGGGTAACAAATGAAGGAGCAAACAAATTTCTCTCAAACAATTGATATTGTCAGTTATGCCTCAAAAGTGAGTGTAAATGGTGTCACATGTATGTTTGTAATCCATTTTAGGTCATCAGGCACATTTAAAGTTTGTAAACTGACTTAACAGCTAACATCCATGTATACACCAAAACATGTGACGCAATAATTTGGTCCTGCATAAAGCCCTGTGGCTGAGTGATGATATGACTGAGTAATTGTATGACTTGGTGATGATATGACTGAGTAATTGTATGACTTGGTGATGATATGACTGAGTAATTGTATGACTTGGTGATGATATGACTGAGTAATTGTATGACTTGGTGATGATATGACTGAGTCATTGTATGACTTGGTGATTATATGACTCAGTAATTGTATGACTTGGTGATTATATGACTGAGTAATTGTATGACTTGGTGATTATATGACTGAGTAATTGTATGACTTGGTGATGATATGACTGAGTAATTGTATTACTTGGTGATTATATGACTGAGTCATTGTATGCCTTGGTGATTATATGACTGAGTAATTGTATGACTTGGTGATTATATGACTCAGTCATTGTATGACTTGGTGATTATATGACTGAGTAATTGTATGACGTGGTGATGATATGACTGAGTAATTGTATGACTTGGTGATGATATGACTGAGTAATTGTATGAGTTTGTGATGATATGACTGAGTAATTGTATGACTTGGTGATGATATGACTGAGTAATTGTATGACTTGGTGATGATACAACTGAGTAATTGTATGACTTGGTGATGACACGACTGAGTAATTGTATGACTTGGTGATGACACGACTGAGTAATTGTATGACTTGGTGATGACACGACTGAGTAATTGTATGACTTGGTGATGACACGACTGAGTAATTGTATGACTTGGTGATGACACGACTGAGTAATTGTATGACTTGGTGATGACACGACTGAGTAATTATATGACTTGGTGATGACACGACTGAGTAATTGTATGACTTGGTGATGACACGACTGAGTAATTGTATGACTTGGTGATGACACGACTGAGTAATTGTATGACTTGGTGATGACACGAGTGACGACTCAGTGATTGTATGACTTGGTGATGACACAACTGAGTAACTGTATGACTTGGTGATGATACGACTGAGTAATTGTATGACTTGGTGATGACACGACTGAGTAATTGTATGACTTTGTGATGACACGACTGAGTAATTGTATGACTTGGTGATGACACGACTGAGTAATTGTATGACTTGGTGATCACACGACTGAGCAATTGTATGACTTGGTGATGACACGACTGAGTAATTGTATGACTTGGTGATGACATGACTGAGTAATTGTATGACTTGGTGATGATATGACTTAGTAATGATTGACTGAGTGATGATATGACTGAATAATTGTATGACTTGGTGATGATATGACTGAGTAATTGTATGACTTGGTGATGATATGGCTGAGTAATTTTATGACTTGGTGATGATATGACTTAGAAATGATTGACTGAGTGATGATATGACTTAGTAATGATTGACTGGGTGATAATATGGCTGAGTGATGATAGGGCTGAGTGATAATGTGGTTGGGTGAGTGAGTTTGGTGACAGTTGTCCTGTTGTCTGTTGCGTCACAGATGGTGAGTTGACAGACATCAGCACGGACCGCTACGATGACATCAACACCATCACAAGTGTCCTCAAGCTCTACCTGCGATTGCTGCCCATTCCCCTCATCACCTTCGACCTTTACCACAAGGTCATCGACGTCATCAGTAAGTGGGCTCATTTCCTATTGACCTATGACCAAGGACACAAGTGTCACCAGTGTCATCAATGTCACCTGTGACCACACACCTTTAGTCCTTGTCATATTTGACCTGCTTGATGGAAAGATGAAGTTGTAGGATGATGTCAGAATAATTTCAAGTTGCCAGATGAAATGACTTCTCTCAGAGACTGGACGTAGCCCTTTGCTGGGCGTTTTAAAGTTCAGCGAGAGTTAGTGAGTCCACTACAGGTTACACATTTACCCCCTGTGTGGGATATTTTACTTCCCCTGGCATAGACACCAGATAGAAGGGACCACCGGCGTTTTAGTGTCTCTTCCGAAAGACACCTGTGGCAAGTGTGGGGTGAACGAAATTGCCTAAGCTCTCATCTCATGTTCTGTCTGTCTCTCATCTCATGTTCTGTCTGTCTCTCATCTCATGTTCTGCCTGTCTCTCCATCTCATGTTCTGTCTGTCTCTCATCTCATGTTCTGTCTGTCTCTCATCACATGTTCTGTCTGTCTCTCCATCTCATGTTCTGTCTGTCTCTCATCTCATGTTCTGTCTGTCTCTCCATCTCATGTTCTGTCTGTCTCTCATCTCATGTTCTGCCTGTCTCTCCATCTCATGTTCTGTCTGTCTCTCATCTCATGTTCTGTCTGTCTCTCATCACATGTTCTGTCTGTCTCTCATCTCATGTTCTGCCTGTCTCTCCATCTCATGTTCTGTCTGTCTCTCATCTCATGTTCTGTCTGTCTCTCATCACATGTTCTGTCTGTCTCTCATCTCATGTTCTGCCTGTCTCTCCATCTCATGTTCTGTCTGTCTCTCTTCACATTTTCTGTCTGTCTCTCATCATATGTTCTGTCTGTCTCTCATCTCATGTTCTGCCTGTCTCTCCATCTCATGTTCTGTCTGTCTCTCCATCTCATGTTCTTCCTGTCTCTCATCACATGTTCTGTCTGTCTCTCATCTCATGTTCTGCCTGTCTCTCATCTCATGTTCTGTCTGTCTCTCATCTCATGTTCTGTCTGTCTCTCATCTCATGTTCTGTCTGTCTCTCATCTCATGTTCTGTCTGTCTCTCATCTCATGTTCTGTCTGTCTCTCATCTCATGTTCTGTCTGTCTCTCATCTCATGTTCTGTCTGTCTCTCATCTCATGTTCTGTCTGTCTCTCATCTCATGTTCTGTCTGTCTCTCCATCACAGAGCAAGAGGACCTGAACCTGGATGTGGCGCTTGACGACTTGAGAAGGTCCTTTACACAGCTGCCTCCAGCCCACTTTCACACTCTCAAATACCTCATAGCTCATCTATACAGGTACTGTACCGTTTCATTACTTATTTATTTATGACTGATAAATGTGTGGTCCATTATTATGTATAATGTAATAAAATAATACATATATAATATAATGAAAGCCAAAAAAAGAAAATGAATTAGAATAAAAATATAGTTAATATTTGAAAGATGGTGGAATGGAGCTTGTATAAAAATTGTCTTGTGATTGTAGGGTAATCACCCTGTCTTGTGTTGTAGGGTAGTCACCCTGTCTTGTGTTGTAGTGTAGTCACCCTATCTTGTGTTTTAGGGTAATCACCCTGTCATGTGTTGTAGGGTAATCACCCTGCCTTGTGTTGTAGGGTAATCACCCTGTCATGTGTTGTAGGGTAATCACCCTGCCTTGTGTTGTAGGGTAATCACCCTGTCATGTGTTGTAGGGTAACGACCCTGTCTTGTGTTGTAGGGTAATCACCCTGTCTTGTGTTGTAGGGTAATCACCCTGTCATGTGTTGTAGGGTAATGACCCTGTCTTGTGTTGTAGGGTAATCACCCTGTCTTGTGTAGTAGGGTAATCACCCTGTCATGTGTTGTAGGGTAACGACCCTGTCTTGTGTTGTAGGGTAATCAGCCTGTCCTGTGTTGTTGGGTAACGACCCTGTGTTGTGTTGTAGGGTAATCACCCTTTCTTGTGTTGTAGGGTAACAGAGCAGAAGCAGGTGAACATGATGAGTCCAGAGAACCTGGCCACAGTGTTTGCGCCAACCATTCTGCGGTCTCCTGAGACTGACCCACTGACCAGTCTGACTGCGGTCAAGTATGAGCGTGAACTTGTTGACCTTATCATCATACACCAGAATATCCTGTTTGACTCGCCATGACAACAGTCGCCATGACAACAGTGTCAACCTGCCACCTGGTGATCGACTGTGGTGAACCAATGTTGCAGTGTCATCCTGTATTAGGGCATTGAGGTCATGTCATGTGACCAGTCATGTGATCAGTGGATGTGACAAAGAATATTCTCTTTGGTTGACTGCAGCACGTGACGCATCATCTGACATCTCGTAGAAATTACCAGCACACCTGCAGTGCTGCCATCTGTTGGAAACGAAGCATGAGAAGTCGGTGACATCAGTTGTAGTGAATGTGCAAGGGGGTGATGAGTGTGCAAGGGGGTGATGAGTGTGCAAGGGGGTGATGAGTCTGCAAGGGGGTGATGAGTGTGCAAGGGGGTGATGAGTGTGCCAGGGGGTGATGAGTGTGCAAGGGGGTGATGAGTGTGCCAGGGGGTGATGAGTGTGCCAGGGGGTGATGAGTGTGCCAGGGGGTGATGAGTGTGCTGCTCTGTCTCCTGCATCAGGACCGGAGACAGTCACATCCGACTGCCAGTCGACTGCTTCAGTCACGTCACATGGTCACCAGTAACATTTAAGGGGTCTCATTAGACGTGACAGTGTCTGACAGTGTCATGTGTAATGACGGGACATTGATGTTTGATATTTTACAGTTATTTATAGCTCAGGCAGACAGTCGGCGTTCTGCGGAGAAGCTTCGAATGTGTGGGACAGGTGGCGCCACATGGTGTCTATGTCGCCGGTCGGACAGAACAAGTGGCGTAGGTCTAGAGGGTGCCAGGCGCAATGCAGTCGTAGTATTTATTTACGATAGTAGTACTAACGAGCTGACACACGTGCACATGCACATGCGCACGCACGCATGCACACACATACATATATATATATATATATTACATATATATATATATATATTATATATATATTACATATATATATATATTACATATATATATATATATATATATTACATATATATATATATACTCCTAAAGGCAGCTTATGTCGACCGATTAGGCATATAGGACCGGCTTATGTAGACCGCTGTTTTATGTAGACCAAAACTGACCAAAGATTCGACGTGTTAGTTCACAACTAACACAATTGAATTGATCAGTACCATTGCTTATGCACATAGTTGATATGACAGTGAAGTATTGTGCGTAATTAATTTTTAAATGAACAACATCTCAGTGATTTTGAGCATGTTTTCTCCAGCGCTGTGCATATTTTTGAGTATATTGTGTGCTGGCTTATGTGTACCGGGTCAAAGTTCTTATAAATCTACATTTATGGTATATACCGAACCAAGGGTTGGAGTTTCGTGTTCAATGTATGATATGCTTCACACTGATGCAAAAGGCTATATTATTATGTGTAAATTAGAAAAACTTGCATTTTGTCTTTAAAAAATGTTGGTCTTTGTGGTTAGCGCATCGATACATTCCGTGATCAAACATAACTTGGGCTTCGACTTAGTTTACATTTCTCAACACTGTTTTACTCTTTACTAGATTCGGCGTCTACCGCAAAAAAGCTAACTAAGTATATGCAGCTTCCGGCGTTACTCCGGTCTACATAAATCAGCATCTATGCATATGCGGGTTTTATGTAGACCAATTTTTTTGCATATACCTTATTTATTGAAATATTTTGATGAACTTTCATTATGTGTTAAACATTAGTATTAGAAACAATGTTCTAGTTTTACATCTTTGGAAAATGTATTAAATAAAAAAATACGTCTGGTCTACATAAGCCGGTCCTCTAGGCACTGGTCGACATAAGCTGCCTTTAGACTTATATATATATATATATATATATATATATGTATATATATATTTCTTCTAGCAACCTTTACCTTGCACAGGCAGGTAAGGGAATATGTTAACTAAGAATAATGAACCATCTCACACTAAAATAAATGAAAACTATATATTACTTTAAAATAACCAAAACTCATGAAGTAGTGCTCCTGGTGATATTTTAACCAGCACAACTAAACTAACCTTGGAATTATGCGATAAACTGAGTATACGTTCACAAGTTTGTGCACATGTTACACATTCTAAGTAGCCCCCGGTTCAATGTAAAGGTAATTTTAAGGTGTCATAGCAGATCCATTACTACATTTAAAGTTTTGGCATTTTGCAGAAGTGTGAATTTATACATTTACTGTGAGATGTTTATATGTTTATCTGAATAATGCATAAGTTTGATACAGATATTTGGTTGCCAATTTGGTAAGGATGAGAGTTTGTTATGGTATTGTTATTGCTGGTGTAGCCTGATTGCGCGGACTGTTCACTTGGTGCTTGGACCACGCCGCCAGTGTGGGTCTTACACTGACTTAATCATTGTAGACAGACTGTGTCATTTGTCTGATTTAGGCCGTTGATCAGCTGCCAGGTTGTTGTGCATGTTTAACATATATTAGAGACACTTGTGTATTAGCATGTAACTGCCAGTTTTTTTTTACATTGTAATAAGTACATTTACATTGTAGCAGAAGTACATTTCCATTGTAACAGAAGTACATTTACATAGCAGCTGCTTGTAAAGGTGAAAGGAATGAAGGCAGTCGAAGTTGATGTCATCGACTGTTACTTCTGTTTCCATGGTGAGGAATGACTCACTGTGCATTGGGTTATTTTTAAACTGTTCCGTTAGATGATAATTTTAATGACAGAATAATTATATTTACATCCGGACGGAGGGCCGGGAATGTCACGTGTAATGTACATTTAGGTGTAAGATATTATAAATAATTACGTTATAAGTTTATGGTCTGTGCTAGCAGACAGTTGACGTTACGTCAGTAATCCTGTGGCTGCTGAAGAATATGTATATGTTTGCTGTATTTATTTCTTCAATCTATTACCACGTCGTAGTAGGGGGGTCTTCAGTGATTTCATTGTATATTAGCGTAGCATGTCAGATGTTATATATATATATAGTCATTGATTAGAGGAGTCATGGATGGCCATTAGTTTGTACACATTTCTACATGTTTATATGTGTACATGTGTGTGTGTAGATAAACACACGAGTTGTGTGTGTTAACACTTGTGTGTGTTAACACGCACGGCGAGTGTAACTCAGTCTAATGCGTGTAAAGTAAGAATCTGCAACAGATTCTGTCCCATGAAGACACAGCAGTCCCATACAAATGGGTTCTCATTATTTTTCTTGCCATGTCATGGACACTGTAGTGACTAGACGGTCGCTGTAGACAGGTGCAGGTCACACTGGTGACACTGGTGACTGCTGACAGTGACCGTGGTCTCTTTATTCAGGTAGCCTAATGAAAGTGGTCTCTTAAGACAGGTGGTCTAATGAAAGTTGTTTCCTAATACAGACAGAGGTCTCTTGATAAGAAAGTTGACCTAATGAAAGTGGTCTCTTAAGACAGGTGGTCTAATGAAAGTTGTTTCCTAATACAGACAGGGGTCTCTTGATAAGACAGTTGACCTAATGAAAGTGGTCTCTTAAGACAGGTGGTCTAATGAAAGTTGTTTCCTAATACAGACAGGGGTCTTTTGATCTAATGAAAGTGATCTCTCTGGTGAAAGTGGTCTATGGAAAAGGTGGTCTGCCAAATATGGGCTGTTTTAGTGATGAAACTTGTATTTGAACACATCTGTGTTCTCTGTAGAATGTATGCATCCAGTGGTCTCCCCCCCCCCCCCCCCCCCCCCCCCACTCTCATGACCTTACTGTCTGGTGCCGTCGTCACCTCCCATGTAGTACGTCAGTTAGACGTTTCGTTAATCAGACCCATCTGGATTCTCGAATAAGTTTCGTTGATGTTAAAATCTGAAGTACATGAATAGTCTTGAGTTAATGCATGGTTATTTTATGAAGGAGTTTGTATATTTGTTAGCAACATCAAAAATAATTTACATTTGTTGATTCACTTTGTGTTTTTAGAAAACAAATGTAATACACTAACACCAACGATATGAATATTTTAGTTACTTATATATCATTTGTATTTTTATCATTTTTATTTATTAACTTTTTAAAATTATTATGGTACATTTTGTGGAATGTCATAAGCAAACCGTCTGACTCTGCCACAGGAACGTGCATTTAGTAGCGTATTATAATAATGACACATGGGATTGACCTATGCTTAATTTTTATAATTGTTTTAGTTGTTTGAAGTACGAATCTGAAATGACAAAACTGAATTAAGTTCACAACTGTTCTCTGTTGTTAGCTGCAGGGAACAAGTGTGTGACTTGAGGTGGTCCAATGTCTTGTGTTATCCCGGTAACCTTCCTGTGGTAGTAGGTGTCTTTCTGGTCAAACATGCGTTTCAAGGAACTGTTGTAACTGCGGGGACAGTATTACAGGTGTGTGTAAGTCAGATTGGGAAGTTGAATTGTGGTGCTGGGTGTTGTAATGAGTACATGCCAGATTGACTGTAAGGTCGCGTGTTGAGCTTGAAGTGATCGGTCGCGTGTTGAGCTTGAAGTGATCGGTCGCGTGTTGAGCTTGAAGTGATCGTTCACGTGTTCAGCTTGAAGTGATCGGTCAAGTGTTCAGCTTGAAGTGATCGGTCACGTTTCAGCTTGAAGTGATCGGTCATGTGTTCAGCTTGAAGTGATCGGTCACGTGTTTAGTTTGAAGTGATTGGTTGCGTGTTCAGCTTGAAGTGATCGGTCGCGTGTTAAGCTGGAAACGATCGGTCACGTGTTCATCTTGAAGTAAATGGGAATGGAACAGAACCTAATAACTCATAAGTCAATGAAGAGAATCACAGTTTATTGAGGCCAAAAACCAATCGAGGTTGTTGCTGTCTTCTGTCAGGCTATATGACAACTGGATATGTGACGGAGGTCATAGCCACCAGACGGTGGAGCGTGCCGCCATATGTCCCTCGGGACCGCGGTGAGCAGGAAATGGAACGTCTTCTGCTTGCATCATGCCTCAATAACCTCTTGGTGAATATTTGTGTGCGATACATATCCATGACTTAAAAGCTGTTTAATCTCAACCGTTGGACCACTGACCAGAGACCAGATGCCATCGTACAGACGCCGCGTCATTGGTCTTACCCAGCAGGTAGAAATAGTTTGTCTGTTAAATCGAGTCCTTGCACGACCCTAGTGTGATGCACTCAATGGAGTGCGTAGAACTGAAGACTTGTGTAACCATAGCAACAGCCACAACTTCCGGCTGTAACGCAGTAAACAGAGAGTGAATGTATTTATCTTGACTGATTCATTGGGTGCATTTCTTGCCAAATAAATGTTTAAATAGAACCAGACTGTCTCTGTTGTTAAGTGAAGTACACGTCACGTACACTATCACCGTCACGTACACAATCACCGTCACGAGGTTAGTATACGTTAAGTAGTGTGGACAGGGGCAGCTCGGCCCCCCACATAAGTAAACCTTCACACTACCCACCATTTATATGACCTACTTCCGGTGCGTCTGATCTAACAAGCCTGCACATGTACGCGGGGTTCGAGGTTTTCCTCACGCAAGGCTGTCACCTCGGGCACCAATCTGTCGGGGACTAATCTACGAACCCACAACCAGGACGGGTAAGTTACCGCGGGTAGTGCAGTATTGTCTTATGTCCTTTGTAATGATGCTGCCAGTAAATTAGTGCAAGCGGGTAGCGCAGTAACCTTGTTATTATAGAATGATTCTCACGAAAACCATCTTGGTTAACATTCAGCATAATTATTGTCTTATGTCCAATGTAATGATTCTGCCTGTGAACGTCCGATAGTCCGCCGATTGACGGATTCCGTCGTTGTGTGTTAATAATTTCAAAACAGTTGGCTAAGGTTTTATAGTTAGTTTCTATATTGTAGTCGGACGATCGGGCGACCTCTTCACGTCACACTCATCGTAGTTTGTCTTCGTAAAAATCGACATACCGCGCATGACATCATCAAACATGGCGTTGCACACAAAGGTGACAACAAGTAACAAGGCGCCGACTTGTGAAGAATGGTCATTACATTACAGAGATTACCGCGCCCTACTAAATGAAATACTGTCGTCTGCCGATGTCTGTATCTGTATATAGGGTAGATATAATCAGAAAATCCCAGCAAGGTATCACGTCAACGATGTTGGTTGTTCTAAAGAGTCTATGTCTATGACCAGTGCGCACGGTCTGGCAGCCCCTTAAATTGTAATAATTCGATGGCGCTTAAAACATTTCCCTTACGTTTTAATATCATAAAGAGAAACATTCAGTCCAAAATGTCATCTAAATAGAAGGACGGAATATCGGAGTGAACTATGTATCTTGCACACCAATTAGTTGATTCCGTGACGAATCTATATTTTAAATTGGCTACGGCTACATATCTACATACGTAGTTAATCTACTACATTTTTCTGATATCCTTAAGACCCTTAATTCATACGTTAGGCCCCACCATACAACGTGTTATTCTTAAAACAAAGTTCAATATTATTGGCAAACATGCTTTTTCTGTAGCTGCGCCCACACTATGGAATCAACTCCCTATTGCAATTGAAGCTTCTGAAACTTCCAGAACAATTTACGTGATTACGACATCACACCGACTTTGAGATTGCGATTACGTAGGGCGGGTGTAGTTTCAAATCAAGTTGACAGCGTTGGTGGTTTGTGACGTCATTATTATAACCGTCAGTTTAACCTGGTGGCGTGGGGTGAGAGGAACTCCTGTGCCGTCGGAGTGAAGGGGTGACGGACGGACGCGGCGTTGCGAGTGACCGTGTACAGGCACTGCACGTGGGCACAGCGCGGTGATGCTGGCTTACGGGACAACAGCGCGGGACAACTAAGGTCAACGACACACAACCAGCAACACAAAATGGCGTTCAAGGCACTACGGTCTACCCAGAAGACCATGCGGCAGCTTCTGTCACACCCGCCAACGTCGTTCACAGGCGTTTCCTCTCTAGTACGTAAGCAAAGAACCATGTCACGGGTGCCCGCCCATCTGTAGTCCCGGGCCCCAATACGTGCACGTTATGACTTGATATGCCACCTAGACAGAACTAATACCAAACGTCGTTAACACT
This sequence comes from Oasisia sp. SBJ-2009, assembly GCA_964017155.1. Classification (NCBI taxonomy): domain Eukaryota; kingdom Metazoa; phylum Annelida; class Polychaeta; order Sabellida; family Siboglinidae; genus Oasisia; species Oasisia sp. SBJ-2009. The sequence continues at coordinate 43,285,066 of OZ024855.1, forward strand.
GCCCATTATTATTGCAAACAAAATGCTGGTTGTGTGTCGACCCTCTGTGTCTGTTTAGGGTTGTCGCGGCAAGTGGACCCTGGACGGCTACTGGGAGCCTGATGGACCAGAGCGAGCCGGAGAGAAAACAGATTCGAGTGGAGTGAAGAGGGAGCTGACTGAGAAAGAAAAGATGTGGCAAAAGTAAAGTCACAAATCACAGTAACACTAACTACAAACACATTGTCTCTGATACTAATGATTATCCATCACAGTTCACATGGTTGATATGGAGGCCTCGAAGGGCTGACACAGCGCACGCCGTCATAGTCACAGCGCACGCCGTCATAGGCACACCGCAGGCCGTCATAGTCACAGCGCACGCCGTCATAGTCACACAGCGCACGCCGTCATAATCACAGCGCACGCCGTCATAGTCACAGTGTACGCCGTCATAATCACAGCGCACGCCGTCATAGTCACAGCGCACGCCGTCATAGTCACAGCGCACGCCGTCATAGTCACAGCGCACGCCGTCATAATCACAGCGCACGCCG
>OZ024855.1:43290601-43308101 GCA_964017155.1 Oasisia sp. SBJ-2009
AGCGCACGCCGTCATAGTCACAACGCACGTCGTCATAGTCACAGCGCACGCCACAATAGTCACAGCGCACGCCACAATAGTCACAGCGCACGCCGCCATAGTCACAGCGCACGCCATCATAGTCACAGCGCACGCCGTCATAGTCACAGCGCACGTCGTCATAGTCACAGCGCACGCCGTCATAGTCACAACGCACGTCGTCATAGTCACAGCGCACGCCGTCATAGTCACAGTGCACGCCGTCATAGTCACAGCGCACGCCGTCATAGTCACGGCGCACACCGCAGTAGTCACTGTGCACGCCGCCATAATCAAAGTGCACGCCGTCATAGTCACAGTGTACGCCGTCATAGTCACGGCGCACGCAGTCATAGTCATAGCGCACGCCACAATAGTCACAGCGCACGCCGTCATAGTCACAGCGCACGCCGCAATAGTCACAGCGCACGCCGTCATAGTCACAGCGCACGCCTTCATAGTCAAACTCGCGTCAATTTCGGCCATTATAACGCTTCCTCAATTTCCTGCTAGGTTGTTTACACTAGCGTATTCACGTTTTCAGACATTAACTCATATTCACACGAATTCTTCATTCACACACGTACTGTGCAATATTCGTGAAATTCTAATGCCTCATTTCGCACCCCAATCTCTAAATAGCGCACGAATCCCGATTTGTGGTCTTACAGTTTTACGTTTGATCTCTACTATTCTGCGTACATTGTTGCTAGCTACATGTCCGCTGTTGCCAAGCAACTTAAATGGAGACGTCATATCAGCTTTCCGCCTGTTCTTGCAGTTGGGCCGTTACATTGCTTGCCCTGCTGTTACACACGCTGTATTATTCGCAATAGCCCTTTGTTCAAGCGTCCATGTTTGTGCATGGTTAGTAAAAATGATTTCGGGCGTAGTTCAGCCAAACGTACATGACATAGACACTGATGTACCGCAAATGAGACTGATGCACTAATCAGGAATAACCCGTTGACCTCTCTGTATCTTCCCGCGTTCGCCTACGCTTACTCCTCGTCTTATGGCGGTCTCTGGCTTGTTCCAGAGTGGAGGAGAGGCACAGCAAGCTGGACCCCATCTTTGACCCTAACCTCATCCACTGGGAGATGCCACAAGGGACCTACACCATGCCGACTGCGAACGTGTAAGTCCGCGTTTATACATTATATACTCTCGCATGCCTAGAGCGGTTACGACACAAATTAAAGCACTATGGTATTTTAGCTTTAGATCTCTGCAAATGTTATTTACATAATCGTAAGCAAAACGTAAATATCGAAAATGTCACATCTGCAGGGTTTATTATCACCTCTGGTATTCCGCAGGTATCTATTTTGAGACCACGTGTATTTAAAATGTATACAAATTATATAGCTCTTTCGAGGAACTAATTTAAATTGATATGTTATGCTGATGACAAGACACTAACTAGCATATTTAATAGTTTTGATGGTTCAGATATTCAAAACCACAGTAATAATGTAAACATTCATCTTAGTAAACTTATTAAAAGCAAACAAACTTAACTTACCCGTGTTACAAACTAGCCCCGGTCTTCCCTACTTCTATTATCTGTTTCTTAAAATGCACAAACTCGGAACTATTATTTGTTCCCGTGGATCGCTACGATCCAGGGTCGGTCCACGAGCGGGCGACAACGCTAACTCACCCCAAAGATGATTGTCTTAGTAACTTAAATACGTTTTTATTGAGCAAACACATATATCTAAGCGAATCCATGACTTAATTACACTTGTAACCGACTACTGGCCCCAATGTCACACTACATTCGGAAGGAAGCAAATTGGATAACTCGTTGTCGTTGGACAATAATCCTCATGTCATGGGATTGTTAAAATGGGTGTAAACGACATGTTACTATATTATCTTCGTTAGTGACATAGTATTTGACATATCCCGATCTAATCGTTGTACTTCTAGACGTAGTGTATCCACACGTAGTAGTTGTACACGTAATGTGTCTACGTAGTAGTTCTACATTTAGTAGATCTGCCCGTAGTGGCAGTGAGAGTTCTACAGGTATTGCGAATACATCCACTACAAGTAACTGTTCTACACGCAGTGAGTGTACACGTGGTGGTTCTAATCGACAGTAATTCATCGACACATAGTAGGTCTACGCGTAATAGTTCTACACGTAGTAGTTCTATGGGTAGTAGTTCTACACGTAGTGGGTCTACAAGTGAGAGTTCTACACGTAGTGGGTCTACACGTGAGAGTTCTACACGTAGTGGGTCTACACGTGAGAGTTCTACACGTAGTGGGTCTACACGTGAGAGTTCTACACGTAGTGGGTCTACACGTGATAGTTCTACACGTAGTGGGTCTACACGTGATAGTTCTACACGTAGTGGGTCTACACGTGAGAGTTCTACACGTAGTGGGTCTACACGTGAGAGTTCTACACGTAGTGGGTCTACACGTGAGAGTTCTACACGTAGTGGGTCTACACGTGAGAGTTCTACACGTAGTGGGTCTACACGTGAGAGTTCTCCACGTAGTGGGTCTACACGTGAGAGTTCTACACGTAGTGGGTCTACACGTGAGAGTGCTACACGTAGTGGGTCTACACGTGATAGTTCTACACGTAGTGGGTCTACACGTGATAGTTCTACACGTAGTGGGTCTACCCGTGAGAGTTCTACACGTAGTGGGTCTACACGTGATAGTTCTACACGTACCCGGAATACATCCACTAGGCCTCATGTTCAGATGCTCCGTCTCTCCCTAGGTTCAGCCACGGGTTCTCCTGGTACAATGCAACAAAGAGAACCAAGGAGTCATAACCCCGCACGCCCTCTCCGACAGACGCCCCATCAGGGACACCTCCCGGGCACCCTAGGGTCACCCTGGACACTCCACGGTCACGTTCCTGATACACGTGGACACCTTGCGAACGTGGACACTGTCACGGCGGCACTTTCAGCAGGACACAAACTACGTGACAGACAGCGATGGAGCACAACTTTGATCGACGTCGTCAAAGTGCCGCCTGCTTCTCCTGTAGTCAGTCACCGCACGATAATAAACGAGTGCACAAATAACAGTGACGTTGTGTGTTGGTTGAGTTAATTAGACGTGTGAGAGCGTAAGTCACGAACGCAGGACGTTCAGTGTTGCCGTTGGAAAATTGAGAACATTGGACGTACAATAGGGCGTGTAAGTCTCGCGCGCGAAAACGAGGCTGGGGGCAGTTGCGGGCAGGAGGTCCATATTCTCCATGTTAACGTATAGGACTTCGTTTTGTTTTTGGTTGTAATAATCTAACGGTTCCAGTCTAACTATATCAGTTATACTGTCCGAAGGATTATTACAAGCAGAAGCAGTGGAACACTTTGCCGGTGACAATGATCACGGAAGTCATAAATTTTAATCGATTATAATGGTGGTTGCCATGGCAATAGCGGCAAGTACTTGCGTTTGGCGATCTTGACTAATAATGAAAAGTGCCATTTTTCGCGTAGTACAACCTGTTTGGGGCAAACGTACACATGTGTTATGATTATGCGAATTTAGACAACTTGTCAGATATAAGTGCTTATCGAAACCACAATGTACAGCAACGTAAAATGCAAATCCCTTAAACTATTTTATTGTGTATTATTCTTGTGACCAGTCCCCAATTGTCTCGCTTAGACCCCAATGAGCTCCAATCGCGCGTAGTCACGCCATTTATCGTGACACACTTACGGGCCCTATTGTTACAGTTAACAGTCGCAACAAGTTCTACACAAGTTCTAATGAGATTAAAATTAAATTATTATGGTAATTATTACCACGGAAATTCTGCGTCGCTAATTACAAAATGATATATTGCCAGCAAAGTCTGTCATTCCTACTCGCGCCAGGAAAATGTGTTTACGGCGATACAGTCTTGTAGTGAGTATTTCGCCAAACTCGACCTGCTTTACCGTTCGTTTGATCAAATTCAATGAAATTAACTGATACGAATTAGAATATGAATCTATTTCGAGCACAATTCTTCTTATACGCGTGTGGAAATAACAGCATATTTTGGTGTCCGACTCGAGTGTCTGTAACTGCACAGCTTAATTGAAAATGTAGGCAGAGCTTTGATCTATACAGCGGCATATATTTCGATATATAAATATATATATATATATATTTCACACCTCCTGATGATGTTACGGTGAAGGTGTTGAATGGCCCAGCTGTGGTTCATATGGTTCGCCCAACCTACGGAACTAACTACCAGCAATATGTTGTGCGTCACTTCATGCCATTCATTACCAACTCTCTTACAAATTCGACATCGCGACTCGACATAATTTGGGACATCTACCCTGATCTTAACCTCAAAGCCCAGGCTCAGGCAGAACGAGGCAACCCCGGCGTGACAACCATCGTCGAAGTCTATACACTTGTACCTCGTGACTGGAACAAGTTTCTAGCAAATTCAAGAACAAGGTGCAGCTGTTTATGTTCCTTTCAAAAGCTGTCATCGAAGCTTCATCTCAGTTCACCGATGTTGTGGTTTGCTCCACGTATGACGATCATGTATTGGTGATTACCGACAGCCAGTCAGTGGCTGACTTCGACCGGATCATGCCATGCAATCACCAGGAGGCTGATAGCAGGATATTCCTGCATCTTTCTCACGCCGCACAACAAGGTCATTCGAAAGCTTTCATCCGCACAGTCGACAGTGATGTTATCATCATTGCTGTTGGACATTTTGGCAGCCTGGGTGCGATGGAGTTGTGGATAGGCTTTGGAACTGGTAAAACCTTCCAACACATCCCAGTTCATGAAATCACCCAAACACTTGGTCCTGAGAAGTCGCTGTCATGTCCACTGTTCCATTCGTTCACGGGGTGTGATACGACATCATCGTTCCTTGGTATCGGGAAGAAGACAGCCTTGGCAGCATGGCAGGCATACCCTGACCTTACGGAAACACTACTCACTCTTTCCGATGATCCTACGCTCTTGACAGTCGACTCCATCCACGTGGCACGCCTTGAACGCTGGACTGTTGTTATGCACAGCAAGAGCAGTGGCTGCTCAAGGGTGAATGATGTGAGACGTCAACTCTTCACCCATGGTACTAGGACGCTCGACCACATCCCTCCACACAGGAAGCGCTGCTTCAACATGCAAAGCGAGCTAGGTTATATCTGGAGACAAACAAGGCAGCGACACCAAGATGTCCCGGATGCTTCAGCGTGGGGTTGGACGCAAGACGTGAACACGAAACTCTGGGTGCCATTCTGGACTGTTCTAGACGACGCCAGCAAAGCCTGTGATCTCTTCCACCACTGTGGATGTAGAAAGGCGTGCAGAGGAAACTGCAAATGTGCCAGAGCAGGAATCAAGTGCACTATTTTGTGTAACTGTGGAGGCAGGTGCATCAACAACGATGGAGTGTAAGCTATGCGATGCTACAAATACGGACATATGTTACTGATGTTACGCCCTACGTCATGATCTGAAGGATATTCTTTTCACCGATTTGAATTAAACTTCATGTTTTCTACCACAGCAATTTTATGTTTTAACTTTATAATTATCATAATGTGATATGCATTGCCTACATCATATTCCATGACAGAGTCAGCACCACTTGCGCTATACATGTAGCTTTGATATCGATTCTAGGTGGTAAAGTTCACAGGATATAGCGACATTAGCTTTGAGGGCCACCATCTTGGAAAATGGCGAATGTAAATGTCGGTCAAGGTCAAAAAGTAAAATATTTAAAATAGCTACCCCAACATACGTATATTTTGACAACACTAGCTGTCCATATAACAACCCTCCAAATAAATTATTTAAATAATATGTAAGCAATTCGATTTTACATGCGCCATTTTATTAAATGGCGGTTGTGGAGGTTGGTCGCTAAGTGGCGTAAGGTGGTACATGTTTCTATTTCACTGCTCGTTCAAATTTAAATTTTTAATCTAAATTCTGCATTTTTTTTGTTCGATATTACTGCAGTTATAAGACCAACCCACTACTTTATTTGGACACGCAGAAATTTCTATAAATTACACCAGTTACGCCGCTAAAATTAATCATTAAATACAACATAGTGGGTGATAATACAGATAGTTACCTTTTCGCGCTGCGGTACGGTCTTACATTACAAATAACATACAAAGACACGGGTAGCCCTTTTAAACTGTTCACTAACAGGCCTTTTCATAAGACGTTCCTTTACACCCAGAATCGCCGTGGGGGTGAAGACCTCTATGTTTCATCTGCACGGGCACTAAACGTCTTATTACTTTTGCACAGGCTTTGCTGAGCGCGAACATTTAAACGATCTGTATTTAGCCTTTTAAACTGATTTGTTAAACTGATTTGTATTTAGCCTTTTAAAAACTCATTCTACATTTAGCATTTTACAGACTTTAGCATTTTACAGACTTATTTAGCATTTTACAAGCTTATTTGAAACTACTGATTTATTTTATTAATAATTTTAAATACCACTTGATTATGTCTATGTAATATTTATTTTATAACACATTATTTATTTATTTATTTTTCTCGCTAGATTTAGTAGTCTTACATCTGAGAAACTATTGTAATTTTAGAATTAGTGTGACCTTATACTCTCATATATTTATTTATTACATGTTATTTATTAAGTTTTAGTGCTGTTGACCCATGGCAAACATTTACATTATTTTAGAACGTCTGGCTACTATCAGTCACTAATTATTTTATGATACATTAATTTTATCACTTGAGCAGATTTTGTCAAATGTCACCATTGTTCTCACTGTGTGTTTTATTTTTATCCTGTTCTGCAGCTTCTAGAAGCCATGATTTTACCTTGGCACAATGGTCGGATGTAATTTCAACACCTTCCAAATACATGACAACACAAGAATCCTTGACCTACTTACACAGTCTGCCATGCCTTAATCTGTGTTTCAACCGAAAATTACTACCTATATTAGTGGTCAGGCACAACATTCGCCTGGCCACCACTAACATTCGTTCAATTCGTGAAAAAACCGCCTCTCTCACTGATCTTATAATTTTCAAAACAATAGACATTCTCGCTGTGACTGAGACCTGGCTCAGAACGCATGACACAGATGCATGTATTGCCGACATCTCCCCTCCTGGCTATACCTTCCACCATCGACCACGTCCAGTTGGACGAGGCGGAGGTGTCGGTTTCCTTATTTCAAAACTATTCAACGTAAACCTGTACACCAGCCATGACTATACCACATTTGAATCTATTTGTCTTAACATATCTAATTCGTGCTTCTGTGGGGTTTTCATTTGTATTTATCGCCCTCCAAGTCACCCAGCTAACTTCTTTGAAGAATTCCAGGATCTTTTGGCAAATGTTGCAACCATGCACACAGAATTTTACATTGTGGGCGATTTTAATCTTCACCTGGATACACCATCTGCAACAACTACCACGTTTAATGATATTCTGGCATCATTTGACACAAAACAACATGTCAATTTCCCAACACACATACATGGACATTGGCTTGACATCTTGATAACTCGTTCCTCTTGTAAAAACATTCAGACACCCATAGTTGCAGATGGCTTATCGGACCATAACACAGTAATTGCAGATCTTAAAGTTCCTATAGCCCCTGCCGTGTCCAAACACAACGTGTTCTACAGAGCCATTCACAGTATCACCATTGCATCATTTATGACTGGTATAATTACATCCAACCTTGTCACACATCCTAAAGAACATGTATCAGACCTATACAAACAGTACCGTCAAATACTGAAGACATTGCTTGACAAACATGCACCCACTAAATCCAAATCTGTGTCACAAAAGCCGCTGTGGTGGTCTCAGATTCGACTCAGTCCAGGATTCGACTAAACGCATATCGCGCATGCGCGCGCATGCGCAGTGACCGCTTTTAGCTGTTTTTTACGCGCTGTGACGTAGTGGCAACGGCATACGTCATGCCCGGGCCGAGATTCGACTAAACGGACATTGCGCATGCGCAATGTATGTCATAGATTCGGCTAAACGGACATTGCGCATGCGCAATGTACGTCAGAGCCCGTTATGACGCAAGCTTGTTGCAACGACACTTCCCAAAGGGCAGAGGCTATTCACACAGATGCTCAGCGCATACTGGGATAACTAATATTCGCTCTACCTAGGCTAAACCACTTTATTGGTACTACACAAAACAGAACAATCTTTCACAGTATATCAGTGTGCTATGTCTGTAATTCCATGATTGTTGTTCATAAAAAATATTTTAAAACATTCTTTGGAGTGATGTACTTATAAGAATATAAAACAGTAAAAATGAAGATGTTGCAATATATGCTTGCTCTCTAAAACCGTGTATCTTGTTTATACTGTGTAACCAGGAAAAGTCATGTGACATGTGTATGAGTAATGAGGATTTCATCCCAGATAGTTGTCTAACAAGTATGAGTACTTTTGAAAGTAGTCATATTTGTGATTGATATGAGGATATTGTAAAAATAAAACATAACACTTTTGGACTCAAGCTCTTAATATAAGATTGTTTTCATTTTTATTTATATACCTACTTGATGAAAATTTTATTGTCGGAACATACTTTCCAGTTTACTTATTGCATAACGACAATAATAGTTTGTTCTCGGTTAACCACGAATATTAATAGTACTAACAAGTACTTCAGCCCCCAACCATGAACACAATCAGACACTGTATTAGTAAATATTTTATTAACTAAAATAAAATATCATGCACATATTCATAATTTTGTCTTATTTTCTGAAACTATGTTTCACTTATTAAAAACAGAAATCTGTTATAGATAATTGTGTTGTGAAATAGAAAAAATGAGTGTATTGATGCTTTATTGGCTTTAATAATAAAGGCATGAAAATGCTATGTTGCGAATTTTCTTATTTTTAACAACTTGTTGTTTAATTGTCTGATGGACTTCCTGCAGAGAACATAATCATTATGTAGTTGTTAACTTGTTTTTTCGTTATATCTTCTACCTGTTGTAAGTCACCAGTACTGTTTCACCAACCTGGACAAAGGGGAGCCAAGAGAGAAGTGGGCATGCATTCACAAAATAAAGTAGTTTTACAAAGACAATTAACTTGTCATGTGGATTAATCAATTGAATTATATATTTGCATTGTAATTAAGAGTAAGTACTAATGTCTCGGTTTCACTTGTTGGCTCAATTCCAACTTGTATGCCTTTATGCAAAATATGGGTTTATTGACCGAAACATTGCATTCCCTTGTAATTATGGTGATATTCATGTGAAAGTTAAATCAGTAAAACCTGTAGCCAAATTCCGCCATTGGTTAGTCACGCCTTCATAACCACCATAGATCCCTGTCGCATACATAAATCTGTTGACAAATTAAATGCTTCTTATCGATTTTTATATTGACCAGTATAATTTCTATGGATTTAGGCACAATAGAAGTTATATATTATTTACTAGTATTAATATCAGCATTTAATGGGACACTCAACAGAGGGTTTTCGGCCTCGATGGTGGAATATGTTATACTAACATATTACAAGAACCTCGTGTGCATGGCAGCATCTGTATATGTTTTGTCATAATGCTTGCATGGGCATTGATTGGTGGGGGATGAGGGTGACCCCCCACTTTTTAGCTTTAGTGGGACAGCATAGGAAATGTCCCCTTCACCTCTTCATTCCAGAAAAAAATCTGTCTCCCTCTCACCTATATCATAAGCCCCTACATAGATCTAGTAGCTGAAAATAATAAATTCACAATATGAAATTCCCACTACCCAGAGGAAACATCAACTAGATAAATTGCTTGGTTGAAAACAAAATGCAACTTGATATACTTCAGTATATTAACAGGATGCTTATCACGTGTGGCTAAAGCAGTGGATTCCTGCACATTGTGTAACTTAGTGCTATTTGAGTGATGTAAAATGTCTTTGTCAAAAGACAGGATTGGGAAGTCCTAGACAGGCACCCCTGTAGCCTCTGCACTGTGTCACTCTATGCATCAGGTAACCATAGGTCCTCAGTCTACATTTTCTGTGATTGAGGGCAGGCCATGATCCTCGAGGCTCCCCTCTGCTACTCGAATGTTATTTACAATTATAAAATTGTGTTGATCATTCAATTTGTTTCACAGTCACAATATTCAAATACACGTAGCCAACATAACTATTTTAAATAACATACAATATAGTCATGTAGTCAACATAAGCATACAATAAACACCTTTGTTTATTTTATAATTAGTAACAGACCAACAATAAATGATTATATATATTATTTTACTAAAAACAATGTGATATGCATTCAGATGATGCTTATATATATATATATATATATATATATATATATATATATATATATATATATATATATATATATATATATATATATATATATATATATATATATATTATATATATATATATATATGTATACATGTATACATACATACACAACATCTGAATGCATAACATTGTTTTTAGTAATATAACATATATATAATATATTTTAGTAATATTATATATATATATATATATATATATATATATGTTATATTACTAAAAACAATGTTATGCATTCATATGTTTTGTATGTATATATACATGTGTGTGTATATATATATATATATATATATATATATATAAGCGTCATCTGAATGCATATCACATTGTTTTTAGTAAAATAATATATATAATCATTTATCATTGGTCTGTTACTAATTATAAAATAAACAAAGGTGTTTATTGTATGCTTATGTTGACTACACGACTATATTGTATGTTATTTAAAATAGTTATGTTGGCTACGTGTATTTGAATATTGTGACTGTGAAACAGATTGAATGATCAACACAATTATAGACATATATATATATATATATATATATATATATATATATATATATATATATATATATATGTATATATATATGTCTATACATTTATATGTATGTATGTATATATATATATATATATATATATATATATATATATATATATATATATGTCTATACATTTATATGTATGTATATATATGTATATATATGTATATAATATATATACATATATATATATATATATATATATATATATATATATATATATATATATATATATATATATATATATATATACATATAAATGTATAGACATATAATATACATATATATGTATATATATATATATATATATATATATATATATATATATATATATATATATATACACACACCGAGTTTGCTTCGTTGCCGGATGGCCCCTGCAATGTTAAATCCTGGCTACGCCACTGGACTGAAGGTACGTTTTACAAGATTTACACCAGGCATTTACATACATTTGTTCGTGGGGATATAGCAATTAGCCATCTCCCAATAAAACGAAGCAGGACACCGCGGCTTTGCATATAGACAGCGCCACGCGCAGCCTATTGCTGTAGCCTCGATACTAATTATAACCTCGACTGACGAAAACAACGCTCTAAATAACACAACACGTTCGAGTGAGTGAAAATGATCACATAAGTTAATCTATTTTTATTAGTGATGTGTGTGATAACAATATTATATCAATACTTGACGTATTACTAACGGAAACTACGTTAGTAACAAAGGTCGAATCCTGAAAACGTGGGTATCCCTATACTCTCTGATACAAATGGCCTCCACATTACAAACCAAGCTAAGGCAGAGTGTTTAAACACGCAGTTTGTGTCAGTCTTCACCAGTGATGATGGTAAACACTTGCCTGACAAAGGACTGTCTCCCTCCCGTGAGATGGACACCATACAGTTCACACAACCCGGAATTGAAATTTTACTAAAGAACATTGACCAAACGAAAGCTACTGGCCCAGATGAGCAACCAGCAAGGATACTGAAGGAGACTGCCAAAGAGATTGCTGGTGTACTGTCTGTGATCTTTCAACAATCCTATGAGGAAGGAACTGTCCCATCCGACTGGTTAACAGCACGAATATCTGCAATATATAAGAAAGGTGACAAGGCCAATCCATCAAACTACAGACCAGTGTCACTCACATGCATAACATGCAAAATTATGGAGCATATTGTACGCAGCCAGATTGGTCGTCACCTAGATCACAACAATATACTGCATCCAAATCAAAGGGCTGGGTACATTTAGTTAGTTAGGTTGGACTCTCGATAAGCCAAAGGGCTTCCTTTTCCACCTGCCATCTAGAGTTGATTCTCTAGGTGGCAATCTTGTTAAATCTTGTTAAACATGGCTTCCGAAAGGGTTTATCTTGCGAGACGCAACTTGTTGATACCATACACGAACTAGCTTATTCAATTCATCAAAAGACGCAAACATATGTCATCTTTCTGGACTTCAGCAAGGCATTTGACAAGGTATCACATGATAAACTTCTGCATAAGATCCGTTACTATGGGATAGGCGGAAAGACCAATACATGGATCAGTGCATTCCTGTGTTCTCGCAGTCAACAAGTTGTCGTCAACGGACAAACATCGCAGTCAGCTGGTGTACTCTCGGGAGTCCCACAAGGAAGTGTGCTGGGCCCTATGTTGTTTTTAATGTACATCAACGACATCGCGGAAGGAGTGACTTCGCAAATGCGCATGTTCGCTGACGACAGTATTGTTTACCGTCAGATGGTTACCCGCTGACCATTTCAAACTTGCGTCTGACCTGAACAAACTTCTCTCATGGGCAAAGACATGGCAGATTTGTCAAAGTGTGCCGTCTTATCGGTTACTACCAAGAGGAACATATCAACCTATAACTACTTCATGGGGAGCCAACAAATACCACGGACTGACAACCAGGACTACCTGGGGGTTACCATCAACACAAAATTATCGTGGCAACCACATATCAACAAAGTGCAGAACAAAGCCAGCAAGACACTTGGCTTACTCAAAAGAACACTGCACGCGGCGCCACCGCAAGTGAGATAAACAGCATACGAGGTACTCGTGCGACCAACACTCGAGTTTGCCACATGCGCCTGGGCACCTCACACAAAGACAGGCATTCAGACAATAGAGCGCGTACAAAGATCAGCTGCGCGGTTTGTCACCGGTGATTACCGCAGAACGTCAAGTGTCAGTGATATGTGCACTAACCTGATGTGGAACTCCTTGTACACACGAAGGCGGATAAGAGATGCAACTATGTTTTTTAAAATTCACCACGGACTAATGCACATCAGCTTGCCTGCCATCATCACCACAGCCGATGCGCGCACCAGACGCCAACACCAACACAAACTACGAACACTACCTGCCACTTGCACGCCCTACCAGCAGTCATTCTACGTACGCTGTATTCCACCGTGGAACGCACTTACCGAGGAAGCTGTCACCGCATCTACCACAGAAGTATTCCAAAGAGCCGCCATCCCAGTCATTCAGACATTGACATTATAATAGATTGTTTTAGTGTTAATCATGGACTGCCTGCTTTTTTTAATGTACTATTAATTTTATTGATCTATTTATTCTAATATTTTATTAACTTATTATTTTTATATATTTATTATATTTATCTTATTAATTTATTCATCGTTTTAATGTACAGTTAACTGGATTTATCTATTGTCATATTTATTTTATTAACTTATTATTTTAGCGCACATTATTTTAACCACAACTGCAGGATAGTGAAATATCACTTTTAAGCAGTATAACACTTGAAGACTTGAAGTCACAGTCACGAACCAGTCATTGAAGTCACAGCCGTGAAACCAGTCATTGAAGTCACAGCCGTGAAACCATTCATTGAAGTCACAGCCGTGAAACCAGTCATTGAAGTCACAGCCGTGAAACCGGTCATTCAAGTCACAGCCGTGAAACCGGTCATTCAAGTCACAGCCGTGAAACCGGTCATTCAAGTCACAGCCGCGAGACCAGTCATTGAAGTCACAGCCGTGAAACCCGTCAGTGAAATCACAGCCGTGAAACCAGTCATTGAAATCACAGCCGTGAAACCAGTCATTGAAGTCACTGCCGTGAAACCAGTCAGTGAAATCACAGCCGTGAAACCAGTCATTGAAATCACAGCCGTGAAACCAGTCATTGAAATCACAGCCGTGAAACCAGTCATTGAAATCACAGCCGTGAAACCAGTCGCCGAAGCTACGCGTCAGACGATTGACGTCTGAGTCACTGCAACGTCGTTTGACAGACAATCTCACGCGTTCAATTAATAGATGGGCTGAACCCTAACATCGGGCAGCATTCTGATTGGTCGATATACTGAGGGTCACGGCCGGAAGTACAAATACAACAATGATGAGCTTTCCTCCGACCCCTGTCAATCAAGATTGATTGGCATCTGCTACTACTGAAAATTATTCCAATTAAAAATGTTATGACGTCACCCGGCTTCACACGTGCAAGCAATTGCGTAATAGAAATAGCTGATTTTTTTTAATTAGTGTTTCTCCGAACTATTTACAATCATGGGTAATAAAATGTTAGTCGGACGCTTCCCCATCTCACAAATAAATCCGTATGTTACTAGATACTGCAGCAAATCAACCGTTTTCTGTAAATGCTATCATACAATACATGCATTCGGCGTCCGGTTACATGTGCTTCGTCATAATCATGTGTTATCGTAATGGATATATAAAAATAGTAATAAACTGGATTATTTTATAGTTTATTGACAAAAGTAAATGATTATTGGTTGTTTATGGTTGTATGATTGCAATTTAGCAGCTTAATTGTTGTTTTTATTCCATGTGTACTTCAGTAGACGTGTCTTATACAGTTTTCCATCCATGAAAAACACCGGAACGTTGACGCAAATTATTTCCGTAGGATTATATCTACGCTCTCACTATTTGATTGACAGATTGTTACATGAAACACCACAGAACACCAATGTATGTTTTCCTTTAAAACAAATAGCAATAAAGCATTATTTAAATTATTTTTGGCGTCTAAACTAAGTGAACTATTAAATGCATATAACACCTTTGTACATTTAAACATGCACGCTATTTTGTTGCGCAGATATTAAGTATACTGATTAAATCCATTTCTTCTAGATTCAAAACGAAAGCAAATATAATTGGTTATTAATGTATGTATGTGTGTATGTATGTATGTATGTATGTATGTATGTATGTGGGTATGTATGTATGTATGTATGTATGTATGTATGTATGTATGTATGTATGTATGTATGCATGTATGTATGTATGTATGCAAGTATGTATGTATGTATGTATGTATGTATGTATGTATGTATGTATGTATGTATGCATGCATGCATGTATGTATGTATGCATGCATGCATATATGTACGTATTTCTGTTCTATTAGTTTGTAACGGTTAATCACACGGACGCTAGCTACTAGAGTCATCTCGCATTTGCACTGACAGACTATGTTCTCATATGTCAATGCATCAGTTCTATGGGCATACAACAATCAAAGCACAGTCATAGCAGCTCAGCCATCTGTGAAATGGCAAGTTGTTAGGGCAATCGTCATATGAGAATCACCACTCCAGGTCATTTTGAAACTATATTGACTGCAATTAGCCAACACGTCATCAAGTAAAAATCGCAAATTTCATTGTTGTAATTTACAAATTATAAATGTCTATAACATCAATCGTGCTCAAGCGCACGTGGAGTTATCGTGGTCAAGCGTACATGAATGTATCTTGTTTACGCTTTTCCCTATATTTAATACATACGTAATACTTCAAACTGTTTTAAGTATTATACATTATACACACATTTGTGGATATTGTCTTGTTTTTTTGCAGGGTATATGTATATTTGCTCCGCTCGCACAATGGTATTTTGTCTGAAGGGCAATATGCCTATCGCTATGTCCACAGTAATAATCCGTTTTGCTGCCAGTTGTCCACTTAAAATAATTGTCAGCCGATTCTCATCATTCCAAGGGTTCAACAAACGTTGCTTGGTTTGTCTCTCCACGTGGCTGAAAATATAAAATTACTTTAAATTCCCACGTCTTGTGTCATCCGTATATTTAATGAACCTTGTATTTTTATGTTATGTATATTTGTATGTTTACATTTTATATTGAATAAGCTAAATCTATAAGTTGCATCTGCCATCATATTTGCCGTTGCCAATAAATAAATTATTTTAATTAAAATGGTACATCTTGTCGATAATTGACAAGATGTACCTTTGAATAAAATATAAATAGATAAGTATATGTAAATAAATATAAATAAATAAATATAAATAGTTTACTAATTTAAAACTAGTTTATAGATTACTAATCGATCCAGCGACGAGCGAATTACTTAAGACGCTGACATTTCATTAATGATAAATGTTATTTTGTAAAACATAAGACTACATAACTTTCAAACAAAATGTCTTACAAAATGTGTTACCAAAACTATCATTTGAACCACTATAGATACGTTTTCACTCTTCTAAATATTTAGTCACTTTTGTACTGAATAAAAACTTAAATTACCTGTCATATTTACGTTCTTCTATGGCCAGGAGAGTTGCGTCAGGCAGGATGACCTCCCGATCGAATGACGTCATCACAATGATCACACGCTTGCGATTTGTAGACTGCAACTAAAAAGATGGCTGACATTTTCACCAGATATCATGAGAGAGTTGGGGTGCTGAATATATTGGGGAGAACGAAGTTTTATTTAAGACAATACCGGTGTTCCGTGCGCGAAATAAGTTGTAGTCCGAAAGATTGTTCTGCTTCGGTTTTGCGTACTGCACATGCGCAGTATTCAAAGCGCAACCCAAGGTGACCACATTGGCCTCTCGTGAACGATCAACGTTGCCACTTGCCAAAAGATATACTGCGACATATTTATTATATGTACGTTTACTGTGGCGATATATATATACTTTCTTTGGTGGTTATGTTAAGTACACTAACACTCACAAAAGAACAAAATCATCAATCAAACGATTTTATAATATAGATAGGTGACGCATACTTTCTCCATACTAGTTGACAAATGCCTTTAATAATAAACAAACGAAATTGTCTCATATCAGCTAACATTCACTACAAGGTTTGGCACACTAACTATTCCATATAACGTACTAGCCAGCATAATTTCGACGGTAGATATTTCTTCTGGTCATTTCTGTTTGCCCACGTCACTACGGTAGCCATGAACACCGTACATCAAAGTCTGGTGATCTTCTCGGTAATTCGTGTCGTGTCTTGATTTCACAGCTTCTGCTTTACCGCATCTATAAAATACTGGCTAACACATATTCCCAGTTCACACAAACTTATATATTAGTTTACTATAAGTGCAGATAGTCATCGAGAGGAGGAAATTGTCCGAGGAAAGAGTTGAAGGAATGCATTCAGCACATGGCGTTAGGTATCGGTACCCCTGCAAGGATCGATACGTTTACCTGGGTATTTTAACAGCAGCACTGCAACTCCATTTATGCGATACAATCCACTTTCAATCTCTTGATGATTTGAACCATCTAGTTGTACCGAAAGCAATCTGAA
>OZ024855.1:43315601-43368101 GCA_964017155.1 Oasisia sp. SBJ-2009
TTGATCCGTATGTTACTAGATACATCAAATCAACCGATATTTGTGAGTTTCATTAAACCGTACACGCATTCGGCGTCCTGTTACATGTGCTACGTTATAAGCATGTGTTATCAGAATGGATCTATTAAATATATTAATAAACTGGCTGTAAAGGCTTATCAATATTTGAGTAGACGTACCATGTACAGCATTTCATACACTCAAAAACAAACCGACAGGTAAACGCAGTTTCCTTCTACACTTGTATGATTCGGTTAACAAACTAATTTATGAAACACAATAACATTTCACATTATGTAAAATCATTTTGGCCTATATACAAAGTATACTATATATATATATATATATATATATATATATATATATATATATATATATATATATATATATATATATATATATATATATATATATATATATATATATATAACATTTTGATACGTTTAAAATTACACGCTATATGATGTGTTCTATAAGGCAGATATTAACTATATTTATAAACTATCACAACGTAATATAAACATGACTCAATTATATCGGCGCAATTTAATAGTCTAATTGTTATAATTAGTTCGGTTTTTCATAGTCTATGAAAACTTGAGGAGATGTGTCTATACGTTTGCCGTCAACTGCTCCCTGGTGGATGATCTTGGACTGAGAGTTATGTATTGAGACAAGCCCAAACCAGGACACCTCGAGGTGCTTCATTACTGCTAGCAGGGCGTCGTGGTCTCTCGGATAAGCAATTACATGTTTCATCGAGTTGGGCATAAATTAGGTGTACAATAAAACTCAAACATGGTCACCACCAAACGATAGATGTTCAAATTATGCTTCCCTTCAAAATGAGGTATAACATATAAAGTAGTGTATATGTTTGCATTTGATTCTAGGTTCAAAACAAAAGCAAGTGATTGTTTATCGACGTACCAGTGTGCTGATTGCAAAGATATCACCGTAATCTAAAGGCGTAATTGAAATCGTTAGATTGGTTGTTCACATCCGGTTAATTTTTGATTAGATGTGTCTAGTGTTTCACCGGGAAACATTCACTGTCACAATAATGACGTCGTGTTATCGATACTCATATTATTATGTTAAACATGCTTTGTTCACCCACTCATACATTCACCTACCCGATCCCTACCCAGCCATTCACCAACTCACTCACCCACCCACCCACCCACCCACCCACCCACCCACCCACCCACCCACCCACCGCACACTAACAGCTATAATTACCAACCCAAACATTATTTAATTGCCAACTCATCTGTGTAAGTAATGTCAACCAAATTTAAGCAAAATGTAAACCCACACACGTGTGGGCATAGGTAACAGTAGGACATAGAATAAGGCATCAGACAGCGTCTCAGACCCGGTCAAGGTAGGCAGACGGGTGAGAAGAAGAAAATTACGTGTTTAATCGATATGATAAACATAAGCAAGTAAATGCCGCAAAGTATCTGCATCTTAGACCCGGCTAAGCTGGACAGAACTAACCAATAACACATTAACAGCGTATCTTAAATGCAAGTAGAGACATAGAATAAGGCATCAGACAGCGTCTCAGATCCGGCCAAGGTAGGCATACGGGTGAGAAGAAGAAAACTTACTTGTTTAATCGATATGATAAACCTAAGCAAGTAAATGCCAAAATGTATCTGCATCTTAGACCCGGCTAAGCTGTAATTTTTATTTTGTTTGCTGTCAAAAACATGTCACATAAATCCAGATCAACTGTGACTGAACCAAAACACACTGACAATTGAAGTCGTAGTAATTTTTTGTTACTGTCAAAAACATGTCAAATAACGCCAGGTCAACTGTGATTGAACCGAAATGCGCCGACAATTGCAGTCGTTGTAATGTTATTTTTTTGCTCTCACAAACCTATCACATAAATCCAGGTCAACTACGATTGAACCAAAAACACACTGACAATTGAAGTCGTAGTAATGTTTTATTTTGTTTGCTGTCAAAAACATGTCACATAACTCCAGGTCAACTGTGATTGAACCGAAACACACTGACAATGTAAGGCGTAGTAATTGTTTGCTGTCAAAAACATATCACATAAATCCAGATCAACTGTGACTGAACCAAAACACACTGACAATTGAAGTCGTAGTAATTTTTTTGTTACTGTCAAAAACATGTCACATAACGCCAGGTCAACTGTGATTGAACCAAAACACACTGACAATGGAAGTCGTAGTAAGTTTGTGCTGTCAAACATGCCACATAACCCCTGCAGGTCAATCGGTAACGCACAAGGTTATCAACACAAGATATATGTCATTGAACCAAAGCAGGGTGACAGAAAAGGTGGAACATATAAACAAGTTCTGGTACCTCGACAACTGGAGGCTGACAATCGACAATGTAAATGGAACCAGAACCTGCTTATAATGAAACATCGGACAGCAAATTCTGGTACCCCGCAACCCTGGGGTTATAACTCGACGATACACATTTCGAACCAGAACTTGGTGTACAGAAAGGACTCAGAAACGTAAATCCGAAGCAGAAGTGGCTTATATATAGGATGCGTAACATCAGAAAATGGAGGGTAAATGGAGTAAAAAAACCTACAGGTCATGACTCCAGTGACAGTAGTAGGAAAAACACGAAATTAATTAATTTAAATTAATAAATAAATTATTTTTTGTTGTTGTACATATTTATTGTTTATTGATATTTTTGGAAATCCAAGAATCGTGAGAGATAATAGCTCTGTGGAGCATCTAGGCAAAAGACTTAGTTAGGAGAACAAGCGTTAATTATTAAATTGTCACGCCTTGTTTAGGAATAGCGCCGCCCCACGGAGAGACATGAAGTACAGCCGGGCACCGGTGGGGCCAACATGGACTCCGTCATCGCAAACAACAGATGTGTAATTTAAAAGCATGCAGCGGTGTGTCCAGAAATGTGTGTAGTCCTTCAGCCAACACCACTTCCCGTCTGGTCATGAAGTCTCTGCAAGCACGCAGATAAGTAATTATTATCAATAATATTATTCATTCAAGGATTTAAAAAAGGTTAAGTTCTTCTATAGCGCAATATCCACTTGGCTCAAAACACCATCTCAACTTCTTTGGGAAGCATCCAGCAATGCTGCAACTAATGTGCGAAGGCTGCTCATACAAACATCCATCAGAGTCTATAACCAAGTATTCATTAATTCATATGGAGTAATGTTTGAACACCGCAGGACATGAGAAGAGCTAACTTTTACCTCCACAACTGAAGATACTTTGCACGACGAGTCAGATTGTGCACAGAATCCAGGATGTCTACCGTCTGCGTCTCCACGTCAGCTGCCAGGAGTAGCTAGTGGTTTGCAGTACAGATCGGCATCAAAATGACACGAAATGAACGGAATCGAACCTGCAAACCACATGAATATATAATATGTTGTTGACGTATCAATTATTTTTCTATTTTTACTCTGCGCTACGCTTACTTTTACTATTTGCAATTTAAAATATGAAACTAATCCATATCAAGCCACTAATTCATTTCAAGGCAACATGTGTAAAGTTTTAGTGACAGCTGCATGCATTGAATTGTAGACAAAAATCCAAAATGTTTCCTTTTGGTTTCTGGTTTCTCTACTTCCCTTACAAATTATAATATGCTTACATCTGTGCACATCCATTCGTCATGTGTGTGATGCTCCCACATCTCTGGGAGGTATGCAGGAATCACATGTACTGATCCAAGTTTTGCTGAGTTGGCATTTCGGCTGACCAGACCAATGTAAGCATGGATCACCTAAAAACAGCAATTTGCTATAAAATATTCTAGTAGCATCAACAAGATAGGATATTTTGCAACCACAATTTTAGTGTAGTAAATAAATACACTATATATACATATACAAATATACTATATATACATATCATTTAGAATATTCAATTAATAATATTCTTAATATTACTTAAATATTGACCAAAAATTGCTTAGTGCATGGAGAAGTTAACAGAGATCTGATGGTGTTTGCAAAGTCCAAGCCAGCATTTTCTTCTGATAATACGTCACCAAGATAGTATCAAACCTGATCATGCAGGTCCTGCCCAGGGTCCAGCGAGGTGAAGTCGGTTGGACTGACAGTAGTATTGCAGACAGTGATAGGATGGAGAGGCTTCTTCACTTCTAGCAGACTCGAAACGGCAGGCTCAACTGGAATTGGCCTGATGGCAGCAAGTGCATCAGCCATGCTTAATCCAGACGTCATGCCGAACACAATCACTGTGGCTGCTATTGTGTAAGCATCCACACTTTTTCCAAATTGGCCACTCTTTAGCGGATGCCTCTCTGTCAGTGTAGTTGCTGCGTCATCCATGAGGTCAGGATGCAGCCTGTGCATTCTCCGGAAGAGGGCTAGAGGAGCATTGTCACGTGGATCTTTGCAAGATATGAAATTTGCAAAATTTCGGGGCCACTTGCAGCTGACGCTACTGGCAGCAAGAACAACTGATTCCAAATCTGCAGGCAACATGTTGTCAATGTGGGTCTTCATGTTTTCTTGTGTTGTTATTTTTTCCTGCTTTTTCTTAGCTAGCCGACTGGTTTTCCGTTTTTTTGCTGGGAGTGAGGCTTCTAACGGCAGATCTTTTCTCACCCTTGACCCTACCCCTAGTCAGAGGTGGTTTGCTCAGTTTGAATTGGACATTTCTGAGTGATGTGACCGGCATGTCCTGGTTGTGTGGTGCTGCTGTCGTAGGGATCATCTCCGGTGACGAGTCTGTGACTGGCTCCGGTTTGTCCTGGCTGTGTGGTGTTGCTGTCGTAGGGGATCATCTCCGGTGACGAGTCTGTGACTGGCTCCGGTTCGTCCTGGCTGTGTGGTGTTGCTGTCGTAGGGATCATCTCCGGTGACGAGTCTGTGACTGGCTCCGGTTCGTCCTGGTTGTGTGGTGTTGCTGTCGTAGGGATCATCTCCGGTGACGAGTCTGTGACTGGCTCCGGTACATCCTGGCTGTGTGGTGTTGCTGTCGTAGGGATCATCTCCGGTGACGAGTCTGTGACTGGCTCCGGTACATCCTGGCTGTGTGGTGCTGCTGTCGTAGGGATCATCTCCGGTGACGAGTCTGTGACTGGCTCCGGTACATCCTGGCTGTGTGGTGCTGCTGTCGTAGGGATCATCTCCGGTGACGAGTCTGTGACTGGCTCCGGTACATCCTGGCTGTGTGGTGCTGCTGTCGTAGGGATCATCTCCGGTGACGAGTCTGTGACTGGCTCCGGTACATCCTGGCTGTGTGGTGTTGCTGTCGTAGGGATCATATCCGGTGTCGAGTCTGTGACTGGCTCCGGTACATCCTGGCTGTGTGGTGCTGCTGTCGTAGGGATCATCTCCGGTGACGAGTCTGTGACTGGCTCCGGTACATCCTGGCTGTGTGGTGCTGCTGTCGTAGGGATCATCTCCGGTGACGAGTCTGTGACTGGCTCCGGTACATCCTGGCTGTGTGGTGTTGCTGTCGTAGGGATCATCTCCGGTGACGAGTCTGTGACTAGCTCCGGTCCTATGTCTTGCTCTGATACAATAGTGACATGTTTTAAATGGCTCCATGCGTTGTGCAGATCCACAATCACCTGATATCGTGAGCAAAACTGTCGGTGCCCCAAATCAGCAGACATGTCGGCAATGTCTCTGAGGAGTCGACTCATTTCACAAAATTTCTGATTTCGTGTCATCTTGGGTCCACATGCCACTTTTCGTACATTGACGACACGACTGCGTATGCGTGTATTGTGGCTGTCATTGTAATTAGTAGTCCATCGTTGTGGAATCCAAGAAGACTGAAAATCCAAACCTTCTTGGAGGATGCACGCTATAATATGGCGACATGGAAGTAACTGAGAGATGAATGATGGACAGTCACAAGAGCATGTATCACCTGTAGTCACACTATAGATGTTGTCAGCGGCATTGACAATGAACTGATTAGGTGTGTCTGTCGGTAGTACAGTTGCGTTCATTTTGTGTGCCTCCTTCACCTGGTTGATCAGAATGTCTGCAGCAAAAGGTGTGGCAATGCTCTGTATGGTCTCCGTCAGACATGAATCCTCGCCATACTGATATCTTGTCTTCACTGACTGTGTGATGGTCTGATGAATGGATTGCGTTTCTGTGCTCACATTAAACTTGACCAGTTCGTCAACACAGCTGGAGATTGTCATGTTTGGATGGAGATACGCCTTTATTTTGCCATGGAAACTCTCCAGTCTGTTAGTAGTCTGGTTTCCCATGTGTGTGCATTCGCCTCTCCAGCTATTTACCCACATATCCTTGCATGAATCCCAGTTGCTTTTTAAGTAGGTGAAGAATACTTCAGGTGATTTCACTCTCAGGTCTTCGCAGAGTGAACTGTATTGTTCTTCAGATCTGGCATAGGCGATCTCCTGACAAAGCTTCCTGAGATCATCTTTCATCTCCAGGGACAAGGACAGGCTGCTAATTTTCACCTTAAAAGCACGGAGGACATGCCACAGACACAAAAATATGTTGGCGTCTGGCCACAATGACTTCAGGACTGCCATCTCATTGAAATCCTTGTCAACAAGGAATACATTGGTTTGTGATGAAGTCTGATTTTCGGTCTTGAACGTGTTCAAGAAGGATCTCAAAGTCTCCTGTCTCTCATTCTTCAAAAGGGCATGTGCCACTATTTGGCCCTTTCCATTTCCATCCATCGCCATAATGGAGCTGAGGGGCATCTTCCGATTGTTGCAGCGGTAAGTTGAATCGAGAATTAGAACCTCTGGGAATTTAGCCATTGATTTTTTCATGGCTGTCGTTTGAATGTAAATCATCTCCAGCTCCCCAGTGTTGTCAACAGTTAGAATGACTGAACTACTCCTATCTTCACCCAGGAAATTCTCCAGCACGCGCAGCAGTCGTTCCTCTTCTGTAACCTCTTTTCCCTCTCTCACTTCCAGACGAAGATTATGCAAATCTTTTGTGGTAAGCACACGCCCACTCATACTTTTGATATGCTGCTGTATCTTGGTAACCCCCACATTTAGTTGAATAAGGGTGGTTGCAGTCTCTCTTTCGGCAGGAGTAAGTCGACGCTGCTGTAAACGAAGTGATGAAATAATTTGAAAAACAATAACAAGAAAAAAGTAAATATAGCAATGTTTTTTATGTGCAAATAGTCAAAATTATGCACCTGTATTTGGTGTGAGGTACGAAAAAAATGGAACCCCACCTGGAAAAAACATTTCACTTCACATTGAAATGCATCTATTTGTACAACTTAGTGATCAAAGAACTTGGCCAACTTTTTCTTTGTATTTCCTTTGAACTAACAATTTCTTACATTTGTGCTCAACAATGCAACACATCCTTTCTGTCAGTTTAAGATAATTGCAATCTTGGCAGTCTGCTTTCTGAAGATGTGCAATGTTTTCTAGAAGCCACTCACAATACAAAGAGTAATTATTGAAACATATTGGGATGGAGCAACACAGTGTATACATTTGATTACGCCAAGTTGTATTTGATGCCAAAAGTTTGTATTTTTACTTTTTAAGCTACATAAAAATTAAACAGCGTTTCTCATGTACTCACCTCAGGATAGTGGATGTAAATGTCAGATGAAACATTGTGGTTATGAGCATCGTTGAATGACTTCACAACCAACTTGGACCGTGTTTTATCTGCTGTGACTAGTATCTGGGCAGCTGAGCTTGAAGGAGCTAAAAAAACAAGTACGCTACAGATTTATATGGGGCATAAAAAGAATCTGATATTTCATAACAGCTATAGTATAGAAAGGTTTAAACCAAATACAGCTAAATGTATGTAGACCACAATTTCCTTCTGTCAGTAGAAATCTTATGATAGGTTACAAGAACATCTGCTCAGTGAAACCTCCCTGTAAGTGAGACAATGCAGAGCCAACACAGTAATTAATCCTGTGTCTAGGTGTTATAATACTGTCACACATCATCTACATCAATTGGTGACTGTTTGATCAGTGAAACAATGAGTTAGAGGGTTTCTGACAGTTGTTGTTCATTGGCCAAACATTACGTAGTCATTCCAGAAATCACACTCCACACTAGGTTAACAGGTCAGCTCCATCCAATCATATATTGTTGTTTCTGTAACTGACCAATCAGCACAGGAATGTCACTGCCTCTTAACTCATAATCTGGATAGGAGGTTATACAATTCCTGGGAAGAAGCACATTTGAAATCAACACTCGATCGATCACTCTTCATCAAACAACTCTGATCATCAAGTTCACATTATGGCAGCAGTAATGTGGGGCCTCTGTATTTTGCGGAACGTTCCGGCTGAACTGACGGAACGCTATGTTTCTGGCTTAAAACACAGCTATGCGCTTCGTATGAAATTGATACTTTATGTATAGTTTAATATTGCTATAATGTAACACCTCTGCAAGTATGAAGACATAATATATTGAATAAGGTATATTTATGAGCGCCGGAACGTCGAGGGCCGATGACAGATCGTCAATATTGAGCAAGATGGCGGCTTTATGATGGCTGTTCCACGCATTGAACATACTCCCACACTCCCAAATAGTAATAAAATAATAGTACTGTTCTTATAAATACTCAGACCTAATATCAGGCTAATTACTTACATTTGTTTTAAATGATATTTCCAGTGGAACAGTTTACAATTCATCAAATAATCTAAAATCATAATTATTATAATACAATAATTACATGATGTTAAATTATTTGTAAGTACTATTATTTTATTATTATTTTATAGATTTGCATGTGTGTAATAGTATACATGGCATTAAATTTATTAAATTATTAATTATATATTTGTATGTATCTAATAATATGGACTTTCTACAAATAAAAGATTATATGTTATATAATCTTTTATTTGTAGAAAGTCCATATTATTAGATAAGTAACAAATATATAATTAATAATTTAATAAATGTAATGTAACGCCAGTTAGTGTCAATGTAATTGTGGAGACAACAACATTTAAAAAATAAATTCCCTAAGGGGTTTATAATAAAAAATCCAATACAAAAAGCTTTTGGATAGAATTGATCCCACCCACCCATAAAATAATTACACGGGGTATATATATAGACATTGGTAGAACATATTAATTATTATAATAATTAAATTATCCACACATTTGTGTACCGAGTGGAATACTCGTGTTTAAAAAAAATCTATTTTTTCTTCAATTTTGTTATAACAAAACCCCTAATAACATGGATACTTGTCATGCGCCAAGCTGCTTGCCGGTATGGCCGGTAGGTGTGGGAGTATGTTCAATACGTGGAACAGCCATAATAAAGCCGCCATCTTGCTCAATATTGACGATCCTCATCGTTCCGGCGCTCATGAATATACCTTATTCAATATATTATGTCTTCATACTTGCAGAGGTGTTACATTATAGCAATATTAAACTATACATAAAGTATCAATTTCATACGAAGCGTATAGCTGTGTTTTAAGCCAGAAACATAGCGTTCCGTCAGTTCCGCCGGAACGTTCCGCAAAATACAGAGGCCCAGTAATGTGCAGTATGCGTTATACGGACAGTGGCTCTCCATATCGGTAAGTACATTATATATGTATATGGGCAGTTCTACTACTATCATATATTATCAGAATTCACTAGGACATAATTACCCCATATAAAAGTTTGTTCCCTCCTGTAACCATTTTTATAGCGATAAACATGCATGGTTTGGTGCCGGACATATTCATACAGACCTAAAATTTCACCCTTGTAAGCATGCAAACGGTGGCCAACCTTCTAGATTTTGTTGTTGCTGTTAATGATGACTGTCATTGTGTGCTGGTGTAGTTTGAGTGCGTGCATACATGTATGTGTGTAAAACGTGCTAAAAAAGGTGAAATTGACTTGACCAGGATAATTTAAAGTAGAATGTGATGTATTAGTTCAGTTTAGTTTGTAATTTAGTTATGTTCAGGTCATTTTGATGACCTATCTCTGATGTTAAAAATGTGTAGATAGAAAGAGCTGACAAATGATGTTAATATATAAGACAGTAGGTAACATGGACACAAATTGAGGTAAATATGACCATGACATACTGATTAGACTTAACTTGAGCGGAACTAGTAAGATCTATGTATTAGATATGCAGGAAGGAAATGTGTTCTGCTCCTTAAAAGTGTTGGATTCTCCTACGTAACAGTAATACATTCACCATGCTGGTTGAGAGCAGTTAGTAACATTTGTTAACTATATGAGTTTAGAATATGGTCACAACCAGAGGTCAACCAGCTATGAATGATGTTTTTTATTCGACCAATATTTCAACCAAATACATACACTATATCCATGTCAAAACAACACAGAATCAATACAAATATAACAATCACAATAAATGTGGTAATAGTATATAATAATTTGTAATACAGTAATACAACATACGGTCAGGAGACTCCTCTAAGACCATGCTAGTCGCTATCGAGGAGCCACATTTCAAAGAATTTCATATACAAATTCATTCCATTTCCGAAAACAGATTCGGACATGGTTATTTTACCTTAAGGCACTATTTAATTATATAAAGATATAAGTAAGTAGGGATATGAGTAAGTATACATACAGCATAAAGTTGATAGGTGATTTTTGATTCTTAATGTTGCATATATACATAACAGTCTTGTATAGTACATTGTACTTGATAGCTTTGTAAACAATTTCAGGTAGGTTTTAAATTTATTAACACTACTAGCACCCACACAATCAGCTGATAATCTGTTCCATTCGTTTATTATTCTTTGTGAAAATGACCGTGAAAAAGATATTTCTGTCAATATTTTCATACCCATTCAATATTTAAAAAACCTCAATCTGATCTCCTCTCAATCTTCTGGTTTCTAGTGTTGTTAGACCACATTCTTTTAGACACATTTCATAACTAATATTCCTGAGTTTTGGTCTCATTTTTGTTGCTCTCCTTTGTACTCTTTCTAGCATATCAATATCCTTCTTGCGATATAGCCTCCATGCTTGTATACAATATTCTAAATAAGGCCTAACTATTGTTTCATACAACGGTATTATTAGTTCTTTTTCTTGCCATATAAGAGTGGCAAAGAAAGACCTTTCTGTGCAAAGGCATGTTTAACTTTATAAGTGTATATTTTATTGGTGTCTCTTGTATCATGACTATGTACTTCATGTTCAAACATAATCCTCCATTTGTTTTACTAGAATGCTAAATCATAGTGTAGATATTTATAGTAAAATTTTAAATGTTGTAATTTAAGGATGTCATCTACTTTTAATAAGCTGAGTTATTTTTACAGTGGTTTAGTATAAGAAATGTAGTTACTTAAAGTAATCATTCTAAGGTTTTTTTTTCTGTAGTTTTATTATTCTGCTTGATTCAAAGCCCAATGTCATGATGCAGTAATTTATGTGTGACACTATTAATGAATTATATAACATTTTTTATATCCAGAGGTAACATGTTTTAATTTGTTTAAAATTCCAATTTTTTTAGAACACGCATTTAATATTTTTCAGTATGCTTTTTCCAGTTTAAATTTGTATCTATAATTAAACCAACAAAATTTAATCGGTAACTTGTTCAATATCTATATTGTCTATCTTCAGGTTGAGTTTGTATCTTTTTCTTTTTAAATATCATGTATTTAGATTTTACTACATTTAGTGAGAATTTGTTGATTTTTAGCCACTTACTTATCTTAATGAGTTCTTTGTTTATTAATGTTTCTAGATTTTGGTCATGTATCTTATCATTGAACGTGTTTAGTGTACCTTGATAGAGTTGTATCAGCGGTGCTGACAACAAATTTAACAATGGCCTGAATTGGAGTTATTAAATTTGCCTGTTGTTGACCTTTTTTATAAGCTTCACATCTACACAAATAATGTCCATCCATACAACTACGCTACATGTGCATGTTTTAAAGTTGATATACTTTTTGCTAAGCATTACTATTTGAGGATATTAGACATGTAAATAAAAAACATTCTTCTTAACAAACGGATGCATGCTTGTGTTAATATATCTCCTACCATGCCTCTACCATGTCACTATGGCTCAGACTGGCGTAAAAAAAAATTACACTTAAGGATGTAATTAATTGTGTACTAAAGTAGCTGTGTAATAAAATATCATGTAGATGCGGCTGATTTTCATGCAAAGTATTTGGCTAATGCTAAACCTAGATGGCAAGAACACAAGTAAATCACTGAACATTGTAATTTTATTCATTTATGAGCATGTGTTCTTTTTAACTGACAAGAGATAAATAACTGGTGTTCAAACTGTTAGTGATAATACAAATTTGTAATCAATAAAAAATTGGTCGAAGATGGCATGCCCCAATACGGTTCATTATGTGGATTGATCTGGATAGTTGTAAAAAAAATTGGCAGTGTCCTCTATGACACAACATAGGAATGTAAATGGGAGGCCACTAGAATTGAAAAGTTATGTAATCTTTCATACAAAACTTTTGACTCACACGTTTATTCTCTACTTCAGAAGCAATCGGCTGTTCGTCGTTGGCCACAGCTTTATAAAACGACTGAAGTGGGAAATTCGGGACATAGGATGGAAGATGGGAGACCGGTATGAAGCGATAGACATCATCGGTGTCGGGGGAATGACGGTTCCCAGGCTATGGTCGTATGCCGACTACATCAACACCACACGACCGACTGTCGTGTTCATAGATATAGGGACAAATGACTTAAGCTTGCCTACTACCGATCCACTGACTTTGGCAAAAGACATTGTCGACATTGCTCGCTGTTTTGGCGATTATGAATCAGTGCGGCACGTCTCAATATCGGAAATGTTGCGACGCAATGACAACCGCTGACCCAACTTCAATTTGGCGAGAATGGAGACAATTCTAGAAATGAGACGGTTGGTCAGCGAAGACCCAAACATTCACACCTGCCGCCATCGCGGATTGACCCAAGACTGGCAACAGCACCTACTAAAGGATGGCGTCCACCTCACCCAAGGGGGGATGTTCCAGTACATCATGAATGTGCGAAAGGAAGCACGGCATTGGGCCAACAAATAAACAATGCATGTAACTAAGACATTTGATGAACTTAAATAAAGAATGTGTTTTGTATTATGTTGTCAACGTTATTTGTGTGTCCACAATCTTTCTCTCAGATGGCGTAAGACCACATTTGCATTTTCCATAGGCGACCATTATAACGTTTCCTTCATTTCCCATTAATCTTTATCAGCTATGTTATTGACAATTTCACAGCATATTTACCCTCCATAGACAGAGGTTCAGTGAAAAATTCGTGAACTTTTGGCTCCACACTATATATGTGCTCACTGAAATTCAGACAACCTGCATAATGCTGATTTTATAGGGCACTCTGCAGTCGGGGAATGGCGGACGTGCACCTTTTGGTGGTCTTACGTCAGATAGCTGTACATATAATTCAGACATGATAGAAATGTAAATTAGCTACTAGAATATACCTAGGATGATCGGAAAAGGTCACAGTAAATAAAGTAGAAAAATGCTGAAGGCATAGATTTGTACTTTGTTATGATTTAATTGCTTTTCAATGATGATGGCAGTTAGCTAAGCTTGTTTCTGGAGCCAGAGTGATTTAACATCTGCCAGTGTCAATGCACAATTCCCTTTTGTTCTTCTACAGCTGAAACCACACTACTGGTGCCATCTCATGGATTCCTGGCTCAGTGTCTAGACAGACGGCTGACTGGCTGCCATGAATGCATATTCATTGTTAAATGGTTTAACTGATTGGTGAAGGTTGACATCATTACATCACTAGACATATTTAATGGGGTACCACACACTAATCTTTCAAAAATTAAATGAAGAGCAGATCAAATTGTAAAAAACACAGCCTTAATGGTTTTCATATACATGGTATGAAATAAGGGTGGTCCGATCATCAGGGATGAGTAGTTTTAGACCTCAGACTAACAAGAGCTGTCCCTTTTACATAGTAATTCAGAACTAGTTGTCTATAACTACCAGCATAGTTATATGTATGTATAATTCCAGTTATAGATGGGGGTGTATGTGCAAAGATACCAAGTACATTTAAAAAGGACATTTAAAAAAGGCAAATGCCTTGAAATGCTTCACAAAGAGTGCCAATGTTACTGGTATTAGCCAGTGATTTATGTTAAAATATTGAAATGAACATTGTCATCTATGGTATAACGGAGTCAATGGTATAAACGACATAAAGTTAAGGACTCTGTAAAGCTAATAGGCCTACATACACTATCACATAACTGTCCATCACATAAAGAAGTGACATGTTTTGAATGTACAAGCAATTATAATAGGATCCGATTATAATAAGCAATTTCAACCCATCAGTAGTACTTACTTAAGTGCATATGAAAGCATTTGAACATACAATTTCAACACAGGTACCTCATTACATATGAACCTAACATAAATGTCATGAAACACAGAACAATGATAAACGCATGTGTTTGGGACGGTTAACATGCAATAGACTGGATATGTCGAACGGGTAAGGAAGAACTGGGAACACAACGAACAACAAGGGAACCAAAATAAGACGGTCGACTGCGCGCTGTCTTTTCTCAAAGGTTTACTAATACGCGCTGTTTATAAAACATAAAGGATCCAACATAGATATGCGCAAGATGATGTTAAATGATTTAATTAACAAAATCAAGTATTAAATGTTGGCAAAGATACGGCATACGTGTCTAAAGTATCTTTAAACGCCTGCCAGTTATAATGACAAAACTGAGGTGGGTCGGATTGCTGCGTAAGTCCGGAATGACTCACGTCACTGTCAGACAGGCTGTCGGTGTCAGCGGCGTTGGCGTTACTCATTCACAGTTAATGGATGTCCGTTAATGAATTGTGTGACAATTATAACAACATTCCTCCCACGTGGCTATGAGAACATGCTTTTAGTTACTTACGTCTGGTTGTTCCTAATGCCACGGCCTTCCTTTCTGGGGTTGCCGTAGTGCTTGCAACCCAGCCTGATGTATGCATACTTCAGGTCGGACTTGTATGGCATGCTGCCGACAGCTAGCAATTTGTTTGCGGTGGCGACAGTTCTAGAATTTACGCAGCAAAACTGCACATGGCCATCTACGGCATACGTGTCTAAAGTATCTTTAAACGCCTGCCAGTTGCCGAATGTGGCGCCTACTTCTAAACGAAGCGGCTCCATCTCGTCCATCCCCTGAAGTGAAGGACTGCATCGATAACGCCTTGTTGGTAAATACGGAATCAGTCTACACATGCGCATAAAATCCTGTGCGGTGATTGGATGAATCTTGCTCTGCGGATAGTGGCTTGTGATCCCTTGCCCGCAAAGCTGCTCTGCGGTTAGCCAGTGCGAACATATATAGCTAGCTGCAGTGGTTCACAGCAGGGTCGGTGGAGATCATTACGGATCCATCATTACCACCGAGGGTAAGGATAGTCTGCGAGGCGTGGACCTCGGATAGCCGCGGGGCAGCGTCGTAGACGAAGCCGCGTAGGCCCCCCCGCGGGAGACAACAGGTAAACAAAAGCGAACTGGGTCAAATCCGCCATTGGCATGGACGGGACCATGTGCGCGACATATCGGTCGAAACTGGATGCGTAACAGTAACCATCAGTACGACACGAGTCTGATTCGATGGGTAAGCAGTACCGCCGGCAAACCGACATATCGGTGTTGCCAGTTACGGAATGCGTCAGGTATGCACAACGGAAACGTCCCGGCACGAATAGGGAATAAGGTCACAAGTCACAACGTAAAAACCGATACTAAGTTCAAATCCGAAAAGGAAACATCAAGAAACGCACACAAAAGTAAATGATTAAATTGATCAAAGTCGTGCAACACACTGTCTCATAAACAGACAACTTAATACCGAATAAAGCAACATAATATATGATACAAAACAAACACGACTCACTTCGATCGATTCGGAAAACAACTGGGGAAGAATGGGACTTTCCCATGATGCCCAGTACTGGGCCAGCCCACCAACTAGTAGGGGTGGAAGGTTAGAACTATTTCGGGTTCATATTATCAGGCAACACACAACAAACATAAATTTACTTTTGGTTTTACCAAGAAGTTGTTATTTAATTCTTTCTTAAATTGTACTAGATTGCCGTTGTCGCGCATATTCCTAGGGAGTTTGTTCCACAGAGTGGGTCCTATACAGGCAAATGCACGCCGGCCGAAACGTTCTAAGTTCACTTTTGGCACTTCGAGGTGTAACCCGCCTGCAGAGCGCAGCGATCGGCGAGGCGCGTGCTGGAGTAGTAGTGCCGCGAGATACTCTGGCGTGCCGTCGTATAAAGCCCTGTGCACGAGTACTAGTTGCTTGTATTCGATCCGCTTTCTGACAGGCAGCCAGTGTAATTGCCGCAGTATTGTCGTCATGGACTGCCGGTCACCCCGTCGGATTTGCATAACAATTCGAGCTGCAGACCGCTGGACCATTTCAAGACGGTGCAGGTGACGATCGCTGATGCCGAATAGTATCGCATTGCCATAGTCGATACGCGATGTCACCAGTCCGTGTATGAGACTTACATACAGTGGTGCTAACCGAGTCTCGTATTTTTGCAATTCGCGACAGATGGTAGTAGGCAGAACGACAAACGCTGGCAACGTGTGACGTCATGGTTAGGTTACTGTCAATGATAAATCCTAGGTCCCGTATAACTGGGGAAGTGTCAACGAGCTGGCCACATATGTTGATGCGGGTTAACGATGTAGGCGTACGTAGACTTGACGAACGGATGACAATGGCTTGAGATTTGTTGTCATTCATCACAAGTCCATTGTCATAGAACCATGCTTTCGCATCTTGTACGCAGGCTTCCATACGCGCGAGCGCTTGTGTGTGGTCGGTTGGTGGGAAAGTGATGTAGAGTTGAGTGTCGTCTGCGTATAGGTGATGGTGAATGTTGTGCTTCTGTAGAAGTGTCGTTAAGCGCACACCCTGTGGTTGTGACATCAATCATGAATGGGGTAGGGGGTCTTGTCAGTGAGGGTAGCGACGCCAGATGGTTTCTGATATTTTACAACGGATGTGACGTATTGTAACTATCGCCAAACGCCATTGACGCTAGCCGCTACAACTGGCCTACGACGTCTTTCTGGATTAACCCGGACATCGACGGTGTGTTTAGGCGACAGTGTGTTTAGGCGGCTGCGGAGGGACACATTCAAGACACTGGCGACCTTGTAGGTTGACGTTATTGTCTTATTAATTGTTCTAAGCGCGAGAAATAACCACCCTGGTTGCGCCTTCGGCTTGGATGGCATTCATTTACTGTAGCGCTTAATGAGTCACATCCATATCCTAATCCTATGACCTCAACAAGTACAGGGTAACACTGAATACTTCATTACAAACCATATACATAGTCACGTCAGTCATCTAAGAAATAAACAAATCACATAACAACCAGGGATCGAGGACAGCGATACGATACCATGTCAAGGAGATTCAAAGAAGAATCAGGCCCGGCTGGGCAGCATTCGCCAGGCACTGCAGCATCTTCCAGGGATGGAACCTTGGAACCCTGCTCGAAGAGACTAGTCTACAAATCATTACTACATTATTCGTTGTTTGGTGCACTGGCAGATGTAGCCTGCGTCCGCTCCGAGCCGCTGTCAGTCCGGAGACTGTTTTACGGCTGTTCAACTGTTGTCGACAGCTCTGCTATAAACAAGGGATTACATTCACCGTCCAGTGCAGTCTTGCCTTCAGTGTCTGTCAATACAGACTCACCCTGACGACATCTGCACGACACGAGGTGACACGACCCGTTCAATGCACGGAGTCGAATGTCCTGTTAGATCGACTGTCCTTTGGGTCAATCAGTGTTGGACTGTACTCTTGGAACAGTCAGTGTTCAAATGTCTTCTTGGATCAGTCAGTGTTCGACTGTTCTGTTGGGTCAGTCAGTGTTCGACTGTTCTGTTGAGTCAGTCAGTGTTCGACTGTTCCGTTGAGTCAGTCAGTATTCGACTGTTCTGTTGAGTCAGTCAGTGTTCGACTGTTCTGTTGGGTCAGTCAGTATTCGACTGTTCTGTTGGGTCAGTCAGTGTTCGACTGTTTTGTTGAGTCGGTCAGTGTTCGACTGTTCTGTTGAGTCAGTCAGTATTCGACTGTTCTGTTGAGTCAGTCAGTGTTCGACTGTTCTGTTGGGTCAGTCAGTATTCGACTGTTCTGTTGGGTCAGTCAGTGTTCGACTGTTCTGTTGGGTCAGTCAGTGTTCGACTGTTCTGTTGGGTCGGTCAGTGTTCGACTGTTCTGTTGGGTCAGTCAGTGTTCGACTGTTATGTTGAGTCAGTCAGTGTTCGACTGTTCTGTTGGGTCAGTCAGTGTTCGACTGTTCTGTTGAATCAGTCAGTGTTCGACTGTTCTGTTGAGTCAGTCAGTATTCGACTGTTCTGTTGAGTCAGTCAGTGTTCGACTGTTCTGTTGGGTCAGTCAGTATTCGACTGTTCTGTTGGGTCAGTCAGTATTCGACTGTTCTGTTGAGTCAGTCAGTGTTCGACTGTCCTGTTGGGTCAGTCAGTATTCGACTGTTCTGTTGGGTCAGTCAGTGTTCGACTGTTCTGTTGGGTCGGTCAGTATTCGACTGTCCTGTTGGGTCAGTCAGTGTTCGACTGTCCTGTTGGGCCATTCAGTGTTCGACTGTCCTGTTGGGCCATTCAGTGTTCGACTGTCATGTTGGGCCAT
The DNA here is from genome assembly GCA_964017155.1 of Oasisia sp. SBJ-2009. Taxonomy (NCBI): domain Eukaryota; kingdom Metazoa; phylum Annelida; class Polychaeta; order Sabellida; family Siboglinidae; genus Oasisia; species Oasisia sp. SBJ-2009. The sequence goes on from OZ024855.1 coordinate 43,334,343, forward strand.
TCAGTGTTCGACTGTCCTGTTGGGCCATTCAGTGTTAGACTGTCCTGTTAGGCCATTCAGTGTTAGACTGTCCTGTTGGGCCATTCAGTGTTCGACTGTCCTGTTGGGTCAGTCAGTGCTCGATTGTCCTGTTAGGTCAACCAGTGTTCGAAGGTCCTGTTAGGCCAGTTATAGTGTTCGACTGTCCTGTTGGGTCAGTCAGTGTTTGACTGTCCTGTTGGGTCAGCCATTGTTCGACTGTCCTATTACGCCAGCCAGTGTTCGACTGTCCTATTGGGTCAGCCAGTGTTCGACTGTCCTATTGGGTCAGCCAATGTTCGACTGTCATGTTGGAGCAATCAGTTTCGTGCTTGCACTTGACGTAGTATTTGGAGCATTACCTTGCATCGCCCCCTCCCACCGACTGTTCGCATTCGGCGTACGTTTCAGCAATGAAGCACTGAACCGTTGTGGGCGCAGAAAATGTACAGTAGCAGCAGAGTATATTAGTTACATATAGTATTCACCTCTATGGCAGGTGCTTCATCGACAATTAACTAAAACTAGAAAAGTAAGCTCGAAAGAATTACCTTTGTTTTTCTCGCTAATTGGCAGTAGAGGTCAAATGTCTGTAAAAAGTGGAAGTAGGTTACTGGGGTGTGATGTCTTGAGATAGCAGACATGGCTTCTTGTGCAAAATTGCCAATGGCAATTGCCCTGAGTAGTTGCTGATGTATACGGAAATATAGACGATAGGTAATCCTGAATACTGCGATAAAACCTAGCCTTGTACACCTAGGGCGAGTTCTTTGAAACGATACCCTTTTCTAGTGAACAGCTGTTTAATGTTGGCCCTCGGTCTAAGGATAACATCTGAAAAACAGATTTGTGGTTTAGGAGCCTTGGAAAAAAGACACTTGACATCCACAGTAGCATAGAGGTAACCCCCATCCACCCACACCAATCGACTCTTTCTCAATGACAGGCCACCCCATTCACAGACCTGGCTAACTGAATCCCAAGTCATTAAGACTTTGATAAATTGTTTCTCTTCTTGTAGTCTCGGTTTTCCCTGTGTCCAACAACTACAGCTGTCACAGTTTCATTTACTGATAAATTGCAACCAGTGAATTATTACCTTAGGCACATAAGCTTAGCAATACTTTGGTGTATATAATTGTCTGTAGTCTGATATACTGTTTTCCGTAATACAGAGGCAGTTTTCGTAACACTGTAATCTGAGGTAAGTTTCCGTAATTTGTAGTAAATCCGTAATAGGCAACCATAACATTACATACTGTGTTAGGTTGTACCTAGTAATTACTTCACACATTCGAATTACACATATGTCAGTATACATAGGAATATTGAAATCACCTGCTATCATAAGTGATTGAGGGGTCTGAATACCTCGTGACATATACATTTGAAATGTCTCAAAGAATGCAGCAGTTGTTTTCCATGTGTGGTGATCGGTATATCACATACACAATAAGATATGTTTTTTACATAGTAACTCTTATTTGGCATATTCAAAGGAATCGAGTTCTCCAGATGACACCACTTTACACAGAAAACCACTCTTGAAAATAATACCAACTCCACCATCAGTTCTGCCGGACGGTTTCGGATTGTCATTGAGATTATAGCCCTCGGGTGTTAGATCCATACTGTTAAAAGCATCACTAGACGTTAGCCAAGTATCTGCCTTCAGAACAATATCAATGTTCTCACGACATAGTCACTGATGTCCCCTGTGTCTTATTCCGCACAGAAGAAGTATCAACAAGGGCGAGTTGGAGGGCCCATGTCCGGCGTGAGGGACTGAAGGCGGATCGTAATGCAGTAATGGTAAACAGCATTCCGCTAGACGGTCTCTAACTGGCTATGCAAACTCGGCGTAGATAAAAGTCAATATAAATCCATCCCAAATCGAGAAACCGTGTACATAATAAACTATAAAACTATAATGTATATGACAACGATGACATTACACAATTCCACAGGTCCAGGGCCCAATACGTAGAACACGTCCAAAATGATGAAGATCAAGCGTCTGTCGATGGAGCTGCTAACAAGCGCTGCTCCACACCCAATATCACAGTAACCGCCATTAATATATACAAAACGACAGGACACAAGCAACATCAAACATTTTTATTATGCGACCAAAACTAAGCTTCGACCACATGTAACACAAAAGTCTACGCAGTGTTTAGTGTGAACATGTTATTTAGAATAGCTCTCACTATGTCTCTCGACACACCGACTTCGTGTCAATCACTTGCTGGAAGGCCTATTGTGTTATTTATGTGAATGTCTGTAACGGTACGTAATGGGATATTTGTAACGTTACGTAGCGACGTCTGTTCACTTCGCCCCGATTCGCACTGCAACAACTCGTAGTAGTCACAGCCGATGGCGCGAATAATCGGAAGCTTCCAGTCGTTGTAGTGGGAGAAACAGACGCCAGTGAAGTAGTCGACGCCAGAACAGTTCGCCCGGTGCATCAGGCACGTGTTCTGGCACTCGGTGGCATTGTGGGCCTTGGAGAAGTGGCCGCCTCTCACGTGTCTGCTCGGGTGCTTCTTGAACACGGGGGGACAACCTAAGGACGTATAAATTAGACTTTAAGTTGGCACCAAGAAGCACCAACTGCATGGTCAAAGTTAATACAAGTTTAGCAGATATGTGAAGTGTGTGTGTGCGCGCGTGTGTGTGCGTGTGTGTGTATGTGCGTGCGTGCGTGCGTGCGTGCGTGCATACATGTGTACATATACCAATCACTGTAGAAATGCATTTTTATGATGGGTATTCCAGATCGATTAAGTTGTGGAGTACTACTCCACTGAGAACGCTGTCTACGCAGTTAGTTCCTATGTGTAGCTAGGTAATACAAGCAAATATGACATAACCGAATAACAGAATACCCTATGTCCTATATACGTAACTGAAACGGACACATCCACAGTAACTAGAATACCGCAATAAACGAGGGACAGTTTATAGTTATATGTCCATTTCATATGAATTCACACATACAATGCTACAGAGAATGGTGCAATATTTCATTGGCAGTTATTGCAATGCAAATCACAACTTCGTTTTACCCGACGCGTCTGCACTAATCGTTGCCACAGGTGCATTACGTCCGCCTTGTTCCTGACTGACCCACCTTTCTCGCAATCGTCGCCGAAGTAGTCCTGAATACACGCACACTTGCGCACGGGCTCGTTGCGCTGTTTCTTGTCGTAGTGGCCTTCGTCCACTGAGCACGTGCCGTTGTTCCGACAAGGCTGCTTCTGACACAGCTCCTCGGTGACTGCAACCAACACGTCACGGCGTCGTCACGCACACACGGACATAAGTCGTCACCAACACTGTCACCAACATTCCTGCTGTCGTCTTTGTCGCCCGTACAAGATCAATGTTAGTTGTTCGTGCACACAAGAGTAAGAAGAAAACAATATTGTGAAACCTTTGGCGCCTGCGATGGTGGTAGGACAAATTGTCACTAACTCGACGCGCTATGTGTTTGGTATTAGTGACCACGGACAACGTTTATGTACTAACAATTCACTGCAACGTGGACAGTTATGACCGTATGCACCAGGTAAACAACGAGTTAGGTATTATCAGATTACCGATCATCTTGGCAAAATAAGAGAACGTCAACGCTACATGACAGGTGGACTTTGGTTCATGTTCATATCGAACAAGTGAATTCTTGGAGACGTACTTAATGAAACGATACAATTGCGGTGACATTAGCAAGGTAACGTGGAACAGCTAAATAAGGGAATGTGACGACTGGAGACCATTGGTTAACATAGTTTCTATAAGGACGACAAGACGAATGTTGGCAGCGTTGTTTATACTTTGACGTACATATCACATTGACCAATAACGCTTTATCTTTAAAGTCTCCAACCATAAATCTACCAACGCCTTACATGGCTGGCGGTTAACGTAATATATTAAGTATATTTCTCTGGGCACGGACGTCTAGGACGCCCTTTACGATGTTATGATGGTACACGTGGGACATTCACAGGCTGCCTCTGACAACATCATATCTAAAATGTTGGATTCCTTTCTGAAATACCACATCGTTGTAATACGATACTCTTGGGTTACGAGAATAAAACACATAACACTTACACTGACAACGTTCTCCATGGTAACCCTTGGGGCATTGACATTCATACCGTTTCGCCAATACGACACAAGTGCCGTTGTTTGCACAGGGCATGAAGGCACATGGATCTAGCGGCGAAACACGTGAAATATGCATATATATGCATGCAAGATCGCTTGAAGTCCTTAAGACTATTGATTAAGCAAATTACACACGCTATTCACCTTCAAACATTGCTGTACGAACAAACTATACTTTATTCTAAAACACGTAACATAATATTATTCCAAACGTTGTTACCAAAATAGCTAAATTAACAATCATTATTATTTTTTTTAACTTGGCCACATTGCACTTTACTTCTGCTTCTTGAAACAGTCTAATTGTACGTGTCTGGTGAACTGTGGTAGCTGGGAAACATAACACACTCACGAACAATGAGACGAATACAAATATGACATGCACTTATATTATACCAGTGGCAGCTAGTTGTTAATAGGATCCGCATAGCGGATTACAAAAGGTCAGTAACAGTGAAACAAAATAAAGGTACTGATCCACGTATCATAATATTCACACTGGTAAACAACAGACATTTTATATCTTGCATAACGTTAGTCTGCTTCGATATATACTCTTCTCACATGCGTGTTGATTCCTACCTGCGCAGCGAATGCAGGTTGGCGACTTGTACTGACATTTCTTGGTGACAATGTTGAAGCCCCAGTCAGTGCCGTTGTCGCACTCGTTACGAGTGATCTTTCCAGCACTGCAAACGGCGTACTTCTGGCAGTCGCCACACAGGTTGTAGTCGCCGTCCTCTAGACCGGCACAGGCCGAGATACATGGCAGACCCGGGTTTTGACACATGTCTATGTGCACTGCAACAAACACAAACACACCCTGCCACCTGTAAGTAACACATGCCCGGTCCATTAGTAACACACATACTGTCCGTTAGTAATACTCTCATACACCTTGTCCGTTATTAATGCACACCCTGCCCGTTAGTAATACACACCCTTCCGTTATTAACACACACCCTGTTCGTTAGTAACACACACCCTGTCCGTTAGTAACACACATCCTGTTCGTTAGTAACACACATTCTGCCCGTTAGTAACACACTTCCTGTCCGTTAGTAACACACGCCCTGTCCGTTAGTAACACACACCCTGTCCGTTAGTAACACACATCCTGTTCGTTAGTAACACACATTCTGCCCGTTAGTAACACACTTCCTGTCCGTTAGTAACACACGCCCTGTCCGTTAGTAACACACACCCTGTCCGTTAGTAACACACACCCTGTCCGTTAGAAACACACGCCCTGTCCGTTAGTAACACACACCCTGTCCGTTACTAACACACACACACACACACACACACACACACACACACACACACACACACACACACGCACACACACACACACACACAACACACACACACACACACACACATACACACACACACACAACACACACACACACACACACACACACACACACACACACACACACACACACATTGTCCGTTAGCGACACACGTATAGTACGCTAGTAACACTGACATCATGCTTTAGACACATTTATATTTTCTTGGTGGGTGATTTTACGTCTCGTGGTCAGTTATCACAGTAACAGATGTATGGATGTAACGGTGGCGTTCATTGTTTGCGAGACAACGGACAGTGGAGCAAGATGAATTAGTAGTGGGGCGAAGTGGAACTATATTTAGAACACTGAACTATCTATACAGATATTCCGGATTGCAGCATCGAACCTTGATAACGTTCGTTAACTCTACGTTGCTCGAGTTCACTCAACTGCATGAATACGTACTACAAACAGTGGTGGATACTGTGTACTACGATCACTCTTTTTGAATTAACTGCAGTGGTTTTGAATGAGCTAAACAAAATCGAGATGGTGTTCGATAGAACAGGCCTGTCACAATGTGAGTAAGGCAGTTGAGTAAATTCCTCTTTTGGCTTACTGCGCTTTGAAAAAACTTCCCTTTTATTGTTAGGTAAACTGAGGTGTTTTCCGTTTGTGTCGGCACAGAACTAAACCAACACCTAATATTGTAGTTATTAGATTAGTTCTACTTATAATTATAATTCAGTGAATATTAGAAAATGTAAAGTATGACAACAAAGAGTCTAGCGTTGCATGCTGATTTCGTATCTATTGTAAGAGTAACTTTATTAATGCAAAGTGTCTGTCAACACTGATAGTTTATTGTCATGTCTAGTGTGTGCTCACAAAGAATCAAGCGGAGCATGCTGAAGAGTAATACACGGTAATAAATGATGCTGATTGCATGACTGGGATAAAGAGTGACTGACGTTGGCGTGATGTTTCGTCATAATATACGTTTACTGACCACTGCAAGTCTCTCCCTCGTAACCACGGTTACACACGCACGACGTATCCCACGTGCCGTTCTTGTGTTTGTCCAGTTTGCAGTGGCCATGCCTGCTGCAGTTGACGTGTTTGCACGGGTTGAATGCTGAAAACACAATGACGCTGTATAGACGCATAAATAATGCTCCAGCTGTCGATCATGACAATTATAATTACACGGAAGTGTGCGAAAACCCAATGAACATGACTCGTTTGACGCGATTCTTTGTACAACGTCGCCAACAATGTTCATGCATGTACGAAAGAGTTGAAGGTTGAGGGTGAATTGGCGGACAAATACGCAAGTACGTATCATCTCTCTCTGTCTCTCTGTCTCTCTGTCTCTCTGTCTCTCTGTCTCTCTGTCTCTCTGTCTCTCTGTCTCTCTGTCTCTCTGTCTCTCTGTCTCTCTGTCTCTCTGTCTTTCTGTCTCTCTGTCTCTCTGTCTCTCTGTTTCTCTGTCTCTCTCTCTCTCTCGCTCTCTCCCCCCTCTCTCTCTCCTATCTCTCGGGCTCCTATCTCTCTCTCTCTGCTGTCCATTGCGCCCGATGATGACATCATTATATGGTACTGTCGATGTGCTTTGGCTGTCGCTTATGTCACGGTCCGTTGATCAGACAATTTCTTACGTCAGGGGACAACTAGTGACTTACTCGTACAAGTTGAGCCGTGATAGCCGTACTTGCACGCGCAACGGAACCCTTCACCCTGCACGCGACACGTGCCTCCGTTCGCGCACGGCTCGTCTTTACACGGGTTGAATTCTACAAATGATCATAATAAATATTAATCTTAGCACAGAACATTAAAAAACTCTACCTGGGAACCTCTCAAGACAAACTTAGTGGTAAAACAGAGCAGATTATAATTTTTTTAAACCGCTACTGAAAACAGGCTACATGCGTGATAAAGTTGCTTACTGCTGACAATGCTGTATAATTAATTCCATGCCACAATTATTTGAGTTGTTATTTATACATACCGAAACTAGTCGGGTCCAAAGTGATGGCTACCAGAAAAATTATTTATCGACCTGGTAGCCCATTCAATCAAACTCATATTGTATACTCCGACATACAAAATAATACACATGAAAAATAAAGGTTTATAAAATGCATCAGTTATATTAGCTTCAGGTTAGCGTTTTCCATATATTAAAGCAAGAAAGGATGTAATAATATATTATTATAAATTAGAAGCGAACTCCTTACACTATAATAAGAAGAAAAGTGTATGGGGAATAACTTCTTTCTTCTGTCTCGTTTTAACAAAACTTGTTAGATACAAATCTTGCTTTACGGCTAATACTGTCAGACGGGTCAGATATTTAAACATAATTATGACCTTACACACCGTCAGATGTTAACTTTAACCATAATTATACTGCTACACACAGTTAAACATCCAGTGGTCATGTTTGCATTGTGCCCGTCATGCTGACCTTTGCACTGTTCCCCGTGGAAATGCTCTCGACACTGGCATTTGAACCCGTCGTCATGTTTGCTGCAATTGCCCCCATTCTTGCACGGGTCGTCCCTGCACGGGTCAAACACTGCAAACAGGGGGCAACAGCAGCGAAGGTTCGCATCAAAACCGGTGAACTGTGTGAACAATTGCGTGCTGCGAAATATTAAATTGCTTAGCAAACTTTTATTTTTGTCCGTTTAAAACATCACATTAAAAACGGAAATGTGTCTTCAGTTACACATTTAAAGGCCAGTAACAAGATTGGTGATCCATTATACGGTTGATAAGACTCATTAAAATGATAACAATGCTAATCAGCACTAAAATTAGTAAATAAATAAATTAAGTACTCTAAATAATAAATAATAAATAAATAAATTAGCAAGTAATATTTCTTAAACGATTCTTTTATAAGATACAATATGATAACGTTAATAATGTTTACTAAAATTGGTAAATAAATAAGATTAAATAAATCAGTAAAATAAGTGTATGGAATAAAAAAGTATACAGTACATTAACATGTCGGATTCAAAATTAAAATGGCACAGAGTATAAACGACTTCTTGAATAGGTTCTTTTTAGCTGGTGGGACTTTTATACGTCTCTGGGATGGCAGTTTCTGAAAAGCTTCATTCGCACAATATTAGTGTGTCTTTCCTTTTCAGTGCAGCATTGTATATATACTGGACAGGTGTTTCTGTTCGTTACCAATCACCTTCCTAGAAGAAATACGTGTCTGATTAAGTTTCTATAGTATACATCCGACATAATTGGTATTATTCAATGCATATATGCACGACATATATATCGCCAGTCGTTGCAGTGCATAATTATTTGAATGACTTAAATTGAGTCTGCACAGATTATGTTGCATTACTACAGTAATATAACTGTTATAATAATTTAGTACGAATTTAGTCACTTAATTAAACGGAGACAATAATGTCATCCGTTAATAGTTTTTGTTATGCCTTAACAAAGTAAGTTGTCTACATGGATACGTTATCGTTAACGAGTCGGTAAACCTACCGGCACATGTCTCCCCGTAGTGATATTTACTACACGCGCAATCGAAAGACGTTCCTTCACTCGTGCAGACGCCGTTATTCTGGCACGGCTTCCTTTTACATGGATTGAGCTCTGAAACCACGACGAATTCCTGGCTAAAACAACACCATTCCTAATATCCCTGCACAATACGTCTCAAATGTAAACTAGCTCGTTGATCTTCTTCGTTATCGAAATGCTGCACGATTAGGATAGCATTGTCATTATGTGTGTATAACTGATTTGTAGGAATGGGTAGAATGAACATACAGACACACCTGCACGCACGCACACACGCACGCACGTGCGCACGCCGCACGCGGATATAACCTCCATCCTCGCGGATACATTAGCAACTAAGCACGTTAGCTACATTCGTCAACAGGAACGTATTAAACATATTTATGAAAAAGGTAATTTGTTTCCAAAACGTCAAAGTGACCGAACTTGGCCAAATAATAACATCTGATTATTCCATTATTACCAATGTTTTGCGAAACTGTTTATCGTACGTTGCTAGAGTATGGCGAACCACTTGGCTTGGCTTGCTAGCGAAATGTTAGATATAATACCGAGCGAGTGGCCTTGCGTTCACTATCAGCTGGAGTGTGTGTGTGTGTGTGTGTGTGTGTGTGTGTGTGTGTGTGTGTGTGTGTGTGTGTGTGTGAGTATATATATGTGTGTGTGTATGTGTGTGTATATATATATGTCTATATATATGTCTATATATATGTATATATATATATATATATATATATATATATATATATATACTCTTTTGAAACCGGAATTTCAACACAATATATAACTAACTAAACGGACGTGTTCGACCGCTATTTTTGTCGTCGCTTGACAGAGGTTTTGCTAAGCAACTGGGCAAATGACAGATATGTCAATTGAAGCGTATGAAGATTATACGGAACCTTCATCATTGTATTATTGATCTCTACGTACCAGCTATCACCATGAACATGTTTATATTTATGTCTTTATAGCAAATTATGGTATGCAATTTTGCGTATATATGCCAATGATATAACACGTATTGTTTTAATTAATTTATCATTGAAAAATGTTCTATTTACCTATAGCGCTGTGAACTGCATTGAATGTCACGTGGCGCTAATTTGTAACGATTATAACGAACTCGAGGCTAAACGTGATAAATAGTCCCTCCTACGGTGTTCATGATTCCTGCCATAGCCAAGCTTAGCAATATATCCGCTCAATGATTTTTTTACACCTATCTATATATACACTACATTACCATTCATTACTACATTTACATAATACATACACATTCATACACGTATATTATACTATATACCTAACATATATATATATATATATTAATATATATATATATATATATATATATATATATATATATATATATATATATATATATATATATATATATATATATATATATATATATATATAATATATGTTATAGTTAAGAAAATTCAGCCCCTGTCTTGTACTATCGTGTCAACGTAAGGAACATTTACCATCACAAAGGCGACCGTAGTAATCTCTCGGACATTCACATTCATACCCCGTCTTCAACATCTTGCACGTTCCCCCGTGCATGCAATTGTTTACTTTGCACGGGTCATACTCTACAACAACCAATATCAGACTCTCGATTCACTTATTGTCATCACATTGATAAACTAATTACACACAACCATGATAACAGTACCATAACATTTAATTTCTAATTATTAACATGTAGTGATAAATGTTAAAAAGAACAGAAGGCTTACGCCACGTTCAAACTCGTTAACGTTTCTTGGAAGAACCGCAATTTGCATAAACTTGTTTGCCTTGATTCTGCGCACAATCCGTCACTAACAGTTCGATACACAACAAGAATACGAAACCGATGGGTGTTGAGCAAACACAGTTCGCACAGAATCAAACAATATTGATACATGCAATATATAATTTGTTATAAATACTATTTAGATACTATATTTCATTGCATAAACACATTTCGTGTTCTTACCTGCGCAGACGGGTCCGTAGTAGTATTCACTACAGTTGCATATAAACGACGAGTCAGTTGTCTTGCAAGCACCGTCGTTTTGACACGGATTTGGGCGACAAGGATTAAACACTGATAAGCATAGAAGAGCATAACTATATACTGTATTTATTTACAGGCAAATGTGTAAGTGTAGACAAACAGATACTGTTATATAACTGTAAATATACATATTATTAATAACCTCATGAAATCAGCAAACTGTACCATGTTATTTGGAACGCGTGATCCGAAAGCTGCATTAAGCATATTTCAGTCGATCTCGGAAACAAATGTACAATCATATCTAAGTCTACGTAGCAAAGAAAGCAATACACTGCGCCGTTTCTTACCTGAACACGATTCTCCAAAGTAACTTTTCTTGCATGTACAGTTATAACGTTTGTCCTCTACCTTGCAAGTGCCCCCGTGTTGGCACGGTTCCTTCTTGCACGGATCAAACACTAAAATACGTATACCCTTATTTGAAGGAAGGAATCATATACAATACACATATAACCTATAGCAGGTAAATATGCTACACTATGAGTATATAACAAATAAATAAGGTTATGCAGTAGATAACGTAACTGTGTAGTACAACTGATAATAAACATTGCAAGTGATACATGTAGATAAATATATTTGAAATATAAATAAATAGATCACAAATATACATATAAATAAACAAAATAGTAAAAATATTAATACATGTATATGCAAGACATGATATAAAACTCACTGTTGTAATGTAAAGAAGGGTATACGAATACACTGCATCCGTTAATCAGTGACACACTCACACTCATATCCATCAGACAACTATACTGGTAGGGTCACACGCCCCTACTCTGGGGACAAGACAGCCAAAACCCAGTCGATATAAGCATTTTGAAAGCCGCTATGCTCTTTAGGTTGACAACCATTTTATTCAAGTGTCTCCTACGGAAAATGGCGTTCCAATGTGTCCCCAAACCGGTGCAAATCGGTGATGGACAAACACTTCAGTTTATATTATTTTCAAACGTTTGGACGACAAGGCACACAATTAAATGTAAATGGAAAAATAATTGAGCAACACCGAGGGTGACTTTGCAATGTATTGCAATGTACTGTAGCATCAGGCTAAAGAAAGTGATCTACACACGAAGACTGTCGTACTGTGCCTAGGCTACACTTATACAACCTATATAATTAGACTACACTTACAAAACTTCTATAACCTAAGACAACTAGACCTATATATACATATTATTCTGGGAAATTTGATGTCAAATATGACAATATTTATGTATGTATATATGTATGTATGTATGTATGTATGTATGTATGTATGTATGTATGTATGTATGTATGTATGTATGTATGTATGTATGTATGTATGTATGTATGTATGTATGTATGTATGTATGTATGTATGCAAGTATGTATGTATGTGAGTATGCATGCATGTTTCTATGTATACGATCACAATAAATGTATATACATACATAAATAATATGATATAAATTATATATATGTATGTATAAGTATATATATATATATATATATATATATATATATAATTATATATATATATATATAATTATATATATATATATATTATAACACACACACTCACGCACGCACGCACGCACGCACGCACGCACGCACGCACGCACGCACGCACACACGTGGACCACACACGCACGCACGCACGCACACCACACACACACACACACACACACACACACACACACACACACACACACATAATGCTGCGTTCGCACATAGGGCGTAAGCAATTTAACCAGCACGCCAACAGTTTGTCCTCCATTTTGGTAGTTGGAGACAAAAACTGGTATTGTGAACTGTCAAGTTCTACCTTGGTGGCACATACAGACAGAATTGTCCAAACAGAGGCTCCTTGGTTGTGTATCTATTGTACTCTATCGTGCTACGTACCTCCGCATTTTGGCCCGTAAAAGTCCTCATTGCATTTGCACGAGTAATCTTGTGCGACAACATCCACTACACAAGTTGCATTGTTTAAGCATTCATGACTGTCACAAGGGCGGAAGTCTGAAACAATTATACCAGAAATATGATGGTACATAGATGGACCTGGTATCTCTTTCTGTATCAGCAAGACTTCAAACGCGTGACAGTATTGATTGTGATAATCATCCAGAGGGACATTGACAGGAAGAGAGAAATAGAGAGAGAGAGAGAGAGGGATAGAGAGAGAGGAGATAGAGAGAGAGGAGAAGAGAGAGAAAGGAGAGAGAGAGAGAAGAGAGAGAAAGAAAGGAGAGAGAGAACAGAGAGAGAGAGAGAGAGAGAGAGAGAGAGAGAGGAGAGAGGGGGGGATTACCTTCGCAGTTATCGCCGTAGTAATACTTTGGGCAGGTACAGTTGTAAGAATGAACGTCAGTTGCCTTACAGGTACCACCGTTCTTGCACCGATTAGGACGACGACAAGGATCGTTTTCTACAATGACGAAAGGCATCTTAGTCTGAAATAAATAGCAATACGGTCCGCACAGTAATGCGGACCATCGCATCCAAAAAGTATGGGAATACCTTGCCTCTTTGTGGGCCTAACTGGGTTGAATTGCTAATAAAACATGTTAGATCATTTACATTTGTCACACCGTAACCTCATATACGGACTTATATACTTCCATATATTCCGTTGTGACATTACGAACATTCAGTGTTGCCATCCATCAACACGGTATTATGTCTGGTCCAGTACCTTTGCATCTCAATCCATAGAAGTCCATGTCGCAAGTGCATTCGATCTTGTCCCCAACAAAGTCGCAAGTGCCGCCATTTTGGCAAGGGTTGATTTTACATGGGTCATGGGCTGAAACGTAAAGACATTATGCATGAACATGGAATGTACAATTTATAATGTAACCGGTATTTGTAGCTATACGTTGTCTTTGTAAATATATTTATAACAAAATATGATGTTTAGTTAAATGAAACGAATTGTAACATGTGCACCAAGAACGCACAGAAAGTCGTGTATTTGTTCTGAAATACAATACGAGTATTAAGTAAATATGAATTGGTTTACTTGATCAGAATAGGTTCGGTATATATGCGGATATTTGTGTAGACATTTAGCTTTACGGTATAGTAAGGACGTTTACCATGTCTGTGTGTTTTCAAAAACAAACCTATGTTACCACATTGCATCGTGGTTACTTTATGTTTATATATGACAGTGGATTATGTTTGTGTAGTAAATCCTCATGTAGCTGACTAAAATGAATATTTCCGATCAGTGTTGTCATAATTAGATCACTGAGTTGGGACACATATTGTAGACCCGGACTAACACCCAGCTAACATTACCGGGGAGTCGTCACCCGTAGCACGTGTCACTTTGGATGAGAGTGACATATTGCGGCAGTCGATGATTCTGAACGGGTGGCGTCTAATGTAGATGGGACAAACATAGCGTAAGGTGTCGACAAGTGGAGGGAACTGTGTTCTTCTTTCAGACAGTCGTCCTGGAGTGCAGTAGGGACGGAGGATCGGTCAGGACACATCGTAATGTCGCCAGAGACACTTACTCTGGCATACGGCATCGTAGTAATTCGTAGGACACAGACACTTGTACGAGTCGCCATCCTTTTTGCAAGTGCCACCGTTTTTGCACCGTTTCTTTCTGCATGGGTCGAACACTGTGGACGCAACAGTCGAAGGTAAGCAACGCATGTTTTATCTTGACAAACATTACACATGAGAGAAATCTCAATTACATTTGGGAAACCACTCAATCGACAGTACGTGCATCTTATAGCTTATTATTATTATCTTAACATGTTATGTGCATTGGTAGACCATGGTAGTTTTAAAGAAAATGAAATAGGTATAAGTACATGCCTAGGTTTACGTATACATTTATACACACATGATGGGACTAACTATTGCGGGCTCTCATTGTAGCATTACATGTTTAGTATGGGATGCTCAATTGTAGTGCATTTATTATTTACCACTATTGTTTAATAATTTGTTTTATATTCAACGTATGAATATAAAAGTATGTGTTGCATCTATAGGATAAGGGTTTGTTTCTAAGGCTATATTGCATTGCTCAACGGCAACGGCAAACCGCGACGGCGAACGCTCTATACTGAATTATCGAGCCCCGTCTACATTGCTCGACGGCAAACCTTAGACATTCGAAACAGAAGCGATTTTTATTTTCAAAAAAAGCTGCTTTGTTGTTTTGGTATGACGTCGAAGTGCACGTTTCAGATTACCTCATGCTTAATACAGCAAACTGCTCTTGTGTCGTGCGATAGTAGGTAAGCATATCGATCATCGTAGCTGTCCAGTTCGCGGAGAAGCTTATCCGTAGTTGATTCTCTTATGTCGAGTTTCTTGTACTCCGACACGTCGCATTCGCGAACTGTTGTTGCGTTGTTTATACCTTCTGGCTAATAACAGTAGGAGTAGTGCTTCCGACGCTCGATTGCTTCTTTTGACCGCCACATGTTCGATCTACCAGCTATTCACGTGAGCAACTTGCATGCACATGCCGTCGAAGAGAGCTGCGCTTTGTGTTACAGGCTGTGTTCACGGCTTGCAGCTTTGCGTCGAAATGTTGTTGTTGCAGTCAGTGTATTTAATTTGTTACTGTGTAATATTGTCCAAATGCAAATTAACACGTGTGCAAACGGTGTTTCAACAGCTGCGACGTAGTGTGTGTTGAATCAAATAATTCATTCGTTCGTTGGTTCGTTGGTTGGTTCGTTGGTTGGTTCGTTGGTTGGTCGGTTGGTCGGTTGGTCGGTCGGTCGGTCGGTCGGTCGGTCGGTCCGTCCGTCCGTCCGTCCGTCCGTCCGTCCGTCCGTCCGTCCGTCCGTCCGTCCGTCCGTCCGCCCGCCCGCCCGCCCGCCCGCCCGCCCGCCCGCCCGCCCGCCCGCCCGCCCGCCCGCCCGCCCGCCCGCCCGCCCGCCCGCCCGCCCGCCCGCCCGCCCGCTCGCTCGTTCGTTCGTTCGTTCGTTCGTTCGTTCGTTCGTTCGTTCATACTGTTCAAATTACTTTAAAAAAACAATGTTATTAATATATGAACAGAACCATATATTTTGCAACTATTTGCATATTAGTTATATGGAAAATCTACCTTCGCATTCCCGACCGTAGTGGAACTGTGTACACCAACATTTGTATGTCTTGCCCGAAATGCTGCATGTTGCCCCATTCTCACAGGGAGCTTTCCTACATGGATCGAATTCTGTGAAGAAACAATAGTATAACTATACTGGTAAACGTTATCCAAGTTACGTGTAAACCAATCACTGTACACTAACATTTCATTTGTCACGGAACTATCTTTGGCAGCTTGTACACCAATACTAAGTGTTCGTACGTATCCTATGTTCTTTGCATCAGCCGCATTTGTTCAATTATGAAAACTTACACACGAACAAACCACTTTCTTTCTTTATTCTCTTATACGATATGTATGCGTGCGTGCTTGTATGAATGTGCTTAATGAAGCATTACTACCGTCAGTTAAAATGTACCAACCTGCTTTGGTAAATACAGTACAACTTACGATCGCACTTTCGGCTGTAGTAATCTTCATGACACGTGCAGTTGAAGGTATTTTTCAATATTTTGCAAGCACCTTTATGACAGGGCTTGCTTCTACATGGATCAAATTCTGAAAAATAAAGCCACACCTGTGTTTCATAACAACCGTTATGATATTTGAGGCCGGCATGGATTAATTAATTTGTTAATTAATTAAATTGTAATTAATTAGGAAATTTCCTAACTAAACTATATTAATATTACGTACCTTTTTCTCAATTAAATTACATTGATAAGGCAATTTTATTAAATTAACTATTACTACTACTACTACTACTACTACTACTACTACTACTAGTACTAATGCTGCTGCCGCTACCGCTACCGCTACCGCTACCGCTACCGCTACCGCTACCGCTACCGCTACCGCTACCGCTACCGCTACCGCTACCGCTACCGCTACCGCTACTACCGCTACTACTACTACTACCGCTACTACTACTACCGCTACTACTACTACCGCTACTACTACTACTGCTACTACTGCTACTGCTACTACTACTACTGCTGCCGCTGCCGCTGCCGCTGCCGCTGCCGCTGCCGCTGCCGCTGCCGCTGCCGCTGCCGCTGCCGCTGCCGCTACCGCTGCCGCTACTGCTACTAACATTACTACTACTACTACAACAATTACATTGGCTAAACGAAACAAAGCTAATTGCGATTTTATCAATTATATTGAAAGAAAATTTTGCAAAACCCTATTAATTTAATTGTGTATATTGAGGAAGTTAATGAATAAAATAAATTAAGTTAAGTAAATGAATTATCAAATTAACAAGTGAAATTAACCTAACTCCTGATAGCTTATCATTAAATTGTATGTCGCTTCAGTACAGGTACAACTGATGTTGTAACTACATGCTAACGGGACACGGGCATACACGCTGTTGGGAAAATCACACAGACGCAGCAAGCATACGTGAATAAAGTGAGTCCTATTTCAAAACCTGTATTCCTCATGTACTAATAGTGTTTAGATTCTTCCGCGCTTTAGACAAATCTTTCACACACTTACCTACCATGACTATATTATTTCTGTACAATATGAGGTTTTGCAAAATTCTTATTTTGTGGTAATAAACGTTTTGTTGTGTAAAACACGACATGGTTTTATATGTTTGACAATACACTTCTTACCTTCACAAGCACGTCCGTAGTAATCTTGTGGACATTTACATTTAAATGTGTCATTCCGTATCTGACATATTCCTTTGTTCTTACACGGCTTCTTTCTACAGGGGTCAAATTCTAAAACACAATAGTATATATTAACGATCAGCGATTACTCAATTTATGCAATAGAACGTCAATGCCCGAAAACAAATGAAAAGAAACAGAATTACTTTGATCTGGGGGAGGGTGTCCTGAAGCAGTTTCGTTTTAGCGACAAACATATTTGTTTGTACTTTCAGACTCTTTGCGCTTTCTCACTTTTTACGTGCACGCGGAGGAAATAACTGATGTATTTCCTTATTCGTGTTATGCTATTAAAGTATCTTTTGTTACTTTTTATGTGTACCATATGGCGGAGAGGCTTCGAAATTCAGGTAATTGCGAATACCACCTACATGAAGCACGCCTACAAGGCGACATGGACGAAAACGTTGTATAGCTCTTGATCAGTATTATTATCAGTATTATTATATAGTTTTTACAATTAGTTTTAATGAATCATTCTTAGTTTTAGTGTAATTCAAAATCACTATAGATAGGCATAATAAGCCGATAATGTTACTATTATTATATCAGCGTTTAATAACTTTTGTTTACTGAGGGGACTGACTCTAAATGTAGCAAATTGAAAGCAAATCGTTCATACCGGACATCGACGGTCTGACATGAGTCTTTGCGATCAATACATTTCATGGACGTGGAGTTGAAAACTTTCGGTTTTCATGAGAATGTTATAAAATAGGTTAAGACTGTGTTTCAATGGCTGGTATTTTCCTTTTGTTTCTATAAGCATGCTCTAAACGTGAACATGTGCACATTACACAAACATATTTTTGACGATAGGGACATGGTCACATTTATAGCAAAGACATTCAACCCTACACTCATAGTTAAGATAACTGTCGATAACCGTATACTAGTCACGATTATATACATACACACACATATATATATATATATATACTATATATATAATATATATATATTTATACATACTATATATATATATATAGTATATATATAGTATGTATATTATATACATATAATATATATATATATATATATATATATAGTATATATATATAGTATATATATATAGTATATATATATACATACTATATATACACTATATATAGTATGCATATATATATAGCGTATATATAGTATATATATATATATATATATATATATATATATATATATATATATATATATATACACATATATATACATATATTATGAATGAAAAATAAACTGTAATTTCAATTATAAAACACCAAATATAATGTATCATTGTATCATTTATACAGATTAACATTACATGCACGGTAGTGTAGCTGGTTTTCAGTTTTATTGTGACGAACCTTCGCAAGTCTTGCCATAGTAGTTGTCGGCACACGTGCAGTTGAAAGAATTGGGCACTTGAGTGCAGGAGCCACCGTTACGACAGAGCTTCCGTCGACACGGGTCAAACACTAGGTTGCATAAACAACGGATTGTAACATCTTTAAGTAAAAAGTACGACAGAACAAAACGGCAGGCGGGCGGGCAGTATATGTTAGTACGACATTGTCTTGAATGATAAAGAAAGAACTGTGTTTCAATACAGAGTTACCTGAAGTGTACCCTTCATGTTGTACTTAAGAATTGTACACAAGTATTATATTACGAATCTGAGGCCTCTCATCAGTTGACAAAATATGTTGTGCTCAATATATGCAAGTCCCACAGAACTATAATAGGTCCAGGTGGGTTGTTTGAAACTGATTTTTTCCAAGGATGTATTCACTTTAATAGACCTTTCCACAAAGCGTAACTATTTATTTAACATTCACTGCGTTATTTACAACATACACGTGACCTACCTGAACACTTTTCTTCATAATAATGCTCTGCGCATGTGCAGTTGTAGGCCGCGCCATGCTCCATACAGGTGCCTCCGTTTTCACAGGGAGTCTTTCTGCACGGGTCAAACACTGAAATACACCGGAAATACATCTGTGCAACAATATGTACTTTACGAGTATATATATATATATATATATATATATATATATATATATATATATATATATATATATATATATATATATATACTTGTAAACATATATATATATACAGACTACCATTGTTATTAATTATATATATATATATATATATATATATATATATATATATATATATATATATATATATATATCTCTCTCTCTCTCTCTATATATATATATATATACTCGTAAAGTACATATTGTTGTACAGACGTATTTCCGGTGTATTTCAGTATATATATATATATATATATATATATATATATATATATATATATATATATACATTAATGACAATGATAGACTAGTTACTTGTAAACAATTATAAAGAGATAGTATTCGCTCATATTTTAATTACCTGTTTTTGTTCGAAGGTTAGACAACGTCGATGTAATCCTACATACCAAGTTCACTAGTCTGCACCCACCCACGACTACCCGTGTTAACCCTGTAGAAAGTCTTTAGCGCAGTAGTAGTAAAGCACGGGGGGGGGGGGGGGGGGGGGTGAGCTGGTTTTCAAATGGGTGTTACACCAGGGGTAAGTAATGACACACTTATAAATATCTGAAGAATGAGAGGGCGCTGTGTGAGAAAGCAGGGCCGTCAGCGGTACTTTGTACGTTACCATTGCACGTGTCTCCGTAATAATACCGTCGGCAAGTGCACTTAAACGTGTCCACATTCTTTTCACACGTGCCACCATTCTGGCAACGGTTGATCTTGCAAGGGTCGAACACTGCAACACAACGGCAGAGGAACACATGAGAGAATCACATGCAGAGCAACAAGAAACTATCACGTAATGTTTCTTTTATTTATAGTCCCAAATTAGACCAACTCTTGCTACATAATATATAAATTATAATATTTTGTAATACGACAGATATATTAATTTTGCACACCTCAATTAAAATTAGAAGAGTCGAAACTGATTGAGGCAGAAAGACAAGCTTTATGGTTCAGAGGTGAAATCGGTATATGATAACCTGAAAAAGATAACTTAAGGACACATGTAGCTTTCATATGCACAGAGCAATATAGTTCGGCCAAGTGAAACCTTCACATCGACGACCCTTGTAGTTCTCGCCGCAGACACAGACTGCTGTCTTGTTCTTCTCCGTGCACAGGCCCGCGTTTTCGCACGGGTTCACTCGACACGGTCTAGATACTGCAAACAGCATAGGGGTGGCATTAAGGTCACATACACGCACGTACGCATGGACCACATACACATATACATACACACGTACATTCATACATACACACACACCACACACACACACACACACACACACACACACACACACACACACACACACACACACACACACACACATCACACACACACAAACACAAATACACACAGCATACACATATACAAACACACACATCACACACATCACACACATCACACACATCACACACATCACACACATCACACACATCACACACATCACACACATCACACACATCACACACATCACACACATCACACACATCACACACATCACACACATCACACACATCACACACATCACACACATCACACACATCACACACATCACACACATCACACACATCACACACATCACACACATCACACACATCACACACATCACACACATCACACACATCACACACATCACACACATCACACACATCACACACATCACACACATCACACACATCACACACATCACACACATCACACACATCACCCACCTACCCACCTACCCACCTACCCACCTACCCACCTACCCACCTACCCACCTACCCACCTACCCACCTACCCACCTACCCACCTACCCACCTACATACATACATACATACATACATACATACATACATACATACATACATACATACATACATACATACATACATACATACACACACACACACACACACACACACACACACATACACACACACACATACATACATACATACATACATACATACATATATGCATATACATACATACATACATACATACACACATACATACATATGCATGTATACAAACAAATCACACCATACACACACGCACATACATAAACACACACATATACATCACGCACATACACATACATAAACACACACATATACATCACGCACATACACATACATAGACACACACATATACATCACACACATACACACACAACCACATCACGCATGCACGCACGCACGCACGCACGCACGCACGCACTCACACACATCACACACATCACACACAATAACCCCCCATAGACGCACGCACGCACGCACGCACGCACGCACGCACGCACGCACACACACACATTTCGAGGATGTTATCACTGTCCAACGACATCAGAAATTTATGTTCGTAGATCTATCAGTATGTTTCTCAATGTACTATGAAATAAGTCATGTCGACAAACAACTCGTCTAGCAAATATGAAGAATTAACATAATATGTAAAGGGTAAGTATGTTTCCTCTGACAGCCTCTTATTTACAACGCATCAGAATAAAATCCACTTCGCTCGGTGTATCGCGACTTACATTCGCAGCTGTCGCCGAAGTATCCTTTAGCACAAGCGCACATGCGGGACTTGGTCGTGTTCACCTTGAGTGTCGAGTGACATATGCCGTCGTGCAGGCATGGATACGCAACACACCCGTTGAAATCTGTATCGTGCACAAGATGAACGTGTCAGCACAACATCGGCGAGATTAACACGACGGTACCGACTAAGTAATGGAGCTGCAACGAACGTATCACACATTCTAGCAAATGTATACCCCATGCGTAACGTTCAGCACGTTACATGAACACATTTGTCCACGAGAATTCCGTATTGTGGTTTAAAAGAACCTCATGCCTACTGGACGCTTTGAATATATATATATATATATATATATATATATATATATATATATATATATATATATATATATATATATATATATATGTGTGTGTGTGTGTGTGTGTGTGTGTGTGTGTGTGTGTGTGTGTGTACATGATACGTACATATATTTATATTATAGTGGCAACATTTTATATGATGAGTAAATATTTTTTGGAAAACATGGAACACTTACGCATATGGGCTAAAATGTGAGGTTCTCTGAGAAAACAGCTATGGCAACATTTAAGAAATATCCATTTACCTCTCAAAGCACCCACACTTTTTTGGTAAAACAGTGATAAACGTATGAACTAGTCCATTTGTCTGTCATATGTGTTCAATAGCGAACCTAGACATTTTCTATCCTATGAACCTTTGTTCTCTTTTCGGGTCCTACACCATATTTAGATTGGTTGCTCAACAGCAAATTTCGGCAAATAATTAGCATAAATCCAAGATGGCGACTGGTCATATATTTAAAATAACTTCAGTATCGCTTGCCTTAAAATTATGTAAAATAGCTCGTTTGTGTACATAGAATCCATTTCTGATGTTAATTTATTTTTCATGTGTGTATATTTACCATATTATAAATGCTCTGTGTCCTGAATTGTCAAGTGTTCATCCTGAAGTATAATACATCTGTTTCATTAAAGCATTGCATTGACATATGTTAATGGAATTAATAGTTGTCTGATTGGTAGGTCGCAGTGATATTTTAAATAATATAGGTTCAGTCTATTTTTAGATATTGTATTGTTACGTGTATCCATATATTTTGATGTTATACGAACTTTAGGTGCTCTGAGAGGTATTTTCTTCTCAATGGTTTTCTCTGAAATCTGAACACAGTTATTATCTCACACACCCTTACAGTTTAGCCTATGCAAGCTTGATTTAAAAACATTTTTTATCGGCATGAATTATTTGTTGTTGTTGATAGTGTCAGCCACGTGTCAAGCACTTATATCCAGCAGGCCAGGACTAGGGTCGCACTACAGGATCCTTCTGCATTGGGAGTACTGGTGAATGCAAAATTACACTAACCTTTGCAATTTTTATTGTAATAACCTAGCTTGCATGTACAGTCGTACGTGTCGTTTTTCGTGGTGCATACGCCACTGTTCAGGCAAGGTTGAACGCGGCACGGATCAAATACTGGAAGACAAAAAACAAACTTATACCATGACCCACTTTGTTTACGCGTTTTATGGATGAGATCCGGTCGTTGCCGTGTTGCCTTAGAACTAGTGCAATATGAAATGAAATGAAATGAAATGAAATGAAATGAAATGAAATGAAATGAAATGAAATGAAATGAAATGAAATGAAATGAAATGAAATGAAATGAAATGAAATGAAATGAAATGAAATGAAATGAAATGAAATGAAATGAAATGAAATGAAATGAAATGAAATGAAATGAAATGAAATGAAATGAAATGAAATGAAATGAAATGAAATGAAATGAAATGAAATGAAATGAAATGAAATGAAATGAAATGAAATGAAATGAAATGAAATGAAATGAAATGAAATGAAATGAAATGAAATGAAATGAAATGAAATGAATTAGAGCAGAGCAGAGCAGAGCAGAGCAGAGCAGAGCAGAGCAGAGCAGAGCAGAGCAGAGCAGAGCAGAGCAGAGCAGAGCAGAGCAGAGCAGAGCAGAGCAGAGCAGAGCAGAGCAGAGCAGAGCAGAGCAGAGCAGAGCAGAGCAGAGCAGAGCAGAGCAGAGCAGAGCAGAGCAGAGCAGAGCAGAGCAGAGCAGAGCAGAGCAGAGCAGAGCAGAACAGAACAGAACAGAACAGAACAGAACAGAACAGAACAGAACAGAACAGAACAGAACAAAATAAAATAAAATAAAATAAAATAAAACAACATGAAATTAATTGAAACGAAACAAAAATAAATAAACTAAAATGAAATAAAATGAAATGAAATGAGAGCGGGAGGGGGCATGCATGGGTCTCGTTTTTGGCACGTTCGTTGGTTCACTTTGCATCGTTGTCTGGTTTCATTAATGCACACAGACAAATAAATATCATCATATTGTACTGAATGTCTAAAACCATGTTTCCATTGAATAGGACAGCAGTGGGGTCTAGCATTAAGCAATATGACTCTCATCCTTAAGCGTATCATAAATGTTGTGATAAGATCAATAATGTGACATACCTTCGCAGTTACTGCCATAGTAATCTTTGGGACATGCGCACGAGTACTTGTAGTGTTCCTCGTCCTCCTCACAAGTAGCGCCATTCTCACACGGCTGCGATCGGCACGGATCATAAACTGTAGCAAGGTAACCACTTACATTATTTATCCGTGAAAATTGTCTTCAAGTTAGAAGTATATTACTCAAGCAAATTTCATGATTACACAACTAATAAATTCTACTCACTTCAACATTACCGCCATCATCGGCGGTCTTCTTCAGTGTATATAAATTTACAGTATATATATATATATATATATATATATATATATATATATATATATATATATATATATATATATACACAGCGTACATTTATATACACTTACATGTACAACGTATATATATATATATATATATATATATATATATATATATATATATATATAGTGTATATCAATTTACAATATATATATATATATACACTGTAAATTTATATATACTATTATATATATATATATATATATATGTGTGTATATATATAGTGTATATAAATTCACAGTATATATAAATTCACAGTATATATATATACTGTAAATTTATATATATATATACACACACATATATTATATATATATATATATATATATATATATATATATATATATATATATATATATATACTGTACATTTATATACACACTGTAAATTTATATACACTATATATATATATATATATATATAATATTCACATACATATAATATACACTGTAAATTTATATACACTATATATATATAAATATATACTAAACACACAAACACACACTCACAAACACATGTTTGCCAGCAGTGGGTAGGCCATGGATGGTTGTCGGTATTTAGGTGCTGCCTCATCGAGTGGACACATAGTTTATGTTTAATCTCTGAGCAAGCATACCTCTCCACAACTTGCGTGGGAAATCTATGCAATAAAGTTATAAATGAATTGTAAAATGGAAGTTATTGAAACACTTTTGCTCCTCTTATTATGGAGCACCACTATGGGATTTTCAGAGTAAGAATGTTGGCACTATTTGCATTGCATGGCGAAAAGAGCTTAGACTATTGTGAATGTTAGCACCTCTAACTCACGGTGGTATTATAGCATTATTATCGGAGAGTTTTCCTTTATTGTTGCTTTTAAAACAAATATGATTCACTTTGACAAATAAAGCTATGCATCTCTCTTTACCAACAATAAGCTGTCTAGCCAACCTATCCAGACATCCGTTATATAGGTGTAGCGCAAATTATCGTCAATTTCTAAATGGATGCGACACTAGGTATGCCGATGCAAACGATATATATCGTGCGTGTAAGGTTGGTTTATCATACGCAACTATTGCTTTTGTGTACGTTTTTTCTCTCGGAAATAACAGACATTAGAGGTGCATATAAGTCTTACAAGATATGTAAATTGTATACGATGATAGTGTCAACAATATCATTACTAGTGTTACTATATTTTAAAGAGTAATACAATTGTCATTTTAATGTGCGATAATAACGATTTTCGACCCTAGATCAATGAACAAATATGGCATTCGTATGATTTTATTTTGGAAACCATGCATATTTCATATATCCCACCCCCGGTTTAGTGACAACATTCGTTTCCGCGGAGCCTCTCTTATGCACTTTCATAATTCAAAACAATCTCCAAATTTTCTCTAAAACAAACATTGAATTTATATGTTTATAGAATTATATCATTATCTGTACCGCAATGTCAAACAATAATTTATGAAGCATTGCAGTGTCATGTGCAATCGGAAATACTTATCCGAACAGGACCGCACAATGCTGATGGTGTACAGCGGTACTTCCCTGTGTGACATATCAAGCTGTGAAGAAAATGTGCCGAACACAACATGACAAAAAGTGACAGGAATATGATAACGGCGAGAGTTTTCTAACATAAATAGTATAATATATATATATATATATATATATATATATATATATATATATATATATATATATACACACACACATTTTAAAGTATACTATATGATCATGGTATTTTCAATAGGTACTGATATTTATGTTACACATTTTCATGCACGGATACACAATGTTCAATCATGCATTCCTTACCACCACACACTCTGCCGTAGAAGCCATCTAAACAAGTGCAGTTGAACGTTTTCGATTTCTTCAAGCAGGTGCTGTTGTGTTTGCACGGGCCGAAGTGGCAAGGGTCGTAATCTGCAAGCAGTCGTAACTACATCGTTGTGAACACTATTACAACAGCCGTGCTATTTTGTGAACACCATTACCATAGCTGTGACGACCTTATCGTGGGCAATATTACCATTGCCGTGAGGACATTGTTCTGGACAACGTTATCACAGCCGTGAAATCACAGTTGTCAACAAATTTGCCACAACCGTGACGACATTGTTGTCGACGACATTACCACAAAGAACACACTATACGGCGCTTGTGCTACATGTATTTCAGTCGTTCGTATTAAACGAATCAATCATAACACACGACACAATTCGAAAGACAAGGACCACAGATAACTAGTAGATAAAGAAACATTTATCAGGCTGGTAGCTAGTTAACGTCAAAGTCGTAATGTTTCATACTCACAACTAATAGGTGAATATGCCTACATAAAAAGTGTCACTGTTGATTCAATGTCATTGACGTCAGAGTAGCTGTTTGCTCGTGGTCAATGCACAATCACTACTGGATAGACGACCACTTCTTACACGCTCTAACCACCAGCGGGAAATCATCCATATCGTTGGCGAATATACGCCTGGATGAGACAAAAACGCTCTCTCTCTCCGTGCCTACTCGTCGGCACACACGTACATGTACACGTACACGTACACGTACACGTACACGTACACGTACACGTACACGTACACGTACACGTACACGTACACGTACACGTACACGTACACGTACACGTACACGTACACGTACACGTCGACTCAGTCAACGTACTTGAAACCTGCTGGCACACGGTGAACACAGTGAACGTACCTTGACATCTGGCGCCGCGGTAATGTTGATTGCACAGACACTTGTGCTTGTGGATGCCTTCAGCCTCACAAGTAGCACCATTCTTACACCCTTGGTGGCGACACGGGTCGTTGACTGCAGTACACAAGACACATAGCTGGCCCAGTCTATAGTAATGCGTTGCAACGTCAAATTTACCATATTGTTAATATACATTAATACGTTCGTTCATCTATATTTAGCCTTTTATGTCGTCTTCATCAGTCTGAAAACTCTTTATTTGTCAATTACTTTCATACTTATATACATTTTAGAAGCTCGATGTACACATACTGGAGATCTCTATTGTACACATAATATTGTATTGTATTTTTTTACCCTATTTGTAATAATTATATTAATCACTTATTCAATTTTATTTCATGACATATTTATTAATTTTCATTACCCACTTAATTATGATTTTACTTGTACTCCATAATATTTTTTAAGTATTGTACTTTTATTAAACAAATTGTATTGCATTTTATATATATATATATATATATATACATATGGACTATTTGTCCGAAATAAACATACTACTACTACTACTACTACTACTACCACTACCACTACCACTACCACTACCACTACCACTACCACTACCACTACCACTACCACTACCACTACCACTACCACTACCACTACCACTACCACTACCACTACCACTACCACTACCACCATAGAGGAAAGAAGTATAGAGGCGGCACTCCTATTTATCATTGCGTGACATTCTAAACGCAGCGCCGCCTTGCGGGGACGAAGTTGGCAACATGGAACATGCAGAAATGGCTATGCGCCAGTACTGTGAAAGAACATTTTGGTATTTGCAACAGTACTTAAAATAAATATTTGTGTTGTGAACATAAGATAAAGATAAGATAAATTTATTATGTGGCAATTACAGTTGGATTGTACATGTACATTCATACTAAAATCAACCATTCCACACAATATCATATTAATGTACAATGTTAGCATAACTTATTAAAAATTAAAATCATCATATGAAACCTACGTAATAAATTTAGGACATATACATTAAAATATACTTTCCATCAACATTGTTATAAAATAAATAAATAAATTAAGTAATTAAATCAAATTAAAATACATGTCCATTACTAGCCGATCTGAAAATGCTCTAAACACCACGGAATTAAGGAATTTTTGTAGCGATTAGTTTTTGCCCTTGGGATAGGTAACTTGTTACACAACCTCAAGGCATATAGCACACTTCGACAATTTGGTAATAACGCATTCAGTTTGTGATCACTACTCTTCATTTTAGCGAAATACACTCTACACAATTCGTCGCGTCTGCGGTGCAACGTCGGCAGACCTGTTTACAATCTGCAGGATATAATCGTACGGATAACCTGGAAATATAGTTTTTTAGACACCTTTTAAATTATTTCTATGTTATCCGATAAATATTTAGGTAAGTTCGTATGCCATAGAGGGCACGCATATTATGTAGTTTGATAAGATTCAATCAAATTTATTTGTTATGACCAGTATTGACCACCAGCATGACCACCTGTTGTATGAAATAGTATACCTTGTAACAGTGATTCAGTACAGATACATGTACGTACATGTAGTATTTGATGTAAACTGCATTGAGATTAACGGATTTAAAAGTTTACAAAAATGTGTTGCTTCCCTGTGTTTTTAATTACACATGATTACACATCCAAGATATGACAATATTTTATTGAGTGTGAATCTCTCAACTGAAATATGACACAGTATGACACTTCAAGATTTTAGTAAAATACTTTAATGTTTAATGATCATAATAAAGAGGTATCATATTTTCAAATAACTTTGTACAGGACCCTCAACAATTCTAGCACCAACAAAAAAATTAGAGGAAAGATACATTACTGAACAAATTGACACAAACTGCATATGATGATTGATTCGTATCTTTCCGTCATTTTATGGACGCTGTTTTTTGGCTGAAACATGTCATAACCGAGCACATCATACCTTATGAGGTTTACCATAATTATTTATATGTTGATATTTTTTGTTTGCCCAAGCTGCACCAGAACACGTGGTCCACATTTATGTGATGTAATTTTTTTATTCATGACGATGGCTCAAAGTAGACATGTTTTATGTAGCACAATGGGGCCGCTCGTAGTTAGATTTTGTGTCAATTTCCCCTAAAAGGTAAACATGATGTGCTCTATTCTTATTATTTAAAACCTTTACTTTATATGATCGATAAATGCATTGTTGGCAGATACATATTTATTATGATATTTAACTGCCTCCGAATATTGACACGTGCGTATGTTTACATTTCTTACTTCGACGCCGCTAGATGGCGCGCGGATACGGAAATAACGCAAAAGAGCTCGAGTGCCGCCTCTATACTTCTTTCCTCTATGCTACCACTACCACTACCACTACCACTACCACTACCACTACCACTACCACTACCACTACCACTACCACTACCACTACCACTACCACTACCACTACACTACCACTACCACTACCACTACCACTACCACTACCACTATTACTACTACATTACTGATTTTAAAATGCCCGACGTTTTATGTAGAACGACGTCGGAGTCACTACTATGGATGTCCAGTCGTCGTGTCACATCACTGCTCACCCAACCTCTCTACCACAATATGAACGTCACAGCAAGACAAACACGTCTGCACTAAATAGCTATTTAAACAAGACTATATGCCTGCCGATACAGAAGCGACATACAGCAGAGACAACGGTTATTCTGACAATAATGCTACGGAACAGTGGCATTCACGTCTCATGACTGTGCGAAGAGTATCCTTGTAGGGTTTGATGTTAAAGCTATCCCGTTACCCCGAGCACCCCAGGTTTTGTAACGAATTACGAGAATCGAAGCTACGGGGATCAGACCGTTTTGTTAATTTGTTAGCTGTCTCAATACGAATCATATTTTCATCGTCAGGATCCAATAACCGTTTTGTGAAGGGTATATAGAGTATATGTGAGAATAAATAATATTTTGTATATTGGTGATATAGGTGGAAGTAATGGCCAATTCTAGATATTTTCTATTCGCGGCCACCTTATCTATTTAAAACTCCCCAAAGTTCCCATGGTAGTATTACGCATTTTCTGAATCAGTACGGTTATGGTGACTAAATTAATTATGCTGGGCTAAAGGCAAACCAAAATATTTGCTTCTTCCCAGCTGAACACGACCTGTTTGTCACGCATCGCCCGTGTACCTGTGCACCTCTTGCCGTAGTAGTCTTTCTTGCACTTGCATTGCAGTGTCGATCCGTCCCACTGACACGTCGCGTCGTTCTTACATGGGTTACTTCTGCACGGGTTATAACCTGTCACACGTCACACCTTGCTGTACAGAAAGCCGTTACAGCGCTCTCAAATGTTGTTAAATCTAGTCACTCGCCGTTACGTGTACTCTCATACAAACACACGCCGTTACGTGTACTCTCATACAAACACACGCCGTTACGTGTACTCTCATACAAACACACGCCGTTACGTGTACTCTCATACAAACACACGCCGTTACGTGTACTCTCATACAAACACACGCCGTTACGTGTACTCTCATACAAACACACGCCGTTACGTGTACTCTCATACAAACACACGCCGTTACGTGTACTCTCATACAAACACACGCCGTTACGTGTACTCTCATACAAACACACGCCGTTACGTGTACTCTCATACAAACACACGCCGTTACGTGTACTCTCATACAAACACACGCTGTTACGTGTACTCTCATACAAACACACGCCGTTACGTGTACTCTCACAGAGACACACGCCGTTACATGTACTCTCATACAGACCCACGCCGCTACGTGTACTCTCACAGAGACACACGCCGTTACGTGTACTCTCACACAGACATACGCCGTTACATGTACTCACGCACATACACACGCTATTACATATACCCACATATTAACACGGTAATAATGCAATCAACAGTGTATAATCATACAGCATACTTATAGCTTTATACATTAAACATATTTCAGATTGATCATGTCCACTTACAAGATGGCTTGATCGAAATGGTACCCGATGCTCACAACTAATATTCCTCTGATGTTGAAAGCCAAATAACTATTTATTGTAACAAATTGGCGTGATTACCAGTCATGATAAAAATAAAACGATCAGTGTACGCTGAATTACACGTCTCAGCAATATTAACAATATCCACGCCCCAGTAGTTCAGACACTTTGCACTACCCCAATTGTAACTATAAATTGTGCGTCGTACGCATGGCACAACAAATGTGCCATAACAAATTAGCAGATATTACGGTAATTGGGAATTGTCTAAACAAAAACACGAGAAATCGTTAGAATAATAACAACACGATTCGCAAGTGACATATCAATTGTAAATATAACAGCGACATGCATCAATACACGTATATAATACATCTATAAGCAACTTACGTTGGCATAAGGAGCCGAAGTAATTCTGCATGCAGGTACATGTCATTGTTTGGAGTTTCTTGTTGGCTTGGCATGTGGCTTCATGCTGGCATGGACTACTTGCACACGGAGTGAATTCTG
The DNA here is from genome assembly GCA_964017155.1 of Oasisia sp. SBJ-2009. Taxonomy (NCBI): domain Eukaryota; kingdom Metazoa; phylum Annelida; class Polychaeta; order Sabellida; family Siboglinidae; genus Oasisia; species Oasisia sp. SBJ-2009. Next base: position 43,366,914 of record OZ024855.1, read on the forward strand.
TCCGCACGTCAAATTCACTATTAGGGCATTACATTACATTACATTACATTACATTGTGTATACTTCAGATGTGTTGTTTGTATAAGTTGTGAAGATAGAAATACTGAGGAACACCCAATGTTACTTTCATCGTCGAGGACCGACCATTAAAATATGTGTTTTATGTAACTGTGTTTCATCAGTACCATCGCAGTCGAATCTGTTATGGTGTACAACGAACATATTATAATTAGCATAAAAAGCCATATCTAAAGAGAACCATTTCACTATATTATAGCGGTATGCCTAGACATGCAAGTGTCAATGGTACCTTCACAATGAGGTCCTGAGAATTGCACTTTGCACGTGCACGTGTACGAGCTGTCACCTGCGTTGCACGCAGCATCGTTCTTGCACGGATTCTTCTTACAAGGCTGATAGTCTGTGTAGAATAATCGTTGAATGGTCATGTCACACATCAGCATTATGTACTTGTTAATGCACCCGAGTGATATACGATATCAAATAATAGATAGCAAGTGGCCATTTACAAGACCAGATTAGCAGGTCATATGTTAACGTACAAATAAATAAAACACGAGCAATCGTCATAATGATTACAATATGATTCGCATGTGACGTACATAATGGTAAAAACAACAGTGACATGAATGCAATGCAATGCAATGCAATGCAATGCAATGCAATGCAATGCAATGCAATGCAATGCAATGCAATGCAATGCAATGCAATGCAATGCAATGCAATGCAATGCAATGCAATGCAATGCAATGCAATGCAATGCAATGCAATGCAATGCAATGCAATGCAATGCAATGCAATGCAATGCAATGCAATGCAATGCAATGCAATGCAATGCAATGCAATGCAATGCAATGCAATGCAATGCAATGCAATGCAATGAAATGAAATGAAATGAAATGAAATGAAATGAAATGAAATGAAATGAAATGATATGAAATGAAATGAAATGAAATGAAATGCAATAATTTATATATATATTAAATACCACTACAAGTTGGCCCATAGTAGTGCATTTGGCAGTCGCATTTGTAATCATGTCCATCTAGGCTGCACGTGGCATTGTTCATACACGGATTCTTCTTGCAAGGGTCGAACTCTGTGAACCAGTCATTGCGTATTTGGCAGATATTGATACGGAATTGATTAATGGGCAACGTTTCCTAC
>OZ024855.1:43373101-43378101 GCA_964017155.1 Oasisia sp. SBJ-2009
CATGCATATTTTTTAGAGTTATAAGACTTTATTTTGGGGATGGCCTTTAATCATTCCGACATAACATGAATACAACAAAAACCTATAGAGTATCGATATAGAGTATCGATACCCAAGTAGTAGCAACATTGTCAATGACAGCTAACTAACTAATTGATTGAATAACGGATTGTCCAACTCAATATGCTGTCTAGATAGCTAATTAAACAACTACAACAACTACTACTAATAATAATAATATTACTAGTACTATTTACTATTAATAAAACTTACAATTTGCGGTGTTTCTGGGTTAAATACCGGCTAAAAGCCGCTAAGCAAGAAAATATATGCGACATACATTAACAGTAATTAAACCATATTAACATGGAATAAACAAACACAATTACATAATGCATAATAGCTTAACTAAACAAATTGGTCTGTCTTAACAACTGCATCTCTAATAGTGTTTTAAATGTGACAACATACTTTGTCCCATATTAGTTCCAACAATATTAACGCGAAACTGAGAAACTCAATAAATGTTAGATTATATAAAGTCGTATTGAGTGGAAATTTTTCATCTGAATAGTTTCACACGCAAACTACATCATACCATTGCAAGTTTCACCATAGAAATCTTCCACGCATGTGCATTTGAATGATTTTCCGTCTATTGAGCAGGTCGACCCATTCTGACACGGGTGGGTCAGACACGGATCAAACACTGGAACAGTTTGATTGTAACGTCAATAACATGGTGCTACTCGCGTAAGTAGCATTATTAACAAAGTGTGTGTGTGTGTGTGTGTGTGTGTGTGTGTGTGTGTGTGTGTGTGTGTGTGTGCGTGTGTGTGTGTGTCGGTGTTTATCTCCGTGTAAACATTATATATATATTACATATATTTGAAATTGTATATAATACACATACACTCACATCACACGAATGCACACACACACACACACACACACACACACACACACACACACACACACACACACACACACACACACACACACACACACACACACACACACACACACACACACACACACACACACACACACACACACACAAACACACACACGCACACACACCACACGCACACATATACATATACACACACACATATACACAGAGATATATAAAACACACACACGCACACACGCATACACACACAGATAGAACAAACACACACACAGACACACACACACCACATACATATATACACTCACATACACACACAGATAAAACACACACACACACGCACATTCCACACACACGCGCATACACACACGCACACGCACACGCACACGCACACGCACACACACACACACACACACACACACACACACATGCTATATGTGATTTGTGCTATATATGTGATTTGACTGCGATTGAATGTACCTTCACAACGGCGACCTTTGTAGTTTTCGGTGCAGTTACATTTATAGGTGTTATCCTTGATCGTGCACGATCCGTTGTGTTTACATGGTGACTCCCTGCATGGGTCGAACTCTGACACAGCCAGAAACACCAATCTTACAGCACTCCATGCAATGTGATGTTTTGCCTTGCAGAAAATTGCTAACAAAATGTCCTCGTTATGTAAATTAGGAAATAGTATGTCAATACTGCAGAATGTATCCAGAGGACATCAGCGTATTAGTTTTTAAATATAAGAAATGTAGCCAGAGGACATCAGCTCATAATAATAATAATAAAATATAATATGTATATAGCGCCATAATCACACGGTGCTCTGTGGCGCCTTACAGTACAATAACAATAATAAATCTACAGAAAATTTAAACATTACAATATTTAATTAAATCATTTATAAGCTAAACAACAAATAGTCGTAAATTGAATTAAAGAGTTAAAATACAATTCTATATAAGGATAGTAAACCTAAAAGTTATAGGTGCAATAAATAATTAAGTAATATATTACATAAAAACTATCAAAAAAATTATAATAATAAACAAATACATATATAGAAATAAGGGGATAAAAAATAGTAAGATTACGGATAAAATGTACATTCATAGCATTACAATAAATCAACTAGTAAGAATAAATATCAAGTACTATTAAAACGGTTGATAAGTCGATTTGTTGTCTACGTATTGCTGCCGGAACAGAAATGTCTTTTGTTGCCTTTGAAATTTGATGCAGCTATCACTATTTCTGGTGTTAACAGGCAAACTGTTCCAAAGCGTCGCCGCTGCTTTCGTAAAAGTTCTGTCTCCAGATGTTACATTTCGGGTTCGTGGCACGGTCAACATGATAGTTGATTCTGACCGTAGAGAGCGTGTAGGTCTGTAGACGGATAGGAGATCACTCCGATAGACTGGCGATTGGTGGTGTATCGCACGATAGGTGTAAGACAAGATCTTATACTGTATTCGGCGGTGGAGTGGAAGCCAGTGAAGTTCTTTTAGAACATGAGTGATGTGTGAGCGGCGACAGGGTCTTGTGATGACACGCGCGCAAGCATTCTGTAGACGTTGCATCTTCGCAAGATGATTCGCGGGCAAGCCGTAAAGTAGCGAGTTACAGTAATCTAATCTTGAGGTCACAAAGGCATGTACCAGTGTCTATGTTGCATCTTCCGAGTGGTCGCGTGTAACTGAGTAAAGGTTTGGGCCAGGCATTCATCTTTAGGTATAGGAAGCTAATACTAATTTTAAGGTGATGTCAATGCATAAAACACACATGCACGTGATACAAAAATTCGTTTACATCGTAAATGAAAACCAGAAAACAAACCATTTTTAAATACCATGCGCGATTCTGGTCACATCAAAGTAGATAGTACTAATAGTAGCGTTAAATAATATCGTTAACTCGGCTTACCTTGGCAGTTGTTGCCATAAAAGTTTGCCTTGCACGTACAAGCGTATGGCCGCGGTGCATTGCGGCACGTGCCATTGTTCTGGCAAGGGGTTGTCTTGCACGGATTATACACTGTTTAACCACAAACAACAACAATTCGAAAGCTATTCTGTCTATTTCTATTGCTGTCTCTGTATGTCACCCTTATTCTGTGTCCGTCCGTCCGTCCGTCCGTCCGTCCGTCCGTCCGTCCGTCCGTCCGTCCGTCCGTCCGTCCGTCCGTCCGTCCGTCCGTCCGTCCGTCCGTCCGTCCGTCCGTCCGTCCGTCCGTCCGTCCGTCCGTCCGTCCGTCCGTCCGTCCGTCCGTCCGTCCGTCCGTCCGTCCGTCCGTCCGTCCGTCCGTCCGTCCGTCCGTCCGTCCGTCCGTCCGTCCGTCCGTCCGTCCGTCCGTCCGTCCGTCCGTCCGTCCGTCCGTCCGTCCGTCCGTCCGTCCGTCCGTCCGTCCGTCCGTCCGTCCGTCCGTCCGTCCGTCCGTCCGTCCGTCCGTCCGTCCGTCCGTCCGTCCGTCCGTCCGTCCGTCCGTCCGTCCGTCCGTCCGTCCGTCCGTCCGTCCGTCCGTCCGTCCGTCCGTCCGTCCGTCCGTCCGCCCGCCCGCCCGCCCGCCCGCCCGCCCGCCCGCCCGCCCGTCCGTCCGTCCGTCCGTCCGTCCGTCCGTCCGTCGCTCGCTCGCTCGCTCGCTCGCACGCACGCACGCGCACGCGTACGCGCGAGCGCACACACACACACACACACACACACAATTCCAGCCTAGGTATAGCAGATCAATACAACTAAGTTAAACAAAAAACAGAAACGTTATGACACGTGTGATATGCACTATCTTTGATGCTATCATTTCAGGTTTTGATCTTTAGGTAATGCATTTTAAAGTAGCATGTCTTCCGTTAGACGGATCAGCACATTCACAGTTGTTATTTTGATCCTTTCGAAATTTCGGAAGTGATTTTGGTGAAATAACGCACGCTAGGTATTATACGTAAGGCAGTTTTATAACGAGTGTTTCTCTTTTTTTCTGACAACTGGCCGAAACTATTTTAATAACATAGACTTTTTAGTCTTTGTTAATACACCCACTTTAGGAACAACAATCCAAATGCATCAATTACACTGGATAACTACTGATCAATATTCAGGCGTCTCGCGTAGGAGAAACGCCAAAAGAAACACACGTCATATGAAAAACACACTAGTAAATAACTATAAATTGTTTTGTTTTCTGAAATACAAAACAATTTTTAGATCAGATGCCAAAATAACAAAATAGCGACTTAACGTAGATATACATACGAAAACCATATCGCGAAAACCATACATGAAAACAACACTATTCCAACGTTGGTGTGTTTACATTTATAGAAAGAGTCGCCCTAGTATGATATATTAACTGGTGGTGCGTTTTTTATCTTTGTACCCTTTAGTGCTAGCGTATGTATGCGCATGAGCGTGTATGTGATGGTAGCGTGGTGTTGTACATGTATTTTAAATGTTTGTATGCATGTGTATGCTTCCGAGTGTGAACTGCGACGAAACCTCGTTGTTTTGGAACATGCACAACTCCCTCATAGGCATACCAATATTATAAGATATCACACTTACTTACCTTGACATCTTTTGCCCTCGTAATATTGTGCGCACGCACATTTGAATGTGTTATGACGTGTAGTACAGTTACCACCGTTCTCACACGGTGAAAGCCTACATGGTTCAAAATCTGCAGACACACATTGTGAGCGGTTACACGCTTACGAATGCACTTACGTACGACATTAAGATAATGTAGTACAGCTTCAATTAGATGACCCAACTTACTGGTGCGAAATCCACTTACACAGCATAAAGGGACGCAAAGGACAACTGCCTCATTCTACTCATCTAGAAGTATTAACAAACCCTAGCCATTTGCAACTATTATTAGAATGTGCCATTTGGATATGGCATTCTTAGTTAACCATTGCCGTGAATATTTATATTGGTGATGTTGATGTAAAACATATTTTTGTCTTGGACACCTACATGAGATGACTAACTGGCGCGTCAGTGGCATTTCCATTGTAGTATACGTAGAACTTACCCTCGCAGTTACCACCGTAGTAATTTTTCGGGCACTCGCACGTAAACG
>OZ024855.1:43380601-43383101 GCA_964017155.1 Oasisia sp. SBJ-2009
CAGTTCTTGGTCCTGTTGGTTTTGACTCTGGGATAAGGATATCGAGTACGATATCTTGTATTGTATGTTGCAGTTCTTGGTTTTGGTAGAAGTTTATGCAGTTTGTGCTGCGGCTCTTCATTTGTTGTGTGAAGAAATGTTCACATAACTGCGCACGTCTTTGTTTCAGAGAAGTCAGCTGTGCATTCGCTAATGCTTCGGTATAGGGAGTGGTCGGTTATATGATGTTCATAGCACGTCTTTGTACTCGCTCCATATCACTTTGGAGACCCAATGTGAGTGAGGCCGACCATGCTTGACATGCGTATTCCAGAGTAGGCCGGACCACCGTTGTATATACCGTCAGAAGGTCTTCGACGGGAATGCCTGATCGTTTGAGTTGTAGCAGTAGAAACAGCCTCTTGCCTGCTTTTCGTGTTATTTCATCAACGTGTACGTCCCATGTCAGGTTGCTGGTGATGGTAATGCCAAGTATCTTCGCCTCGGTTACTCACTGAGTGTCTGTTCCGTCGATACGTATGGTTGGGAAGTTTGTCCTTGTTTTAGAGAAATCAATAACAAGCTCTTTTGTCTTACATTTGTTGATTTTCATATCGTTTTAGATTGTCCACAGATATGCTGCATCGGCTGCTTCCTGGAGATTTGGGGCTTGGGAGTCTGATCCAGTATAGACGATGCACGTGTCATCAACATATTTGTAGGAGTCGCACTTTGTTTGTAGATCATTTATCATGAAGACGAAAAGTACCGGGCCTAGCTTTGTGCCTTGTGGCACTCCTCCATGGATGTAATTCCAGTCGGATTATGTGTTGCACAGCTTAACTTGTTGGGTTCTTTCGGTAAGGAAACTGGCGAACCACTTCATTAAAATATTCGGGAGGCCAAAACTTGCAAGTTTTCGAAGAAGAATGTCATGATTGATTAGGTCAAATGCCTTAGAGAAGTCGAGCAGCAGTATCCTGGCATACTGTTTCGATGCATCTGTGCTTGTATAACAGTGATGTAACAGGTCAACAAGGGCACGAGTAGTGGATGACTTCTTTACGGAGCCGTATTGGTTTGGGTCAACTCTGTCTTGAACGATGTCCCAGGCCCATTTAACAACGAACTCTTCCATTTGTTTACAGAGCACAGCAGTCAAAGAGATTGGTCTCAGGTCCGTTTCGATATGTTCTGGCGGTTTCTTTTTCGGAAGGGGGCTGACGTATGCAGCACGCCAGATACGTGGAACATGCCCCTCTCGAAGTGAGCTGTTGTAGATTGCGGCAACTGGGCCGGCAAGCAATTCAGAGAACTCTTTAAGGACCCAGCTGGGTATAGAGTCCGGGCCCGGAGCTTTACTCGTGTCTAGTTTGCGTAATTGCTTTTCCACTTTCTCAACTGGGATAACATATTTAGATGCACACACATGGTATTTCAAGCTGAAGGTAGTCATTGTCAGCACTCAGGGCAGGTAGGTGATCACTCACTGATTTAAAGAAAGTATTTATTCGTTGGCTGAGTTCCAGAAGATTACCGTCACACACTTGATTGGCGAGGTGAAGCAAAGGGGGGTCACTGGTAGTTTGTTGACATCCAAGCAGTTCTTTCATACCATTCCACTAATTGCGTGGATTAGATGTCTTTAATCCGTTGATGCGTTTATCATAGTAATTATTTTTCAATGACTTGCTTAGACGGTTTACCTTGTTTCTGTAAAGATGGTACAACGCTTGGTCACCTGCCTTCCATGCATGTTGACGCCGACGAATTAGGCCTCGGAATCTGTCCGACACCCATGGTTTGTCCGTTGTGTGTCTTACCACTGTCTTTGTTGGGAAATGTTTATCCATCAGTTCATTTATGTTGGACGTAAACATTTGCAATTGTTCTTCGCATGATGGTAGACGGTAAAGGTCTTCCCATTTGATTTTCTTTAAGTCTGATGCAAACATGTCTCGCTCATTTTGCCCCGTTACCTTTATTTTCACAATTTGTCGATGTCCAGAGATGAATTTCAGATCAAAGAGCGGTTCACAAATGGCGACGTTGTGATCTGCATTTCCGACAGGACAACTGGTGTGTGGTTGTCCATAAAGTTTGTCCATATTGGTATAAATCTTATCCAAAGTGGCATCACCTCGTGTACGAACAGTCACAATCTGCTTCAGCCTGTAGTGGGATTTTACGTATCGTTCTGGAAAATGGTTGAAATCACCAGATAAGATGATGCCAGTGTGAGGATGGCGTAGGAATATATAATCCAGGCAATGGCAGATGTGGTTTACCATGATGTTGTTATCCTCGTTAGGGGGATGATATCTCTCTCCAACGTTTAAGTGGGTGAACTGTCGTGGTAATTTGTGTGGGCGCAGCGAAATCCACAGAGTTTCCATGTCGTTATTACGTAGTTCTGTCCATTCCTTGAAAGGGATGCCATGTTTTAAAATAAATGCGTTATATAAGTGCGGAGTTCCATAGTTAACTGGTGGTACGTTGTGTCAATAATTCCGGAGCAATG
>OZ024855.1:43385601-43413101 GCA_964017155.1 Oasisia sp. SBJ-2009
ATATAATATATATATATATATATATATATATGACATATATATATATATATATATATATATATATATATATATATATATATATATATATATATATATATATATATATGTATTACACAACAACAGATAGTGCATATAAAGTGAACTTTGAAATCCTATGAACATTAGCATAATGAAAATATACTAATATTTATTTTTGGTATTAACAAGAATGTTATTTCAAATTGGATATGCACTTCTGTATATTGCCCACAACTTATATGAACACGGTTTTGGTGTTATTTTTGGTGTAATGTAAATTATTTGTCGAAAACATTGCAATTGTAGTGATCTAAAGATTACAAAAGTTAATTTTTATTCGGAGATCACGTCAATGTAATTCAAATCACTACATCATATTTATACGTAAGCTACATAAATGTCAACGAAAATATGGGCCGTAAAGTAAAGTGGTCTAATTTTGCATGAATCCTCCTCGCCCATCAATTATTGCATGCAACTGCATCGTACGCACACCAAATGGTATTGAGCTACGATGTCTCCATCGCCTCCCCGCATCATCGCTTTTGACGGCGTTGCCGTCGCTTGCAACGCACACCAGACAGCCTTGACCTTACTTAATTATGTCAAAGTCGCCTCGTTGCAAGCGACGGCGTTGAGTCGTGTGAACCCGGTTTAAGCCACATGGTGCGACACTTACGTTCGCATTTCGAACCGTAGTAGTTCTTATGACACTCGCATTTGTAGAACGACTCTCCAGCCCTGCACTCGCCGTTTTGGCATGGCTTTAATCTGCACGGATCATACACTGAAAATATAGATGAGAGATAAGCCAACATGTGTCGAGTGGGTCATTTCTTCCAACTACTACGCGTGACAACACACATCTGAACTGGCATTGCAACAATATTATATATTATGCCAGCACAAATAGGCACTGCTTATGACAATGACAGTAATCTCATTGTGTATGCAATGTGTGTTAATACCAATACCGAATGGATACCTTTGTAAAGTCGTAATGTTAGGCAGAAGAGACAACAATAACGTAATAATTTTTTTTTTGGCAAAGAATCTCAGTGTGCAAACATCAATATACGCTTGTTAAGGCATATAGTAAAGTAATAAATAAAGGCAACGGCTTTGGGTATTCCTGAAGTATTGAGATTGATCCTTGAAAGGGTTGAGGACGCGCTCTAACGTGTGGTACATGACACTGGCCATATGACACTTCCGAAATGTCAATTTCCTGATGAACGTGGGATATGGTCAAAATAGTTACAATTAATATAAATAATTAATAGGTAATTTATGCGAAATATTCTGATCGAATATTTACCAGTACAGTTTTCGCCAGTATAATCTTGCATGCATGTACATGCATATCCTTCTCCGTCCACTTGACATGAGCCGCCATGTTGACACGGATGTTTTCGACATGGATCAAAGTCTACAGTAACGATATTACAACAGTGTCATGAGTCATAGGAAACTGCGGCTACGGTAATTAAAACGAGAAACAACAATGTATTGAATAAGTAATGTGCGAATATTCTATAATAAACGGAATGGTGTACAAGTACTTTATTCTAAAGCAAATATTTCATAAGTAAAGAAATGACATGCGCAATTAGAAATACGTTTATAGTGGGGTAACGTTTAGGAGTTCCTTTACAATGTCTGTGCAGGTACAATATGAACCAGCCTAGTACATGGGGAGAATCGAATTTTCTGCATCCGCATTAGAAAAAAAACCGCATCCACGCATGTATCACTTTCCACCAAACATATATTGTTTTTCCCGATCTTGACGTTGTTTCCGCACACACGGAATCCTAGTTTTACATATAATTTGTCGATTATAAATAACAACATGTCTATGACTGCGCCTTGTTCGTGTTCTTTCTGATATAAATTAATTTATGTACAGTACAAGTTGTTATTACACATACATCATAATTAGTTAATAAGGCGGAATAAAATGAAAGATTTGTTTGTGGCTTACCATCGCATATTGTGCCGTAGTAAAATGTTGGACATTCGCAAGTGAACTTAAGACCTTCGCTTATACATGTAGCACCATTGTTGCAGGGGTTGGGATCGCACGCCTTGTAAACTGTATAATAAACGAAGCGGCGACGTTACATTGGTGCTTACAAATATAACGTTTGATGAAAGAAAATATCATTTATAATATAACTACTTCACATTCGACTATGTGACCCGCGATGTGTTTTTATAATACAACAAGGTCAGCGCGATTTGTACATTGTTGTACGACGGGCCACAGCCTCATTCCCTTACAACAGGCGAAGTAACTTCCGATTGAAGTATATGTAATATTATTAGTTTATTGATGAAGCCATGATTCCCATTCTACTGACAATAAGTTGAGTTTTTATTGTGCTTACATCAACTGCGACGTGAACCTTACCTGCGCATTTTTTCCCATAGTACCTCGGCTTGCACACGCAGTAGAAGGTGTCGGTTTTCGCTTGGCATATGGCGTCATTTAAGCACGGCTCGTGTCGGCATGGGTCAAATTCTATCACGAAGCAACAGCAGCAGCAACAACAAGAACAACTAGACATAGTTTGTCACCTTTCATTTGACTATGGCACGTATGTACAAAAATATCAAACGCATTGTACGTATTTGAACTAAATGGTGTTTTATATACAGTGGTACGCGGCACATCGTGTCCACATGTCACAAACAGATAACAATTAGTATTAATTTATTCATTTTTAAACGTTGACTGGCAAGAGTATAATGAACTAGAAAGTAAGGATGCAACCAACTAGTGTAAGGTACTATGCGTGAGTATGTCCACCTATCTATAAATGTTGTACCTTCACACTTGTCTCCATACTGATACTGTGTGCAAAGGCAATCGTGTTTCTTTTCTTTTTCATTTATCACACATGTCCCGCTGTGCTGGCATGGGTTTTTCTCACATGGGTCAAAAACTAAAAAAAGAGACGAGTTCAATGACATTGTGAAAATTCGTTAGGTAATTGGTAGAATTACTTACAGGAAATAAAAACAAGGCATTAGCTGAATTCGTTTTCCACTTGTACACGAAGTTTAGCATTGTATATAACATCTGGCAACATTAAAAATACTTAAAAATATATTTGTTCTAAAAAAATTAAGAACGTATGTGTAGCAATTCCCGCGAAAGGTGAGATTAAATTAGCTTGGTAAATACGAGGCATCGTGAATTCATTGGTGACATAGCTCACATCATGAATACAACTTCCCATGCATCAGAGCATGTCTACAAGGTTAGCATTAAGTCGAAACGAGCGTTAGAATGAGTTGTGCGATATTCCGATGTAATACAAACATTAGACACCACAGAGGAGCAAATAGTTATCTTATGGTTCCACTCGAATCCAATTTTAGAGAGAAAAAGTCAAACAAGTGCGATGATTTCGGCACTTTCGCTAAGTTGACAAAGACTTTCGTTCTGTGCTCAGAGAGTAATTGTAAGGAGACAATGCAGTATACCGTTTTTAGAAAGAAACGTTATATAATTCATATAACTAGAATACTGATTGTATAAATCATACACAATTCAAATCAGTGCGCATAATTCTGACGATCCCGGTAGCTCAATCACTAGATTCGTTGCCTCGGTAACCCACGTTTATTTTACGACGCCGGTTTGACCCCAACTTGGTGCATTTTATTAAAGCTTTAATATTTTTACAAGTTAATATAGATGTATGTGTGTATGTGTGTGTGTGTGTGTGTGTGTGTGTGTGTGTGTGTGTGTATGTGTGTGTGTGTGTGTGTGTGTGTGTGTGTGTATATATATATATATATATATATATATATATATATATATACACACACATATATATATGTATATATATATGTGTATATATATATACATACATATATATATATACATATATATATATATATATATATATATATATATATATATATATACATATATATATATGTATATATATATATATATATATATATATATATATATATATATATATATATACATATATATATGTATGTATAAACGGGACGAAAGCATGCGAAGCTTAGCGGCGAAAGTGCCAAAAGCATCCCACTTGGTTGGATCATTTTTTCCTCAACAAAACTGCAGACGTATGGGACCGTAGTATAATTGTTTGTTCCTCTATTGTGACTCTCGTTTCAATTCAAAAGCTAACCTTGTAAACGTGCTCTGAATACATGGAAAGTTATATCACGCGTGATTCGAGTTGACAACACTGACGTCACATTTCGGCAACTTTAAAGCGAGAAAAAACTATGCATATTAAAAAAAGTCGGGTTACGTAGCATAAACTGTGGTAATTCTAATTCATTATTTTTGTTGTCGTAAGTTTTGGCTTGGTGGGCATAGCAGTATACAGCAGGATGTAATACAATATGAATTCAAGCTAAAGGTATTTTTATTTCTTTAAAATCACTTAATACTATTATGCACTACATATCTAATCCTGCCCGGATCACTGTGAAATATTTGTAGTCAACGAAGTTATTGATGTTAACTGTGACATAAGTTATTTAGTTAATTAAGTCAAATAAGCGTGTGTGCGTGCATGCGTGCGTGTGTATATGTGCGTGTGTGCGTGAGTGTGCGAGCGTGTGTGTTTTGTGTTGTCATTAACATTACCTTCACATTTGATACCACGGTATGGTTTTATACATTCACACTTGTACGTCTTTCCAGCTATTTTACACGTGCCCCCATTCTGGCAGTTAATAGTCTTGCAAGGATCAAATTCTGTAAACAAAATTAGAATAATTTTCAAGATAACACAAACAGACTCATTAGACAGTGTGTGACACACGTGTATTGCGTATCGCTAGTTCAATAACTTATTGCAATATTTGTTGATTGCACCGTTAACTGTCATATATATATATATATATATATATATATATATATATATATATATATATATATATATATATATATATATATATATATATATATATATATATATAATATATCTGACTTAACTAATGTACAAATGGACGCATAGTCAACACAAATATACAAATACAAATATTAATGCATGTCATTACTTAGGAAGCTATGTTGACGATGTTATTTATGAAACTATTGTTTGAGAGTATGCTAGAAATATTTGGCATTTGGCATTCTGAGTTGTTGCAGGGATATACTTTTGCAACTTTAATATGATATTGATATTGAAAACATATGCATATGCACAAGTGAGTCACTGATGTAGTAATTTTATGTAATATCATTATCGTTACGATAATATAGAGAAACACGGAATTCCGCGACTGGAAGTCCAAGTACAGCCTTTTGAAATAGTGTGCCCTCAAATCTTTCAACTCTCCAGACGAATTTTGAAAAACGTCTAAACCGACGAACTATCCCAACTGGCCCGCTAGATTATATGCAAAATGTCAGCCCGAAAAAGAACATACACAAATGATGTAGATGCGTGTCGACAAACATACAGAAAACACGTTTTTGTAATATAGAACACATCGATAGTGTTTTGTATTGGATCACTGCCCCCACTATACCTGAAGTGCAGCATCAATACGCTGCACCAATGTATTGCCAATCACATAAACCGTAATTTTAATTGTATAGCTAAGTGTATTTCCGATACAATGTGAACGCACGAAACACTGACCTGAACACATGGAAATACGTTAGTGTTTCTTAGTACCAGTACCGCATTATGTCAGTGAGTGTGGCGCAAATTGATTGATGTGTAGGCAGTGAGGATCTGGGGTCGGTTTCATAAAGGGTACTTAAACTATGCTGTAACTTCACGCTACGCAAGAGCGTAAACTCCAATTCTTGCGTAGCCAAGTAGTTAGTTAAAACTTAGCAAGGTGGGTTTCATGTAGCCCACTTGACCCATTTCTCAACTAACTACGCGTGTAAATCTCAGCCACACATCCATCCACCCATACATATGTATACACACATGTACGTACGCATGCACGCACGTACGCACGCACAGGCGCAAGCACGCACGAAGAAACAACGTTACAACATAAAACCAACCATTACACGTTTCTCCTCGATAGTTGTCGGGACAAAGACAATAGAACGTGTCCTTGCGTTTTATGCACTTTCCGTTGTTGTTGCATGGACTGATTTTGCACGGGTCATACACTGCAAAGACAATTATGCAATTGACACAATTTGAAGATTTGAGCAAACACTGAATATTGTCTGACTAACGACCGAAAAACGGAATGCAACGATACATCCATGTCTTCTGCACTCTAAATATTCAGCCCAGGTATATACTGAACAGAATCAGAAAGTATACGTTTTATAATTTGCTAACATCATCAACAAGGCGTATCTCTGTTGGCCTGTTCTGGCCGTCTACTTGACTCGACTGTTTCTTCGCATGCATCTGTAATCACACATGCATAAGATACAATGGACAGGCAAACAATACAGGCGCCTCGTTACAACTAAGAGATAATGGACACGTAAACAATACACACGGCTCGTTATATGTAAGAGACAATGGACACGTAAACAATACAAGCGCGTCGTTATAACTATTAAACTGACAAATGTGAAAAGCTTCATACAGCAACACTAAGAACAACGCCACACGTCAACAATACACAATACCATTTAACAGTGCCTCTCTAAGCGTTATACTTATGAATTTACAAGTAGGCTACTATTGCTAATGGATTAAGCAAATTGAGTGGGAATGACATTATTACCCTTCTTTCTGTGATTGTGTAAACTACACGCAAAGGACATGCCACAAAAGACGCCTCATAAGCTGTTATGTCTCCATGCAATGTAAGTGTTTATATAACGTACCAACGCCACGGTTTATATAATTACGGTGTAAATTAACATTGTGCATCCACATACCTACATTTTACACTGACACATGAACCACAACAAATAACATAATTATGAATACAAACAAATTACACAGACATACACACACGCACACACGCACGCACGCACGCACGCACGCACGCGTTGATATGTATTGATATGTATCTAGATCATTCATATATAAAACATAGGCAACCAAAATTATTACTAGTATACGTTACCTTCGCACAGATGTCCATAGTAATCGTTTTTACAAAAGCATTTGAATCCTAAATCATTCTTCTCACACCGGACGCTGTTGTTTGAGCACGGTTTGCTTAGACAAGGATCGTACACTGAAATATGACGTGATCAATGCATTACCAATAAATGCAGATCCGATGTCCTTCAAAATAGTATGTAATACTCACTGTAGCAACACTATGTAGAGCGCCGTATTGGGAACATGAGTCGTAGTCTAAGCACAACATATCACATCTCTCTTTACCTAAATATTGCACACTGTCACCCATGTCAGGACTGATATCTAAGACATTTGCCGGTCAAAATCTGCCCGGATGACACTTTCTATTGTAATTTGTTACTTTGTTGTGAGATACTTTTTGAAAATGGAGGCCGGACTTGTTTACATGTTTTAACTTGTCGTTTATACGCGGTTATGTTTGGTGACAATATGTGCAGGGAAGCAGGATATACGTAAACAGCAAATTGTAAATCGATACAATGTATAACATTGAAATGAAAGTACAAAACATACCAACATATACTATCATTTTACCTTTGTTTCGTGACCAAAGGTGTACAATGGGCTAAACTCATTACTTACATGATGGGGGCAAGAGAGATTAGAGTATGTATTAATGCCCCAGCGTATATAATCACTTATATACCTCTATTATTTGTATGTTAATTATAGTCGATTGTTTTTGATGCACCAGATGTGCTGTAATAATGTCAGCTATTTCAACTATTATTACCATTATTTAAAGTATTAACAAACGCTCACAAAAGCCCTGAGTTAATTTTCAACAACACAGCTCACGTCACAAACACAAAATATCACAACATAAATTGTTATTACGGCTGGTTTGGTAAAGGCTATAGATAAACCCTGGCGTGAATTACAACTAGTAATACTTACCCCAGGTGTATTATTTTGATATACTAGTCCTAGACTATCTGGAAAACACTCCCAGTGAGTGAAACATATATACTGACACAAGTAAATGAGGATATACATGTTCATTACATGATCCAGATTCAATTATGGATTCGCATGCCCCCAGACGCACCCGCTCAGCGAGCGATAGATAACAACTTCGTCGTACATACAGAGCTTCTGCCAAATGCGTTAAACGCAGACCTGCAACGCGTAGGTTGTACGCTAGGTTGCCACGTCGACGCTCTGCGCGCACTCGACCGGGAACAATTGCGATAATTCGGACGCTATATCGCAAAATAAAAATATGGAATCTATGGAATTGATCAGTTACATTATTTATTTATTTATACATTTATAACATAATATAGTATAATTTCTACTGACATTATTACATACATTTTTATGTTTTTATATCATAGGGAGAATTTAATCATACCATGTTATTATGTTTATTTTTAAAAGTTATTTATGTGTTCAATCTACTTTTTACAAAACTGTGTCTAGAAATGGGACATGTGGAACGGCACAAACGAAACAGGCGTGAATTACATCGTGTATGAAACGCGGAAGACCTCTTAAAAATAATAGTGATACTACTACTACTACTACTAATAATAATAATAATACTAATAACAAATTCCATTTCTACTTACAAAGTATTGTATCACTAAGAAATACAATTTATTGATTCAAATAAAAAGAAACATTCCTAGTGATTACCACAAACCTTGGCAGAAATTGCCGATGTAGTTAGTAAAACAGTCACAACGAAACGACTCGCTCTCCAAATTTATAATGCATTTTCCATGACTCTTGCACGGTTCCCGTTTGCAGGGTTCGTAGCCTGCAACATAACATTGTTTGAAGCTGTTAGAAGCCACGTACTAATCAAGATAATACATCAGAATATCTTAGCGTACCGTTATTTTGTATATATAAAAGACCTGAACATTTATAGACGTTACATTAACGAGGTGTGTTTCCACAGTTCATCTCCTGACACACGAATGCGGAAATGAGAAATGAGCGCATTCACAACCCGTTATAAGAAGCGTAAGTATAATGCAAACCACCGAAAGCAGTGTCTTTTAGTGCCGAGGTATCACTTTGTAAAGAATGTGAATTCATTTAAAGCACTGCTTGGAACATACGGACATACTTTCACATTTCCCACCGAAATAGTCCGGTTTGCAATCGCAACGGTAACTACTCCCACTCTTCCTGCAGGATCCGTGGATACAAGGCTTATGTCTGCATGGGTCGAACTCTAAACAGTTGAAAGGTTAAATGTTAACAAACCAAATATTGCCAGAACTATATTTAATCATATGTCGCGTAACCTTTTCATAAGATAACACTTTAGGAACATTCCTAAAATCGCGATTGATAAGAACAAATAAAAACGGTTTTGAATGGATTATTCAGGTATAGTGGAATGTAAGCTTTGGTAGTACGGTTACCCATGAATAAAATCATAAAGTATCATTAATCAAACAGGTTATGGTATGGCAATTGGCGTATCACACACACGCACGCACGCACGCACACACGCACACACGCACGCACGCACGCACGCACGCACACACACACACACACACAAACACACACAGTCGTATATGGTTGAAAGTCACGAAAACGTCGCCAGTAGCAAATTTTGTGTCTTTTGTCTATAAAATAAGTGGTATGGATTTACTAGGAATATAAATAGAGTAGTCAAAAGGAGCTCGGCTTGCTCTTTCTTGCGATAGTTGTGTGTTTATAGGGTGGTATAATAATTGATATGTGTTTGTGGCTATGAAACACACAACAAATCCCATTTTGGCTTGTCCACAGCAAAGGGTAGTATTAAAAAGGATGGTATTTGTAATATTTAGTAACTGTCAGCTGCTTAACCACATGTTTTAGTTCATTCTATGAATACATACCTATTATTTTACGATGTTCTCTAAAATATTCGCATCTATTTTCCTTACCTTACCCACGTATATAACTTGTCCACAAAATGTATGTATTGTACGTTATCCGCATAATATACATCATAACTGTGTACCAATGAAGTGCTATCTGCTTGGAAAGTATGTCTGCTTAACACATATACATGGGGTTGTCACCTAAAATCATAACCTATGAGCATAGTCAACTTTTCTGATCGTCAGAAAACATCAAAGTGGCAGAAAAACAGCGTCCTCGTTAAGAATGTATTCTACGTTATCCACTTTTATCATATACGTGCTTTCCCTAGTATACAATCAAGGTATAATATATGAGGGTACCTTGTTTCCTTTGTGAACTGCAAGTTGTGCATAATATAGAGACCTAATTTAATCACGTATGGTTCGATAATACGAAATGGTGTATTTTACGTTATCCGGTATTCTACGTTATCGCGAGGAAGAAAGCATAATAACACATTCCATACTGTTCTTATGGCAAAGTTTAGGCCAGATCCAAACGAAAGTGGTTCTGCTGCGGGTCTAACGCACAATTTGCAAAACCAAAGATAAGTTTGTATTTAGCAATACATGCATGACAAACAAATGTAATATTGTACTAGCTAGATTCCCTTCAAAATGAAATAATTTCGTTTTCAGAGTTTATATTCAAGGTATACTATACAAGATTAATTTATTTATTTTGTGAAATAAAAGTTGTGCATGATATACATACCTAATTTAATTACATATGGTCCAATAATACCAAATGATGTATTTTACGTTATCCGGTATTTTACATTATCGCGGGGAAGGAAGCATTGTAACACATTTCATGGCGTTCTTATGACAACGTTTAGACCAGATTAAAATGAAAGTGGTTCTGCTGCGGGTCTAACACACAATTTGCAAAACCAAAGATAAGTTTGTATTTAGCAATGCATGTATGACACACAAATGAAACATTGTACTAGCTAGATTCCCTTCATAATGATAATGTTTTCTTTCCCGCATTTACATTCAAGGTATACTATATGAGATTGCCTTGTTTAGTTTGTGAAATAAAAGTTGTGCATTATATACATACCTAATTTAATTACATATGGTTCAGTAATATGAAATGATGTATTTTACGTTATCCTGTATTCTACGTACGTTATCGCGGGGAAGGAAGCATTGTAACACATTCCATGGTGTTCTTACGGCAACGTTTGGGCCAGATTCAAACGAAAGTGGTTTTGCTGCGGGTCTGACACCCAATTTGCAAAACCAAAGGTAAACTAGTGAGATTTCCTTCACAATGAGAGATTACTACCGTATAATTCGACTTAGACTTAGTTATTTTTGTATGCAAAATTAAGCTATCACTTGCAGCTCTTTTAAATCAGAAATCTGGAAAACAAAATGGTAGCTAGCTAATGGTGTAGCATTCTTGCACAAAGGACATATAAAACATAATAGTAAACATGTATTGATGTCGTAAAATACACACATATGTAACATTTGAAAGGGAATACTGTTATTAACCCAAATAGTATCAAGTCAACGAAACGCGAGTCGAATTCATAACAGAAACATTTGAACACATTCAGACACATGTAACATAATACTACGTTTAAGGGAGTATTTATCATTTCATTGTAGCGTGTAATATCTATTCGGTATCTTCTTCAACTTGTGTTGTTTTAAAGTTAAAGTAAAAAGCCGCGAAAGTCAGCAAACAATCAATATATACTACGATAAAACAATTGACTTGACCCCGGAAGCTAGAAAGAGAAGAAGCCATGAAATTCCAGGGAAAGATGCGAATACACAGAGCGAAGAACTGATCGAAGTTAGAAATCAACGCTTATACAAAAATGCAACCATACCATTGTATATGAGAGACTATTTCGAAGTTCATGTTGACTTCAAAGACGATGCATGGATGCCTTCAAACCGCACTATATACGAGAACCTTGCCATTCTTAAAACACACTCTCGCAGAAACCTAATGCACTTTGCAAGTAGATTTCACCGAGACCTACATGTGCCATTTTCTGGAGGAAATAAGCAGCGTATACTACTCTAAGGACCAGGTGAAAGTTTCTCCTGCGGTGATACACTATAAAGGAGTTAACGGTGTAGTTGAAGCACAAGAGCCTTGCGGTGCTGCCAGGTGAAATGGCGCAGTGTTGCATCGTAAAGATCATCGTTGGTTGGATCAAGCAAGTTAGTATAGGAACTGCACACTCGTGAATCTGACGTGAATTATACGAGGTCATGTGCGACATACCTGCGTCATGGCAGTACTTCGAAACCGCGCAAGGTAATGTGCTAAAGGACTGTACGATGGCTGCGTCATTTGTATTCAACGTTAACCAAGTTAACTAAACTCAGTTTGCAAAACAACGAATGACCAGATCACTGCTATTTCTTCTGTCATACACGACAACAGTGTGGTCTTGTAATAACACGACAGTTGTATCCCTGTCTAATGTTAAAATGCTGCCAAAATGCACAACATTATTTTGTATTCTACGTTATCAGCAAATATGATTGCTGAAACATGAATACGTATACATGTGCTATGAAACGTTACATATGTGCTGCAATATGTTGTAACATGTTGAGTATGTGTTCAGGTAATCTTATATTTAAGAGTATCTTTCAATAGATCAATGATAAGAAATTATTACATTCGCATGTATTCTACGTTATCCACATGCTGCAGTGTACACTTTAATTTGTCATGATAATTACGCTCCTTCATCAAGACATTTCAGTTGCTGATGTTTCCATAAATGCTCCATATGTCAAAATAAGTGTTAAGTGATATAATATATTGTGCACTGTATCGTTGTTGATGATTTAATGAATACACTATCACGATTTAGTTGCTTAATTTAATTCATTACACATGTATTTAACACAAATGTCTGAACCATTTTAATAACAATCATATCAAGGTATTATATATTTAACTAGCCCCAAAATCCATTATGTTTTCATAATATTACATAATGTAAAACGTATATATATATATTGCGCATGAACAATCAGAAATGTTTGTATTCTACGTTATCCACGGGCGTCCTTTGGGGAAAGCTACGCCAGCTACCACATAGTTTGTTCAGACGATGACTATTTTGATGCAGTTGAAGACAAGATCCCAATGCAAGACATCGTACCAAAAGCATTTACGTGGCCTACTTGATTCAATAATTGTGGCTTTTGGAAAACGGTCAACCTTTGCAACTACACATTTTTCTGCATCTTCAAAACAAGCTCACATTTTGCAAAAAAGAAATGTCATATTAAAAATAATCTGACCCTGAATCCGTTATACATACTTCATAACCATGATATCAGCTTGCATTACATGAATTGTTCATTTATTAATTGTTATTTTTCAGTATATCCACGCATATTTAATATAACAAGGTGGCGGCTAACGTAGGATACATTGGACAAAATGGCGAAAATATCATCACTGTTTGACGAGGTGATGCAAAAAACCATAGATAGCTTGGATGATAAAATGGATTGTTTCATAAAGCTGTACGTATGTACTTTCGCATGAAAGTAATTATTTTCAAATACATAAAAAAATATTTTCTCCATTTCTAAACCTGACTGGCGACGTTTTCGTGACTTTCAACCATATATATATATATATATATATATATATATATATATATATATATATATATATATATATATATATATATATATATATATATATATATATACACAGTGTACTCCCTGAGTACCTTCTTAATATCGAGGGAAGGAGTATATATGTTTGGGTACATTTGGAGGTTTTATAGATTTTGAAGGCGTTTTTTCCAGCCTCCCCAATATTAACTTTCTCGCGGTGTCACTGACACTTACTGTCACAGCGGTGACCAAAGAAGTACTCGGGACAAGTACAATTCCACACTCCGTCGCCTTCCACACAGGTACCGCCATTGTTACAAGTGTGTTTCTGACACGGGTCGTATCCTGAGACAGCAGCATCAATATCAGCACAAAGCACATTACGCAGGCGCAACAGAACACAAATCACCCTTTGTTTTACCTAATTTACATAGATGGTGTTATTTGTTATCATTAATGCCAGAGATTACACATTAACGTCAACAGCATCGTGTGAAAACGTTGATTACGAACAACGGAAATTGGTCCATTGATATAATTAGCCCAACATTAAACACCTATCGAATACACATGGTGACTTACGGGCGCACTGTCGACCATAGTAATCGGTTGGACACTTGCAATGATACGAGTTGATCTCTATCTTGCAAGTGGCGCCATTCTGGCACGGATTAATTCTGCACGGGTTGAATACTACAACATAACGGCGGAAGACAGAAATATAACGAATCAAGCACATCTTACAACTGTATGATATCTCTTAAATGTTCAATAATAGTGTTTGTGTATACTCTTCAATTCACAAAGTATCTACAAATGACGTGGGGAGCGGTGGTCGCGCGGTATAGTCCATTTGCCGGTCCTATGCTTATAATGGTGGACCTATGAATTTCCTATAGCATAAGGTTTTTTCGTGGATTTATCATCACATGGGGTCACTGAGGAAATCCAGTTAGGTTATCACTCCGACAACCTTGAGGAATTTTTTTTATGCAAATTAGTACTGACATTATAGAAAAGTCTATTTTATTCAATACTGTCGAAAGTATGCATGATAATGTCACAAAAATTATGTCTATGCTAATGTTTTCATGGTGAATGATTACGATAGACACCATTAGAAAGTTGTAACATGTAAATATATATTGCTAATATGCAACTTAGCCACCGCCATTATTAAAAAAAAAAACTTTTCATAATCTCTGAAAGTATGCATGATAATGTCGCGAACATTATGTCTATGCTTTTATTTTCATGGTGAATGATTACATTACGATAGTCACCATTGGAAAGTTGTAATATGTAAATATATATTGCTAATATGCAAATTAGCCACCGCCATTATGAAAAAACCCTACTTTTTCAAAATCTCTGAAAGTATGCATGATAATGTTACAACAATTATGTCTGTGCTTATGTTTTCATGTTAAAAGATTACGATAGGCGCCATTAGAAACTTGTATTATGTAAATATATATTGCTAATATGCAAATTAGCCATCGTCATTATTTAATGAAACTACCTTTTTCAAAATCTCTGAAAGTATGCATGATAATGTTACAACAATTATGTCTGTGCTTATGTTTTCATGTTAAAAGATTAAGATAGGCGCCATTAGAAACTTGTATTATGTAAATATATATTGCTAATATGCAAATTAGCCACCGTCATTATTTAATGAAACTACCATAATTATGTTTATGCTGATGTTTTCATGGTGAATGCTTACGATAGGCACATTTATAAAGTTGTAATATGTAAATATATATTGCTAATATGCAAATTAGCCACTACCATTATCAAAGAAAAACAACTTTGTTTTTCAAAATCTCTAAACGTATGCATGATAATGAGATAAATATGTTTTGTCTACAACCACATTTTCATGGTCAAGGACTAAAAATAAAGATAAATGTAAGATAAGCACATGCATATATTTTATTACACAATACCATTATTGAAAATTATAATTTCTACCACAACTCGGTGCAATGTTGATGTTATACCAAGGTAAGAACTTTGGCATTTATTTTACTAGAGAGCGGGACTAGAAAAGTCAAAGGAAATTTTACCGAAATAACAAAAGTAATTAAGGAAAAAGTGAAGATATGATCTGTATTAAAATTAAATTATACAATTGAAAAAGAATGCCAACTGCATTAATTGACATTGACCGATAATATCACTCTACCATTATGAATTTCCATAATTATTCTGGAAATTTACCATTTTACATTCCCATCCATTTCAATCAACAGTGATGTACTTTACAATATTGTTAATGGTCAGGTAGCTCCAAATGAGGTCAGTGTCAGCAATGCCGTACTTATTAGTGGCACATTCATTCCGCAACCCCCTTCCATCTAGATTCCGTGCCAAGATTTCCAATCAAGTGAGGACGATGGAGCAGCTTAAACGAGGCATGGCAGTTGGTGACAAGACAGCGTTTGACTTACAGACAATCTTCCTTCGTCTGCTTATGGTTGGACAAAAGCGACAGTTGCAGCTGGCACCCATATTCCAATATGGGTTGTGCAACATACCTCCCTCGCTCATCGATGAGAATGGCTCTTACGGAAGGGGAACAAAACTATCCTAGCCAATCGTCTCGGATTGAAACAAGCCCCTGCTCCCGCTCCAGACATTGTCATAGTGGATATGCAACAGATGCTTTATCACATTGTTTGGCCACACGGCGGAGACGCCTCTCAACATAATTTGTGTGACAGTATCATGCATACTTTCAACAATATTGAATAAAATATTTTTTTATAATTGAGGCACTAATTTGCATGTAACACAATTCCCCAAGGTTATCTGAGTGATAACCCAACTGGAATTCATCAGTGACCCCATACGATGACAAATCCACCATAAAACCTTAAACTACAGAAAATTCATAGGTTCACAAAATGGCAAATGGACTAGTAGAGCTGTCAATCGAGGGGACGGTGGTTCAATCCCGCCTATCGCCGTGTCGAAACTTCGTTCACCCCACATTTGCCTGTGTCTACCGGAAGAGAAATTAAAACGCCGGTGGTCCCTTCTGTTTGGTGTCTATGTCAGGGGAAGTAAAATATCCCACACAGGGGGTAACTGTGTAACCTGTAGTGGACGCATTCATTCTAGAGAAGCACAACTCCTGCGTTAGCCCAAGTTTGGGCTGTTTAGAGGAAACCACCTAAGACCCATATGTACACGAGGCAATAATGGATTAACGCAAGATACTCGGAGACGTAAATTAAAGAAACAACAACACAGGCAAACGCACACAACACAACGTAAAGATGACAATATTTTCAACGTGAGAGAGGGGGGTATGCAACAAATGAATTGCACCCAAGATAAGTACTTTAGTATTCATTTGGAGGTACCACTGTAGGTGCATAGAATACATACACTCATGTCTTACTTTCACATTTCTCGCCGTAGTAGTCCTTTTGGCAGGCGCATGTGTATTCCTTTCCATTAGGCGTGCACTTCCCTCTGTTATCGCATGGGAGTTTTCTACATGGCGCTAGTGCTACGGAATACAAAGCCATCATTAAACACCCCTGATTTCCCCAAAACTAGTACAATCGAATTTCAGTTTACTCTCAACGTAGGACGATGCCAAATAGCTGTCATTCTACAAACCTGCATGAAGTTAGTCTCGCTAGTACGATCACCTCGCTATAGATGTCACTTTTGTCCCGTCCAATGGTGATCGTAATAGTAAGTTTCCAATGTCAATAAACCTACTTCTACTACGAATAATGAATACATGACTGAATAAATGACTGATATGTGCGTGCGTGTCTGTCTGTCCGAATGTATGTATATGCATACATATGTCGGTCGGTCGGTCGGTCGGTCGGTCGGTCGGTCGGTCGGTCGGTCGGTCGGTCGGTCGGTCGGTCGGTCGGTCGGTCGGTCGGTCGGTCGGTCGGTCGGTCGGTCGGTCGGTCGGTCCGTCCGTCCGTCCGTCCGTCGTCCGCCCGCCCGCCCGCCCGCCCGCCCGCCCGCCCGCCCGCCCGCCCGCCCGCCCGCCCGCCCGCCCGCCCGCCCGCCCGCCCGCCCGCCCGCCCGCCCGCCCGCCCGCCCGCCCGCCCGCCCGCCCGCCTTCAACTTCATAACGTATGCTGTAAAGCCTCAGGTTCAACCGCTCTAATTACGTCACTCAACCACACATACACCGACACACTTTTGAACACACTATACATATACAATGTGTGGCTGATAGCAGCGACTGCACGGCATGGGCGGTTTTTCAAACTTACTTTCGCAGTTTCGGCCATAATAATCCTGTTTGCATTTACATTTATACGAATCAACGGTTTTCTCGCATATTCCCCGGTTTTCGCATGGATTCGTTTTGCACGGTTCAAAACCTGTAACAAGGCAACTAACCGGCATTTAACGCTATACATACTTTCGTAAGACCGATACCAATGAAACCGAGTGTACTGAACTGGTCACCACAGGGTGTTTCTGCTTCAATAATTGTATCTGGACGTCAACTACTCCAGTACTTGTACTCGTACCTATATCAGCGGTTAAAGTTGTTTTTATAGGTTGCAGTCTGTGTATAATACGATATGTATGTAAGTATGTATGCACGCTTTTAGAAATATACCGTAACAAATGCGGTGAAATGCCTGGCACCACGGGTGCCAATCAAGTACTATAAACTTGGGTTATGGTGTACCGTAATATTTACAGAATAATACTGCGTAATAATATACGGACCATCTTTACGGCGTACCACATTTTTTCACGGTATTGTGCTCTGTACAATATAGGCAATGCGAAACATAATATACGGTACCACATACACATACACACATACAAACATATAACGCCACACACACGTATACCATACACACACACACACACACACACACACACACACACACACACACACACACACACACCACCACCACCACCACCACCACCACCACCACCACCCACCCACGCACCACACACACACACATGTTTATATATATATATATACATATCTATATAACTATAGGTACATACATACATACATACATATATACACACACATATACATACAATATATATATATATATATATCTATATATATATATACATATATATATATATATATATATATATATATATATGTATATATATATATATATACGTGTATCTATCTATCTATCTATCTATCTATCTATCTATCTATCTATCTATCTATCTATCTATCTATCTATCTATCTATCTATCTATCTATCTATCTATCTATCTATCTATCTATCTATCTATCTATCTATCTATCTATCTATCTATCTATCTATCTATCTATCTATCTATCTATCTATCTATCTATCTATCTATCTATCTATCTATCTATCTATCTATCTATCTATCTATCTATCTATCTATCTATCTATCTATCTATCTATCTATCTATCTATCTATCTATCTATCTATCTATCTATCTATCTATCTATCTATCTATCTATCTATCTATCTATCTATCTATCTATCTATCTATCTATCTATCTATCTATCTATCTATCTATCTATCTATCTATCTATCTATCTATCTATCTATCTATCTATCTATCTATCTATCTATCTATCTATCTATCTATCTATCTATCTATCTATCTATCTATCTATCTATCTATCTATCTATCTATCTATCTATCTATCTATCTATCTATCTATCTATCTATCTATCTATCTATCTATCTATCTATCTATCTATCTATCTATCTATCTATCTATCT
This sequence comes from Oasisia sp. SBJ-2009, assembly GCA_964017155.1. NCBI lineage: Eukaryota > Metazoa > Annelida > Polychaeta > Sabellida > Siboglinidae > Oasisia > Oasisia sp. SBJ-2009. Next base: position 43,404,931 of record OZ024855.1, read on the forward strand.
ATCTATCTATCTATCTATCTATCTATATATCTATCTATGTATATATATATATATATGTATATGTATATATATATATATATATATATATATATATATATATATATATATAATATAATATATAATATTAATATAATGACGTGTCAGTCGTCTATTCCTTTGTCGATCTGTTATTTAGGTTCTACTTACTTTCACATTTATCGCCATAGTAATACTGCTCGCAGGCACACGTGAACGCCGTCGCTGTTGTCTTACACTCACCATGGTTGTTGCAAGGATTGATTTTACATGGAAGGAAATCTGGAAGAAATGAACCCCTTCAAGATAATATCTTCATCACATTGTCTCATCGAATACATTACACGTAACGAACACATGAGTTCTTACTACTGCTGGCCTGTGCCCTTGCATGATTACGCTAAATGGTTTTGCTTGTTGCGCGTCTGAGCTTGAATATTCAACGATAGAAGCTCTATAGAAGTGTTACAATTACTTAATTACAAAATACTTACAATGACGCCACTATATAATGACACTTCAAACTTACTATTACATCTAGTGCCATAGAAATATTCGCGACATATGCATACGAACGAGTTGTCTCTGGTGTTGCATTCTGACCCATTCAGGCACGGATTGCTTCTACATGGATCAAAGTCTACAAAAACAAACATAAAGATGTAATCAACGTAACATATCGTCAACAAATACGCGCATTGTTTCCTGGAAATTCAGTCTGAACAGTAAGTTACATAGGCACGTTTATATCACGAAGTCAGAAATAATTACAAATACCCTCGCTCTAATTGAATATATCCGAATGAAATGCCAACATATAAATGCATACATAAAACCAACTGTAAAAACATTTACGCACCTTCACAGTTTTTGGAATAATAATTTCTCCGACACTTGCATTTGTATCCGTCGCCATTCTTGAAACATGTACCACCATTCTGGCATTGGTTCGATCTGCACGGGTCGAAGTCTAAACATATACATTTTCTCGCATGAAGAGTAACACAGTGTAATGCGAAACAAAGCAACACATAATCAGCGTTTATAAAATAATAGTAAACATGTCTGCTGATTTACAACAAACGTAATCTGAAATATCATCAACTAAATGAGTGGAGATTATTGCGTTCATGTTATGTAAGACGTTTCTACAGCGTTTGGTGTATGACCCAATACGTTTTTCGGACGTCACGGCTGTGATATTGCTGGTACTGCAGGGGTTAGCAATGGGGTTCCACAAATTCACGTTTGTCGCTAGAGGCACTGATACGCAACTAGGCCTTAGTTGCGTAGCAGCGCCTCTAGCGACTAACGTGAATTTGTTTGCATGTTTTGCGGAATGCTTGTTTAAATCATCCTTTTCGTACGTAGCCAGCGACAGTTTGTATGGGTGGGCATGCCGTGTGTATGGTCAATATACAGTACAGCATGTCGTATGTGATGTGTGGTCAATAGACAGAACAGCCAAAACAATGCCATCTTGGCACTGCATTCGATCGAACGTCCCGCGATGTTTCATCGACTGTAAATGTACATTAATGTAGACATTATACTTTCATATTGACGGACATGTTATACGATATCAATGTGTAACTATGTGTGAAGACGTAGCAGTCTCGTGTGGTGCATACAGTGAGTTGTAGATAATTTTAAACATCCTTTCCGGCATCGAGCCAGCACACCTGTCGTCGAGCCACCAGTCGATGTTCCATCGGCTATAGATGTACATTAAAGTATATAGTATGCCTTCACATTCATGGACATGTCAGACTATATCCATATTTAGCTATGTGTGAGGATTCGGAATCGTGCTAGTTCAACAGATAATTGTACGATGATCTAACAAGCGTTCCGCAAAAAGTTTCGCAAAACGGTGCCGCATTTTACGCACGTCAAAAAAACGCAAAAGACGGCACAAAGACTCTAGTTGCGTTAGAGTTCCTGATTGTTCCCTATTATTGTAACAATACGGTGTGCTGCCGGCCACAAGTGAGAACCAATACACCTTCTAGAAGTTCTCAAGTGACGAAGGCTGGAGAGTATATAAACGATTTCCATACCTGCCACATGCAGTAATACACTTTACTGATTTTGATAGCGTGTTCAGCATTTTAATATTGTACATGTACCTACATATTTTAATAATACATTTTATTTCGATTAGCAAAACCTCGGAAACTGAGTGTCCCAATGTTGTGTCGGAGTAACTTTGAGGTATTTTTATTGCGATGTAGCCAATTATATCTAAGATAGCTTTAGGCAAATATTTGTGTTTATGAATGAATGTAACTCCGGTGTTTCCTTGAGTTTTAATTGTATTTAGTTTCCTATTTAATGGATTGAGAGGTATGTCATGGTGTATGCATTTAAAATAAAACTTACATTTATGTAATTTTAATATGGCATACAATAGAGGTATTCATTTTAAGCGAATTATATTTACATACAGTGATCATAGCTTTCATTTAAATGTTCTACATTCGAATATGCTGGTATCCACGTGCGATATAATAAAATAGTTGATACGTGATAAAATTAACATATAACATAATTTTTATTTTAGAGCAAAACATATTTTAGTATATTTAATATCCCTACAATGTTGGAGAAAAAGGAAAGGAGAGAGAGAGAACGATAGAGAGAGAGAGAGAGAGAGAGAGAGGGAGAGAGGGAGAGAGGGAGAGAGGGAGAGAGGGAGAGAGGGAAAGGATGAACGAAAGAGAGAGAAAGAAAGACAGAGGGGAGAGAGAGAGAGAGACAGAGAGAGAGAGAGAGAGAGAGAGACAAAAAAACGAGAGAGTGAGAGAGAGATAAAGAGAGTGAGAGAGAGAGCGAAAGAGAGAGAGAGAACTACGTTCGTCTTTGCACCTTAGCGAGGAATAGGAATGGACTTGAGGATACCTGGAAAGGTATGCAACAGATAGGTCACTATAGAGAGTTAAAGCGCAAAGAAGAGTAACCAGGCAAACGTCGCTTTTTGTATCTTTCCAAAATAAAATTGAACAGCAAATTTGATTACTGCATCATCATCGTTATCACTGTGCAGGCGCTGCGTCCCGAGGTTGGGCGAAAGCCTCAGTATGGTGTTGCCACAGCTACCAATCTCGCGCTATTCTGTGCCTCATCCTCTCTCTCCTTCTCTTTCTCTCTTTCCAGTATTTGTCTAGTTCGTTTCTCTATCGTCTCGCCGGTCTTCCTCTAGATCGCTTCCCTTCGTAGGATTGCAACTAGTGATAAGCGATGCATACACTATTTATTGGACATTTATTATCTGATTACAAAACGATGGACCGAATCGCTTCCTTCTATGTTGTGTTCAACTTACGTGTTAATATTCATCACCGAGCTACGAACATAACGATACGGGTTTTTCTTTTATTAGAGAAACTCTTGAACATAAGAATAAAACTCACCTTGACATCGCGAACCGTAGTAATATTCGGCGCAGTCACAGTGGTAGGACGCACCGTCGGCACTGCACGTACCGCCGTGACTGCACGGGTGCTTTCTGCACGGATCAAACGCTGCAAAAGCATGCGGCTTACATGTATCTACATCGTGCGTAGTGCAGTAAACACCACCTCACTGTGATCTTAGCAGATCAATAATTTCATGTCACAAGCTAATGATACCGGATAATATATACGCTTACTCTGACATTTTAATCCGTAGTAGTAGTTTCGACATACACATTTGTATGACGCGCCGACGTTAATGCATGTTGCTGAATTTTCACAGGGTTCCGCTTTGCAAGGATCCAGATCTACAACATATGGCAACCATTATTATAACATGTACGCTTTTATATATAATTACGGCCTATATATATATATATATATATATATATATATATATATATATATATATATATATATACATACATTCATACATACATACACACATACATATATGTGCAGGTGTTTCTGACATCATTATGCATTCTATAGCTGACACAATGTCATCTATTACATTCCATCGTATAAAGAGTACCACATTCGTAATGATATTAGTAATATCTTAGTGTTACACTTTCGCAAGATAACCTTTTCACATTTGATATACTGGATGTTAAATTACCTAGCAGAATATTCTAAAGTAACCCCCCACCACATAAAGTCACATTATAACATAACAACACATTGTGTATGACTGGCAAACGAATATTTACCATCGCATAGTTTGCCGTAGTAATCTTTTTGGCATATGCATCTGAACCCATGTTTAAGCCTCGTGCACGTTGATTTAAACAGACATGGACTGTGGCGACAAGGATCATAAACTGCATAACAGAGAATATGACAAAACACAAAATGTACATTTTATTTTATAATGAAATATATTAAATATATTAGGCAGCGAGCTCAATTTAACACACCGTGTCTAATTGTGTTTTCAAAGAATTGTACGGTGGGATGCTGATTCGTAATATCGCTGCACTCTTGACGCTCCAATAATTATCGTGATGTAATTTTAAAGTTAATTTATATATGTGAATGCTATGTACAGTTTTACCCACCTTTAGACAACTGTCTACCAGACATCAACACAGTTCTATGACAAAACGTCTTCGTATGCCTGACAAATCAAGTTATCTAATTACGGTTGAATGCAGTTACCAGGGCTGTCTGTTCCCCGCTGTGTGTACGGAATATTATTTGGACTTTGCGTCCAACCTGTACGGATTGTCGCCTAAATCGTCTCTTTAACAATATTAAAAACATAATCTATACTTTTATTTATGTAGGCAAATGTAAGGCCCCGGCTAGATGGTTATCTTAAATGGATTAAGGCGCTGTATACATTCTGATATTATTATTATTACAGCGGCATACACCGTCATCTTGTTAGGTTGGAACGCTAAAACGAATGTTATCGAGTGTTCAGCAGTTCTGGGTCATTTGCGACAAAACACAATACTCTTGTGACTTCTCCCTACATTAACACAATAACCCATGACAGCGACCCAGTTAAAGGATTTAGGAGGAGAAGCATCACATACATTCAGAAAACACACTAGCTCGAGTAGCCGTTCAAACGTTAATGACAATACGTACTTTTACACGACTTGCCGAAGTAGTATTCTCGGCAATCACAGATGTAGGAATCGTTTCCCTTGCTGCAAACGCCACCATTTTTACACGGGTTTCCTCTACATGGGTCGAAGTCTACATATGTAATTCATACCCATTTAATATATCTGTCAAATAACTTTTCATCTGGGTATAATAAAATCGTTACAAAAATATACTTGTCTTAAACACTACACAGAAACATCTCTGTATTTTATTAACCGTAACATAATTGAATTGATAACAACGACTGTCGAATTATGCGAGCTGAATCATAATTGCATCATTAAAAACTGTTCTAGCCGACATTCAGTACAGGGAAAATAAGCCAAATTTAAACGCTTCATTTGCAACAGAGGGCGGCATGTTTACTATCTGTGTGTGATATATTTGTTGATGTTGGTGCAAATGTTGCTACTGTTGCTTTGGCCAACAAAAGCTCTAAAGATAAATTAATGCAAACAGCTAGCAACAATCTCACTACACAGGGTAATATACATACCTTCACACTGCTTTCCATAGAAGAATCTGGGGCATGTGCATTTATACGAGTCCCCCTCAGTGCTGCACACCCCCTTGTTTTGGCACGGGTTATGTTTGCAGGGATTATATTCTGGATAATACAAAACACGTGCGCTTTAGTTGCATCTGCGTAGGATTGTAGATGACATGGTAATTACGAAAGTACACTTTCAGTCCATTACAAAAAACCACTCCACGCTAAAATGAACATGGAAACGGTGTAATTATTTAACCTCACTACGAAACCAAACTGTAATATAAATTCGTTAGCAGACATACAGTGTATTTTAAATGGAATCGTCATTAAGTTGCAACTGTGAGATAGTCACTAGGTATTATTTGTGTTTTGCTATGTCAGTAATTAAACAGCAGCCAATGCCAGTATTTCCATCACACACTTACTTGTTTCTGTCTTTCATATACATAGTAATATAAGTACAACGTCATAAATCCGCCTATAAAGTCTCATAAACGGTGTTATACGTATGCGTGTGCGTGTGCGTGTGCGTGCATCTTTGTGTTTGTGGCGCGTGCGTATGTGTCTCTACATGTATGCGTATGTGTGTGCGTGTGCGTGCATGTGTATGCATGTCTAAGCAAGACGGACGATATATTTGCAACACCGACGTTCACAGTTGACTCCTTCGTATTCACTCGGGCACGTGCAAATGTACGACTCGCCGTTCTTCTTACATATGCCGCTGTTCTGGCATGGACTCGTCCTGCAGTGATCGGTGTCTATAACAGACGAAAACACACGCTAAGTGTGTGCAATGCCGGCGCCCCGAGTTTAATAATACACGGACCGGCAGGCGTGGCATATTTGAGTAACATTGAGGCATGTTTCTCCCTCGCGCCACGGAGATAACGTTAATGTTTCCCGCCCAGTATGGGACTAGACGAGACGAAGCACTGGGCACGACAAACACAGTGGCAGTAACCACCCTCAGTGCCAACACAGAAAGGTCGGTTTGGCGATAATGTTCTAAAACAGGCTGACAGGTTGAACTTGACACACGCAATCACGCACGCACGCACGCACGCACGCACGCACGCACGCACCCACGCACGCACGCACACACACACACACACACACACACACACACACACACACACGTGAATGTGGTTAACTTACTCTCACAATGCGTTCCGTAGTTTACAATTTTACAATAACAAGTATAAGATGTATCGTCACTCTTGCAAGTTGCTCCATTTCTACATGGATTCCTCTTGCATGGAAGGTAGTCTGCAAACATGCAGACCTTTTTGTCATTACCATCATTATTATCATTAATATAGTTTTGTAATATATACGCAAGATTTTCAAAATAACGGCACATGAATACTACACCCGTTTGCTGTGCCCGACTCAGCGTCGAGTATTTCGTACTCATTGTCGAAAGAAAGCTAACATCGTCAACGTAATATATGTAGACGATTATCAGATAACATAGCTTGACATAGCTTATGTAATGTGGCTAATGCAGAATCACGATCTGCATATGGAAGAAGAAACTCTGTAGGTGTACCACTTACTGTTGCATTTCGACAATTTTGTTTTGCATCACAAACAATGATTGTATATTACATTTTCAAAGACTTCATATATACATATATACATATATATATATATATATATATATATTTGTATATTTATATATAATGTAGAAAACAGTATAAGAGGAATTACTTGGGAGGTGAGCATTGTTGCTACCCTTTTTATCGTGTGCCTCGATATCGATCATCGACGTTTTGTTTCCGTTTCTTTTACCTCACTGTTCTTGCCATGCTCTCTTTACTTCTCCTTTTCCTCCCCTCACTGCATCCTCACCCCCTCCCTCCCTGCTTATTCCCCCTCCATCCACACCCACTGCCTCCCTCCCACCCCTCCGTCATACTTACTCTTGCAAGTGGTTCCATAATAATCGATACTACATTTACATTCCCACCCGTTGTCTTTGTTAATGCATGTTGCGTTCTTGTGACACGGGTCGTTTCTGCATGGATCGTGAGCTGTAATCCAAATATGTAGGTTTAACAAACAATTCCATCTTAAATATGTACATGTCTGATGACATGACTCACGGACATGTTTGTTGAATTTGCCAGAACAACAGTATTTTAATGTAACCGGGCTAATCATTTTCATAAAACGGCATTAAACTATTTCAATGTTTTATGAGAAAACGAAATGGTCGCTGTTACAACACTTCTATTAACTAATATTGATTACTTATACGTTTGCAAAGGTTGGTTTTAATGAGCAATTATTATAATTCATTATATACAAGTATTTATAATGCTGTAAGTTAAATTTCGTATTTTCAATTACAATCTAACAGAAACAACAGTATGACATACTTTGCATCGTCGCGTAGATTTTACAGATGGTTGACAGTGTTTGGGTCACTGGCTATTGGGAATTATTATATTTTAAATTACTGACAATGAGTGGTTGGAATGCTTTGTTTACGCCTGAATCATATGAATAAAGCATACAGTATATGAGCATAATATACAGTGACTAAGTAATATATGGAAATTTATCGGCGTGCTGAACAGTGA
>OZ024855.1:43415601-43418101 GCA_964017155.1 Oasisia sp. SBJ-2009
CACACACACACACACACACACACACACTGTAGTTGTTATGTTGCAATACTTACGCTGACAATTGTTGCCAGTGTAGAGGTCCGTGCAGGAACAATTGCGCCCTTCTTTTACCATGCTGCATGTTCCACCGTTCAAACACGGTAGGCGATGGCACAAGTCGTAGACTGAGAATTCATACGAACATATCTGACATCACAATCATCCTCACGGAAAACACACTGGTTAAGCTTAATAGGTACAGTGCCTACCTAAATGTTGATGTTTTTTGTATAACTCAGTGAGTGATCTTTGCTTAGAACACTATTAATTTGTGTTTTGTTAACGGGTCAGAATATTACAGATTTAAGTAATATCGTGAACCGTTTACAGCTCGGTGTCGCCTAGAAGTTGTGGTCATAATTGTGCTACTCACAACGTAGTTACATGTACGTAATCATTTTTCAACAATCCTTTATAAATCAGGGATTAAGAGTGCGAAACGTATACGACCTCATTAAGAGTATACAGGGACAAATATTGAAACAGGTAAATATAATGCAGAGTTTATTTCAACAACAATGTCAACACATCATTTGCCAAACACAATAATAAACAGCGTATCGGTTTGAAAAGGGGAAGAAATGCGTCAATTATAACACTTGCACAGTGACCGCAATTACAAACACGTAACGTGCAACGTGAACGATTTCAACATATTACTTATAGTTGTATTTGAATGGTGAACTAGTCTTTAGGTCTAGATTATTACATCAGCCATGTGTGCAAAAGAAGAACAATGTACAATAATCAACAAAACGAAACATGTTTAGTAATTTGAATAAATCAACATTCGTATGTATTTACCATACCTAATAGCTCAGTTAGCAGCATATCGTTTTTAAACAATGTCGAGGTAGTAGTACGTTGATGCAGGTGAAGCTGTAAACTGTATAGCTATGGTTCAACTCGACCAGCAAGTTCTTGAAATTGTTGCGTTCTGATTGTTACAAGCAATCACCTGCATATTTAATATCCACGCTACTCCGAGTTGTTTCAGTATCAATTTAAACGTAATCGTCCTTATAACACAATGTGTTTATCCCGTTGCAACATTGCCATCTGCAATACGTTTGCCTTAAAACGTCTCGTTGAAGACGTGTTACAGAATAACACAAATTATTATACCGTTTTTGTTCATCTAGCATCACATCGCATACCTTCGCAGTGGCTTCCATAATAGTCTCGTTTACAGTGGCATTTGTACGCCTTGCCACTAATTCGACACGCACCGCCGTTCTTGCAAGTGACGTCACGACACGGATCGAAAGCTAAAACAACACACATACACACTTAATGTTGGGTACCAATATGCTGATAACAGGAAACATTACAAAACACACGTGTAAATAAAACCAAATATACAACAATGCTCCAATCGGCTTTATCTACCGAATCCATAAACTATGCAAGGATAAACAAAGGCAGCTGGTATACATTATAACATGTTGTTTGTTTATCGATACTGCCATTAATGTTTGTTCACTTTAAAAAATCACATTAAATTGTACCTAGACTCACATACTTTCATGGCTTTTGTGGCTTAGCATTTTGATCAATACATAAATATATGTAAAATCTAGAAATAACATTTTGCTGATATTTATATATTTGCGTATATCATCAGATACGACATACTTTTGCAAAATCTTCCGTGATAATATTCGGCGCAGTGGCACTTGAACGTTGTCTTATCGGATTTACATATGGCTCCGTTCTTGCATGGATTATTCCGACACGGGTCATACTCTAAGGCAGACAATTAAATCATTTCGTGCGAGCAGAGATACATTATTATTGTGGGTTTTCTTAGAAATTGCCTTTGGGCTTGATATATGCCACCCATCATACCAACAGACACATAAGCTTTATGTCCAAATTACTTATACACGCACGAACGCACGCTCGCATATTCATACATACACGCATCTTGCCCATCAGCACCGCTACAGCCGCCACAGATACACACGCGCCCGCAGACTCATGTATGTACGCAGTCGCTAGTATATCGTGGGTCGTCTCTTACCAGCGCACTTGTCACCATAGTAATCCGCCTTGCACTCGCAAGTGAACCTATCCTTCAGTGCCTTACATTGTGCGCCGTTTTCACATGGATTCATCATACAGGGATCAAAATCTACAACCGGTCAAGTGCTATTCAATAACAATAACACTAAACTCGTTTCTTGTGCGCCTAATTCCACATAAATTAAGCTAAGAGGCGCTTCAAGAAAAAAGACTGGTTATTTCTTAAATCAACCAGCAATACTAAATAAGAAACATATTAATATATATACGTCCAGGGGCAAAAGAGGGCAAATAAGATTAGTATTAACAAAACGGCGTACCATAATCTGTTCTAATATTGTCTTTACACTATGCACCACTGTAATAGCAACAGTATCTAATATATATATATATATATATATATATATATATATATATATATATATATATTAAACAA
>OZ024855.1:43423101-43435601 GCA_964017155.1 Oasisia sp. SBJ-2009
ATGGACGGTCCCAAGCCCGGCTGAGAAAAGAGGAGGGTTGGGCAAAGGGCTAACAACCCTTTCCCGTAAAAAACAGATTGTTACGAAAGCATCGACTAAAGGAACTCTACTGAACTTGGGAGAGGGAGGGCCTCCTGGGGAGAGTATGGCGCCATGCAGTGAAAGCCGCAAGGAAGCTACATCGCCGATACCCTTCTTATCTTCCAAGAAAATATCTAAAATCGGAACATGGAACGTGAGAACCATGTTCGAAGCAAACAAAGCAGCACAAATAGCAAGGGAACGACCGACCTACAACATCACAGTACTAGGGCTATGTGAAACGAGGTGGACACAGTCAGGGCAAGTCAGACTGAATACAGGAGAAATGATTATCTACTCAGGGCATGAAGAGGAAGATGCACATCATACAGAAGGCGTGGCACTCATGTTGTCACATGAGACACAGAATGCTCTCATTAACTGGGAAGCAGCGGGACCAAGGATCATCTATGCCTCGTTCAAAACAAAGAAAGAAAACATCAAGCTCAACATCATTTAGTGCTACGCACCCACAAACGACAAGGATGAAGAAATAAAAGAAGACTTTTATAACAGACTGCAGACATTGTGTGACAAACTGAAGGAGAAGGACATGACAATACTCATGGGAGACTTGAACGCCAAAATCGGATCAGACAACAGCGGGTACGAAGAAGTCATGGGCAGACAGGGACTTGGCAGAATGAATGAAAATGGCGAGATGTTGGCTGACTTTTGTGCATTTAACAATATGATCATTGGAGGCAGCGTGTTCCCGCATCGCAGGATTCACAAGGCAACCTGGGTATCACCGGACCACAGAATAGAAAATCAAATAGACCATATCTGCATAGGACGGAAATTCAGAAGATCAATGCAGGATGTGAGAGTGCAGAGAGGGGCAGATGCAGCCTCAAACCACCATCTAGTGCTGGCCAGAATGAAGATGAAGTTAAAGAAGAGAGAAGTCAAGAGGAACACCAGCATGCAGTACAATGTGGCCTTCCTAAAGGACAAGGTGACAACAGAGACCTTTCGACTTACAGTCAGAAACAAATACGAAGCCCTACAAGATATCCTTGACGAAGAAAACATGGACATAGACACACAATGGCAACATATCAAGGAGACGTGGACCAGCACATGCAGCGAAGTTCTGGGAAAGAAGAAATACCAACAAAAAGACTGGATTTCTGCAGGCACTGTCAACAAAGTGCAAGTGAGGAAGGAAAAGAAAGGTGCAGTTAACAGCAGCCGAACGAGAGCAGCAAATGCAGCAGTACAGGAAGAGTATACAGAGGCAAACAGAGCAGTCAAGAACAGCGTAAAAACAGACAAGGAAAATTTCATTGAAGACCTAGCCAAGGAAGCAGAGGATGCATCAGCCCACGGAAACTTGAAACAACTATATGATATAACAAGAAAATTATCAGGAAAGTACAAGCACACAGACAGACCCATCAAAGATAAGAATGGCAATGTACTTACCAGTGATGAAGACCAGATGAAGAGATGGAGGGAACATTTTGAAGAACTGCTAAACCGGCCACCACCTCAGAACCCTCCAGACATCGCACCAGCTGAAGAAGTACTCCAGATAAACTGCGAAAGACCAAGTAAGGCAGAGATTGAGAAAGCCATCCATCACATGAAAAGAGGGAAAGCCTCCGGCACAGAGATACTGCATGACCTATTCGGGAAGATATGGGAACAAAAAGAAATACCAACGGAATGGAAAGAAGGGTACCTCGCGAAGCTCCCAAAGAAAGGCGATATGCAAGAATGTAAGAACTACAGAGGGATAATGCTCCTATCAGTACCCGGAAAGGTCCTCAACAGAGTAATCTTGGAGATACTTAAGACAGGGGTAGATGCCAAGTTCAGAGACCACCAAGCTGGCTTCCGTAAAGACAGATCATGCACCGACCAAATAGCGACACTGCGAATCATTGTTGAAGAATTCATGGAATGGGACTCATCCCTGTACATAAACTTTGTAGACTACGAGAAGGCATTTGATAGCCTCGACAGAGATACGCTGTGGAAGCTTCTACAGCACTACGGGATACCGGAGAAATGTATATCTCTGATAAGAAATAGTTACGAAGATATGGCATGCAGGGTCGTTCATGCAGGACAACTAACAGACTCCTTCATGGTGAAGACAGGAGTGAGGCAAGGAGGTCTTCTGTCACCGTTTCTATTCCTGCTCGCCATAGACTGGATCATGAAAACGACTACAAAAAATAGACGAAATGGGATCCAGTGGACACCTTGGAGCCAGTTGGAGGACCTGGACTTTGCAGATGACCTCGCTCTCCTCTCACACAGCCACAAACAGATGCAGGAAAAAACAGAGCAGCTAAACACAATATCAATACAGCTAGGACTCAACATCAACAGAAACAAGACAAAGATTATGAAAGCCAACACAAAGAACAACCACCCCATTACATTGAACGCAGAGCCACTGGAAGAGACAGACTCATTCACATACATGGGCAGCACAATCAACAAAAATGGAGGCACAGAAGAAGATGTCAAAGCAAGAATACAGAAAGCAAGAGTGGCATTCATCATGTTGAGGACAATTTGGAGAGCAAAACACATCAAAATTAACACCAAGCTGAAAATATTCAACTCAAATGTCAAGGCAGTTCTACTCTATGGATCGGATACATGACGAACCACACAGAAGACACTAAAGAAAATACAGACCTTCATCAACAAATGTCTGCGCAGAATACTACACCTGAAGTGGACAGACAAGGTACCCAACACCACACTCTAGAAAACAAGCAAGCAACTACCCATAGAAATTGAAATAAAGAAGACAAAATGGAGGTGGATAGGACATACACTAAGGGAACCACCAGAAACAATCACCCGTCAAGCCATCATATGGAACCCCCCAGGGAAGAGGAGAAGAGGTAGGCCACGAAACACCTGGCAGAGAGACACAGAAAAAGATACAAAAGAGATGGGGTACACCCGGAAAGAAATGGAGAAGATAGCCACAGACAGAAAACAGTGGCGTTCCTTAGTCGATGGCCTATGCTCCGAGCGAGCGAAAAGGCTTAAGTAAGTAAGTAATGTTATTGAAACAATGGCCGTCAAAGATTGCATACTGGATATGATTACTCGATATCAACATGCATGTCCGATGAACATGTCATTGAGAAATATATAATTGGTAAACAGTTAATAGCATTGATAGTATACGTACACAACTATTACAACCTGACAAAACAGTTTTGTTCGTTTTATTACTCGACAAAGTAATGTTTCACCTCAAACTGGGAAGTGTAAGCAGACTTACTTATAATACTTCTAAATGAGTTAGTTATATACATTGTTAGAATTGTAACTGCTACGTTGCTTGGTTAGTAATCTTTCACGGTCTCACAGTCTGATCAAGTGTGTCACGATTCATCAGTATCTAACTACATTTTGCAGCAACAAATTTTAGTTTGGTTGACTGATTTATAGTTGTGGTTGGTGGGATGGTGTTCAAAACGATTACCAACCCGCTAGCTTCTTAGCCTGTTGTCTTATATACGTTTTACTGGCGCGGGAACAACATTATTATTATGGGGGGGGGGGGGGGGCTAGAACTGGAGCTTCAGACCGTGTACCTCGGTGTAGGACTGAACGTTTTAAAGAACTCTTGTATCATGAACTGAACATCGTTTTAGCTATTTATTCAATTGATCTATTTAATAGTATATATTTTAGTTAATTATAATTTCTCTTATTCAAGTTGTATGTTCCATTACATTTTTTTAACTGGTTTATATTTTTTATCTGACATTTTAATTAGTCATAATATTTTATTTTTAGATTATAGGCTATTTACCGTTCTATTATCCTACTTTATTTTATAATTTTATAATGTTACCAGACATTATAATTAGTAAAACGTTCAAATATAGTTGTATATAGCTATCATATATATATATATATATATATATATATATATATATATATATATATATATATATATATATATATATATATATATATATATATATATATATATATATATATATATATATATATATATATATATATATATATATATATATATATATATATATATATATATATATATATATATATATATATATATATATATATATATATATATATATATATATATATATATATATATATATACATATATATATATATATATATATATATATATATATATATATATATATATATATATATATATATATGTATATATATATATATATATATATATATATATATATATATATATATATATATATATATATATATATATATATATATTACTAATATACATTAGTGAATTGTTTTATCAGTTATATATTCTTATTGTACTTTTCACCTCTAATTGCTGCCAAAAAGAGGATAAACTTTATTATTCTTATTAGTGCGTGGGATATGACAACAGAAGACGGGAAGGGGTGTGACATCCGAAGTCGGTAGGGAGGGGTGACAATGAAGACGACGATGAGGGCTGTGACAACAAAAGTGTGGAGGGGGTATAACATCAGAAGGCGGGAGAGGGTGTAATATCTGAAGACGGGTGACGTCAGAAGATGGGAGGAGTTTGAGATCATAAGATGGGAGGGCATGTGACATCATAAGATGGGAGGGGTTTGACGTCAGAAGACGGGAGGGGTTTGACATCAGAAGATGGGAGGGAGTGTGACATCAGAAGACGGGAGTGTTTGTGACATAAGAAGACAGTGGGGTTTGACATAAGAAGACGAGAGGGTGTGTGACGTCAGAAGAAGGGAGGGGTTTGACATCAGAAAACGGGAGGTGTTTGACGTCAGAAGATGGGAGGGTGTGTGACATTAAAAGATGGGAGGCGTTTGACGTCTGAAGATGGGAAGGAGTGTGACCTCAGAAGCAGGCAAGGGTTTGACATCAGATGATGGGATAGGGTGCAACGGAATATTTGTCTCCGCAGCGCGGCTTTAGCTACATACTTAGTAAGCATGCACATTCACGAAACATAAAATGCGCTATAAGCGAATGTTACGTACACTGGCAGTTATTTCCAAAATATCGCTGCACGCATTCACATTTGTATGTGTCACCATCCGCTTCGCATATTCCATCATTCAAACAAGGATACTCCTCGCAGACACCTAATGAATCAAATGAAATCCAAGCTCTCTTAACTAAATAGCAATGTTCAAAATGGGTACTCGTCATAAAGAAGGATGTCATGCAGTCTAGTAAAAACAGTCTATAGGACATGTTATAATAAACAGCATAAATAAGGCAAGCCATACGTTATAATGTAGTCGTAAAATAACACATTACCAGAATGCAAAGTAAAATATTCAAATCTCAGCACAGATCAGTGCCATTGTGGCTGCATGTTTACCCACTAACACTCACTGAATTTGTGAAAGTAGTAATATGTAGTCAGACGTCGTTTCTATTCAGTGAACGTAATTTCGGTTTTCATACAATATCGTACAGAAGTGAGCACGACTATTTGACCATTCACTCTTACCGGGGGTGCCATATATTTCCACTTCACATATATAGAGGATCTTATTTGTGCCTTTTAGTGCGAGTCTCACGTATCTGCCTTCAATAGCCTCGTCGCAGTATACGCTCTTAATTTCACCATCATTGAAGCTCAGGTGTTCCATTGAACACATCCGGGATGACGGACCAGGCGTGTTAGAGACGGTGACTAATAGACCATCCATGCTAACATCTATAACAACCAGCATAAATAGCGATGGTTTAACATAAGGTATGATTTGTTAGGTAAAACGGATAACATAATCTAAAGAACATACTATACCTACCAACGTTTTTTTTTATACATGTCTTTCACTGACACCGTATCACCATAAGGGCTAGCTACTGCATAAATAGCTATATAGATCCGGAAGAGGCCATTTTGTTCATGACCTACTCTAATATATGTGATGATTTGCACACAATATGTAGTAGTACATGGATACCACCCATCTTAGATAAGCAAATGTGTCTTGCCCTAAAAATAGAGCAAATAAAGCAAAGTGTCGTTTACAACAAGCGTGGAACGTTGCACGAATATTCCCGCTCCATCGTTCTTCAACATCTAGCCAAGATAGCCACCATTTAAAATTATGAATATCTTCAGCACTAAAATGGAGATAATTAATAATAGTTAACTTTATTTATGCACGTTTGAGTATGACTCTGTTCAATAATGTATACAGAGTTGAATAAGTACAATAATACACACACAGAAGATTTAGTGATGTTTGACAAATGTAGCTGGATAACTTTACAAATAGCGTCGTTATAGCATCATCGCAAGCCAGGGATGCTTGCTATGCAAACTAGCCCTGGCAGACCCTCTACGAGGAGTGCTTGGTGTAGCCGAGTCGAACTGGTTTATTGACTTTGCCAATGGTTACTCCTTCACCCGTAAGAACACCGCAAATACCCGCCCCAATTTGAAGGCGGCTAAACAATTTATGGGAATTTCAGTATAATTAATTATCCGCCCAATCGCAAAAAGCTAAATTGTTGTGTGTATTCAAATAGTTGCTTATACCTCCCAAACATTGCATGTAACCCCTGAATTTATATCACATGACCGGAGGCCAACGGTGCTCCTTGCGAGCAATTTCAATGGCTGAGTTTAAAAACAGGATTGTTTCAAAGGGATCTGCCATAGATCCTGGTTGGTGATACTTACGTAATCAGCAGCAGCGACCCCTGGCGCGATCAATGATTAAAGTACACATTATGGCTATAAAGATAACATTACTTTATTTGACTTTAAATTGTTATGTTAGCTGTAAATTATCAATAGGGTTAGGAATATAGATACAAATGAAACAACATAATATTATTAAACATAAAAAAATTTGTCTTGGATAGTGCGATTGGAAGCGTGCCATTAAAGGGTCTATTCATGTGATCACCCGCAATACATCCGGCAAAGTATTCCACATTCCGGAATGAGAAAAGGATCGCCGGCACAGTCAGCAGAGCACGGTCTCATAATACAATGTTCGACCTGGCACGTAGCGAGCGATTAGAGACGCATGGTCAGCGGGTCTCTGGTCGTGTATGCCGTTGAATATGAGGATCAGTATTTAAAACGCCTGTCTCAGATCACCGGCAACCAGTGAAGAAATTTAAGTCGTACGGTGATATTCGGATGCCAGTCGTTCCGTTTGTGAAAATCAGTGGACTCGCATAAACTACTCTACATCCAGAGGATCTTGAGGCGATACATCTGGCAATCAGTGGTGCCATAGAACACGGTATTTTTGTTAAGCTAACTTGAACATAGAAAGCAGTTAGTCATAAATAAAGATACAATGTTTGATTATCGAAGTACAACATGCGAAGTCCCAGAAGTATCCATTCTAGGACCATTACTATTTTTGATTTATATAAATGATATTATCATCACATACAACACAATTCATACTATTTTCTGATGATACAAGCCTACTCTTTAAAAACAAACACTTCAGTAGTGTCACAGTTAGAGTTAATTCTGAACTCACAACAAGTTCTCATTGGATAAGTGCCAACACACGTTCACTTAACATAGGCAAAACTAATTGCATGATATTTCAAAACACTACAAATCATATACATAGTCATTTGGGAATTGTTCTACATGGTGATAAATAAGTAAATGTTGATCACTTTAAATGGCTAAGTATCTGGATTGACAGAATCCTTAATTGGAAAAAAAATGCAAATGACAAATGTAAATAAATTGTCCAATTATTAACAATGATTAATAATATCAAGCCACTGCTACAATCATGCACGTTAAAACAAATATATAATGCCTTATTTAAACCCCATTTATCATTTGGAATACTTGCTTGGTACAGTACAATTCATGGTAAGTTGCCTAACATAAACATACTATTTAAACTTAAAAACAAGTTCCTTTGATTGACAAAAGCAAATTAATAGCACACACTGATCCCATCTTTAAAATGTACAGTATTCTTAAATTAGAAGACCTATTTATAATTCAATGATATCAACTGTAAGATAACATAATGAAACAAGAATGCCCAAAATACCTTTTAACATATGTCATGAAAAATCATGATTTTTACAGTCATATAACCAGACAAAACAATAATATTCATGTAGATATGATAAGAATTGAAAAAAAACTCGGATTGTCTTATAAACTACATACCTTAAGTACTATATAATGTTTTGCACCTACCACTAAATAAAACGCACAACCTCAAACAAATTATAAAACAAATCATATTCGGAGGTGTTGCTGATAACACAATTGCTATCTTTGCCTGATGAGCATTGTCTGTTTTCATAGTTTTATTATTTTTCATTTTAATCAAACATACTTTTTATTATAATATGTGTATACGTATGTATGTATGTATGTATATATATATATATATATATATATATATATATATATATATATATATATATATATATATATATATATATATATATATATATATATATATACAGATGTATTTATTATTAGAGGTATACATTATTATATAATTTTAAAGGGCGTCCAGTTGCTTCAACTAGTTTAGTTTTTACTGGCATCCTGGCATTCATTATTAACACATGTTCCATGTTCGTTGTATTTTATATACCAAATGAATGTCAAATCAATTAAAACAAACACTTCACTTCACTTCACTTCACTTCACTTCACTTCACTTCACTTCACTTCACTTCACTTCACTTCACTTCACTTCACTTCACTTCACTTCACTTCACTTCACTTCACTTCACTTCACTTCACTTCACTTCACTTCACTTCACTTCACTTCACTTCACTTCACTTCACTTCACTTCACTTCACTTCACTTCACTTCACTTCACTTCACTTCACTTCACTTCACTTCACTTCACTTCACTTCACTTCACTTCACTTCACTTCACTTCACTTCACTTCACTTCACTTCACTTCACTTCACTTCACTTCACTTCACTTCACTTCACTTCACTTCACTTCACTTCACTTCACTTCACTTCACTTCACTTCACTTCACTTCACTGCACTGCACTGCACTGCACTGCACTGCACTGCACTGCACTGCACTGCACTGCACTGCACTGCACTGCACTGCACTGCACTGCACTGCACTGCACTGCACTGCACTGCACTGCACTGCACTGCACTGCACTGCACTGCACTGCACTGCACTGCACTGCACTGCACTGCACTGCACTGCACTGCACTGCACTGCACTGCACTGCACTGCACTGCACTGCACTGCACTGCACTGCACTGCACTGCACTGCACTGCACTGCACTGCACTGCACTGCACTGCACTGCACTGCACTGCACTGCACTGCACTGCACTGCACTGCACTGCACTGCACTGCACTGCACTGCACTGCACTGCACTGCACTGCACTGCACTGCACTGCACTGCACTGCACTGCAATTCAATTCAATTCAATTCAATTCAATTCAATTCAATTCAATTCAATTCAATTCAATTCAATTCAATTCAATTCAATTTAATTCAATCGTGACATAACTAGCGCGTGAAAAGCCTAGTAGAGAATATTTACAATGTATGTAATATATATATATATATATATATATATATATATATATATATATATATGTATGTATGTATGTATGTATGTAATTATGTATATGTATATGTATATATATATATATATATATATATATATATATATATATATATATATATAACATATATATATGTATATATATAATATAACATATATAATAATAAATACATATATATATATATTATATTATATAATGTATATATTATATATATATAATGTAAATATATATAAAAATTACAAATATACATATATTATATAATGTATATAATATATAATATAGGTATTTTCCTTTCGTAGGGTTTCCAAGTGGTGACACGCAGTGTCCATCGGTTATCTCGTATCCTGCTGACTACCCAGATGGATGGTTTCTGTCCCGGTATGTGATGTTTAACATACTCCTTTCCATATTTGTTTGTGCGGCTGTTAGTTTGTTCGTTGCACGGGTGGTGAGTGCCCATGTTCCCGCGCCGCCTTTTCAAGCATATTCCAATGTTGCCCTTGAAGACGTCGCGGTGCTTGGCGAATGCTATCCATCCCGCCTTGATTCTTGTTTGAATCTCCTTGACTTGGTTTTTGTCTCTGATGCTGTATCTCTGTCCCAGGTAGATGAAGCTTTCAACATTATCGATCTGAGAGTTGTTAACATATATTAGCGTGTCGGTTTCCATCATTACCTTTTTCTTCGAGTTGTCCATCTTCAGTCCCTGATTGTCACTTTCATCAGCTAATTCATGTAGCATTTGTTATAGCTCATGTGGTGTATTAGCGCATAAGAGTATGTCATCGGCGAACTGACGATGACTAAGATATTCGCCGTCTGTCTTCAAGTCTCTGGATTCCCAAGTCACTCGTCGGAATATGCTTTGGGGTGCTGCCGTGAACAGCTTGGGCGATATGGTATCTCCCTGTCGTACACCTCTCCTGGTGTTGATCTTGTTGCTTTCTTTGTGTAGGTGGACTGTCATCGAGCTGTTGGTGTAGATTTCCTTCACGAGTTCGATGTATACATCTTCTATCCCCTGTTCTTTAAGCGAGGTCAGTACTGCTAGAGTTTGCACTGAGTCGAACCCTTTTTCGTAGTCGACGAATGCGATCTAGTGGGATATTATATTCTCTGCATTTTTCCTTCAGTTGGTTTACGTTAAGAACCTACCTTTTTATTATCATTTGATTTACCACATAATGATTCATTACTAACATCTGAAACCTGTGTTAAAAAGCGAAGTGGCAATGTGAGTTGTTCTCTAGCGTATAGTGATGTATTCGTGTTGTATGTGTCTTACCGCATTCCTGACAACCTCGACGGGTTACTATGACAATCTCCTCCACCAGGTAAACGTACAGCAGGTCCATCATCCACCAAGGATCAGTACTTATTTCTGATTGACTGCAAGTGGTTCTATCTCCGTCGACAGTAATCGACGTATTAGTCAGGTTTCCTTGAGGAATCGTTTGGTTGGCCTTCGCTTTGATAACAACGTTAGGTTTCTTTCCTGAAAACAATGTTGGTAAATAAACACATAGTCACCGTTCGTGGCACACTAGCGCACTCTACATTCCATCGTGTAATTACGTAGTGCATGTGAGAAATTTATATCACAGTTCGGTCGACGTAGTTGTTGTCATACCATAAGCAAAACACAACTAATCTAGCGTAGATTGCAATATTACATCAACTACACAATGCCTGAACTGGATTGATTTTAGTACCTGCGTACACTGTTAACTTGCATTGTAACCAGAACTTGCCTTTAAGTTAAATATTTAATATAACCGAATTATTGAAAAAGACGATGCAACTGCTACTAATACACAGCAGAAAATGTGTTTCAGTTATCATTTTTTACCACAAGGTATTAGCGCAGATTCTGGGTGACCGCCGTTTTACACGGAGAAAAGTATATTTTCTCCCGAATTCGGCTTCTGTTCCATGGGTATCTATCTACATATTGTACATACGAATCGCACTAACATCCATGTCTCCGACATTTATAACCACTATAACATGTGTAGTAGTTGTCAGAGCTACTCTCGTTAGAGATCACGGTCGTTAGTGAGGTCGGCGTGCCGTGGCCATGAAGTCCAGTCTATTCTTGATGCCATGGCGCAGTGATTAGAGCTTCGAGTATTTAACTAAGAGAAACCTTGGCCGAAACCTATGTTGCGGTGTCGAATCTACGGCAAGTTCATTCACTGGACGTTCCTTTAGTTAACTCGGCTTTGAGGTGTATGCATGAGTACATGACTATGGAGTGTGTTGTATATGTGTATATTCTTCCCTGTTAACATCACAAATGTGCTATAAACAGGGTGAATTGCAATGCACGTTTTTATAAAATTACCACTACACGTACGTTGGTTCACATTATATCTGACGGACAGATTCCAAGTTACTAATTTACCGATGTCGATGGAGCACATACTTGTACCCACTATTGCAGATGAACATCTCCAAGAGAGTCAATGTGGTTTTATGGCCAACCGGGGAACCACTGACATGGTGTTTGCCTTGTGACAGATTCAAGAGAAGTGCCGATAGCTAAACAAAGTATTGTTCATCATCTTTGTAGACGTAACAAAAGCGTTTGACACCATAAGCAGAAATGGACTTGCAAACATTCTTAGAAAGCTAGGCTGTCCACTAAGGTTCCTAGCCATGGTCATCCAACTGCTGGATCAACTAGGCCGAGCGAGACACGGTAATATTCTCTCACGGCCCTTCAAAATCACACACGGAGTGAAACAGGGCCGTGTTCTTGCTCCAACGCTTTTCACTTTATTCTTTAGCATGATGCCCAACATGTCACAGAGTATCTGGATGAAAAGGATGGCGTTTACTTTCGTTTTCGCAGCCTGTTCAACCTAACACGTTTGCAAGCCCACACGAAGA
>OZ024855.1:43445601-43498101 GCA_964017155.1 Oasisia sp. SBJ-2009
GAACGTTTGGAAATATCGCCGAATATGCCGTAAAAAAGTAATATTACAATGACGTATACAAGACATCTGATAAATATGTCATCTAAAATTTAAGTTGTCATTAAAATACTCCTGAATACCGTATTGAAATTACAACATTTGTTTATGCATTTGCATATCAATGTATGCAATCATTATCATTGTATCTGGAGTAAGAAGTACACATTTCTCTCAGAGCAGAACGCTTTATACTTACTGGGGGAAGGTTGTTCTGTTGGTATAATAGCTGCAAATATAAGTTAGGTAGAGTATTAATAAGGTAACAAACAACAAGTTAACATCGACATTTTAGCAACCATACAATATCCACAAACACAATATTATAAACCAAAATGAATACTACATCCAACAAAAAAGAATAAGTAAGCAAGTAATAGCTTTATTTCCTGATGGTAACAATGCCAAGTCGTAGTCGTAAGTCGTAGTCTTCAGTGATCCATCATCACCCAACACTCGTACGTACGAACATACATACATTAAATACATACACACAATTAATCTTTAGATAAAATATATCGTTTACAATGATACTAATAAATAATAATAATACATAAATAAAATGAATAAGAAATGTGTAATTAAACCGTAATTATAAAAAAGACAAAAATATATACTATTTATGTATATATATATATATATATATATATATATATATATATATATATATATATACATATACATAAATAGTATATATTTTTGTCTTTTTTATAATTACGGTTTAATTACACATTTCTTATTCATTTTATTTATGTATTATTATTATTATTATTATTTATTAGTATCATTGTAAACGATATATTTTATCTAAAGATTAATTGTGTATATGTATTTAATGTATGTATGTATATATATAATAATTATAATAAGTGACATTAATAAAACATTATTAATTGATACTAATAATAATAATAAAATAAATTTATATGACGATAACATTATGCTATATATGAAATTAATTTAAACAATTTACCATTTCATTTGTTAACAAACATTCAGTATGACACTGTTTCGTTCTCTATTGAAAATAAAATAGGAAGTATCAATAATTAAAAATACAATAGGCCTACAAATATATAATAACAATGGCATAGCGGTATTTGCACCCTATTCACCTCCTAACAGGCACACCAGAACGACTGTCCAAATTCGAGCGGCAGTCTGCTCAAACTCAAATACCTCAATACAGTAATAATAGTAATAATAATAAAGATCCGATTGTTTGAAATATGATCATTCCTATTACTACTACCACCACCACCATCTATACAAAATTGTATTAATACAAACAATTTACCTGCCAAATGGAAACAATCATTCAAACATATCTATCAGGAAAGGCATGCGATTGTACACATCCTTCACGAGATACTTTAAAAAGTATGTTTTAAAGGTTTCTACACTATTCTCATTACATTCCGGGATAATGTCTTCTAGATTGTTATGTATAATAAATGTTCTCAATCTTGAGTGATTTGACTCTGTAGCGTTAGTCGTCGTTGTACCACATTTTGATATAATAGTAATGAAGTGTTCGCTAAATTGATCGTCATCATTTTCGCGTGGGGTTATGGCTGAAGGTTCTGGTTGGTGTGTTCGATGAACCGCACTCGTTGTAGCCAAAGGTGATTTGATATGGTTCCATGAAATGAAGCTAATAAGAAGAGACACCCATCTTGGTGGCATAAATTCAGTCCATATCAGTTCTAAGTCGTCACATTCTAAGTCACACCGACGGACGTAATTGAGCGTTTTCGATATATATATATATATATATATATATATATATATATATATATATATATATATATATATATATATATATATATATATGCCACCAATCCTCCACCGCGCTTCCCTCTACGATCCCGTCTTTCAGGTTGTGGAAACCGCCAACGGTAAGCCTCGCATCATGATCATTTGGTGTAAGAAATGTTTCAGAAATGCCAAGAACATCTAATGAGCGTGGATTTACATGTAGTACACATTTTAATTCATGCATTTGATTAGAGACATGATTTATGTTTCAGCTAGCTATTCGTGTGCGTTTTCTCTTTTACCAGGATCCAGGTGTTTTTGTAATTATCACCTATACTGTGGAACCCTCTGTGGCCTAGTAATGGCGTCACAACGGTGATGAGCAAACTGTCAGCTAACGCTTTACTGTCAGGAAACGCTTTACTGTCAGGTGACCAAAATTCTTGAGTTAGTTCACTTTAATTGAAAACACAAACTGTGTGTAAGTATTATTTCGGCGGTCCTCGATATAAGGTAATTTCTAGAGCACCTTCTAGGCTGCAATAATTGCTTCTTGTTGCTTTATAGTCATAATTACACATATGTTTTTAATATTTGTAAATGAAATGAGGTTCAATTCACTTAAATAAAAAAATAGACGACAGGCCTATAAGAAGGTACATTCGTTTATTAAGACATTTTATCAATTGACTCTACATGCCATACCTTGGCGTCCATTTTGAACACTGCCAAAAATGGGGATCTATCATAACTATAATTCGACGTATGTTTTTTCGGCAATAACTACTCTCAAGCGAGGGGACGTAATTATTATTATGTAGTTTTATTATGTACGAATTTAAGAAATGTTTCTATCTAGCGGAATATCTCCCCTTTACATATACAGCGTTATTAAGACTAATGCTTATAATTATTTAGTGCGTTTGCAAATATAAACCGATGCCATAGCGAAAAAGAGTTTCCCAAATACATACATAGTCGACTGAAAACAATATGGGCCAACTTACTTGGATTACTACACACGATATGTCCCTGTCTTACCTTCATTGCCGAATATTTGGACTTCACAGAGTGAGAGTTGTGTGTTACTACGAGCCATTGTAAGCCTGACGTAACGTCCAACGGTGTCTTTGCTACAACGTACATGTTTCTGTCTACCCTGCGAAAATCTCAGAGACCTTCTGGTACATCGCCGTGCTTGTTGTATTTCCGAAGGCGAATGAAAGACTGTTATCTTTAAGCCTTTCATGTCTCTGACTGAAGAAGGAGGCAATTGTGTTAACAATAACTAGTCATGAATTATAAATACAAACTGTTTTTCCTTTATTTGCTGCGTACAAGGGCAATTAAGACGACTAGCTATTATGTAAGTGACTCCCGATCTTGTATCTAAATTCAACAACTTGAAGACGAGGCGTGTATTCAGACGACAGAATAATTCACCAACCGTGTTTTCAGATGCACGCGTTTGGTAGGCCACTGGAATAATTTGTGTATTACTGTGATGCCTTAGCGCAGCGTTATCCATAAAAACACTACGTCGATAGGGTACCGGGGTAGTCAGTGTATTGCATTCGTCTCTATATAGACACGAACGCGGATTATCTTGACGACTGGTCACCAAATAAGGACAATGACGTACGATAAACACACCAGTTTCTTGGAACCAGTTGTACATTGTTTTGTTGACAAGGGCTCTTAAACTCCCTAAGCCGTATTGTTAACCAAAATGCCAAGTCAAATCATAGGTTGTCGTGTTGACAGTAATCAGACAATTAAATGCACAAATTACTATTGCAGCAAGCTAAATGTCACGTTATTGCACCTTCGCCGTAGTGAACACACGGAACAAGTATTTATATAAACCATCAGAAGGAGTCTATAGCCCCTTTGGAAAAGGTGTTACCATATTATATATACTTAAAAAATACCAATCGCTCCTTAAAGTAAACGTCGACTCATTTTTCTACGTCATTGTCTTACTCCATTATTATTATCGTTCGGTTCGCTTTCTGTATTACATGGTATTCGTGTCATTATACAATGCATCGGCAGTGGCCGGATTTTTTTTAATATAAAACGAGTCTGGCAAGCCCATGTGTAATATTCAACTAGCAATTACTATTTTCGTTACAAAAATCAAGTTCTTGTTTCGATTCATATTATATCAGTGCTGTATAGCAAACGACTACTGTATTGAAATTGAGTTATGGAAATGGGGTTTCACAAATCCACGTTAGTCGCTAAAGGCGCTGATACGCAACTAGGGTTTGTTTTGATGTTTTGCGGAACGCTTGTTTAACTTATCCTCGGTTAGCTGTTGAACTCGCACGACTCCGAAGCGTCACACGTAGCTAAATATGGATATCATCTAACATGTCAGTCAATGGGAATGCATAATATGTACATTGATGTATATTTACAGCTGAATAAGCCGACGGAAAGTCGACTGCTGGCCTGACAGGTGTGCTAGAACGATTCCGGAACGGATGTTTAAAATTATCTACAACTCGCCGTATGCTTCACACTAGGCTGCTACTTCCCGTACAGTTAAATATTGATTTCGTATAACATTTCCGTCACTATGAAACTATAATGTCTACATTATTGCACATTTACAGTTGAAATGGCACGGTCCCGATTATTTTGTCTGTACTGTTCTTGGTCTTTGAACGCACCCACAGCTCAGACACAGGCTACGCGGTCGGTCAACCTTAATTTTTGCAGATACCAATAACGGATTTATTACGACTGAGTAGTTTACATCTCACTGCCCCTTTATCTCAATAACAACCTTATCCACTGTATCCATCTGAGATTATGTAGAAATGGCCCGCGTTTTTTGCCGCGAAACGATTACATGGTCTTACAAAACACTCATTTATTTGTGCTGAACTAATATCAATGAATGCCAGTGCGCGATATGTTAGGCGGGTAAAATATGTTAAATTATATCGTATTCGGCCGTGTAATTACGGTTGGTGTCACTTACTGTGTGTTTATTTATCAAAATAATGATATTGAATGTTATTTGGGTTACATATACATATGTGATAGTGTCTGTGAAACCAGCGTGAGGTCATCGTAAATACTGTACATAATGTTATTCCAGGGCCGGGGTAGTCTGGATTAGGCTGTATGTAAACAATTGTTAAAAGGAAACTGTGCACCAGGTTTCCACGTTGATGTTGTTGCTCAGCTTTTATCAAAAGAAACCTTGACTAAAACAATTATTTCACCGTTTCCCTATATGGTGAAATACCTTTTCATGTATATATGAAGGGTTACCTATTGACCATGCAGGCGCGTAGCCAGCGATAGTTTGCATCCCGTATATGTGCTCAATAGACAGAACAGTCAAAACGCCGCCATCTTTGGCACTGAATTCGATCGAACGTTCCGCGACGTTCCATCGACTGTAAATGTACACTGACGTAGACATTATGCTTTCATATTGGCGGAAATGTTATACGATATATAAATTTAACTATGTGTGAAGTAGCTGTCTCGTGTGGTGCACACGGCGCGCTGTAGATGATGTTACACATCCATTCCGGCATCGAGTCAGCACGTCTGTCGTAGGGCCACCAGTCGACGTTATATCGGCTGTAGATGTGCATTAATGTAGATATTATGCCTTCGCAGTGACGGACATGTCAGACTGTATCCATATTGTGCTATGTGTGAGGCTTCGGAGTCATGCGAGTTCAAAAACTGATTATAGGATGATTTAAACAAGTGTTCCGCAAAACATTCCGCATTTTACACACGTCAAGAATACGTAGGCGACGGCACAAAGACCCTAGTTGCGTTAGAGTGCCTTCTGTCGGATTATTATTGTGGTACTTCATTATTCAACGTACCACAGTTATAGCAGTCCGCGCGAACACTGATAGTGATCCTTTTAATGGTATACGTGTTCTCGAGGTCCACCTGCCACCACGGTGGACTACTTGTATCTCTCCCCGTAAGGGTGCAGCTCTTGGCATATAATTTACCGTTTCTGTTCCCTTCGACGGCGTTCCGTGAGACGCCATTTTTGTTGTCGGTAGAAGACTGTGAAGTTTTCTTGAGATACGCTAAATTACTATTCTGTGCTGAAAAACAAGTTACAGTGAATCGTCACACTCACAGGGCGATGTTATTACGTTGGCCATGCTCGTCCTATACAGAACTAACATCATTGTCTTTTACTCTTTGCAATGTTCAGACGTAGACACTGCATACGTGGTGGGACATTCTTTGGAGTTGGTAACTTCATGCAAATCGTTTACCTCTGTTCTCCCGAAATCCATACTATAATATTATTATTTGGCATAGCCAGTGCCTAAACAATATTGATATTTTTTAAACGCATAACTCATTGTGGACATTTCTTTGCGATGATCGGATAAAGAGTAGTGATATATGCATGCACTAGATATTATAATAGTATACAATATATGCAAACACACACGCACATGCACGGCACACGCACGCTGACACGCAAACGCATTCACATATATATTATACTTACAAATTACAATTTTACATTTGGTATATACCATGTCGTTTTGTTGTTGTTGAGATTGTTGAACATTAAATTTTGATTAAGGAACACCAACATTTATGTATAACAGAGTTTCTCCACAGTATAGACCAGCCGTCATATGATGTAACATTGATATCGAAGGTTTTGCCAATGGCAATAATTCGTGAACGTAAGGTGATATGCGAGCATATGTGATACCAAATATGTAATGCTTTGATCGTTCCGTGTGGTGCCGATAACATTATTTTACATTTTCCATTCAATTGGCTAATAAACTGGAACTGGGTTGAAATAAATGCATGTTATATATTATTTTATTTTAATCGGAATAACCATTGTAAAGCGCCCCAGAACAATTATTTGGATGGAACGGTATGTAAGAACTATACTATTATTATTATTATTATTATTATTATGACCCGTCTGCGGTATAGTCTTGTCTACTCGTAGAGCATTAGTCATGACAACGTTTAGTTGCTATTCCTCTGAATCCTTTCAATACTGAAATGAAATATGGAGGGCCGGAGTGCTTCTTGCTAAATTCCCCAGATTAAAGTAAATATTCTTTCGGCGGTTCATTGCTCCAATTTTATGTAGTCTATTATTAAGCACAACTATACTCAATGATATGTGTAGGTTGCACATCTAAGCCCGGATTCGCACGATCTTTGTAAATAAAGGTGCGTGCGTGTATTTGTGTGTGTGTGTGTGTGTGTGTGTGCGTGCGCGCGTGTGTGTGAGTGTGTGTATGTGCATGCGTGCGTGTGTGTATGTGCGTGCGTATGTGTATGTGCATGTATGTATATGTACATTAGTATGTACAATATATTATATGCTATTTATGTATACATACTAGATGATCAAATATATATGATAAACATATTGCATGGAAATCATGTATGTAATTTGATTTGAATTATTCTACTAACGTGTGCATAATTTAAATATTCAGCATTTGTTAACGCAGACAACACATCTACACATATCAAGTCTTTGGATCCAAATCAAGATAAAATACGAACTGTGGCAGGTTGGACCATAGTAAGTGTGTATGCATTTGCACGAGTAGGCAGATCCATGTTTTGTGCAAGTTCCATTATTCTCACACGGGTTTGACGCGCAAATGGCGGGTACTAAAAGAAGCAAGCACAAGTATTTCACCATGTACACTCTATTGTACCTTTTCATTCCGGTATTCGTGTATTAACTATGTATATTTACACGCTAGTTTAGTTGTTGTGTGTATATGCGTGTGCAACTGGTTGCCCTCATTCATCGGAGGGTAGATTCTGCGTATATTTATATTCAAAATGTTTCGTTCGGTTTACTGACAGGAATACACAATTAATGTAAGTAAGATGGTTGGCTAAAGGAAAGTGCCTGGTAAGTAATAGTACAGATCTTAACGATGTTGCGGTATCAGATAGAAAGCCAATGCAGACATTTTACAAGCGGCTTATAACAAAGAAAACGGGGAGACCTGGTCAGAACACTTGATACAAACTATGAGCGTAACAAACTATGAGAGTAATATTGTGATATCGTTAAGGGCTATATTTTACAAATGGGTATCACAATAGTCTAATCTGCAAGCTTCCTGCGTAGTTGCAATAGTGTTTTGCTACAGAAAGAGGGACACGCAGACAAATACGACGTAAAACACGAATATGATAATAACGCGTTCGACAAATCTGAGAAATGTGTCCTCAATTTTCAAAGTACAATATTTGTTTATCCTTGTACTGGTGTTCCAAGAGGGTATCCCTAAATACTTCATTATCACATGACAGTATATATACTAAATATCATGTACCTAATTAAATCAATGCATGCAATCATGATTATTGTATCTGGAGTATGAAGTACATATACTTCTCTCAGAGTAGGAAGCAGTTATACTTACTGGTAGAAGGTTGTTCTGTGGGCTTAATAGCTGCAAACATCAGTTAGGTAGGTTATTAATAAGGTAACAAACAACATGTTAACATGTCATCAACATTTTTGCAAACATAATATATCAGTCAATACAATATGTAATCCAATATGCATACTACATTTAACAAATAACAACACACACACAAACATGTTAAACAAATTATTCAGGACCAAACGTCTGGAGTGTGTTAACATTCATGGAACAAACATACTGTTCGTAAGTACTATTCCGGCGGTGCTCGATATAAAGTGTTTTCTAGAGCAGCTTCCAGGTTGCAATATTTGCTTATTGTTGGTTTATAATCTATTATTTTTTATAATATATTACATGTACGTTTTTTTTTGGAAAACGAAATGAAGATGAATTCACTTAAATAAAAAATAGACAAGTTAGAAGAAGGTACATTGTAATATTAATGTTATTTTACATGTGTAAATACCAGTCAATTACATGACCTGTTGACTTTTTTGGTACACTGCCATGAAAACTAGGATATGTCAGAACAACAAGTCCAGGTATGTTTTTTTTCGGCAATACCTACGCTCAAGCGAGGGGACGTAATTATTAACCTATAGTTTTATTATGTATGAATTTAAGAAATTGTTCTATCTAGCGGAATATCTCCCCTTTACATATACAGCGTTATTATTACTAATGCTTATAATCATTTAGTGCGTTTGCAAATTTAAATCGATGCCATAGCTAAAAAGAGTTCCCCAAATACATACATAGTCGACTGACAACAATATATTAAGGGCCAACTTACTTGGATTACTACACACGATATGTCCCTGTCTTACCTTCATTGCCGAATATTTGGACTTCACAGAGTGAGAGTTGTGTGTTACTACGAGCCATTGTAAGCCTGACGTAACGTCCAACGGTGTCTTTGCTACAACGTACATGTTTCTGTCTACCCTGCGAAAATCTCAGAGACCTTCTGGTACATCGCCGTGCTTGTTGTATTTCCGAAGGCGAATGAAAGACTGCTATCTTTAAGCCTTTCATGTCTCTGACTGAAGAAAAAGGCAATTGTGTTAACAATAACTAGTCATGAATTATAAATACAAACTGTTTTTTCGTTTATTTGCTGCATACAAGGGCAGTAAAGACGACTAGCTATTATGTAAGTGACTCCCGATTTTGTATCTAAATTCAACAACTTGAAGACGAGGCGTGCATTCAGACGAGAGAATAATTCACCAACCGTGTTTTCAGATGCACGCATTTGGTAGGCCACTGGAATAATTTGTGTATTACTGTAATGCCTTAGCGCAGCGTTATCCATAAAAAACACTACGTTGATAGGGTACCGGGGTAGCCAGTGTATTGCATTCGTCTCTATATAGACACGAAAACGAATCATCTTGACGACTGGTCACCAAATAAGGACAATGACGTACGATAAACACACCAGTTTCTTGGAACCAGTTGTACATTGTTTTGTTGACAAGGGCTCTCAAACTCCCTAAGCCGTGTTGTTAAGTAAAATGCCAAGTCAAATCATAGTTTGTCGTGTTGACAGTAATCAGACAATTAAATGCACACATTACTATTGCAGCAAGCTAAATGTCACGTTATTGCACCTTCGCCGTAGTGAACACACGGGCCAAGTATTTATATAAACCATAAGGAGTTTATAGCCCCTTTGGAAAAGGTGTTACCATATTATATATACTTAAAAATACCAATCGCTCCTCATAAAATACAAAACAATCAATCGACCTGCCTTATTTTCATTCACATAATTTTTTTTAAAGTAAACGTCGACTCATTTTTCTACGTCATTGACTTACTCCATTATTATTATCGTTCGGTTATCTTTTTGTGTTACATGGTATTCGTGTCATTACACAATGCATCGGCAGTGGCCGCATTTGTCTAATATAAAACGAGTCTGGCAAGCCCATGTGTATAAGTCAACTAGCAAATAATATTTTCGTTACAAAAGTCAGGTTCTTGTTTCGATTAATATTATATCAGTGCTGTATAGCAAACAACTGCTGTATTGGAATTGAGTTATGGAAATGGGGTTCCACAAATCCACGTTAGTCGTTAAAAGTGCAGATACGCAACTAGGTTTTTTTTTTGCGGAACGCTTGTTTAAATCATCCTCGGTTAGCTGTTGAACTCGCATGACTCCGAAGCGTCACACGTAGCTAAATATGGATATAATATAACATGTCAGTCAACATGAAGGCATAATATGTACATTGATGTACATTTACAGCCGAATAAGCCGACGGAACGTCGACTGGTGGCCCGACAGGTGTGCTAGAACTATTCCGGAACGGATGTTTAAAATTATCTACAACTTAGTCTGGGAGCCAAATGCCATTTTTCTCTTAACCTTGCATTGTTGTATTAAGTTTTTTTACTGTTGATTTTGGTAGCCAAGGGTCTCTAGTTTCAGAAACAGCTTGATGACATGTTGTCATCCTTGAGCAATTTGAGAAATTCAAGATGGCGTCCAAGATGGCCACCATTATCTATAAATGACCATAACTCCCTACCCTTTCACCGTAGGAAGGTGATTTTTGTCTCTATATCTAGGTTTTAGGGGTCAAGCTATTCATTAGAACTGAGTATTATGTTAATATCGTATTACATAATGGTAATTTCCAAGATGGCTGCCAAGATGGCCGCCGTAACACAAAAAGTGGCACATATCCTTAACTATTTACTCCAAATTAGTCGTGAATGTGTTTATCACTGGGTATTTTGGAGATACATCTATCTGTATCAGATCAAAGTTCATATACTGATAATGTCATCTAGAAATCCAAGATGGCGTCCAATATGGCCGCCATTACCTATAAATGACCATAGCTCCCTACGTATTCACCCTAGGAAGGTGATTTTTGTCTCTATACCTAGGTTTTAGGGGTCACGCTATCCATTAGAACTAAGTGTTATGTTAATATCGTATTACATAATGGTAATTTCCAAGATGGCTGCCAAGATGGCCGCCGTAACACAAAAAACTGGCATATCTCCTTAATATTATTTACTCCAAATTAGTCGTGAAGGTGTCTATCACTGGCTATTTTGGAGACACATCTATCTGTATCAGACCAAAGTTCATATACTGATGATACCATCTAGAAATCCAAGATGGCTACCAGTTTACAAACACTGGTATATCTTCTATACTATTCAATCTTGGGAAAAATATGAAAAGGTAAACGACCACAGGTGTTATATTATAACAAGAAGGATTCCCCAGAACGTCAGTGAATTACGAATGGTAGTTGCAGGGGCATTTCGCGGAATCATTCTGGATAAACCACTACATTACAGTGGTGACCTCATGCAAATTCTCGAAACCGAACCCAGCAAGAGTCAAACTACCAAACTTTGGGTCGATGTCTTAATAAAACCTGTCCTGCTCATCATGATGTTCGTACGAGCTGAGCGCGAAGGTGACTGGCCACTTCATCTGGCATCCTACAAGCAAATGCTACCATACTTCTTTGCTGCGGGGCATGTGACCTATGCGAGATATGTGTTGTGCTACCTTCGTGAGATGGAACGGCTACCACAAGATGTGTTGTCATGTCATGCACCATTCTGCTGGCTTATGGAATGGCATCTGGAGCGATATGAGACGAGTGAGACGACCTATATGCGGTATGGGCATGCTCCTGGGGGGATAGTTGGCATCACGCTTAAGCCAGAAACGCTGAAGGTATGGGCCCTTAGTCTGCATGCATGCAGCTGGTTGGAAGCTGATCGGGATGACATGACGGATGAGGACACTGAACGCAAGGTGGTGACAACAAACAAAGAAGAGGCAAAACCCAGGATGGCTGAAGACCGAGATGGAATCAGACAAAAATCGACACTTGCATTTATCCTTTAGATTCTGCGGCACACCCCAGTGGTATAGTCAATGTAGTTAGCGGCCAGATTGGTTTAACTGACGTCAATGTCCACAATGCTGTCACAATCGGGACTGAACAAATGAAAGTTTTCGAAAGTTGGTTACCGCAGGAACTTTATGAAACCATCACGAAGAGGGTTGTTACTATGGATCATGCAAGGAAGCATGTGAAGGTCGGAGCTGTGAAAGTATTTGATACCAATTTGATTTAGTCAAGGGTTATTGGCCTACAGGCTCATGAGTGGGACATTGACATTAAGGATGTGCTTGGTCATGAACTTGCGCCAGTTCCAACGTCCATGTTTGATGATACTGGAGATATGAGGATTGTGAAATCGAAATCTACCTTGAAGAAAATTCTCCAAGTTGAGGTGTCTGATAGAGTTGCTGGTGGTGCAAATGTTAGTGTGCTCGGTCGCTCAGCAATACTCTGGGTAGTTCCTTGGCCTGCTGATGGGTCTGTCAACGACTATATAGCGAACTACAAATATGCCATAGAAAAAGGTTACGGGTCGAGGACGTGTATCTGATATTTGACAGATACTATGATTACCGCACAAAGCGTGTTACCAGAGGATCTAGGGCAACTGCTGTCAGTAGGGTTCATCATTTGCAAGTCAACAGTAAACTTCCAGCGCAGAAGATTCTACTAGCCTCTTCCAAAAAAAGAAGCAACTGATGCAACTGGTAGTTGACGATCTAGTCCAGGATAAGAAGTATCACGAGGACAACACACGACACCACAAGTTAGTGGTAACAGGAACAGATCCGGTACCAATCGAAATCAGTGAAGGTGGAATTGTCATCTAACGGGCAGATCTGGCAACTTCACATGAAGAAGCAGATAACATCATTGTCCAACAGGTCTTGAGTTGTGCCGCGGAAAATGAAGAAAGCAAAATCATTGTTGTTGCCGATGACACTGACGTCTTTGTACTGTTGCTGCATTATCATCACATGGCAAATCTCAAGAATGTTGTATTGGTGGAGTTCCCCATCAAAGGAAGGACGGTGGTTGATATAGGCAAAACAATGCAGAAGCATTCTGAAATAGTCGAAGGAATACTCCCGGTACATGCACTTTCTGGCTGTGACACCGTTGCCTCCTATTTTGGAATTGGAAAGGCCACTGTACTAAAAACACTTCGATCGGGACACTCACTTAACTTGTTGGGTGCACCAGGGCATTCTATGGTATATGTTATTCAACAGGCTACCTCCTTCATTTCCGCGTGCTATGGACAAACAAACTGTAGTACAATGTCAGAGACAAGGTCAAAGGTCTGGCTGTCAAAACAGGCAAAGGGTCATCAACACTGAAGTTGTGTACCTTGCCACCAACAACTGAGGCATTCAAAGAAACTGTTAAAAGAGCTCACAATCAGGCTTTGGTATGGCAGTCACTGGAAGCGCAGAATCCACCCGAGTTGGACTCAACGGAATATGGTTGGGTAAATGATGACCAAAACAAGTCCCTTCAACCAGTCACCCTCCCCGATGAGGTCGAACTAGTCCCAGAGATGGTACTACGTCTAATAAAATGTGGATGCCACAGTACTACTCCATGCAGTTCAAGTGCTTGTAGTTGCAACTATGCAAACATGAAATGCACAATCTTTTGCGCCTGCTATAATCAGGGTGGCTGTAACCCGACATCATAGTTGATTGCA
This sequence comes from Oasisia sp. SBJ-2009, assembly GCA_964017155.1. NCBI lineage: Eukaryota > Metazoa > Annelida > Polychaeta > Sabellida > Siboglinidae > Oasisia > Oasisia sp. SBJ-2009. Next base: position 43,459,416 of record OZ024855.1, read on the forward strand.
TGTCTTTGCGATGCACATGGGCAACGCAATGTACAACAGCGTAAATTACTTGGTGAAGTGGTAGCCATCCTTAAATATGAATTGTATAATGTGCTTTTGGTAGTCTGTGTGAGAATTCAGATTTAAAATTAAAGAATATTTGTTATAATATAACACCTGTGGTCATTTACCTTTTCATATTTTTCCCAAGATTGAATAGTATAGAAGATATACAAGTGCTAGTAAACTGGCAGCCATCTTGGATTTCTAGATGACATCATCAGTATATGAACTTTGATCTGATACAGATAGATGTGTCTCCAAAATAGCCAGTGATAAACACCTTCACTACTAATTTGGAGTAAATAGTTAAGGAGATATGCCAGTTTTTGTGTTACGGCGGCCATCTTGGCAGCCATCTTGGAAATTACCATTATGTAATACGATATTAACATAATACTTAGTTCTAATGGACAGCTTGACCCCTAAAACCTATGTATACAGACAAAAATCACCTTCCTATGATGAACAGGTAGGGAGTTATGGTCATTTATATGTAATGGCGGCCATCTTGGACACCATGTTGCATTCCTCAAATTGCTCAAGGGTGACAACATGTCATCAAGCAGTTTTTGAACATAGAGACCCTTGGCTACCAAAATCAACAGTAAAAACAAACTTAATACAACAATGCAGGGTTAACCCTCTCTGCTCCCGGACTAACTCGCCGTATGCTTCACACTAGGTTGCTACTTCCCACATAGTTAAAGGAAAAAACAAGTTAACTGTTTCGTGGCATACACCTAATAGAGTTAATATAAAGTAACAATTTCTACATATACTCAATTTTTTAACGTCAGCGGTTTACCCGAAAAATATTTTTTTACATCCAGCCATCCAAATACTATGCGCTACCCCATCTTAGACGAAGAATGACGTCACGACGGTGATCGAGGCGCTCTCCTCGTAGATTCCCTGCATGGGGTTTGGCTGTTATCATGAAATGGCTGCAACTATTAGGTGCATGACACGAAACCGTAGCCTTTTTTTGTCCTTTAAACATTGATATCGCATAACATCTCCGTCATTATGAAACCATAATGCCTACATTATTGCACATTTACAGTTGAAATGGCACGGTCCCGATTTTGCCTGTACTCGTTCTTGGTCTTTGAACCCACCCACATCTCAGACACAGGCTACGCGGTCGGTCAACCTTAATTTTTGCAGATACCAATAACGGATTTATTACGACTGAGTAGTTTACATCTCACTGCCCCTCTATCTCAATAACAACCTTATCCACTGTATCCACCTGATATTATGTAGAAATGGCCCGCGTTTTCTGCCGCGAAACGATCACATGGTCTTACAAAACACAAATTTATTTGTGTTGAACTAATATCAATGAATGCCAGTGCGCGATATGTTAGGCGGGTAAAAGTTGTTACATTGTATCGTATTCGGCCGTGTATTTACGGTTGGTGTCACTTACTGTGTGTTTATTTATCAAAATAATGATATTGAATGTTATTTGGGTTACATATACACATGTGATAGTGTCTGTGAAACCAGCATGAGGTCATTGTAACTACTGTACATAATGTTATTCCAGGGCCGGGGTAGTCTGGATCAGGCTGTATGTAAACACTCGTTAAAAGGAAACTGTGCACCAGGTGTCCACGTTGATGTTGTTGCTCAGCTTGTATCAAAAGAAACCTTGACTAAAACAATTATTTCACCGTTTCCCTATATAGTGAAATACCTTTTCATGTATATATGAAGGGTTAGCTGTAGATGTGCATTAATGTAGATATTATGCCTTCGCAGTGACGGACATGTCAGACTGTATCCATATTGAGCTATGTGTGAGGTTTCGGAGTCATGCGAGTTCAAAAACTGATTGTAGGATGATTTAAACAAGTTGCGTTAGAGTGCCTTCTGTCGGATTATTATTGTGGTACTTCATTATTCAACGTACCACAGTTATAGCAGTCCTCGCGAACACTGATAGTGATCCTTTTAATGGTATACGTGTTCTCGAGGTCCACCTGCCACCACGATGGACTGCTTATATCTCTCCCTGTAAGGGTGCAGCTCTTGGCATATAATTTACCGTTTCTGTTCCCGTCGACGGCGTTCCGTGAGACACCATTTTTGTTGTAGGTAGAAGACTGTGAAGTTTTCTTGAGATACGCTAAATTACTATTCTGTGCTGAAAAACAAGTTACAGTGAATCGTCACACACACAGGGCGATGTTATTACGTTGGCCATGCTCGTCCTATACAGAACTAACTTCATTTTTTTACTCTTTCCAATGTTTGAAATTTGAACTTGAAATTCATTTCAACAACAACAATTACTACTACTACTACTACTACATTATACAGACAGTGCATACAATACAATTTGTTGAAAAAAGGGTAAAAGAAGTACAATACTTATCATGTTTACCCTTATAATTGCTTAATTACCTACATAAAGCATCTGAACAGTGCAGTAGAAGGTGCGACAACATTATTTACTTGTATAACCATACGACATTTAATCGAAAAAAAGACATTGTGACATTTATTGAAAAGAAAACATTTATAACAATAAACAATCTGAATGTTTAATTTAGTTATCTAATTTATGTTGGCAAAATAGTCTAGGACTCTAACACATAACTATTCAACCGTCTATCTGTATAACACTTTTTGAATTTTTTACAACTAATCAATGAATTATCGAGGGTGTTCCAAAGTTTAACCCCAGTAACAGAAATACGCATATTTGTTAAGTTAGTACGTAAATATATTTGCTTGAACTTACATTTATGCCTGGATGAATATCGTGATTCATGTATTCTGAATAATATTTGTACATTCAATGGTAATATATAACGATATGCCTCAAACATAATTATAGCAGTTTTTAGTTTTACCAAATCTGGTATTTAAAGAATGTGTACATTGTGAAAAAGTAAGTTTGTGTGATCAAGTCTTTTGGCACCACAAATTAATCTTATAACCCTTTTCTGTAATAAAACTAAACAATAAATATTTGTAGCACATGTGTTACCCCATACTTCAGCACAATACATAATATAAGGCATGAAAAAAGAATAGTACAAAATATGCATACCATGTTAATCAAGGAACTGGCTCTATACATAATAGCACAACATTTTGACAGTTTAGATCTTATTGATAAAATGTGACTTTTCCAGTTTAATTTGTCATCAATTACTACACCTAACATTTTTATGCAATTTACTCTATTGATTTTCTCTTCATTTATTCTAACACAAATATCTGCAGTTATTCTGAGAATACAAAAAATCATATAATTGTTTTATTTTTTTTATTTTAAGAGACAATATATTAACAGAAAATCATGTCTGCAGTTGTTCTAAACCACCATTTGTCAACCGAACAAGTTCCTTTAACTGTCTATCACAACATAATAGATTTGTATCATCAGCAAATAAAATATACTTGAACACTTGTGAGACTTTACAGATGTCATTAATATATATGATAAATAATCTTGGTCCCAAAATGGAACCCTGAGTGACACCACACGATACATTTAGTATTTCTGAATGACAGTTATTAAAACAGACAAACTGCTTTCTATTTTCTAAATAACTCTGAATCTATTCCTGTGCGACACCACGCAAACCATAGAAATGCAGTTTTGTATACAGTATATCATGATCAACAGTATCAAAGGCCTTCTTTGGGTCAATAAATAATCCAACAGTATACTTATTTTTGTCTAATGAAGTTGTAATTTCTTCTACAAAATCTAAAAGAGCCTCAGTTGTTGACATGCTAGATCTAAACCCATACTGACTTGGACTAAGTATGTTACATTTATTAATGAACATGTCCAATCTGTTGTTATATAGTTTCTTCAGAATTTATGAGAATTGTGGTAATAAAGATATTGGCCTGTAATTTGTAAACACGTTTTTTTCTCCAGACATATATAGCGGAATAACTTTAGCTATTTTCATTTTGTTTGGAAAAACACCTGTTTGAAATGAAACGTTATATATATGAGCAAATGATTTAACTATTTTAGAAATTACTTTCTTTATCAGGTTCATGCTAATGTCAGTGAAATCAGTTGATGTTTTATTTTTACAATTTTAATGATTTTAATAACAGTTCTAATGATTTCTAGGTCATCAACAGGGCTTAGAAGCATAGTATGTTCAATGTTTTCTTCTAAGTAATTATAAATATTTGTATCATCTTTAGGTAAGGGGATATTTTTTGCTAAGTTTGGGCCAACATTTATAAAGAAATTATTAAATCCATTATCAATATCTTGTTTCTTTGAAATTATCTTGTTGTTTTTTATAAAGTATTCTGGATATGTTGGCTTATTTTTGCGTTTGTTAATTACTTCCTTTAGTATTTTCCAGGTCTCTTTAACATTTGCTTTTTGTTTTTCTAACATCGAGCTATAATAGTTTTTTCTGTAATTCTTAATATAGATGTTAATTTATTGTTGTATGTTTAGTATTTTTTTTCTGCTTCTGCAGATCTCATTAAAATGAATGCTTTATATAACTAATTTTTCTTTGTACAAGCATGTTTTAAACCTTTGGTGAACCAGGGTTTTTATTTTGAAAGGTTTTTTGGGGAACTTTTTTACTGGACAGTGTTTGTTAAATATATCCATAAATATGTGTAGAAAAGAGTCATATGCTTGATTTACATCATCAGTTTTTAGCACACTTTCCAAGGTTTGTTGACTTAGTTCATTGGAAAATTATGCCATTTTATCCTCATTCATATTTCTGATCAATTGAAATTCGTTTATATTATACCTGCTTACGTTATACTCACAGAGTGTAAACATTGGTAAATGATCACTAATATAATTGAACATGATACCACTTGTTAGGTTGAAGCGTAATTAATGTAGTTGAACTATCTGTGATCCTGGTAGGCTTATCAATTAGCGCGTAAAACCTAAACTATGCATTGTGTCTAGAAACTGTTTAGTATTATTATGGGTCCCATGTTTTAATAAATCTATGTTAAAGTCACCACAAACAAATATTGTTTTAATAGATTTAACATCACTTAAGTTAAGTTCTAAGGTTTCACAAAATGTATCTGTCGGTGATCCTGGTGTTCTGTAAATACAATTATCTACAACATTTGTGTGGTTCTTTCTGGTTAATTCTAAAGTAACACATTCAAGAATATTTTCTACTACAAACGATTTACTTTCTATCAGTGCGCCTGATAAGTGTTTGTTTGTGTATAGAGCAACACCGCCCCCTCTTCGGGTACCCCTTGTGATATGAAATGCATCATAATTTTTTATATTAAAATCACTAATTAAGCTTGGTTCTATCCTTGTTTCAGTTATAGCAATTATATCAAATTTTACATTTAGTTCAAAAATATAGTATTTTATCTTGTGAAAATTTGTGTTTAGAATTCTGGCATTAAAATGTATAAACGACAATCCATTAACCCCATCATGTTCTTCATTTAATTGTAAGTCAGTATAATACTTACATTTTGATATGTGTTATTGTAGAAATTTTTGTTTGGGTGTATGTCATTTCTAAAACTGTGAGAACTACAGTCTGAGTAATTGAAATAATTTAAATTAAATTGTGAAAATGTATCCATTAGTTTATAATGGCCATAAGTATCTTCAACAGAAACATTTTCATAAACAAATTCATCATCACTGATTTCCTGAAAGGGAAATACTTCACAACATGATATACAAAGATAATTTATATTTGTACAATGTATAAGTCTTAATTGTTGTTGTGTTAAGTTTGCACGTTTATGAAAAACTGCCTCTCACAGGTCACATTTTACTGCAATATGTTTTAGTATTTGATTGTCCCACACGTGACTTAGTATGAGGGGGGCTACGTACTTAGTCACGTGTGGGACAGTCTGCTCGCCACGCCATCTAGCGAGCAGTGACCACTGAATATTCAGTTCCTGAAGACGGCCGCCGATGGCGGTTGAAACGTTGAAGTGAGTAGAAATTATTAGTTGTGTAATCAGAAATTGTACTTGAATGACATACTTCCAACTTAATGAACATTTTCACGAATATTTGATTACATATTTGACATGAATCTAAGCTGATCTGGTTATTAGGCATCATTTTGATCATAAAGTGCAATAATACTACAAGGTATAAATGAATAATACAACTATTTGTTGAATTTGTGATACCACACATGTAAAATAGAGAGTCCATATAATTGTGTTCACAAAAAACATGATCCATACAGATTGTGAATGAATTGTCCATCAACATTTGTAGAATTTCTGATATAAGATAGAAGATAATAAAATAGAAAACCGTCCATACAATTGCTAACATAACTTTTAAGGACTGTAAGTCTCTTTGTCCATATTAAGCCATTTTTACATTTTAAGTTTGTCCAAGTCCTGTTTGGACATGATCATAACTTTGGTGACATGTTCATTTTTGTTCACTAACATATTATAGTTCATTGTCCATGTACCGAATATCTTTCCTTCTTTCTTTAGTCGTCTTGCCTCTGCAAACAATTCTTTGTTTTTGTGTGTGAAATGGTCGTTTAGGAAGATGTCAGTACCCTTCGGTTTCTTTCTGTGACGCATGATTTGTTTTTTTGTCCGCAGACAAAAACTGCACAATTACTGGCGTTGACCCATCTTTACGTTTCGGGAGTTCATGGATTGCAGTAATTTCAATCTCATCGACTGACACTTTCAACGTTTCCTCTGCAAAACTGATAAAGGTTTTCTTCATCATTGTAGATTCACAGATATCATCACCTTCATTTTGTTGATTTGAAGCCATCACCGATTTGCGGGTGGCAGTGTGAGCGTAACTGTGTAAGTTTACACCAGTCACAATTACATTTTATTTACGTGAATGTAGTTCCAGGTCGTCCACTCAGACGTAGACACTGCATACATGGTAACGTCATACAAATAGTGTATCTCTGTTCTCCCGACGTCCATACTGGTTAACGCATATAATATTATTATTTAGCATAATTCGTGCCATTACAATACTGAAAAAAAAAAACCGTATAACTCATTGTGGAAATTTCTTTGCGATGATCGGTTAAAGAGTAGTGATATACTTTGGTACGCATGCACTAGAGAGTATAATATTATACAACATATGGATACACACGCAAACGCATACGCACATGGACGCGGAAACACAAACTCGTGTATATATATATATATATATATATATATATATATATCAAAAAAGAACGGCACGCGCGCAGTCACGCACTCGCTACATGCTTTCAAACATAAATAAATATACACAGATATAGTTGAACCATTGTAATTTTACATTTTGGATATTCCGTCATACACACATACACACACATATATATATATATATATACATATATATATAATATATATATATATAATATATGTATAATATATATATATAATATATATATATAAGGCGAAGTATATAAAATGTTAAATTATAATGTTAAATTATATATATTGCTTCTCCACAGTAATATACCAGCCGTCATATGGTATACTATTGATATCGAATGTTTAGTTAATGGCAATAATTCGTGAACTTAAGATGATACTGAGAGCATAAGTGGTACACAATGTGTAATTTTATAATATTGACAAGGTAGCCGCCTAAAGAATCAACTTTAGATTCCAGATGGACTACGAAGCCTTTTGGCTTATCGAGTGTCCAGCATATCTATCTAAGTGTACCCAGCCCTTCTAAGGGATATGTCGATTTTATTCAATATTTTAAATACTTTTATCTGATCTCCTCTCAATTTCCTGGTTTCTAGTGTTGTGAAAACACATTCTCTTGGACGCATTTCATAACTAATATTCCTGAGTTTTGAAATCAACATTTTGGTTGTTCTCCTTGTACTCTTTCTAGTATATCAATATCCTTTTTGTGATATAGCCTCCATGCTTGCATGCAATATTCTAAATGACGCCTAACTATTGTTTTATACAGTGGTATTATAATTATGTGTCCTTATATACTATTTGTTAATGAATCCAAAAATGTGGTTTATCTTCGCTGCTGCAATTCCACACTGCTCTGATACCGTCATAACAGCACCAATAGTTAATCTTAAGTCGTTTTACTTTACAGTAACATTTAGTACAGCATCACCCATAATATATTGTGCATCTTCATTCCCAAGTCCTGTGTGGAGGCACTTACACTTCCCAAATTTAAACAGCATTTGTCACATCTCAGATCATTCCGTTAACTTATTAAGATCATCTTGTAAATGCTGTCTTACTGCATCACTTTTATTTTGTCTAAACACTTTTGTATCGTCCGCTAACTTCAACGCCTTGCTTGTTACATCATCATCCAATATATATATATATATATATATATATATATATATATATATATATATATATATATATATATATATATATATATATATATATATATATATATATATATATATATATATATATATTACTACATATAATATATATATATATTAAGAATACAATATGTTCCAATACTGATCCCTGATTCTTTATTTATAGCATAGTCTTCGTCACTTCCAGTATGTGTATATATTCCACATCATTTGTTTTTACTTGATTTTTATAATGGCTTCTTTTCATAGTTCTTTTTTGATCGTTTCTCCTCCTGTTTTTTCAAGGGGACAAATGTATCGACCATGCAGTCAATTGACCTCGTGAAGATATTCCTGCATTCTGTTGCTGTCTTATTCTTCAATGTGTTATTCCAGTCTATCTTTGCTAAATATTCCCTCATGTCCTTATATCTTCCTTTGTGACATTTCTTCCTGTAACGTATTTTTCAAATCCGTTCTCCTTTTACTTTGATGACAACACATATCTAGTTGTGATCACTACACCCCAGTGGCTCACATATCATGACATTATCAACACATTTCTTCTGTGAGTTATTAGGTCTAACTCGTTCCTAAACTAGAAAAATATCTTGTACTAAATTATAGCAATTTCTTATCCTCACACCTCTGTAGAGATTTCCACTGTATATGCCCATGGTTAAAATCCCCCCTAATAATAACACACTCCCGTTTACTCTCTTCTTTTATAACGTTTTGTACTTTCTCATTCTCTTCTATGCTTAGGTTTGAACTTCGATAAACTAACCCAATAGTTAATGTTGAGTATCCTGTAACTATGTTACACCATACAACCTTTTCACATTCAGCTTCTTTTTCTAATGTTATTTCATAAACCTTGATGGATTTTTTAATATATAAACTATTTCCACCTCCCATTCTTCTTTATGTGAGGGTTAATATCTTCTACCATAATGTTTAGTTCATTTATTTTGTTTACTATGCTCCTTGCATTTGAACAAACGCACGTATAACCAAATTCAGAATAGGTTTCCAGACTGGTCTTTGCTGATTTCTTTGTGCTATCTTTTATTATGCCTCCAGTATTTGACTTTTCTGTGAGTTCCCCCTGCGAATCTAGTTTAAATAGTTGCAACTTGTTACACTGTCCATAGATCGAAGCAAGTTCTCAGAGAACACTGCTGCGCCCTGTCCGCTAAGATGGGGGCCATATCTGGAGGCAATATCTCATGTATATGTCTTCTTGTCATAACATTGTTCCTTCCAACCTATCTCCCTGTCATCTCTCTCTATTCCATCCGACCCTTTGATCGTTCTCATATCCACCCCCTTCACAATATCCGTTAGCCTAGCTATCTCTGCTGTTAGACAGTCCAATGTTCAACAACCCAAGCACTGGCAAGTAAACCCTTCCTCAATTCTCACTGCCCAAAACATTCTGCATCCAGATATGGCAACATCTACCAAGCTGTGGAGTGGTCACATACCATAATTACGATTATAAAAAAGTAACTTATTCGTTATACCAACTTTAATCTGTAGAAATACTGTTTATTGTGTGCAGCAACTGCAGCACACTTTACGTTATACACAATTGACTACCTACGCTACTACGGGGGAGTGATAATTTTAGTCTTTACTTGTATCGTTCCCTAGCGGATACTTTGGACACTATCTACATAAACAAACTATATGGTTTCCTACTAAAAAAGCTCGCTTATTATTAGTAACAATGTTACCTCATCAAAATATTATCTGTTATATATCATATCAAATAATAAGATTGGTTAAATCTTGTGTACAAACTTGTCGAAAGCTAGATTATTTTGTTATCACTCTAATCTGGTAATACATACTGTTAATTAACAAACTTTAACCAAAGCTACTACTCAATATACGTCTAGAACTACTTTATGAATAACCTTAACATAAGAATAATACTTATCAATACAATGTTAAATCTTGTTTCCACACTAGTCGAAGGCTAGATTACCGTATCATCCACTATACAAATATGCACAAACATACTGTTAACTAACAACCTTTAACCAAAACTATTACTCAATGTATGTTTAGTAGTACTTTATGAATAAGCATAACATAAGAATAACATATATCAATCAATATTTACTGTTGTTTTTACACTTCAACCAATTTCAACAATTTACATCCACCAATGTTCCCGCTAAAATAGGTTGATCGTTCTTTGTGATGACGATAATATTATGTTACACAGGCATGTGCATGTTATATATTATTTTATTTTAATCGGAATAACCATTGTAAAGCGTCCCTGAACAAATATTTGGATGGAACGCTATATAAGAACTATTTATTTTTATTATTATGAACCGTCTGCGGTATATTCTTGTCTAGTCGTAGAGCATTAGTGATGTTAACTTGTAGTTGCCATCCCTCTGAACCGTTTCAACAGTGAAATGAAATGTGGAGGGTTGGAGTGCTTCTTACTAAATCTCCCAGATTATAGTAAATATTCTGTTGGCGGTTCAGTGATATGTATTGCCTATTATCACTCAATGACATTTGTAGGTTGCACCTCTGAGCATGGATTCCCGATGTGAACAAGTTTCACTATCACAAACACTAATCTCGACAATTGACCCAATGCGTTACAAAGTTAATTTGTGTAATTTAAATATATTTTCTTAATAAATTGCATCTAATTTTTTAGCAATACTTTGAACTTCACACGATCTTTGTGACTAAAGGTGTATGTGTGCGTGTATGCGTGTGTGTGCGTGTGTGTACATGTATGTATATGTACATTAGTATGTACATTATATATGTAGGTTTTGACAAAGTGTTTATTTATAAATACTAGATGATTACATGTATATGATAAGCACATGCATGGAAATCATGTATTTAATTTGAATGGAATTATTCTACTAACGTGTGCATAATTTAAATATTCAGCATTAGTTAACGCAGACAACACATTATAAAGTCTGGATCCATATCAAGATAAAATACGAACTGTGGCAGGTTCGACCATAGTAAGTGTGTATGCATTTGCACGAGTAGGCAGATCCACGATTCGTGCAAGTTCCATTATTCTCACACGGGTTTGACGCGCAAAAGTCTAAAAGAAGCAAAAACAAGTATTTTACCATATACACTCTATTGTACATTTTCATTCCGGTATTCATGTATTACATATGTACACGCTAGTTTAGTTGTTGTGTGTATATGCGTGTGCTACTGGTTACCCTCATTCACCGGAGGGTCTGTTTATGTATTCAGGTTTTCCTGACACCAACGCATTGCATCCACTGATATTGATCTCTATAAATTATTATTATGTTGGTACAGGAGTAAACAATGAATGTAAGTAAGATGTTTGGTTACAGCAAAGTGCTTGGTAAGAAATAGAACATATCTTTACGATGATGCGGTATCCGATAGGAAGTCAATGCAGACATTTTATAAGGGGTAAATAACAAATAAAACGTGGAGGCCTAGTCAGAACCATTGATAACAACTATGAGCATGTTGTAATTTTGTGATATCGCTTAGGGATATTTTAAAGAAATGGGTATCACAATAGACTAGTCTACTAGTGTCTTGCGCAGTTGCAATCGTGTTTTGCTACAGAAAGAGGGACAAACAGACGAATACGCCGTAAAACACACATAACTTCGGCGGGAAACTTGGTGGATGCAGATGTTTGAATTTGGTGGTGTATAAAAGTTGAAAAACAAGCGGAAGTATTGATTGATAAGTATTATTTTTGTGCTAAGGTTATTCATAAGGGTGTACTAGACATATATTGAGTGGCAGTTTTGGTTAAATTTAGTTAGTAAACAGTATTTTTGAACAAATTAGTATACGTGGGTGATAATAGGGTAATCTAGCCTTCGACAAATTGTAAACAAGACTGAGCAAAATCTGTTTATTTGATATCGTATATAAGAGACAAAGCAATAAGCGTAACAACTATATGTGTAAGGTAACACTCTGAATAGGTATCATTGTTATTAAAAATAAACAAGCTTTTTAGTAGGAATCCTTAGTTTGTGCAGACTATTATTTATAGTGGGTGAAATAGGGTAATCTAGCTTTCAACAAGATTGTAAACAAAATTTAGCAAATCTGATAAATTGATATGATATATAACAGATAAAGTGGTAAGCAAAACAGCTGCATACATAGGATAATTCTTTGATTCGGCGCCATTGTTATTAAAAATAAGCAAGTGTTTTAGCAGGAAGCCCTAGTCTGTTTATATAGGTAGTGTCCAAAGTATCCGCTAGGGAACGGAACCAGTACAGAATAAAATTATTGTTCATGGTAGCATAGGTAGTAAGTTGTTTATAACACGTAGTGTGCTGCAGTTGCTGTACACAATAAACAAACAGTCTTTCTAAAGACTAAGTTGGTATAAACTAAGTTGATTTGATCAATCGTATTATGGCACCTTCCAAGCGGCAAGTGAAGGCAAGGAGGCACTTGCTGTGTGATCACTGCCACAGCTTGGTGGATTTTGCCTTATCGGGGTGCGGAAAGTCTTGGTCAGAGACAACGGAGGAAGGGTTTACTTTCCAATGTTTAGGGTGTTGGAAAGTGGACTGTCTGACGGCAGAGCTAGCTAAGCTAACGGATCTTGTGAAGGGGATGGAGAGAGGAGGGAGGATGATAGCAAGGAAAACAAATGGAGAAAGAACAACAGAAAACATGCCATGCATGAAGGAGACAGTGGAGAAAGTGACAGTAGAGAAGGAGGGAGGGACAAGGGGACAGGAGATGATAGAAGTAGATGCGACAGGAGGAAAGACGAAGGGAAGAAAGGAACTGAGAGTAGATATGACCAAACGGAAGTCAATAACAAGGAAGATGTCAGGAAGAAAAGAGACAGGAAAGAAAGGACCAACAGAGAAAGCGGCAGGGGGGAAAGTCAGCAACCAGGGAGATGCAAAACGGAGGAGCTACTCTGAAGCAGTGATCGAGGGTGCATTGAGAACAGAAAGGGTTTTTATGGGCGACTCAATTTTGCGAAAGACGGACAAGACGTTAAACAAAGGAGAAGATGTTGTTGTTTGTCTTCCGGGCGCTCGGATTGAGCATGTGACAGATAGGGTAGAGAACGTGTTGGGGCATGGCCAGGGAGGATCTATATTAGTACATGTAGGGACGAACAATGCAGACAGGGAGGGGACAACTAGAATAGTGCAAAGATACAGACAGTTGGTACGGAAACTGAAGAAGACAAGAGTTGAACAGATCATTCTCTCAGGAATCTTGCCAGTAATCGGAGGAAGGGGAGCAACCTATAGAAACTGTAAGAGGATGGCAATCAATGCTCTGGTGGAGCAGATGTGTGAAGGAGAAGGAGTTGGATTTGTAGATTTGTGGGGATACTTTGTTGGGAAGGAAGATATGTACGTGAGAGATGGCCTCCATCTAAGCGGAAAGGGCGCAGCAGTGTTCTCCGAGAACCTGCTTCAATCTATGGACAGAGGAACAGGTTGCAATTTTTTAAACTAGTTTCGCAGGGGGGATAGACAGAGAAGCCAAATACTAGAGGCATAGCTAAAGACAGCAAAAAGAAATCAGCAAAAAACAGCCTGGAAAGCCCTACGAAATTTGGTTATAAATGTGTTTGTTTAAATGCAAGGAGCATAGTAAACAAAAGAAATGAACTAAACATTATGGTAGAAGATATTGACCCTCACATAATAGGTATAACTGAATCTTGGGCCACCCCCGATATATCAGATGCCGAATTAGGAATGACAGGATATGTAATGTTTAGGAAAGATAGATTAGGAAGAAGGGGAGGCGGAGTTATTTTATATATTAAAGAATCCATCCAGGCTTACGAAATAAAATTAGAAAAAGAAGCAGAATGTGAAGCTGTCTGGTGTAACATAGTTACAGGAAACTCAACATTAACTGTTGGGTTAGTTTATCGTAGTCCAAACATAAGCATAGAAGAGAATGAAAAAATGCACAACGCTATAAAAGAAGTGAGTCAACAGGACTGTATTATTATGGGGGATTTTAACCATGGGCATATAAAGTGGACATCTCTACAGAGTCCTGGGAGAGAGGATCAAGAGTTTTTAAATTTAGTACAAGATAGTTTCCTTTTTCAACATGTGTTAGAACCAACCAGGGACAAGAACGTGTTGGACATAGTTTTGAGCTCACAGAAGGAATTTGTTGATAATGTCAATATATGTGAGCCACTGGGATGTAGTGATCATAACCAGATACATTTTATCATCAAAGTAACAGGAGAACGGAACAGAAAAATACGGTACAGGAAAAATTTTCACAAAGGAAGATATAAGGACATGAGGGAATATTTAGCGAAGATAGACTGGAATAACACACTGAAGAATAAGACAGCAACAGAATGCTGGAATATCTTAAAGAGGGAAATTGACTGCGTAGTTGACAAATTTGTCCCCTTGAAAAAACAGGGGAAAAGGTCAAAGAAGAAACACTTATCGAAGGAAGCCATTAGAAAAATCAAGTACAAGCAAATGATGTGGAAGACATATAGACATACTGGAAGTGACGAAAACTATGCCATTTATAAAGAAGCACTTAATCAAGCTACAGCTGAAATTAGAAATTCGAAGAGAAGCTATGAACAAAAAATAGCTTTCAACATAAAACATGACAGCAAGAGTTTTTATGCGTATGTTCGAAGTAAACAGAAAGTTCAAGATAAGGTCGGGCCACTAGAAGGTAGTGATGGAAACATAATAACGGAGGGATTCTTAATGGCAGAAAACCTAAATGAATACTTTAGTTCGGTGTTTACCAGGGAAGATATTAGTACATTACCAGTACTAGAGACTAAGTTCGAAGGGAGAGAGTGTGACTATTTAGGACAACTAACTGTAACCCCAAAAATGGTAGCTATGAAAATAAGAGATATGAAGGATAATAAATCACCAGGAGTGGATGGGATTCCTCCCAAATTACTACTGGAAATTGTAGAACAAATTAGCATACCACTTGCAACAGTGTTCAATTTGGCATTAGAGGAAGGAGTGGTTCCGGTAGAATGGAAAGAAGCAAACATCATACCATTATTTAAAAAAGGATCAAGAAGCAAGTCAGAGAACTATAGACCAGTGAGTTTAACATCGGTGATTTGTAAACTATTAGAAAGACTAATTAAAGATCACTTGGTTGATTTTCTTGTTAAAAATAAATTGATAAACACATCTCAACATGGGTTTTTAAAAGCGAGGTCATGCTTAACAAATATGTTATGTTTTTTGGAAGATGTCACAAAGTGGGTAGATGAGGGATCACCAGTAGATATAATCTACTTAGATTTTAAAAAAGCCTTTGACAAAGTGCCACACCAAAGATTACTACTTAAACTAAAGGCCCATGGCATAGGAAATAATATGATTAACTGGATAGAAAAATGGCTTATTGATAGAAGACAAAGAGTAGTAGTTGATGGGGAGGTTTCAAATTGGAAATCTGTTTTGAGTGGAGTACCGCAAGGATCAGTATTGGGACCTATTTTATTCTTAATATATATCAATGATTTGGATGATGACATAACAAGCAAGGTGTTGAAGTTTGCGGACGACACAAAAGTGTTTAGGAAAATAAAAAGTGATGCAGATAGACAGCATTTACAAGATGATCTAAATAAGTTGATAGAATGGTCTGAGAAATGGCAAATGCTGTTTAACTTTGGAAAGTGTAAGTGCCTCCACACAGGACATGGGAATGAAAATGCACAATATACAATGGGTGGTACTGTACTAAATACTACTGTAAAGGAAAAGGACTTAGGTTTAACCATTAGTGCTGACATGAAGGTATCAGAGCAGTGTGGAATTGCAGCAGCGAAGGCAAACCAAATTCTTGGATTAATTAGGCGAAATATAGTATACAAAGAAAAAGAACTAATAATACCGCTTTATAAAACAATAGTTAGGCCTCATTTAGAATATTGTATACAAGCATGGAGGCCATATCGCAAGAAGGATATTGATATGCTAGAAAGAGTACAAAGAAGAGCAACAAAAATGATACCAAAACTCAGGAATATTAGTTATGAAATGCGTCTAAAAGAATGTGGTCTAACAACACTAGAAACCAGAAGATTGAGAGGAGATCAGATTGAGGTTTTTAAAATATTGAATGGGTATGAAAATATTGACAGAAATATTTTTTTCACGGTCAAGGAAGAGAGAAGGACTAGAGGACATGGAGTTGCATTAGCAAAGAAGCAGTGTAGACTAGATATTAGAACATTTTCATTTTCCCAAAGAATAGTAAACGAATGGAACAAATTATCAGCTGATTGTGTAGGTGCTAGAAGTGTTAATATGTTTAAAAATAAAATTGACATATACCTAAGACGGGCAGGGTATACTTAGATAGATAGGTTGGACTCTCGATAAGCCAAACGGCTTCCTTGTCCACCTGCCATCTAGAGTTGATTCTCTAGGTGGCAATCTTGTTAAATCTAAATCTTGTTAAATATGATAAAAACGCGTTCGACAAGTCTGAGAAATATGTCCTCTAAAATGTAAGAACTCCAAAATTCCATGTTCAAAATTACATTATTTGTTGATGCTTTTACTGGTGTTCCAAGAGGATATCCCTAAATACGTCATGGTCACATGACATTATAACTAATAAATAATAAGTACCTTATCAAATCAATGCATGCGTATTATGTACATATTTCTCTCAGATTAGGAAGCTTCATACTTACTGGTTAGTGCTGCGGATTCAACAGCTGCAAACACCAGTTAGGTAGATTATTAATAAGGTACCAAAGTACATGTTAACATGTCATCAGGGGTTTTAGCAAAACAGATAATATCAATAAATATGATAAACCAATATGCATTCTACATTCAACAAATAAAAATACACATCCGAAAATGTCAACACATTATTCGTGACCAAAATTCTGGAGTTACTTAACTGTCATGGAACAAACAAACTGTTTGTAAGTAAGTATTATTCCGGCGGTCCTCGATATAAGGTGTTTTCTAGAGCATCTTCTAGGTTGCAATATTTGCTTATTTTTGTTTTATATTCATAATTTATTACATATATGTTTTTAATATTTGTAAACGAAATGAAGTTCAATTCACTTAAATATAAAATAGACGACAAGCTTAGAAAGTACATATTTATATTAATGTTATTTTATATGTTAATTACATGACCTTTTATTCATCACCTTCATCGTGTCGGTTGCGATGCGACAAAGACTGCTTCCATCATTTGTCCATTGCTCTCCATTTATCTCTCTGCCATGAGAGTGATGCCCATGAATCGGTCTTTATGTCTCTCAGTGTCAGGTTTATCTTGATGGTATCCTTGAACCGGAGACGAGGACGCCCTCTCTTTCTTTGACCAGAATACAGTTGAGAGCAGAAACTCTGCTTTGGTAGCCTGTCTGGTGACATCATCATTAGGTGTCCAGTCCACCGGAGATTCTTTCTGATCAGAAGATCTTCCATAGATGGCAGCCCTGTCCGTTCGAGTATGTCATTGTTTGTCACTTTGTCCATCCAGGTTATCCTCATAATCGAACGCAGATGTCGCTTTACTAAGGCATGCAGCATTTTCACCTGTCATCTGTGGACTTTCCAGGCCTCGGCTCCATATAGAAGGGTGGACAGCACGATTGCACGGTATATATTGCCTTTAACCCGCTTGGACACATGGTGGTTGTGCCAGAGTCTCTGGCGTAGTCGGCCGAAAGATGCACTAGTCTTGGCCATCCCCCTCTGTATTTCATGGTCAATGCATACATTACTTGATATCGTTCTTCCCAGGTAGGTGAATTCCAGAACAGCGTTCAGCTTGTTTCCATCAATCGTGATATCCTCCTCTCGGGTTCTTGTAGAGTTGGGTTGGTACAGCACCTCGGTCTTCTTGACGTTAAACGTCAGGCCAAACTTATTTGACGCATCTGAGAATGCATCCACTATTTTCTGCATCTCTTCAGCAGAGTGGGCAACCAGTGCTCCGTCATATGCGAGTGGCAGCTCTCTCATAAGTATCCTAGTAGTTCTGGTCTTCGCTCTGAAGTGTGCGACGTTGAATAGGTCAGCGCTGATTCCGATACTTCGCCTCCATCACTAACATTCACCATCATTCCGGTATGTAAATCCTCGATCATAGTTGTGAACTTCTCTTGGCATCCATACTTCCCCAGTAGCTGCCATACCCCAGTCCTCCCAACTGTGTCGAACGCCTTAGTGAAGTCTACAAATACCATGCACAGTGGTCGGTCCTGCTCAATGCACTTTTCTTGTAGCTGTCGGAGACAAAGTATCATATTCACGGTACTCCAGTTACCTCTGAAGCCAGATTGTGTATCCGGAACTACCTCTGGTGTTATGTTGGTAGATAGTCTGTTGAGGAGGACCCTGGCGAAGATTTTGCCTGCTATGGAAATAAGAGAGATTCCTCTATAGTTCCGACAGGCTGTTCGGTCACCTTTCTTGTAGTTGGTTACAATGCTGGCATCATTCTATGCTTGTGGTATATAACCCACCTCCCAGGCATTTGTGATTAGTTGGTGCAGTCTGCTGAACAGATTGTATCCTCCATGCTTCCATATTTCAGCAGGAGTTCCATCATCCCCAGGTGCTTTGCCATCTTTCAGGCCGGCGAGTGCTCTTCCAATCTCAGCCACGGTTGGAATCTCATCGAGGCTGGTCTTGGTAATACGCTGCGGGATGTTGTCCAGAGTTTCATAATCTATGTCGCCAGGGACATTGAGTAGCTTCTGGAAGTTAGCTTTCATTAGTTGTCTCTAAATGCCATACCTTGGCATCCATTTTGTATACTACCATGAAAACAGGGGTCTATCAGAATAACAATTCGACGCATGTTTATTCGGCAATACCTATTCTCCAGCTAGGGGACGTCATTATTAACATATAGTTTTATTATTTATGAATGTTAGAAATAGCCCTGCTTAGCGGTATATCTCCCCTTTTCACATACAGCGTCCTAGTTCTTTTATATTTAATGCGTTTGCAAATATAAATCGATGTCATAGCGAAAACGAATCTCCCTAATACATATATAATCGACTGAATACAACATGGGCCATTTTACTTAGATTACTACAGACGATACTATGTGCCTGTCTTACCTCGCTTGCCGTATATTTGGACTTCACACACTGATAGGGTTGCGTTACTACGAGCCATTGTAAGCCTGACGTAACGTCCAACGGTGCCTTTTGTACAACGTACATGCTTCTTTTTACCAGACGAAAATGTCAGCCTCCTTTTCGAACATTGCCGTGCTTGTTGTATTTTCGACGGCGAATCAAAGACTGTAATGTTTAGGCCTTTCATGTCTTTTACTGAAAAAAGAAGGCATTTATGTTAACAATAACTAATCATGAATTATAAATAAAAAGTGGTGTTTCCTTCATTTGCTGTATACAAGGGCAATTAAGACGAGTAGCTGTTATATACGTGACTCCCGAACTTGTATCTAAATCCAACAACTGGAAGACGAGGTGGCAACTTCTGATGCATTCAGACGAGGGAATATTTCACCAACCGTATTTTCAGATTCACGGGATAATTTATATGTTGTTGTGATGCATAAGCGTTGCGGCATTATCCATAAAAACATGCGTCGATTGGGTACCATATTAGACAGTGCACTGCAGTCGTCTGTTGATAGACAAGAGAGCGGATCAGCTTCACGACTGGTCTCCAAACAAAGACAATGATGTACCACTATTAATCCAAATTTCGCGGAACCTGTTGTACATTGATTTGTTGATATGCGCTCTCGAACCCCCATGCCACATGATTAAATAAAATTGCAAGTCAAACCATAGTTTGTCGTTTTGACAATAATCACACGATTAAATGCACACGTTACTATTGCATCAAGCATAATATTACGTTATTACAACTTCGCCGTAGTGAACATACGGGCCAAGTATTTATATATATATATATATATATATATATATATATATATATGTATGCATATATATATACTATAAATGTTCCAACATAAACCATAAGGAGTATATAATGCCTTTGGAAAATGTGTTCCTAGATAATATATGCGGTGATTTTCATAGGGATTGTATGCACTTGCACACAACGCCACATCAATAGTATTTTGATGTAAGCCAAACATAGACATGGTCATATGTGACTATACACAGGATGTAGTAAGAATTTACTTGACCTATGTTACTCCTATTAGTGTGAGCTTATTGTGCAATAGAATGCTGATAAATCATAACGTATTTTATTCTAAAAACCCAAATTCGAATCATCTTGCAATGATAATGACAGTAGGATGAAAAATGTAGAACTTTCTCTCCTCTAGTAAATCTCCTGAACGTGTAATTTTGAATGGCATCGGATAAGGCTGATGTTAAAATCCAAGAGTATCATGTTATGTAAACAGTAGTAGCGTTTACACAGCTGCAGCAACGCTATTTACTATGTAGTTTTGGATCAATTAACATTGATAGAGACAACAAATCATTTGTGTATTATCTTGAAATAGTACTTGCAAAAATACCAATCGCTCGTTATAAATTACTAAATAATCAGTTTATCTGCCTAATTCGCATAATGTTTATTTTTAAGTCAACGTCCCCTCCTTTTTCTATGTCATTGTCTTAATCTATTATTACAATCGTTCGGTTCTCTTTCTGTATTACATGCTGTTCTTGTCATTATGGAATGCCTCGGCAGTGGCCGCATTTTCTTATAAAACAAGTCTGGAAGCCCATGAGTAGTCAACTAGCAAATCATATTTTCTTTACAAAAGTCAAGTTCTTGTTTCGATTAATACTATACCACTGCGGTGTAGCAAACAACTGCTATACTTGAATTGAGTTTTGGAAATTATTCAACGTACCACAGATCAGGCAGTCCGCGCGGACACTGATAGTGATCCTTTTAATGGTATACATGTTCTCGAGGTCCACCTGCCACCACGATGGACTATCTTTCCCTGTAAGGGTGCAGCTCTTGGCATTGTAGTTACCGTTTCTGTTCCCGTCGACGGCGTACTGTGAGACGCCATTTTTCTCGGTAGAAGACTGTGACGTTGTCTTGTGTATCGCTAAATTAATGTTATGTGCTGGAAAGCAAGGTTAACAAGATTTAACAAGGTTGCCACCTAGGGAATCAACTCTACTCTAGATTGCCACTGAACAAGTTGGCTTTTTCCATGCGCATGTGGTGTACATAGTAATCTTTGATGTGGCACTTTGTCGAAGGCTATTTAAGAATCTAAGTAAATTGTATTTATTGGTGGTCCCTCATCAACCCACTTTCTAACATCTTCCAAAAAACATAACATGTTTGCTAAGCATGACCTCGCTTTGTTGAGATGGGTTTATCAAGTTATGTTTAACAAGAAAATCAACCAGGTGATCTTTAGTTAGTCTTTCTAAAACTTTGCAAATCACCGATGTTAAACTCACTGGTCTATAGTTCTGTGACTTGTTTCTTGAACTTGGTTTTAAATATTGGCATGATGCTTGCTTCTTTCCATTGTAACATAACTACTCCCTCCTCTAATGACAAATTTAACACTTTTGCAAGTGTTATGCTCATTTTTCGTACACTTTGCAACAGTAATTTTGAAGGAATACATCCTCTGCAGGTTAATATTACCCTCATATCCCTTATTTTCGTTGTGACAATCTTTGGGGTTATAATTAGCTGTACAAAATAGTCTGACTTTCTCCCTTCAAACTTAGTCTCTGATGCTGGTAACGAACTAATATCTTCCAAGTTAAACACCAAACTAAAGTACTCATTTATGTTTCCTGCCATTAAAAATTCCTCTATTATTATGTTTCAATCACTACTTCTAGAGGACCGACCTTATTCTGAACTTGCTACTTACTACGAACATATGAATAAAAACTCCTGCTGTAATGTGTTATATTAAAAACTATGTTCTGCTCATAACTTCTCTTTGAATTTGTAATTGCAGCTGTAGCTTGGTTAAGTGCTTCTTTATAAATTATATAGTGTTCTTCACTTCCAGTATGTCTATGTGACTTCCACATTATTTGCTTGTACTTGACCTTTTTAATGGCAGAGACCGTGATAGTGATACTTGCCTATAATAAAGAAGTGATAATGATCTCTATATTTGCAAGTAGTTGGGCTACACATCCTCTACTCCATCACTACGCCATTACAAACTCCGGAAGAATTGTCAATGTTTGGATGGTTAATTAAAATACGTACTGTGACACTGTGGCCCATAGTACGAGTCTGTGCATTTGCATTCGTAGGCAGATCTGGTTTTTGTGCAAGTTCCATTATGCTCACATGGCTGCGACGTGCAAATGTCACTGTCTAAATAAAGCAAACACACATATCACCTTGTTCGCTCTATTGTCTTTTACGTAACATTGTTATGAATTACATGTGTTGGTATATGCAATAGTGCAGTTTTTATTTTCATCCGTATATGTATGTGTTTGTGTGTGCCTGCCTGCGCGCGCAATTGTTAGTTATCATTCATTAAAGAGTCGGCGTTTATATTTTTATCAGCACATTTACGCCAGTTTATATGTTTACGTTTTCCGTAAAACACTTGTAATTATATCGACGTGTTTTTTGTGTGATTGTCTTACTAACTACATTGTTAGAACAACAAATATTGTCACGTGATCAAATGTGTGTGTGTGCGTGTGTGTGTGTGTGCGTGTGCGTGTGCGTGTGCGTGTGCGTGTGCGTGTGCGTGTGTGTGTTGTAGCTAGTATACCTCTTTGTGGTATTGTGAGAGGATTTGGCGATTTTCTACTGATATGTTTTGTAGTAGTTGGTTTTTGTTTTACATGCTTTTGGTTTAAGATTCATTCAGGTAATTAATCGTTATCAATGACATATGTATCACGACAGTGAATCTACACATAAGACATATTTATAAAGTTTAACTTAATTCTTCACGGAAACGGTACAAATAATTGTAACCTAAAACATAATTGCCACAAAACATTGTTTATAAGCTGTTGTTGTTAAGAATTCTGACGATACAACTTGGTGTGGCATTGTTGAAATCAAGTGACATACTTACAGTTTTTACCGTAAACTTCCGCTTCACACAACATGAGTGGTTTTCGTCGCTTCGCCATCGTGATTCTGACGAAACGACCAACGGTACCACGCGAACAACGTATATGTTTTGATCTATGACGTCTAAACCGAATACGACCTCGTTTGCAAAGGGGTGCATTCCGTAATTCTGAGAGATATGTGAAGACTGTTACCTTTAAACCTTTCATGTTGGATACTGGAGAAGAAGAAGAAGAAGGCAATTGTGAACAGTTCCTATTTGTATAAAAGACATCTTCTACAACGTCGTGGATAAGACCATAGGAAAACCAAACCACTACATTATAGTGATGGGATACTTCAATCCATAAACAGGACACCCTAAGGAATCGGCATCAAGAAAGAATCGATAATATCATGAAAGTACAAAATCATGAATATATATATCAAGTTTTAAAAGGATCAACGAAATAGGCGCGGACAAGCCCAAAAGGAATAACGAAGACCAACATCTAACAAACAAGGCAACATTAGAAGTAACCATAACATTACTATGACGAATATCAAATTGGCCATAGAGGTGGGAAAAGTTAATGTGCACTAGATCGCCAAGAATATATATCACACAAATAGGATAACAGAACATTTAAGTCCATATCTCAGTCATCTTGGTTTCGCCGACGACACACCTATAATATGAGCTAGTACACCGAATGAACTATATCAAATGCTGCAGATATTTGCTAATGAGAGTGAAAATTAGGATCTGAAAACGACAAGTCAAGGCACCAGCAGAATGTCATATCAACATTTTCGTTTGCTTTTTGTTTAATGTATTTATATATCAAAAATCCGTAAGTAGCTAGTCGAACAAAACTGACCTCAAAGTAAATCACCTTACGTAAAACACGGGAACACTTCTGGTTAATATTTCTGAATATATTTAAACCGGTAGAAAAGACCGGGGCAGGTTGGCACTTGGGGTAAGTTTAATTTGCGGTCCATTGCAAAACGAATGCACTAAAATTGCTCATGGTTTCTCCAAGTGAAGTGTAATAACACATTTATGCACAAACCTATAAACAATGCAAGCGCAAAAATGAAACCGCCCAAATGTTCTCATGATTTGTCTTGTGTCATTATGTTGTGTAATGCAATTTAAACATGATCCATGTAAGTCACATAGTGGTTATCAGCTGGCTACATGCTGTATAATAAAACGTTATGAAGATATAACATATAACACACGTAGGTCTGATCGGGGCAACATGGCACATAGCTATGACATCAATGTGACTATGCCAATAGCCGCGCAATACGATTTTTCTGTCGCTTATAATGAATACATACCTTATTACACAATACATTCATGTGTTTACGACATACGCCAACGTGCCTCAGGGAGTGCATCAACCTATCCCGTACATGGGGCATGGTTGTTCTGCTGAGATGGGGTCAAATAATGGACACTACAATATTTATAAAATCGCTTGGAATAAATTTAGATATATAATATATCAGGGAAAGTACATGTGCAATGTAGATCCATTAGATATGTTTTACCTTGACAAAACATTCCGGCATTCCCTACATGGTGTTTCTAAAGCGGATTGATAACTAACACATCTTATTTCACTTTACAGGTATCGAGTCTGCTCTCTTGCTGAAAATGCAAATTCGTCGTCTGTCAAATATCTGTCAATGCCATAATGATGTGCTGCTAATTCCTTGCTGTAGCGATAGTCTTCTAAACTGACGCATTTCTTTACAACAGCAAAGCTAGATCACTTTATATGCAGAAGTAATGGTTAATGGGGTTGTGTATGGCCTTCCACCAGTGGATATGTTCTCTCCAATACAGAAAATCACTTTATTTGGCATTCAACATTTACTGATCAAACTACTTGTCACAATCGCTCAGCCTTATTCATTGTTGTGCCAACCATTGTTTTAAATATGTTACGTATATTTGGCGTTGCATATTTTACGTTGTATTGATCTCAGTCCCCAGTTCCATCCCGGTAAGGCAAGTATTGTTCGTGGCGTTGTCAACACATGTTCGAATGGGTCGTCTGTAGACCTACGTAACTACATTGCTGCTAAGTTAACTGCTCTTTCAACCACATCCACCCATTCACCTGCAACTCGTGATTGGACAGATGAAGTAAGCCAAATGTTCCGCAAGGCTCAGCATGACATTTCGGTTTAACTATGTTGATTACAAAGCAAATAACTACTGTTTTTATATCACCTTTCAATGAAGCAGAAATGTCTTCTGTTCGAACACGTCAAGCACCGTAGAAAATCATATAATTAATCAAAAGTACTCATGAACATTCTATAATTTGCTTTTGCTTAAATACTATTTCTGTTATATAATGAATAATGTAATCGCACTAGTTAGTCACCAACGAGGGTATTTAATAATATAATTTTCACTGAAACAAGATCATGCATACAACATTGTTAAAACAACCAATCAGCGCGCACATTTTTACTCGCATCGATCATATTTATAGGACATCTGTTAATGTCGCCAACTTCCTGGTTTCCGATGTGTTACTCAACTTTCTCAGTGTATGCCCGGTGTGAAGAACTAGTTAAGGATAATCAACGATAGTAAATAAGTAAGAAATAAATAAATAAAGTAGGTAAGTATTTATGGGAAATGGGTGTATTTAGTTCAAGTATCCTCTATTTAGGATTTTTGGAACATGAAAAATGACCCTAATGCACTGGCAACGAAGTACAAGTGGCGGATGTAAACTCTAAACTTTTGATGAATGATCAGTCAGTTTAATCCTTTCGGCTATAGGGTATACCTGTAAAAAGGTGTTTATGGGTTGCATAAAAGTGAATATTATATATATATATATATATATATATACATATATATATATATATATATATATATATATATATATATATATATATATATATATATATATTGAACAAGGAGAGCATGCAGCCGTTACACTACCATGTCAACATACATTAAACAAATATCACGTATGCAAGATTGACGATAGCAATTGTTGTTCTCCCTTTTGTCCTGTTAAACAAATAAAATAAAAAGGATTAATATATATATATATATTTTTATTTTTCCTTTTTATGTTTCTTTCATATCTTTTTTTATTATATAAACATGGTGAATGGTGTCCATGGGTCTGATATGAAAAATTCAAACTTTAGCAGGGCATTGCGAAACTGTGGTGCAGTCAGCAGTGCTGCTACCTTCACAATCCTCGTGACGTTGTTTATTATAAAACTATCCCCTGGTTGGTAAACATGTAAAATAAAAATACTAGTTCATTAATGTATGCCTAAACTTATGTCATGTCACCATAGCACAAGGGACATACATCTGCGAGACCATTCGGACCAGCACCGCTGGAGCCCGACGAACCCCACTCGTAATCTAAACTCCATAACAACTAACAACTAAACCATTGTACACCTGCAAAGAATCATAACGCATTAAGTTATATCTATAATAATAACTATCATAATCCAGTTGCACAAGTGACAGACACGCGCGAAGCCGCACGGACCAGCGCTGCTGCAGCCCGATGGACCACGGACGCAATCTAATCGCCATAACAACTACATCATTGTGCCCCGGCCAGGAGCCGCCACCAAAACGCCGCCAACCACGCCCACCCCCACCCAGGACCACGCAGTGTCTCAGTCACACCCTACATTGTGGTCTGGTCCATTGTTCATTGTAATTTGGTGGAAGTAAGTAAGTAAGTAAGTAGGTAAGTAAGTGAGTGAGTGAGTGAGTGAGTGAGTGAGTGAGTGAGTGAATGAGTGAGTGAGTGAGTGAGTGAGTGAGTGAGTGAGTGAGTGAGTGAGTGAGTGAGTGAGTGAGTGAGTGAGTGAGTGAGTGAGTGAGTAAGTAAGTAAGTAACAATCCGTTATTCTAAATACAACACATTCAACATATAAACAAGTAACCATGAGTGTTGTTTGAAGGGGGATGAACAGAAGTGCAATACTTATATATATATATATATATATATATATATATATATATATATATATATATATATAATATATATATATATATAATATATATATATATATATATATATATATATATATATATATATATATATATATATATATATATATGGGGTACCCCAACCAGTAATATTTTGTGTAATACCTTAAGAGTATGTGTTGATACTACGGGAAACGTATCTTACCTTGTACAATGAATACATCCCGACAGCTTAATTTCGTATTCCAATCATGACCATCATGTATGAGTATTATAATTTAATTGACGTATTGAAATGTAATGGAAATTGTCCAACTTACCACAGGTGCGGCAGTCTTCACTGGGAGTGATTGAGATGATTTCCACTACATACACACCGTCTAGATCGACCATCCACCACGCTGGGTTGTCTTTCTGGGTTGTCTGACTGCATTCATGTTTACGAACTATATTATCTCGTTTACCATCGACAGCTTTCTCCGGCCCGTCGTTAAATCTAACCGACGATTGCGAAGCTTTCTTCCCGTAAGAGAGACTCTTGTGCAATCCTGAACAAAATTGTATTACGGTGTACATCACAGACAAAGAACAAGAACAATATATTTATTTTGACCCCAAAACAATTATATTAAATAATTAGCAAATAATATGCACATGAACAAATGTCACCATAAGTAATTAAGAGTACATATGCAATTGGGGTAAGTGGTCAAAGCCCGGTTATATCATAATATGACCTCAAACAAACAGTCATGTCATCAGTTTGATTTGACATATGTTGTTTCGGCGTTGTGTGTACTTTAAGGAAGTTGATTTTTTTTGCACAGGATTCTTTGCATTTGTTTTAAATATACACAACTTTAGATTATCGCTTCTTTACACTTAATCCAAAGATTGGTAACCATGTTGACATAATTACCCAGTGCCTCAATGCCTCAGTATGGTGCCACACCTAGATCGATAGCTATTATTTGTGTTTTGATTTGCAACATTGCTTAATTTGATTCGACAACTTATGAACACACTTAACATACAATATTACGTATTTCCAATACACTTAATAATTGTCATGGCTTATAATGTGGCAACACTGTTGAAGAAAAGATCCTCTGTTTGTATCACGCGATAAACTCGTCTTGTCAAAGGGTAACAACGTATAATCGTTTGTGTGCATCTAGAAATACTACCAAAACCTAACAAGTTGTAACTAAATTAAAATTATTATGAAAGTCGTTTGCATCTAGAAGTATTACTAAAACATAACAATTTGCAACTAAATTAAAATGATCATGAACGTCGTTTAATATAAACTATCTTGTTGTTCTTTCAAGGCAGGTTAGCGAGGGCAGTAGACGTGGCGCCCTGGTGTTCCAAATCTGTTCCAACGGTGGAGTTTGAATTTTGGTTTAACGTTTGAAGGATCATAACTAACTCTTCCGATTACGCATTGCATTGCTATCATGTTTCATAAGAATCGGAGAAGACGAGCAATTGTCATAATTCCAAAATAATTTGATGAACATTTCTTTGATATATTAGCCTGCATAATTGTTTCAAAATTGTAATGTTTATGTCATGTCTAGG
Source organism: Oasisia sp. SBJ-2009 (assembly GCA_964017155.1). Taxonomy (NCBI): domain Eukaryota; kingdom Metazoa; phylum Annelida; class Polychaeta; order Sabellida; family Siboglinidae; genus Oasisia; species Oasisia sp. SBJ-2009. Next base: position 43,488,395 of record OZ024855.1, read on the forward strand.
GCATGTGGAAACATATTCATTGCTCGGTAGAGGGTGTAATATGTGAGAAATAAGTACTTACAATGGTGTAGCTCCCGTTAGTGACATTACGATTTGATAGAAACTACATAAATGTTCAGGGTGTGCATTGTATCGCCATCAGGTTTCACAATTGGTGAAATTGACAGCAGTGCGTTTTGCCTGGCCTATTATCAGACTATTTTGAAAAAAGTACATGGTTAGTTGTAGCCAGCCCATATATGTTACAATATAAAGCCGAATACTTACTTCCGCTAGGATGACCTGCTACCTTTGAAGCTGAAAAGAAAGGATATACATTGTTATTAGTACGTTAACAAATAACGCGACATACGGGACTTTTTGGGTATGTTTCACACAAATAATCAATTATCAGAGCATACGAATACTGAGCTACGTCACTAGTGCTACTGCAAGCGGTGAATTATGTTCGGTACTGTCAGTACATCTCTGGAATCAACGTAAATGGCATTCACGAAACGGTGTGGCGTGGAATATATATATATATATATATATATATATATATATATATATATATATATATATATATATATATTCGAGTCACATAATTGCTCTGACTACAGAATGGTGTGTTTCGGCTTCGGCTGCTAACTAACGCGTGTACTTGAGCGAAATCGTTATCTATATCTTGTCGCCGCATTGCTTGAAGAGGTACGTGTCGTTCCAGCTGGTTTTATGTTATGTGTTGTATCAGTAACATTACTGATCTTAAGCCCAAATTGATAACGCGGAATTTGACATCACTACCCGTACGAGCGACCTTGATGACGTCGCCGGCAACGGAGGAGGATACCTTTAATCAGTACTCAACGGCCACATGTTCATGACCTAAGGCTAGCCATCTCATAATTATGTGGGTGTCATTTGTTGGTTATGAGAGGTGACGTTCATTCTTCAATGTGATATAACTGCTTGCAAGGGGTTCAGCTAAGAAAAAGAGGACATCCACATTATAATGAGGAACTCAAAATACCTCAGAATATTATTAACCTGATTACCACTACATCGGTGTTGGTTGGAAGGTCCCGGGTTTACAGGACGTACGAGTCTATGTCTGCAGCGAAAACCACCGGCCATCACTAAGTTGAAGATAAGGCTAAAATGGCAACCGAAAAAGACAACCATGCCCACGAAGTTTGACGTCGCAAGGACTCCTCGAGTTCAAGATAAATGTTACGTCTCTATAGGAAATCGCTTTGAAGCGGCCGAATATGTGAGGTGATCGTTGAAAGGAAGCAGCTATGCCAACAAACAGTGCAATAGTACATCAGATAGCACAGCCGCGTACAAGACATATGTAGATAAATACAGACAAGTTAGTGTGTCCAACGAGGCAAACGGGACTGGTTTGATACTTACGCAGTGTAAGCAGCGGAGACCGCTGCTCGCATTAACATGCGATTAGAGTACCGTACTGCAAATAAATCTTCGAAGATACTACTTCTTCAGGCTATGCTTTAAGGATGTAATTGACGTCTAGACAGGTAGATCATTTAACGAACATTTATATTTTTTTTAACTGAGACTATGGATATTGTGCGGAATGACTGAAAGAATTCCTGACTAGGTGCGACGAAGGTAAAAAAGCTTTCACCAACAGCTAAGGTTGTGTTTAATGATGTCAACAGTTTCTTACTGGATGCCAGACAGTACGTAAACCTTTAAATAGAGAGTGAAGCTAAACGGTAATTTAGGATCGACCTCTCAAGTGAGGGTATGCAAGGGAGGCAACATTCGGAATAAACGGTGACTAAATATACAGTATGACGAGTTCTTATAGCGGTAGTCCACTGTATCTCGGTGATGCTGCATACAGTTATGCAGATATATAGAAATGCACATGTGGCGTTCATCCCGTATGAAATTAACAAATTGACGACACTTTGGATTGGTTAGATTTTACGAAACTACTTAAAAAATATGTAGCGGGAGGTCGTACGTCGGCATTCCAAAAAGGGGTATACGTCAGCACTCCGATAGGCCTATGCATATCCGGTTGATGCTTAAATCGCGAATATATATAATAACAATTTTGAGTTTAACTTATCAGTCAGATAATGCTGATTAATTTATTTGATAAACACAATTTAATTATTATACGGTTTGAAGAACCGATCCACAATGACAACCATACGTTACGTAATTGCTATAAAATGCGTAGCGAGTGTCAACTAGTTTACATACACTCGAACAATGCTCCATTCTTATAATCATTGACAGCACAAAGGTAGTACTTACATTGGCAGTCGCGGCCAAAATATTTCGGCGAACACCTGCACGTGTAACGCGTGCCACGCGTGGTGCACGTGCCGCCATGCTTACACGGGTTGGAGCTACACAGATCATAAGCTAAAAATACCAAAATCGACATGATGTTAATTCTTTATATATGTTTTAAGCGTTTCAGTGTTGTACGTGTTTTTCTTATATCAATTCTCAATTAAAATGGCGACGATACTTAGTTTTAGTTGTAACGGGCAGCATTACACACCGAATTGCAAATGTGTAGACCCGTTACCCTGATGAAAGAACAAAAACACATGTCATCCATGCCTTGCACATATGTCTATGGACACATTCACACATAGCGGCTACGATATGTCTATTTGTTAAATAACACATACTTTCACACTGTGAACCAGCGTATCTCCTCTTGCATACGCAAATATATTTGTGTGGTCCTTTCATGAGGCATGTCGCATTGTTCTGGCACGGATATGAATGGCAGTCATCAGCGTCTGAGGAATCATACCAACATAAAGCACTATAATTTTGAAGTACACACAAGGGTATAAGGAATGAAAACAATTATTTCCAGTAAAGAAATAACTACTTCCTCTACACAGTAGTAAAGCTATGAATTCACGTATGCAAATACTGTGTGCTGTATTGGTAGCTAACGAATCGTGGTTCGTATGCAGGTCTTTTGAAATGTTGAACTACTAAAAAATTAATGTATGTTCTACATTGGGCTGTATTGAGAGCTTCGTTGAAACGGTTACCAACACAGCACGCCACGGCGCGGCGCGGCGCGGCGCGGCACAACAGTACAACAGTACGATACGATACGATACGATACGATACGATACGATACGATACGATACGATACGATACGATACGATACGATACGATACGATACGATACGATACGATACGATACGATACGATACGATACGATACGATACGATACGATACGATACGATACGATACGATACGATACGATACGATACGATACGATACGATACGATACGATACGATACGATACGATACGATACGATACGATACGATACGATACGATACGATACGATACGATACGATACGATACGATACGATACGATACGATACGATACGATACGATATGCTACACAAAAATACAATACAATACAATACAATACAATACAATACAATACAATACAATACAATACAATACAATACAATACAATACAATACAATACAATACAATACAATACAATACAATACAATACAATACAATACAATACAATAGAACTGTGTTTCCCCTGGGGGAAATTCATTCTGTGTAGTAGCACTGCATAAAGTATAACCTAAAATAAAGAAAGTACGTGAGTTAAGCACGTACCTGAAATACACACACATCCACACACACTTGCAATATAATTTATACATTATGATTTAGCAAAGCGTTTGATCTTAATCACCATGTGTTAGTAGAAAAACAACATATGCATGGTTTGCCCTCACATATTGTAAGATGGGTGGCAATGTTTCTGTTGGACAGAATTCAAGGAGTAAAAATAGGAGATAAATATTCCCATTCTGGTCATCCCAATGGGGGAGTACCGAAAGGAACATAGTCTGGATCTCAATGTTTCCTAGTTTACATAAATGATTTAAAAACAACTGTTCCATTGTGTACGTATTTAGGGGACAGTACGTTATTTGAAATATGCGACAGAAAGGATGTATCTGTTACACAAGAATCGGTTGATGTTGCTAGCAGCAACATCAACCTAACATGGACAGAACAGAATGACATGAACAATTCTTCCGAAAAATTAAAATAAATAATTATTAGCTTTGCACAAGATGGCAATTTTAGAACCACTATCCCGAATATAAAGATTGATGGGAGGGATATAGCACAAGTGTGCCATGCCAAACTGTTAGGTGTGACCATTTCTCAGGATCTGACAGAGAATAAACACGTGTAAAATATTGTGGAAAAGGTCGGTAAACGAGTGTACATGTTATATCAGATAAAGTGTGCAAAGATTACACAGAAAATCTGGTCACTGTATGTGTTAGTGTTGTGAGACCAGTTTTAGAGTATGCATGCCCTGTATGGCACACTAATTTGCTGTGATATTTACCTGACAATATATAAATTATACAGAAATACTTTAAAATGTATTTATCTTGGATTTGGTTACGCGTAGATAATTGGGCATGTTAACATGGCTACGCTAAAAGTAAGACGGGACAGCCTTTGTCAAACCTATTTTGAAACAATTAAAGTCGGCACACATAGATTAAACCATCTGCTGTCTGAAAAAAGGCATACCAAATATAATATTAGACAAGAAAATGTGTACCCATTATCTGTAACTGGAACAAATATATTCCATAACTCCTTTGTACTCATTTACCTGCCAGTAAACACGACACGGCATGATACAGTCGATTAATACGGTATTACATGTACTGATATTCCATGATGTCTGAATGCGTTAATTGTATTTTATTGTATAATGTGAATCCAACTCAGTTGAGTTGCTAATCAAACTTGTGTTACTATTAAAATATAAAGAACATTATAATAGTAATTTCACGTTAAAACGGTTTAAATGTAGTCATGACATCCATTTTCTCCACGCGTAGTTTGTATCGTGTGAAATGTTGTTCACTTTAAATAAATGTTTGCCGTCACCATATGCATGATTCTATTAAAGACTGATAACTCTTTTCCTAAGTTGACACTGTTCGTTGTTTATGTTGCAATTCTCACAATTAGTGTTAATGGCAACGTCGACCACCCTCGTGTCTGTCTTCCAAATATCCTTAATGGGGAGACTGGTTCGCTATCATTTAGCAATCCTTTGGGATGCGACCATAATCCATCCGCCGAACGTGTCTTAGCTGTCTGTGGCGCTTTGGCTTAGGAGAGTGTACATGCGTGGGATGTCAGTACGTTGTAAGACCTCCGAGTTTTGGTCACCTTGTCTTGTCAGTGGACGTTCAAACATGCGTCTGAAGCACCGCAAATGAAAGCTGTTAAAACGCTTTTCTTGGCTTGCAAATGTTGTCCATGCTTCGCTATCTTCCAGTAGACTGCGAAGAAAGCAGATCTATACACACCAACCTTTTGATTTTACCCATATGATTATTGTCCCACACTGTATTGTTCAGTCTCGCCATGACAACTGTTATAGCGTTCGGCCTGAGCGTCAGCCATCGGAAGACGGAAGTGACGCTTCAACATGCACCTGGTCTCCTTAACACCGAGCCGACATTTGAAATTGTCAACAGCTTCACCTATGCGGTATCTCAATGAACATAACATGGCTATTGTCCTGACCTCATTGCTGTATGACTGCGCGACATGGACGTTATCTATTAAAGATCATGGGCATCTCTAGGAAAGACCGGGTCCCCATCATATAAAGTGCTCCGACTACTTAAAGCATCAGGTATCGAGTCATTCAACATGAAAGCTTAACTACGGTGAGTTGGTCACGTGATCCGCATGAACAACTCGGGAAAATCAAAGATGATCTGCTTCTCTGAGCTGGCATCTGGCATAGACACACAGCTGTCCCAGTCAGGTGCGACAGATACTGTCGGATGGCATAGCTATGCGTTATCATACACCTATGTGTGCATATTATAGAACGTTTTTCAACGACTTATACACTTATGACGATAAATGAAATCGACATAATATAATCACATGACTAGAGACAAACTATACCATACAAACATTCAAATAGGCTTCTTGCAATGTTCCCGGCATTACAGTAAATCGTGTCGTGGCAGTTATTACGTTCATATTAATGAAATAAATATGTATGCAACTTTTACCTGTACCACCGTACACTTGCACTTCACAGAGCGTCAGTATCCTGTGGGCGCCAGGCAGCGAGAGCTTCACGTATTGTCCATGTGTGTCTGCGTCGCACTTGATTGTTTTCGTTTCGCCGCTCCGAAACCTCAGATGTCTATTAGTACACACAGTTGTTGAAGGTGAATATCCAGGTGAATTGGTCGCTTCCACTCTCAACCCATCAGTTCGAGTAACTAAATATGAAGATAATACAACACAAAGTATTGTTAATGTTTAAATACTGATTAAAATGTCATGCGTTTTCATTACATTTACAAGAAAACATTAGAATGCCTTGTAATATTGGCTCGTCGTACAAGTATGTTCACACGACAATGCACTTACTTGCACCAAACGATTATGATAAAATATATTACCACTTTAAATCATAAAATGGGAATAAAATAATATATAATAAATTATGTTAAGATATGCACACTAAAAACACATTGAAAGTGGTATATGTGAGCACCACAGATGGGAGAAAATAATTTCTGTTTTTACAGGGCGTGTACGGCTAGGTGAAAAGAGCTGCTACTAAGCATGTTGGTCCTAGTTTTGATAGATTTAAACCGGCGACTAGATAGAAGGGGATCAAACAGGTGATATGCAGGATGGGATGAAGTATGAGAGATGAGAATGGCTCTTCCTGCTGATACAATTATGAGAGATGAGAATAGCTCTACTTGCTGATACAATTATGAGAGATGAGAATGACTCTTCCTGCTGATATAATTATGAGAGATGAGAATGGCTCTACTTGCTGATACAATTATGAGAGATGAGAATGGCTCTTCCTGCTTATACAATTATGAGATCCTGGGGAGGTCTCTGCCGATTATTCTGGAAGCAGTTTTTACAACTCTATTCAATCTGAGCTTTTCATTTACTGTGATAGATTCAAACCATACTGTAATTGAAAATGTCAGTACATTCTCGATTGCAGCTCTGTAAAAGGTAAGCATGACCTGTGTGGTCAAACCAAACGATCTCAATCTTCTTAGAAAGTACAGCCGCTGCCGCGCCTTTCTGACAATAGTATAATTATTTAGCTCCCATTAAAAATTATTGCAGATTGTAGAACCAAGAAACTTGAAATGTTGGACAATTTCAACTGTCCTACTACCATCGATCAAAAGAGGCAAGAAGAGTTACAATATAATTAACATTATATCACTTTGTGTCCAAAGACAGTTTGTAATTAAATTGATATGTTTATAAAACAAATACATTATAACAGTTTATGTGTATTCATGAGTAATTTTACTAATGAGTGACTAATGTTGTTAATAATCGAACGTTTACAAACTTACCACAAGTGTCATCATCACAATCGCCACGGACTGTTACGACGACTCTCGTTACTTTGTATTCAGTACCCAGATTCACCCACCACCATGGATCAGTACCATTATACGTGTGAGTGCAGGTATTCTCCACAATTCTTTTGTTTTTGTTGCCATCAACTGCGTTTTTCGACGAATAGTTAAATAGCGTCGACGATTGGTTTGTACTCTGATGGTAAGCCAGGTTAAGCGTTGAAGCTGAAAACGAATGATTCTAGTATCCATTGTTCCGACTGTATAGTGTAGTGTATTCTTTTATTTAACGAGTAACGGTTTATTGAATGCTATATACGACGCTATGTTGTTTGAAGATCCTACATAACAATGATATCAAGCGCAATCATTATGTTCTCATGTATTTGCCAAAACGTATGTAAGTTGCGTGTGCATGTGGGTATGTGCACGCACGCATTCGCATTTACCTGCAGGCTTTTATGAATTAATTGCTCCTTGTGTGATTGTTGAGGTTGTTTGTTTATGTGCAAACATGCGTATACAACCAAATTATTGTATTCATACAATGGCATTATGATTGTAATCACGTAAAACCTCCCTACTTTCTGTATGATTGATATGCACACGTATTATCCCGCTTTTCAGTGATATACAGACGAATACATATTATATGATAAGTTTGATGGGCGTATACCTGCAGTGGTTTATCATGCATGGACGATACTATAAATATATTATCATCACAAAAGGTCACTGACTGAATAATACCCACATTCACAGTTTGATCCCTCGTAGTACTGCCTACAAGTGCAGTTGTGGTGCTTTCCTACATCCGTGCATTTGCCGCGATGTCTGCATGGATTCGACGCGCATGCACTAAACTCTAAACATATATATGTATTCGAAATTAAAACAGCATGACATTCCGTCTTTGTAATAACATCATGTGTTAGTTGTTTATTATTGCTTATTGTAATATAGCAGAAACCGTACATCGCGCACGTTTTCTCGATGTATTATCATCCAACCCTCAAACAATGCTATTCTTTAAACTGTTATTAAAATAAACAGTGTGACGGGTGTCATATGCCATGAGTTGAATAACATGTTTAAGTCTTGGTTTTCTAGAGTAAGAAATGGACACACAAAATACAACTTTAGTCTCATTTGACGTTTGATCTTCTATTAGGAAGGTCCATTGTTAAGTTTAACCTATCCGACATTTTGAACAATTGAAGTGTGTTTCCCAACATATTATAGGAATAAAAAACGAAATAAGGACTTGCACAAGTGGTTAATTGTTCACCCCGAAATAACATGTTGATATATTTGTGAAGGATTCTAGTTTATTTGTTGCTTCGTCACCCATTTGACTTCGCCAAAACGTGTACTTGGTGACATAAAACTATCCGTTTTTGATGTGGACACGTGTATAACATTATGTATAAAACACATAAAACAATACAACAAATACAAAAAAATACATTTGTAGTACAAATTCGATTTTAAACCAGCCTGTGTAACGATTCCCGCGGAGAAATGAGATGTAGTGAGCTAGGCGATCACGTGATATCACGACTATATCACTGACATAGTTTGCATCATGAATATAGCTGTCCATGCGTCAGAGCAGGTCTACAAGGTTAGCGTTTGGGTCGAAACGAGGATCAGAATGAGCTGATACCCCAATGTATTGCAAACATTAGCCACCATAGAGGAACAAACCATTATTTTATTGTTTCACATGAATATGATTTTGTTGAACAAATTAGGTCAAACAAGTGTGACGGTTTCAGCACTTTCAATGAAATTTGCCTTCGCAGACAGTCGTCCCATTTTCAGTGTAACAGTATCGAATAGAGCACACAGGATAATCTCTATCATGCTGTAAACATACATACACATAGCAAACATATATTATATTTAGCTTCAGAAGGAAACGTTATATATCATATTATTAGAATATTGATTGTATCAAACATAACAAAGCAAATCAATGCGTGTTATTTAAATTGCTAGGGAGCCCGGTAGCGACATGGTGCAAATTTAAAACACTTTTTGACACACATTTTATTTATATTTTCTCAAAGTAATATCAACCAAATAAGTTGTATATAATGATGCTCTGTGTGTAGCTAAACATGTAATAGTTTATTAGCATCAACAATGAAAATATCGTACTTGTATTTTTTCGCGAATAACTATTGTTACAAAACAATGTTTACAAACAGTGCATAATTGTATAAAAACATATTTGGTTTATACTACTTTAATGTAAACAACATTAGT
>OZ024855.1:43500601-43523101 GCA_964017155.1 Oasisia sp. SBJ-2009
TTCGCAGAGCGTCAGTATCCTGCCTTTGCCAGGCAATGAGAGCTTCACATACTGACCATGTGTGTTTGCATCGCACTTGATCCTTTTTGTCTCGCCTATCCGAAACGTAAGATATCTAGTAGTACACAACGTTGTCGACAGTGAACCTTCAGGTGAATTGGCCGCTTCCACTCTCAATCCATCCGTACGAGAAACTAAATTAGAAGATAACATAAAAAAAAGATTGCTAATGTTTAAATAATGATCGAAATACAGTATATACCGTTTGGCAATGATGACATGATAATCACACTATTGTGTATGCTGTTATTCATTATAACATTGATACCTCGATATATAACAATATGGAATGGTGATTTGAATAACATTACATCACAAGGTTTCCATTACGTGTGTTCGTGAACGATTCCGCTAATGAGAGTACGTTATTAACAATCAAACGTGTGAAAACATACCGCAACTGGAACAGTCGCCTCGGACTGTTATGACGATCCTCGTTACGGTATATTCAGCACCCAAATTCACCCACCACCATGGATCAGTACCATTGTAGGTGTGAGTGCATGATCTTGACATAATTCTTCTGTTTTTGATGCCGTCAACTGCGTTTTTCGACACATAACCATATTGTGTCGTAGATTGGTTTGTTAACTTATGGTAAGCCAGGTTGAGCGTTGATGCTGAAAACGTATTATTATGTAATCAAGAGCTTATCTTTCTTCAAAACACACACAATTACGTTTACTAGTTTATACTGTTATTTAATGAATAATGTATTAATGAATGAAATTATGCATTCGACGCAATATTTATTTTGTCATTTGTTTGTCAATAGTAAAATGCACATGATAAGTTGGGTGTGTATATATGTAATACATGTCATTTATGCGTGTGCGTATGTGCACGTGTATGTATATGTGCGCGTAGGCAAGTATTTGCATGAATAAGTGTATTGTTGTGAGTTGGTTGTATGCATGTGATTGTCAAGGGCATTGATTATGTGCAAGCGAATGCATACATACAACTTGTTATATGTATTCAAACATGCTATGCATTCATGCAAAATTTTCCAACTGTCAGTATAATTTTGGCAAGTATTATCCTGTTTCTTGTTATATCCAGACGAGTAGATGTTTTGAGAGAAGTTTGATGTAAAATTGCTTGCGATTATTTCACATGCATGTACAAAAATATAAATACCATTATCACAAAATGTAATTGACAGTATAATACCCACATTCACAGTTTTTTCCCCTGTAGTATTTCTCACAAGTACATCTGTAGTGTCTCTCTTCTACATCAGTGCATTTGCCATGTTTACATGGATTTGACGCGCATGCACTAAATGCTAAAACAAAAATACGCTAAGTTAAACGTGTACATGTTTTAGTAATCTTTTAAATACGAAGAAATCCCTCATTTCGGAAGACTTACGGGGCAAACCGCATTGGTTAAACAAAGGTAAGATCAGAACTACTTGCAACATAAACATAGTTTGCAGTTTAAGAACAAACATACATCGATGTAGGTGCAAGAACACTGTCTTGTTCCACTTTGGTGATTATTAGGATATGCTTTGAGAGGCCATTCTCGTGTTGAACTCGCTCGACAATTTGTAAAGCTGCTTTTCAACATGCCATCTCAATAAAAAACGAAACATGTTGACATATGCGTGAAGTATGCTAGTTTGTGCTAGCAAATGAAAACAAAACATCAGTGTTTGAACATTGCAGAGACAATTACACACTCGTTTACCAGCCACGTGGTGGCACTTTAGCGGAGGAGAAGTCGGGAGTTCTTTTCCGTAAACTGTTTCAGCGCGTGTAATCATAACCTACACACCGCGACACTCGTGTATTAGAACATTCCTTGATGATGATCTCTTCCCAACATTTTACTATTAGCTGCTCCTCATCTCACAGAAACGGTCGTGTGTCGACTTCAAATCCACACACCCACACTCACACACACTCACACACACACACACACACACACACACACACACACACACACACACACACACACACACACACACACACACACACACACACACACACACACACACACACACATGCATATATCATATATATATAAATTCGCTCTACATTCTTGCGATTACCCTAGCAGATGTGCTTTACACACATCTGAAGATTTACACAAGCGACACACTTACCTATCATTAAAACAGAGGCCAGAAAACTACACATCTGAAATTGCGAAAGCTGATGGCACCATGCGCTTCTCTTCTACGACGTAACAACGCAAATCTCCATCAAAGTAAAAAAAAACACAACCATCGTCACTTTTCAACTCCACTTAATATGTATATTTTATAACACTGACATGTTAAACAAAGTGTAATTTTGGATAGTGTATATATATATATATATGTATATATATATATATATATATATATATATATATATATATATATAGTATTGATTACAAGTGACCTACTCTGGCACTGAGTTCCAATGTACGTTCCTCTACATATGCACCTGTAGTCACGGTGTCCTTTTCTCGTGCAATATCCTTGATGTTGGCACGGACTTGATTGGCATGAATCAATAACTGTAAAACATACATACACACATATAATATATATATATATATATTATATATATATATATATATATATATATATATATATATATATATATGGCAAGATAGACCGGGATTAACAGGCAGGTCGGTGATTCGGTACTGATACAGCCCCCGTGTCGAAACTTGGACAATTTCGTTGACCCTATATCGCCAGTCCCTCCCAACCCGCACTGGTATGCGTGGAAGGGTAGGCCAACAAAAACAACATGCAAAGAATTACAAAGCCACGGCACCAAAATAGTCCATGACCAAGGAGGCGGCTGTGATCAACGAAGGGCCCAGTGCAGAGGGTGCCAAGAATATCTGAGGCACAAAGAGCCGTAGAAAAACGTGGATGAGACTTTAGGGAAACCAAACCACTTCACGAAAGTGTTTGGATACTTCAATGCGGAAATAGGGAAAAGAACATTCCCTATGGAATCAGCAACGGGCAAAACAAGAGAAGTAACACCTTGGTAGAATGGGCAACATCAAGAAAGTACAAAATCATGAATACCATGTCCCAGAAGAAAGCAGCGAGGTGAAGGACATAGAAACCGTGTAACGAAGAACGAAATTGACTACATCCTAACACACAAGTCAAACATTGTCACAGACGTAACAGTCATCAACAAAGACAACATTGGAAGTGACCACAGAATGTCATAAGCAACATCAAAATGGACGTAGAGGTGGAAAGGAAATAATTGATGACCCAGAGGCCACCAATAATATATACCACACCAACAGGATAAAAGAAGATCGAATTCTAACTGGAATTGAGAAACCAATTCGAGACTCTACAATAACTAGACGACATCGAAACCATCAGCGAAAGTGTATGATCCAACAAAGCGCGACAAGCAATCGACAAGCCACTGAAATCGAGGATATCATCACCAACACGAACCCTAATGACGAAACGACGAGCATTAGTTGGAAAAGGCACCAATAAACAACGTATAGAGTACGTAGATATATGCAAGACCTTCAAAAATAAAACCAAAACAGGAGATCAGAAAATACAACCAAGATCTCATAGATAAAACAGAAGAACGCAAACACTACGGGAAAATATACTGGTCACACTCCTAGACAAGCAGCGTAGAGAAATCCACGAGCAAGATAAGAGCATAGAAAGAATAGGAGAATGTTATGGTGAGCCATCAGACAGTGATCATAGCTCGTAGTCCAGCCTTACCCAAAAAGGTATCAGATATAACTTCATGGGAAGTGGAAGCAGCACTACGAGATATAAAAATGGGGCAGCAACAAGCAATGACCATATAAACATCAAGACATTGAACGCAGGAAATTATACCACCTCGAAGACATTTGCTAAGTTATGCACTAAACGCTTATCAGAAAGACGAATACCCATGTCGCGGAAGAACGCTAAGATGATGATAATCTTCAAGAAGGGAAATACGAAAGACCTCAAGAATCACATACCGAAATGTCTACTATCAAACATCTATAAAGTACTCACGTAAGTACTAACGAATCGTAAGTACTAACGCTAGAGATGACACTGGACGAAAACCAGCCACGAGAGCAAGCTGGATTCAGAAGCAGATACTCAACGACAGTCCACATCCACGTAGTAAACCAACTGAACGAGTAGTGCAGAGAATATACTATCTGCACAGCATTCCTCGACTACAAGAAAGCGTTCGACGCAGTGCAAACTGAAGCAGCACTGACCTCGCTTCAAGAAACCGGGATAGAAGATGAGTACATTGAACTCCTGAAGGAAATCTACACCAACAGCTCTATGATTGTTCACGTACTCAAAGAAAACAACACGATCAACATCACGAGAGGAGTACGATAGGGAGATACCATATCGTCCAACCGTTTACCGCATCACTCGAAGGAATATTCCGAAGACTGACTTGGGAAACCAGAAGTTTGAAGATAGACGGCGAATATCTTAGTCATCGTCGATTTGCCGACAACATACTCATGTGCGGTACTACACCACAAGAACTACAACAAATACTACATGAGTTAGCTGGTGAAAGTGACCATCACGGTCTGAAGATGAACAAGTCGAAGACAAAGTTGATGATGGAAAATGACACACCAATATAAAATAATTATGTCAACAACACTCGGATCGAGAACGTTGAATGCTACATCTATATGGAACAGAAATACAGCACTAGAGACACAAATCAAGACAAGAAGCGTTAAAGAAGAATCACGGCCGGGTGGACAACATTCGCCAAGCACCGCCTTGAAGTTGTTATTGCAGCATTTAGATTTTGTTTTTTCCAAAACGTCGCCATATCTGTCTGTCTATGAGGGTTGTCTTATCCGTCGTCGTCGGTGAGTCTAGGAGACTGTTTGACCAAGACAAGGTGTTCTTAATGAAAACCCACCCATCAACAGAATCGGTCGAAAAAGCTAAGGATACATTTCAAAGTGTGTTTCATTAACGTGATCATAAAGGAAATCGTAAGCTATGGTGCACGTTTGCCTTATAGTAATCGAAAATCTTGTTGACACAATTTGGCAAAACATACTTTATACTTGTCAAAAGGTTTTTGAAACTACGCCCCATCGATCATGTGTCAACAACATATGCTTTTTACTCGCTGTGATAATATCTAAAATGAAAAAAGGAGCCGATGTATTATTGAGGAAACTATTTCGGTTTAACACACAGTGTAAACATTTAGCGGGAGCGTCGCTTTTGGAAATGTTCAGTATACAACATTGTAGAGAGCGACAACATGTTAACATAACATTATCTCGACGCGTATAAAAATAATGAACAGTATACACTTGTGTAGATTCAGGTTAGATTAACTGGAAAACCGATTAATAACCATAACAACCTTGACATTCGCAAAGCCGTAAACTGCACTGAAAACGTCAACGGGTCAAAACGTGTGTAGCATTGCATGAAAGTGAACTTCAATTAAAATGCCAGTTAGTGAATTCTACCTGCTTGTCATGCAACTTTGTTTAAAGTGTGGCATGGCGCCCTCTTAGAAATGTGCTTTTCTATGTGCATTTGTAGGGCCGAAACCAAAATAAAATGTTAGTGAAACGTAATTTAAATTTTGGTCCTACGCACTGGCGATACGTTTACCTTTAAAACCGTACACTTCCACTTCACAGAGCGACAGTATCCTATTTTTGCCAGGCAGTGAAAGTTTCACGAATTGTCCATATGTGTCGGCATTGCATATAATCGTTTTCGTCTCGCCGCTCCGAAATCTAAGATATTTATTAGTACACAAAGTTGTTGAATGTGAACCTTCGGGTGAATTGGTGCCTTCCACTTTCAATCCATTCGTTCGATTAACTAAATAAGAAGATAAACCAAACCAATACTGGTTAGATAATTATCAAAGTATAAAGTCATTATGTTGAAAATGTATTCATATTATGTGTCGCTATTAGTTATATAACTGGCATATTGATATATAACACATTTAAAGAAACATCTCATTAACATTGCATCACAATGAATATTTCTAAAAACAGTTTCTTAGTAATTTGGTCACTCAATAAAAAAAAAAAATTATCACATTGTATGTGTGTTCATGAGCATTTCTACCAATGAGAATAAGTTGTTAATAATCAGTGAACACTTCTACCAATGAGAATATGTTGTTAATAACCAATGAACATTTCAACCAATGATAGTATGTTGTTAATAATTAAACGTGTACAAACTCACCGCAATGGGTACAATCGCCTCGGACAGTTACGACGACCTTCATTATAGTATATTCAATACCCAGATCCACATACCAATACGGAGTGTCAGTTACGTCGGTGTGAGTGCAAGAACCCTGCACAACACGTCTGTTTTTGTTGCCGTCAACTGCCCTATTCGAGTTATAATTATATTTTGTCGAAGTTTGGTTTGTTTTCTTATGGTAAGCCAGGTTAAGTGTTGACGCTGAAAATTAATGTTATGACATCCATCGTTTCTATTTCCTCAAAACACATGGCAATTGTATGTATCAGCGTCTACTGTTATTACTGAGTAACATTTTATGGAATGCAACCAACAGCCCTATAATGGTCATTTCTCACGAAAGTATATCAAAAGCAGGTCAAAGGGAATCAGGAATTCGATGTATAATAATTTATATGCCGACGCTTATTGGTAAATGTGGGCAACTTAACTGTTAATAGTTAATTATATGAAGGCTTTGAGGGTAAAACGCGATATATCCGTTTTTGACGTTTCGAGAAAAACGTACTTTTGTGTTTCACCCACAGAGGGTAGGTGTACACATTTACGTCATATTCAAATATCTTAGTACTAAAGAGTTTTGTAGCACAATTTGAAATCTTTTTTAGCATTTATTTGATGATATTGTCATATTGAGTAGTATTCACAGGATTTCTAAAATGTAATTCATTTGTGTAGCAGATAATTGGAAAATAAAGTAACAATGTAATAAAAACACCCACACACCCACACCCACACCCACACCCACACCCACACCCACACCCACACACACACACACACACACACACACACACACACACACACACACACACACATAAATTGTCATCACTCAAATGGAATACAATTACACAAATTGCACGTTGGTACCGCCGTAGGCTATGTAAGTATCCACCAGGCGACCAGGCTGCAATCGAAGGGGTGACAGGGCAAACAAAAAGTAATAATATATAATTTGTTTGATGGCTAGGGCTTATTAATATATATATATATATATATACAGGGGTGCAAAATGACAGAGCCCGGCATGATGAATATTTACTGAACTAAAATCAAGTAGCGGCCAACCAAGCAATGTATCTACCAATTTTCCACTGGGGAGTCGGACGCTGATATCATATATTATACTCGTATGTTAATTTAACTATCAGACAAATGTATGGTTTTTAAGAGAGGGGAGTGATCGGTTTTGCTATATGCATGTTTTTATGAAGTGAAAAAGGTGGGGGGGGGGACATTTCCTATGCTTCCTTCTCAGGCTGAAAAAAGTGGGGGGACGCGTCCCCAATCGATCGACGGCCATAATAATAATAATCACTTCTTTAGCGCCGATATCCTCGAA
Organism: Oasisia sp. SBJ-2009; assembly: GCA_964017155.1. Lineage (NCBI taxonomy): Eukaryota > Metazoa > Annelida > Polychaeta > Sabellida > Siboglinidae > Oasisia > Oasisia sp. SBJ-2009. The sequence continues at coordinate 43,508,242 of OZ024855.1, forward strand.
GATCGAGCTCAGTGCTGTGTAGAACTTCCCAATCCTACATGTTGCCAAAGAAATTGTGAAAAGTGGGGGGGGAGGCAATTCATCTGCTGTCCTCCCACGCTGAAAAGTGGGGGACGCGTCCCCCTCGTCCCCCGCCGATCGACGCCCGTGTTGCCACCAAGTCAGTGGCGAACGTTAATTTGTCCACTTCTACACTTCATCCTAATTATGAGTACTATGTTTTGAGGATAGGTTGAAGGGAAGCACTATTGGTTGGCAAAACCGCTCCAAACGGCCGACGCTAGCTTCGATTAACCTCCGTGAGGTGGCAGCACTTGTCAACCCCTCAAAATATCTTCTCGGCGAAGTTACGCAGCCGAACGGCTGGGGCTGTTTATAGAACACTCTCGCGCAGGCAAACTCGTTTCAACCTGCGACGCGGTCACATTTTTTTCTAGCGAGTTACGAATTTATTAGCGCCATTGTTTTATAGAAAACGTCGTAGATTAGAGTGTATTGTAAGCGTTATTCTCGAAATAGTTACGATACGAGTATTCGCATATGACCCGCGAACGGCAGAGCAATACCAAGAGTAGCGTAATGAGTATTTCGGATTGAGGTTTCTCCGTTAGTTTGGTGTCACAACGTCCTCAACACAGTGTGCATTTGTCAATTTTATTTGATAATTGTAATTCCATGCAAAATGTCAACAAACGGGTCCACCAGTCCACAAGAGGACCAATTAGTGATTTATCGAATTGAAGTAATTGGCAGATTGGCTGCGCGCAACTTTCTTTTATCACGGCCCTTATTTTATGTTAGCACGTTTAAGTTTACTTGAACCATATTCTCAATTTTATAATAACATTGCATGGCACAGTCGAATGCAATGATGTGACAATATCTCGTATTTCTTTATTATGTTTAAAAAAATAGTTCAAACACCTTGGACAGTATTATAAACAATTAATTTTATTATATGATTTGGATATGTGGAAGTTTGTTCCGTAATGGCAATATCAGAGACATTCGGAATGCATTTCAAAATCAGTCTTCAAATAATCTGACCCCATCGTATTGGCATATTTAGAGAAGGGTAGAATTTCTTCTTCAAAGTGCTTTACACTTTACCTCTTGAATTGAATACTATCTCAGCCTTTCTGGGAAGCATCCAGCCATGCTACAATTAATGCGCAAAGACAATTCATATAAAATACGCACTACTGTCAATAGCCAGGTACTCATAATACAGCTGAGTAAACTGGAGTATTTTTTACTAAAACAAACTTGCCGAAGATTTGACATGATTCTAGTCCAGGTTCTTATAATCGAGAGTCCGAAGCTTTCATTAGCAAAATGAATGGTAACAAAGCTTGGCTCATTTTATTTAGATACCCTTCTTCGGAAGTACTATATCGGGAAATGCTATATTGAGTCGTCAATATTTCGACGACACATTTTGTTTATTGATTACATTGTTTTTATTTACGACTGTTTAGCATCATAAAATTGTCAGTATTATATGAACAAAATTGTACACATTATTATGTACATACATTATATGTGTTTGATTACACCTACTTTTGTGTCTACAAAATTACACAAAACGAATAAAACACGGGATTATACACACAGTAACCCTTAATCACAACATATATTCATGTACATCAAATAACTAAAAATAAAATTGCCAATCTATCCATTTTCTTGCTAATATGACACACAATTATTATATTGATCTTACCTTGCTTTACAGATTAGATTATTGTTAACATGTATCCCGATATGACATCATTGATATTAATACTCAAAGATTGCATTATCATGTCAGTACAGAAACATAAGACAGATAGTAATTACTATTTCCTAGAATCGGAATCTGTTGAATCGGGATTAAAGGAGTCTGATATAAAGATATATATATAATGTGAATGTATATATATATATATATATATGTATATATATGTATATATATGTATATATATATATATATATATATGTATATATATATATATATATATATATATATATATATATATATATATATATATATATATATCTCTCTCTCTCTCTCTCTCTTCCTAGAGTTCGTAGCATCTGCAAGTTTCATTGTATCATACCTGGGGCGCATGAAGTCCGTAATCAGGTACTCCAGTACATACATTTTTACACTAGCATGAAGCAGTGCTAGCAGCCTGGCTAAAAAGTTCAACGACAGTTTGAGCTTGTTATACGGACATGTGCTAACCATCTCAATACATGCAGTCTATGATAAAAAATAGAAATTGCAAACTTCCAATATAAGCAGATTGCTTTTGTAGTATACGGAGTCATGTAGCATATACATGTTCTGTGACTTTTTCATATAGATTTTAAATAATTGTGTTTTTTCACTTATATTGACCCTAAGGAATTCGAAAAAACTGTTTCCATTTTTTCGTCCACTTTTTCGTTGGGAAATTCAAGATGGCCGCCACCGGTCACCAACAGTTTTATAATCGCTATATCTTTGGCAATAAACTGTATAGAAACTTGAACTCGGAGCCGTTTTATGTTTTGAAGTATGAAGAATCCATTGCAACTATTATTTTGATGAAATAAATGAAAACAAAGCTATATCAGCCATAAATGCATAAAATGAGCTTAAAATGTATATAGTATACGCAATTATGTAGCAAATATACGTCATGTGAGTTTTTCGTATACATTTAAAATAATCGTGTTTTGTTCTCACTTCTCACCCAAAAAAACTGAAAACAAACTGTTTCCATTTTCTTCACCCACTTTTTCGTGGGAAAATTGAAGATGGCCGCCATCGATCACCGACAGTCTTACAATCGCTATATCTTTGGCAATAATCGGTACAGAAACTTGAATTCGGGGTCGTTTTACATGTTTTGAAGTATGAGGAATCGAATGCAACCATTATTTTAATGACAAAATGAAAATAATGTTATTATAACGTTATATATATGCATTAAAATGACCGTGAAATGGGTGTAAGACATACTTTCCTGTCACATTTGGAAATATGACTAAAAACATGTCCAGCAGGACCAAAATATATTTAACATTTTTGATGAGATATAAACAATATACTAATCGGTTGTTTTTTGCTTTACATCTTGCTGTCGTTTTTCATTTTCGGTATTAGTCATTTTACGTACCGAACATAATAATACATACCACAGTTTTTGGACACAATGATTACTTAGCGTTTCTATTAATGCATGTATATAGTAATATATCCCAGAATTTAAATTTACTTACATTTCAGTAGGACATCAGATCCGACTCTTTCTCAAAAACACTATAGACACGCCCATACGCTTCGGATGCAGTACATTTAGTTTTGTCAATATCTCGTAAATCACTTACTTTCTTGGAAGCTATTTACCAGAAAGTTAAACTGATAATTGACCAATGGTTTGTTTTAGTTCATTAACTGTCTCCACATACACGCGTACCAAGAGTGAAAGGCAACTGCTGACGGAGAACATTCAACATAATGTTGCTAACGTACAGTTCACAGCGCCAACACATAGGAACACAACCATGCTAATACACTCTATGGAGGCACAACATGAACCAGTATGAGAGGTAGCCAGCAAAGGCAATATGCGCAAGGCAATTAAGCAGGCAAAGAAAGACCCATGGCTTTCTAAAGGATCGCTAGACGATGTTGGAGAAGCAGGTACTCCACAGTATGATATTGTGGATGCCGAAATGGGTACACACTGTCAAAACGGATGCACGCCCCGCATCAATCAGCATCATTCATATCTCAACAAATCGTGCAGACTCACAGATCTGATCGCCAAGCAGTGCAGATGCACCTGGTTTCCGACCAATTGTTGAAACTCCCTTAATGCTTGGCATGCCACAGTACTACGACCAGTGGAGAAGCCAGAAACTAGCGAAAGTCCTCTCAACGACTGGAGTTGGCATTCCATACAAAGTGCCTAACAATGCGTAACTCAAACTGCCCAGTGCCGCAGAACATGGAGGAACAGGCTGGGAACTATGCGCACTCGGGTCTTCATCGGTATAAAAGGTAGACCCATCTGAGGGTAAGAATTTGTTTCAGGCGACAGCAATGTCAGTGTACCAGAGAAAACCTACGATGGATGACAGGGCATACCTGACTGAGGCACAGCACCTGGACAGTTACCCTATCATCATTATCGACGGCATGGCTGTTGTGCATGAATTGAATGTTCACAAAAGTCACATTATAATTGTCAAGACCTTTCAGCATTCTTTATTCGCACAATTTACAAGTCTTTCGGCTACTGCGACGCATATTTTTCTTACTCTTTGATGACTACAGCACAGTTCGCTGAAAGATCATACGAGACAAAAAACAACAGCTGGCAAATCTTCTTACCGGACAATAAGGTCAATGACAACACACCACTAAGATATAAAGGCATTCCTGAATAGCAAGGAATCAAAGGCGAGCCTCACGTTATACCTTATAGAAAAGGCTGTCCAGTTCTGCAAAATGCCTACCTTCTCTCAGACACGCAAAGGTGTCTTTGCAGCCCATTCATCTGCATAATTCGCAGTACACATAAGTAAGCAGATACATTGATGACACTGTATGCAGTTGTACCATTGGGTGATCTAGGTATCATTGTACACATTTATTTCAGTGATACAGATGTACTTATGTTCGCGTTGCGCAGAGTTCCAAAACGTAGCGCAGAGAGCATCACATTGATGGGCACAGAAGCTAAGTGACGCCCTGTCAAACTCAAGCCTATCTACAATGCTCTGGGTCCTGACAAGACAAGCAGCTTTATCAGGGTTTCATGCACTTACCGGTGCAAACATAACTCGACACAGCACACTGAGAAAACGCAAACCTACATACTTCAAGTTGTTCCTGAAACACATTTTGGATCTTACGTTTTATGGCTATTTCTAACACCTATATGGCTGGTATAACTTATTTTATTTTCATCAAAATAATGGTTGCATTGGATTCATCATATTCAACAAAATTCAAACGACTCCGAGTTCAAGTTTCTATACCGTTTATTGCCAAAGAAATAGTGATTATAAGACTTTCGGTGACCGGTGGCGGCCATGTTTAATTTAACCACGAAACATTGAACGAAAAAAGGAAAGTTTGTTCAGTCCTTTAGAGTCAATATATTATGTAAAAATATAAAGATTTAAAATCGATATGAACAAGTCACAGAATAACACAATGGCATACACTATTGTGCACTTTTTCACACTCATCCATCATTAGTGTACATGCACTGTATGTGTACTCTTTAACATATAATCGGCCCCAGGTCTGCAATGTATATCCAATAACATTGCAGAGGAACGAAATCTGCCGCATTCTCACATCAGATTGCAGAACATGATGTAATTGGAATCAAATGTTACTATAATTGCACATGGTGCAGTACAAGCAATGCAAGATTCATGGAATGTTTGATCACTTCACACATATCCGGTACTGGGAGAGGGGTGGGTGGGGGTGGGGGTATAGGCGGCCGACCCCATGACATTTCGGGGCGCAGACATGCTTCTTCTTCCCCAGTAAATCTGAAATAATGCTACCATGCTGAGAAGGATGTGAAAATGCGTGAAGAGTACGCGCATACATATACAAATATCTAAAACATGGGGAAATGGTAGCGGTCATACATTATTATTTGGGGAAAGACAAAATGGTTGTGCGCCTCGTTCAAATTGCAGCAAGGTAATTTAGAGTGCAGTGGCAACAAACATTTTCCACCAGCACCTCCGGCTTCTGATATGTCCTGAGATGGATGCAATGAGATGAGAAGCCTGCTGCGACGCGAAACAACGGGTAAGGCGGAGTGGTGCTGAAGCTCCGGCAGTTCATTGCCCTCCCAAATGATATTATTTTCCCATCATTGTCACTTTTGACTGTTATGTAGGTAAACGTTCGTTTTGGTGCTGCAGCAATTACACTTATAATTGGCATCTTTTAAATATTAACCTCCAGTAGGACTGTATTCCCATCCATTTGTTTCTCTGAAAACACGTACACATTATGTGTTAACTATAAAAAAAACATAATACTTAGCTTTAATCAATCACGGGTGTCAAGAATATTATGTTCAATATTGTTTCCATAGTTTCTATCAAACAATATACGTTATGTACATACAAAAAAAATGTAGACATTTTCGTTGTAACTAATTTATATTTCACTTGTAAATACAAGGCATACTATACTTAGTTTTAAACATTAGATTACAGCTGACACTAATATAGCACAGTGACACTGGATAGGTAGATACTGCCTAGTAGTTATGATTAATTTAAGGTAACTGTTTGATGTGCATAAATCATCATCAAACCCATTTTGAGGCACATACAAACAAAATGAGTCTGAAAACAGGTAAGCACTATTCAAGTTGTATATGGGTGGAACAATTAACAGCTTGGTTGTGTTAAGCTTTTTAATTTGCCTTAGTTATATTTAAATATTATGCCATTCAAGTCATCAAGTGATGGATACCTGTCAAAAATAGGAGTAATATTGCTAGCAAAATTATTTCTTGACAATATAAGAACATGAAGAGGCTGGTGTTGAGAGGCAAACATATATATGAAATCTAGTTTTTATCTTATTGGTGAGATTAAAGCCACACAAATCCCTCTCAAGGGCTTACTTTTCTAATATCTATATGTTGCTCTCATGAGATCGACACAGTGCTAATGAGTATTACAATATTGTATTGAAGCCCAACTGTGCTCTGCCATCTGGAGACCAGTGTAATAGGGTACCAGTATGAACCCTGACTAAAGAACAAAGAGGATATTGATATATGGACTATGGTCATTTTCAGTCCTAATCCATTATCTGAGCAAGAACAAGTTGTGGTCACTGCCAGTGCCATGGGGATACCTAGTGCCAAGTGTTTTCTTCGGCAATTGACACTGTTAGGTGAATAACACATTTACAACTAATGTTTCCTTTGTACATACACTGACCACTATCACGTTACTGACCTGTCGAGTGTGGGGAGCGGTGGTCGCGCGGTAGAGCGCCGGACTGTCAATCGAGGGGACGGTGGTTCAATCCCACCTACCGGCAATTTCGTTCACGCACATTTGCTTGTGTCTTTCGGAAGAGACACTAAAAGCCGGTGGTCCCTTCTACCTAGTGTCTATGCCAGGGGAAGTAAAATATCCCACACAGAGGGTAAATTTGTAACCTGTAGTGAACTCACTAATTATTGAGGACAACTCCTGCGTTAGCCCAAGTTTGGGCTGTTTGGAGGAAACCACCTAAGAACTAAGAACGTCGAAAGCGCCCGGCCATGGCTCAGCCACAGTTACGCGTACGTGCTGGCAATGTACAGAAAACAGATGGTGTCAGAAGCTTGGCTAACGACGTGTGGAGTTATATCTGAGATAAATACGTCGACTACCATATTTCTTCTTTACTTTAGCTTCTACACGTTTCTGTTGTCGTTATTTAAAGGACCAAAAAAGTTAACTGTTTCGTGGCATACACCTAATAGAGTTAATATATAGTAACAATTTCCACATATACTCCCTTTTTTTAAAGCCAGCGGTTTACCAGAACAATATTTTTTAACACCCAGCCATCCAAATACTATGCGCTACCTCATCTTAGACGAAGAATGACGTCACGACGGTGATCGAGGCGCTCTCCACGTAAATTCCCTGCATGGGGTTTGGCTGTTGTCATGAAATGGCTGCAACTCGGCAACGCGCGTAACATGCTGATGACGGTAAATATAAAGTTGTCTATTATTGTTATCGGTGAAATCATCCCATCAACTGATGATACATGTCTACATCAAAGCATTTCTCCTCAAAATGGACCGCGCAAAGTGAACTGTACTTGGACTGGAGGGATTCCAAACAGTACGCCCGCAAATCACCAATGTGAATCCATTGCTTCAATACTACCGGTTGTTTAAACTATTATTGCAACCGTATGCCGAACACGAAGGCATAATTACTAAAGTTTACCATAGATTTAACCACAGATTTAGATATACGTGTATAAGCAGCTGCTAGATGTCACGCCAACTGAACGAACTGTCGAAGACTCGAAGTTGTTGACCCTTAACAACGTCGCCGGAAGCTGACAGAGATATAGAATGCCGCGCGCTGAATGGCCAAGCCAAGTTAACCCTTCACCTATGGCGGCGTCTAGACCATCGTGGATTTCGTCAGAATTGTTGACTTTAAAGTCACATTCTGAGTAAACCGCTGACGTTAAAAAATTGAGTATATGTGGAAATTGTTACTTTGTATAAACTCTATTAGGTGTATAACACGAAACCGTAACCTTTTTTTGTCCTTTAAGTGTTTCCTCAGTACGGCAATTGTGTCTTATTAAAATGTAGCCAAGTGAGGCCCCAGAAGGGGCCTCACCTAGCGACCGTGATTGTAATCGTGCTCAAATTAAAGCGCCAAGTGGCGGCCAATTCCAACAGTGTCTCTTTAACAAGTGATCAATAATTGATTGCATTATATGCCGCCACTACAGCAAGTGGTAGCTGATTGGATAAATAGGATATATCGCGTTTCGGAAACACGTATGCATTGAAATTAAACGGGTTATATAGAATTTTTAGGGGAATATGTCTATGACTCTGACCTAAAGGTTGCTATACGTTTGGGCGTTATTTTTGATTTGGCGTTTATCGCGTTTTGCCCTCAAACCTCATATATCTCTATATCAGGTTCCATGCATCATCATCAGCCATCTGCATACCTTACCTTGCACTGCACAAAAAGCTCGTATTTAATTATACACCGTACTAAATTATATTAATATACATTATATCTCTAGATGTACAATACAAAAACGAAACATGTGTCCCAAATTATTTATACTGTCATTTATGTAACGATGGGAGGGTTGCATGTTTGCACTAACTATTATATTTAAAGTTAATTCCGTGATAATGTCTGTCTATGCAATAGCATGTTTTCCATGCACATATATAGCTCACTTTAATCTAAGCTTTAATTTACTGGCTGTTTGAATATTATAGATTAATGGCACTTGATACTAATTAATAACGCCTGTAGTATGTAGGCAAACAACAACAACAACACATTAAATATTACACTTATCTGATTCATGTTAAGCGCACTGTTTGCAACGTAATAGTTAATATCATTTCCTCGGGCGCTGAGCGTAAGCGTCTTTCTGGTAATGTGTTTTCTCACGGTTTCCCTTTGCAGTCAGTTTATTTTTAGATGAACGTGCTCATGTGGAGAAAAACCGTGCAAATGACATCACCGTCCACTATCCACCACACTAGCACTAAATTACAACACAGTCATTTCCCACCACAGGTAACATCAGCGTACATCGTCCTCAGCATCTAGCTTGATGGTGGTTTGCGTAACGAAATATAACTCAGACGACACACACGCCACCTTGTGACACTAATATAGCGAACTAGCTTATATAAAGAACTCAAACAGGCGGATGAATATGCGTTATAGTATATTAGGCGTGTGAATGTCATACATTCAGTTTGCCTACTACACTACTAAACTGGTCAAAATGCCACGATTGTTCTATGGCGACAGACGGTGATCGAAATATTTTTCATCGGAATAAGACAAAGGGAAATAGGAAAACGTACACGCGCATTGTTATATACGAAGTTTGAATTATAACGGTAGGTGACAAAACAAGTAGCCTTTCCCAGGGTGATAAGGCCGGTGATGGCAACAACTGCCCACACTGTATTGTGTGCCCAGGTTCGGAAACTAATCCTAAAGTCTGCAGATGGACGGTGATGCAAAAATGGCCTATCAAAAACTGAATAGAAACATTTAATTTTGAGGGAGAATAATTACAGATATACACGCGCAGCTCAAACTCGTGGCTGAAATTACTGCATAATGTGTTGCTTAATGAACATTCGTTTTAAACTTCGCATGGCTTAGAAACTCGGCCACAAAGCTGAACATATATGACTTTTTCAGCCACAGTTTACGACATTACATCGTACACATATAAACATGGGCCTCATCTCAAATCCCACAACCCGATGCAATTATGAAGCCATACCAGGGTTCTATTACATTGGTTAATGATTGTATGGTATTAACACCAGTTTAAACACTTTCGTGAGAAACGACCTGACATCAATGAAATCATGTATTCATCGCTATATGCATGTCTCATTTGTTTATCAATATGTATATGATAAGTCCCATGTGTATGTATGTAACAAATATAGGTAAATGTGCGCGTGTATGTGATTGCTCTGTCTTCGTATGGTAACCAAGGTTAACCACTGACGTTGAATTGTTTTATTATGTTATCCATCTGTTAGAAGAACACACACACACACACACACACACACACACACACACACACACACACACACACACACACACACACACACACACACACAAAAACAATGAAATCATGCATTAAACGTAACATTCATTTTATCATATGTTTGTCAATATGTGTATGGACATGCATTCACATGCGCATATGTGCTGTTGTTAGTTGGTTGGCTGCGTGCATGATTGTGAAGGGTATTGATTTGCCAGCGTACGTATACAGTAGTCTCCTCTTATACAGCCAACCCAGTGGCCGTATAAAGCAGGTGGCCTCTGGCAAAGTGGAACCATCGTTGAAGACATTTAACATTGCAACAACACCAGCTAGATGGTGTTTTGCCGAGAATGACGAGAGCGTAGTGTAGGCCTATTTAATTTGTTCTTTACTTATACTGTTTTCGACTGCAGATTGGAAGTTAAAGAGGGGTAGATTATTTCTGCAACCCTGGCAGCTGGCCGCGTTAGCCGGGTTGCTGCTGGTGAAGGGTAGATTGTCTTAGGAAACGCTAATGTAATGAAAATATGGCCGCATAAACCGGGTGGCCGTTGGCGAGGGCGCCGTATAAGAGGGGGCTACTGTACTGACGAATTGTCCTATTTATACAAACAATCACGAAAAACCTCCCTACTCTTAGTATAACGTTATCATGTTTTCTCCCGCTTTCTTTGATATCCAAACAAATAGGTGTTCTGTTAGAACTGTGATGTTTGTATGCCTGCAATGGTCCATACATGAATACTAATATTGTGTATGCCTGCAATGGTCCATACATGAATACTAATATAAATAACATAGTGACAAAAGGTAAATGACAGTATAATACCAACATCCACAATTTATTCCATTGTAGAATTTCGAACAAGTGCATTTGTAGTTTTTATCTTCATCCGTGCATGTGCCGTGATGTCTGCATGGATGTGACGCACAAGCACTATATTCTAAAAACAAAAATATTAAAAAATAAACACATGTATGTTTTACTATTGCGTTACCTTCACAAAATACCCACTTTTTTGATGAAATAGTCAAACTAGGGTAACATCTGAACTAAGTGCACCTCAAGATTAAAAACATATAATAACCTTGTTCCACTCGATTGGAAGGGCTTTGAGTGGCCATTACTATGCTTATCTTGACAGACATTATTGCACTAGTACGTTTCTCAACATGCCATAGCATTCAACAAGAAATAATTGAAAAACATATTGATGCTCACTCGAGCATACATAATTGTGACGGGTCCTAGCTTGTTTGCTTACACGCTATGCTATTGCAGGCACTGTGATCTGTTAAAAGGAATAGAAACAAGGCATTACCTAACAAAATTCCATGTATGCATAAAGATTAAGTATGCATGTAACATTTTGCCAAACAAATTACAATACATTTGCGGTATAAATTCGGTGTTAGACCCGTCAGCATAGCGATTCCCGCGGAAAGCCAAACGTTAATTAGCAAGGCAATCACGTGGTATCGTCGCGTCAAATATGACACCAGGCGGACCCTTTAGCCTTCGGTTCGTTTTCAGAGTAGTTGTATCGATTGCAGCCCACGGACTACAATCCACGCAAGGACTCATACATTACGAACATTTAACTTCAAACAGAAACGTTCTATAATCTATTATTATCACTAGTATGCCGATATATGAAGGAGGATATGTAAATTTAACGTAACACTTTAAATCCGTTACTGGAATGGCGCTCTTCTCCGTAGCTCAGTTGGCAAACGCGTTCATTAGTTGTGTTCGATTCTACAATCGGAAGGACACCGGTTCGAACCTGACACAAAAGTACTCGTGTGCTATATACCTGTTTAAACATAATACTTTAAATCTTTGAATATTGTATTGCTTGTGGTTTTACTGTAATAGTTATTACTTATTCGCGACGAAAGTAAAAATATGATAAGTATATATATAACGAAGATGTATATTACTACATTTTAATTGTTGTTACTGAATGTGAACATAAATTGTGATTTGGCTTGATAAATGAAATTTAGAATAGACATCATCGTTATATACAATTATCATATTTTCATTTTAGTGGCATATAAAAAATAAAATAAAACAAATGCAAGCAGTAATCTACATAATTGCTTTGATTCGACTTGTAATTATTATTTAGCGAAAAGTGAAACGCGAACGCACCTATCATACACGTCTATCAATGAGGTACCACAATAACTAATCCGACAGAGGGTGCTCTGACGCAACTAGGATCTTTGTGCCATCTTTTACGTATTCCTGACGTGTATGACATGCGGCACCGTGTTGCGGAAGATTTTGCGGAACGCTTGTTTAAATCATCCTACAATCAGCTGCTGAATTCGCATGACTCCGAAGCCTCACACATAGCTAAATATGGATATAGTCTGACATGTCCGTCAATATGAAGGCATAATATATACATTAATGAATATTTATAACCGATGGAACGTCGACTGGTGGCTCGACGACAGGTGTGCTGGCTCGATGCGGGAAAGGATGTTTAAAATCATCTATAGTTTACCGTATGCATCACACGAGGCTGCTACGTCTTCACACATAGTTAAATTTTGATATCGTATAACATGTCCGTCAACAAGGTGTTGAAGTTTGCGGACGATACAAAAGTGTTTAGAAAAATTGAAAGTGATGCAGATAGACAGCAATTACAAGATGATCTAAATAAGTTGAACGAATGGTCTGAGAAGTGGCAATGGCTGTTTAATTATGGGAAGTGTAAGTGCCTCCACACAGGACATGGAAATGAAGATGCACAATATACAATGGGTGATATTGTACTAAATACTACAGTAAAGGAAAAGGACTTAGGGTTAACTATTAGTGCTGATATGAAGGTATCAGAACAGTGTGCAATTGCAGCAGCAAAGGGAAACCAAATTCTTGGATTAATTAGGCGAAACATAGTGTACAAGGAAAAAGAACTAATAATACCGCTGTACAAAACAATAGTTAGGCCTCATTTAGAATATTGCATACAGGCATGGAGGCCATATCGCCAGAAGGATATTGATATACTAGAAAGAGTACAAAGAAGAGCAACCAAAATGATACAAAAACTCAGGAATATTAGTTATGAAATGCGTCTAAAACAATGTGGATTAACAATACTAGAAACCAGGAGATTGAGAGGAGATCAGATAGAAGTTTTTAAAATATTGAATGGGTATGAAAATATTGACAGAAATATTTTTTTCTCTGTTAAGGAAGAGAGAAGGACTAGAGGACATGGAATTACATTAGCAAAGAAGCAGTGTAGACTAGATATTAGAAAATTTTCATTTTCACAAAGAACAGTAAATAAATGGAACAGATTATCGGCTGATTGTGTAGGTGCTAGTAGTGTTAATATGTTTAAAAATAAAATTGACATGTACTTAAGAAGGGCTGGGTACATTTAGATAGATAGGTTGGACTCTCGATAAGCCAAAGGGCTTCCTTGTCCACCTGCCATCTAGAGTTGATTCTCTAGGTGGCAATCTTGTTAAATCTTCTTGTTAAATCTTGTTAACTATGAAAGCATAATGTCTACATTAATGTACATTTACAGTCGATGAAACGTCGCGGGACGTTCGGTTGAATTCAGTGCCAAGATGGCGTTGTTTCGGCTGTTCTGTCTATTGACCACGCAAGCGGCATGCCCACATACACATTTTCGCTGGCTACGCGCCTGCACGGTCAATAGCAGGACGATTAATTTTTCAACAAGCGTTCAGCAAAACATACACGTTAGTTGCTAGAGGCGCTGATACGCAACTAGGGTATAGTTGCGTATTAGTGCCTCTAGCGACTAACGTGGATTTGTGGTGCCCCATTGAGTCACGGTAACAATCGAGATTCTACTCCCGGATTTAAAGTGTGATGTCATTGTCTAGGCGTGCAACCGCCGGAAATATACTTTTAATTGGTATCACTAGATCGGAAACAATACGTAGAAAACGGTTTGCTATGTTAACAAGTCAGCAAAATGTCCCATGTATAATTTGTATGCAAATTAGTGACGCCATTATAGAAACATCTATTTTTCATTATATCTCGGCCAATATTTCAGTTAACTGAAAAAATAAGGTGTATAGACCCATGTTATGAGGATCCGCGGCCATCATAAAAAAATTGGGATGATCACGTGTGGCTATGACGGTCTAATATGCAAATTAGTGCCGCCATTATTTAAAAATCAATGATTTACTAAATCGGCCAATATTGCACATAACAGCACAAATAAGGTGTCCAGACCCATGTTTAGCGATCATCAAAGGACCCTTCTTGAATTAACTACGTGTGTCCCTGGCATGCTATGGAAGCCAGCATTACCGAAACTGTGACCTTTTCGTTGTATCTCAGCCATTATTGCAGGTAAGTTGATAGGGTTTTTGAGGGCATCTACTTACTTACAAAATCGTGTTGGTTTTGCGAACAAAGGTTTCATTAAGTTCATTTACCAACTCATTTACTGATCCAGGTAAATAGCAAGCCAGAATGATCTTTTTCTTAGCTGCCGCGGCTATACCTCTTCTGGGTTT
>OZ024855.1:43528101-43573101 GCA_964017155.1 Oasisia sp. SBJ-2009
CCACATACTTCTTTCTGTCTTCATTCGCCAATTTGCAACGCATTAAAAACAAATGGTTAATTATAATTACTTAGCTATATCCACTATACTCTTCTACATACAGAGAGGAATTTGATGAGCCACTCGCCAGGTGGAACCACTGTTGCATTACTTTTGTTTTACTGGGAAATATCAATTTAACATCCTATAACTGGCTATAGTAGAAACTGAGTAGTCAACTGCAGCATTTGTATGTGGCTTCATGAACAAGTATAAGCTAGTGGACATTTATTATTATTGGCATTACTTGTCAATTAACATCCAATATATCAAATAAAACACTTGTCACTTTGTAATAATTATTATAATGTATAACACAGTATATAAGTTTTTTGTAAATCTTCTACTATATTTAACATGTATTTGTGAATTTTCAATTATTGTGTTGATGACAGTTTTCCATTAAACGTGGCATACTGACATTTCCAGATTGCATAATAATAACATTAACTCATATAGTACTGTACATGTAATCAGAAGAAAAAAAAATTCAGTGGCAATTTCTCAAATTAAATACAACATTGCTGTATAAATAGCACAAAAATCACTATTTATTATAATAATTTTTATAGATAGGCCTTCATATTGTATCCTTTCAGCACTTATGCTATGAAAAACAGTTTAAAATGTCCCAGGTCTAAATCATGTACAACAGAAAAAGTTCCCCCATATCTAGTACAAGTGGATTACATAGAAATTGACCTTGGAAGTGCAGCCGACCCCCTTGCTACAATGTTTTAAACTACTTCATCCTGTCAACAACATCAGTTGATTACATCACCCAATAATAGAGCCAATAGAACACACTGCATCTGGGTGGTCTAGAAGGGCTCCTACTGTATTGCCCTTTGAAGTGGTTAATTGGATACAATTGTTTCAAGCCAGTGGGAAGCCAGCACTGAGTTGTCTCCTACACTTTAACCCCACTGCCAATTGCACCAGGCTACTGCTAAAGGACAGGGCGCCAATGAAAGACACAGGGCACAAAGTATAAGGCACAGGGCGTGTCTAAACGAGGGCAGGGCGTTGCGCCCTTGGGAAATGGCCTAGCTGGAACACTGTATATGGTGTGTGTGTATATATATATATATATATATATATATATATATATATATATATATATATATAGATATATATATATATATATATATATATATACATACATACATATACATACACAAAAACATACACGCACATGCACATCACCCACACACACTATTAACCCGCATTTGTTTACATAGTTCTTGATATATGTAAACCATAAAGACGAAATTACAAGCACTTAATCTGATTGCATTTATATTTACACATTCAATAATTAACCATAAAACGTCATATGAAGCAAATAATTACTGGATATATATATATATATATATATATATATATATATATATATATGGCGGCTGGTATATATTATGATTACCTGGAGTGCCATACACCTCCACCTCGCATAAAGAGAGTATTCTCTTAACACCATGTAGTGTGAGCATAATATATCTGCCAAAGGTGCCGTTACGACAATTTATTTCTTTTGTTTCAGCTAAATCGAAGTGTAACCTTTCCGTCGTGCAAAACGTAGTCGACTTAATCAATTTAGGCGTATCGGACGCCATTATTTTGACACCGTCCAGACGATTCTCTGAAGGCAGAAGGATACAAAAACGTATCAACATTTACTTCTTCAACTTTAATGAAGAATACGAGCCAACATCCAAGTAGTTAGGCAAGAACATGTATAACTTCGATCCATATATATTTATATAATATGCTAAGCTGAACAATTATGTGTATCTGTTCTAATTCATTCTCCCTTGAAATCGAAAGGTCAACAAATATATCAGTGCTTAAAAATAGCTAAGTCGGTCACATAGCAATATTCTACAGCTTTCTTACCACACTTTCTGCAACGATATCCATCGCGATTGGTTATGATGACCTTCTTTATTACATAGCGATCACCTAAATCCACAAACCACCACGGGTCACTCTCCGCATAGGTGTGCGTGCAGGTCTTGGTTACGTAACTGGTCTTTTTATTGCCGTCAACTGCGTATTGAGGCAAACCATATCCATTACGTTGATGACGTGCGATTATTGTAGATTGGTTGCAATACTTCTTGTAAGCCAGATTCCTCCCCAGCGTTTCATTTGTCTTACCGGCTGAAATAATAGACGCACCCGTAAAGTGTGTATGTATGTATGTGTGTGTGTGTGTGTGTGTGTGTGTGTGTGTGTGTGTGTGTGTGTGTGTGTGTGTGTGTGTGTGTGTGTGTGTGTACGTGCGTGCCTGCGTGCGTGTGTATGTATATGTATATGTATATGTATATGTATATGTATATGTATATGTATATGTATATGTGTATATATTAGGGTGGCCAGTTTTATTTTAAATAAGCACGCATCAGGCGAAAAATATGATTTTTCGTATAGAATTAAGAGAAAAACATTGAGAGGAAAATACCTTTTAACTCCCTGTATAAGAACTCTTTTTATTTGTATTTTGGTATGTGAAATCCATTTCTTAGTTTACATTTCAATTCACGGTCAAAATCAGGAGCTTAAGTCAAGTGAAGGTCAACTTTGATCGCCCAGTAGACAATACATGAAAACTTCCATGAAATTATACTTCTGTTAATGTTATGACTATTCATAAACATAGATTGCTAATCTTACAATTGTTGGCATATTTGTTCATGAGAAAAAGAGTAATCATTCATAATGTTAATGACATGAAACACATATTCAAATATGAAACACATTGTATATAGTGCAAATTTTATACTAATATTGGCATTCGTATGTATCTGTTAGGGAAATTATTGCGGTAAATAATTATGATAGCCTTTGTGTGTGTGTGTGTGTGTGTGTGTGTGTGTGTGTGTGTGTGTGTGTGTGTGTGTGTGTGTGTGTGTGTGTGTGTGTGTGTGTGTGTGTGTGTGTGTGTGTGTGTGTGTGTGTGTGTGTGTGTGTGTGTGTGTGTGTGTGTGTGTGTGTGTGTGTGTGTGTGTGTGTGTGTGTGTGTGTGTGTGTGTGTGTGTGTGTGTGTGTGTGTGTGTGTGTGTGTGTGTGTGTGTGTGTGTGTGTGTGTGTGTGTGTGTGTGTGTGTGTGTGTGTGTGTGTGTGTTACAACGAATGAACCATTATATACATTTGTTTGTGAAATAGATTGATTGAACTGCAGAACGAACATAAAACATTTCTGGACAGACTAAATTGGTGAATAGGTTTGTTTTAGCTAGTGATACTTTTAGACGTCTCCCTGGTGGAAGTTTTGTGAAAAGCTTCATTCAGATGATGAATAGGACTCGGACACTATTTGTCTAACTTTCCTTTTCAGTGCTGCATTATATATACTAGACAGGTGTTTCTATTCGTTACAATCACCTTGCTAGCTGTTTTGACAACACGAACAACCTATATTTTATTCTTGCCACTAACATTGCCTTACCATGTAATTATGTTAACAGATAGAACGCTCTCGATTAAATCCCTGTATACAAGTTAAAGAATGTGATGGCTAATATCGAAACGGTTCAACTTTCTCAGTAGGAATTGTCGTTGTTGGGCTCTTTTGTAAACATAATCAACATGATCGCAGAATGACAACCTTTCATCAAGTAAAGTACCTAGATAGTTGAAGCTCTTGACTATTTCCACTTCCTAATCACCTATGAATATTTGTTTTGGTGTCTGATTAACCCTTCCCCTTAAACATTAACTCTTTAGTTTTAGTTGTATTAAGTTTAAGAAAGCTGGACTTAAACTGACGAGTTAGCACATCGATTTGAAGGAGATACTCAGAAAGAAAGAGAGTTCATCTTTAAGACGACCTACAAGGGCCATGTGATCTGCATATTTGATCAGGGTAAGAAATGAATTGTTACACGATGTCGTTTGTATAAATTGAAAACAGATTTGCGTAGCTCCGGTATTTACTAAGATTTCGTCCGAAGGTACGGTATCTCTGAACACAGGATCGTTCAGTCTGACGCGCTGTGGGCGATCACATAAAAACTGCCTAATGCATAGAATAAGATCAGGATTTACCTCAATGTTCAACAACTTCTTAAACAGGACATGTGTTTGCATAGTATTACAGGCCGACGAAAAGTCCATGAATATGACACGGACGGTAGTTCCAGAAGTGTCTAGGTGACTGGCAATTAAATTGAACATAATTAGTGTCGCGTCCACTACGCTTCTTTTGGTTCTATAATCAAAATGTAGGGTCTCCATGCGATTGGGCACATACTTAATCCGTTGATTACATACAAGTCTTTCCATATGTTTAACAATGGTAGATGAAAGCGCCACTGGTCGAAGGTCATTCAATTCTCTGGCGCCTGTTTTTTTGGCAATGGACACAATAGTAGATTGTTTTCACGAGCGTGGCATAGCATGTGTCTTTAAGAGCAATTGGAAAACAATCTTGTGAAAAAGTGACCAAGCAAGCCATCGGGCCCAGGTGCTTTGCTTGGTGAGAAGCATCTGACAACATCACTTTCGACCAGTGTTATGGGGCTGGAGCTCATTGTTTGTCATAATATATCACATCCATCTGTATAGTCGATATTGTCATATCTGGCATAAAACGTGTTTAAATCATTTGCAAACTTTGCTGGATTTTCAGATACCAAAGGTTGTTCTTTACGAGTTCTACCATTATACTATTAAGATCCCTCTCCATGCATCGCAGTTTACACTCAACTTTGTTTTTGTACTCCAATTCGGCTAGTTTCATTTTACTAATAAACTCTTTGTTTAATGTGTGAACACTGAAATTATAATAATTAGTTTTTAGCATATTGGCAGCCATTTTTAATTTGTGCAAAATATACAATATAAAATAGAGTTTTGCCACCATAAACGTCTACTGTAACCTTCTGAAATACAAACATTGTCATAGATGATAAAATTGGAATTATGAAATGGTTTGGCTTTTGACCTTCGCCTGACCTTTACTTTTAAATCCGGGCAACCCCATCTCAAAAGGTGTATATGTCCCTAAGGTATCTGTTTGTAACATATTTCTTGGGAACCTTTGTGAAACTGGGTCTGATAAACAATAACAGTATTTATATAATAAATACTAATACTAATAATGACTTCTTTTACGCCAATATCCTCGATGATCAGGCTCAGTAGCGCGACAAAACCAAGGGATTAAGCAAACTCGTAATCGTAAAACAATACACGAGTCGTCAGTGGATGGATGAAGAAGCTAGGAGGATAGGCAGGATAGGCAGCATTAAAGAGGTAGGTGTTTAGACGTCGCCGGAATGAAACTACTGATTACCTTCTGATTTAACACTGGCAGGAAGCGGCTTTCGTTTTCCCCGAGGAATGTAAAGAGGTTGAGCGTAGCTGTCTGGAATTTTTTGCTGGAGTTACCATTGAATTTAGATATGCTGGTTGTGTAGATAATAGTGCTTGATAGACTATGTACAAATCTTGAAAATAATGCGATAGTGCACAGGGAGCCAATGCAATGATTTTAGAAGCGGCACTGAGCGAGAAAAACGAGAACACATGACTACCCTTGCTCAACAATTTTGGACACGCTGCAATGTTGCTATATCCTTGCTTGCGGTATTGTAAAGGAGGGAATTGCAGTAGTCAAGGCTGCTGCTTACTAGAGCTGTTGCGATGGTTTTAGCAACGGGAAGTGATATAAACCGGCGAATACGGCGAATATCAAAGATATGGTAAAAACAGCAACGGCATGTTTTCGAGATATGTTGTTTGAAATTGAAGTTTTCATTAAACGTTACTCCGAGATTTAAAACTGAGGCGGCTGGTGTGAACTCGAACTCAGAATATGTATCGGAAGAAAACCATCGAGTTTTGCCCGCTGCGTTGAGGTACCAATTATGAGAAATTTGGTCTTATCTGCATTTAGCTTTAATTCACTGTTTTTCATCCAAAGGGAGACATCGTGGAGACAATCCCTGAGCTGGCGTAGTTAGTGACAAGTATCGGGCGTGGTCAAAGAAATATCGATTTGTATGTCATCTCCATAAAGGTGATGATCCAGGTTGTGACTCTGGATAACAGAGCTTAGTGGCGTTGTAAACAGAGTGAAGAGCAACGGCCCCAACACAGAACCCTGGGGGACACCACAAGAGGTGGGCAGCATGTCTGAGAAGCAGTTACCTATTTTAATGGCTTGCCGTCTGTCAGTAAGGTATGAAGTAAACCAGCTCAGGGCTGTGCCAGATATCCCGTACCACGTTGATAAGCGTGTAATGAGAATGTGGTGGCCAATTGTGTCGAAAGCGGCGGATAGGTCAAGGTCAGTGCAGTAACTTTGCCATTATCAATGTTAAGGTTTATGTCATTGTGCACTTTTAAAAGAGGAGTTTCTGTAGAGTGAAATTGTTTTACGCAGACTGTGACGCATTGGTTAAACCATTAATATAGATGTGAGAACTGAGACGATTTGCTACATCCTTTTCAAGTATTTTTGAAATGAAGCTAAGGTTGGAAATATACCTATAGCTGTTTAGTTCTTCTTTTGGCAGGATTGTCTTCTTAAGCACATTTAATGCGCACATTAAAAATCTTCAGGAAATAAGCCGGAGCAGAGTGATGCATTTATTATGTCTGTTATTGGTTTGATTAAAAGGTCAAAGCATGCTTTCAGTAGTACAGTCGGAAGTGGGTCAAGATCACATGATTTACTTGGGGACGAAATGATTTGTTTCTCACTTCAGTAGTTGTGGCTGGTTCAAACGATACGAGTTGAGAATTTAGTTGTGGCGAGTCAGTATTTACAATGTCTGAGGTGTGATCTGTGAAGGCTGAATGTATGAGGCTGATTTTGTCTTTAAAATGACTTGAAAAAGAGTTACACAGTGACTTGATTGATGCATTGGTTGGTAGAGTAGGAGCAGGCCGCTTGTGTAAGATCTGATTTATGTATTTCCATAACTGTTTTGGTGTAGCAGAGTTATTTAACACCATGTTTTCGTAATAATACGACTTTGCTTTTGACATTTGACGGTTACATAGATGACATTGCCGTGTGTAGCGTGTAGATTCAAAGCTGGTATAGTGAGGTATGGTGTGCAGGTTTACATTGAATAGTTTTGAGATAAGGAAACCAACACCACGGCCTCGTCCAACTGGACGTGGTCGATGGTGGTAGGTATAGCCAGTAGAGGAAATGTCGGCAATGCATGCAGCTGTGTCGTTTTTTTCACGAATTGAACGAATGCTAGTGGTGGCCAGGCGAATGTTGTGCCTGACCACAGGTCCAGGATTAAGACTAACATCTCCGCTAGCAGTAAGATCAACGCCAATTTAAATATTGGCCTGGAACGGGGTATAGGTAGTAATTTTCGGTTTAAACAAATATTAAGGCATGGCAGACTGTGTAAATATGTTTAGGATTCTTGTGTGGTAATGTATTTGGAAGGTGTTGAAATTACATCCGACCACTGTGCAAGTGTGGTTTTTCGCGCTCAGTAAAGCCTGTGCAAAAGTAATGACGTTTAGTGCCCGTGCAAAATAAACATATAGAGGTCTTCACCCCCAGGGCGATTCTAGGTATAATGAAGCTTCTTATGAAAATGCCTGTTAGTCAACAGTTTATAACGACTACCCCTTTCTTTGTATGCTATTTATAATTTATGACCGTACTGTGTTCGAAAAATTAAACCGTCCTGTATTATCGCCCACTATGTTGTAAATGATGAATGTCAGCGGCGTAACTGGTTTAATTTATATAAACAAATTCTGCGTGTCCAAATATAGTAGTGTGTTGGTCTTAAAAAAACTGCAGTAATGTCAAATAAAAAAATGCTGAATTTAGATAAAAAAATATAATTTGAACGAGCAGTGAAATATAAACATGTACCACCTTACGCCACCTAGCGATCAACCTCATATATGCTCATTTGTCGGCCATTTTGAATTTATGCATTAATACGCATAAAATCAAAATGGTATGGAAAGATTTGTCAGTACATTTTATTTAATGAGCTTTTGAAAACCTTTTAAAATATTATTAAAATCTCGAGATATTGGACAGTATGATTATATAATTATTGTTAATTGGCCGTGACCTGACCTTGGCTTTTAACATGGCCTTTAAAACGAATTGTGTGGTCCTGAAGCCCGGAGCACACGACAGCTATCTGCTGAGCTAACAGCCATGCGTGCCTGTTTGCTGAGCCGATACCTCTCGTGTGCGCTGCGCTTTTCGTGAGCAAAGTGCCACGGGAGGCGGTGAGCAAAATATCTATCGTGTTAAATATTTTCCGTCTCGCGAGCCGAAAGTCTCACGGTGTGCGCTGAAAGTCGTATGTGCTCAGCGGCTGAAATCAACTGGCCAATGAAAATCAGTAGCGTTTGCGGTATTTCAGAAATGGCGACAACATATTTTATGATATGCTGTTAGATGACAAACTGGTTCAAATTTTGCCGGATTATCCGTGCTTATACGAAGTCAGGGCAGCATCTTTTAAAAACAAGGATTTGCGACACTTGACAATGGAGGAAATTGCCAGTAAACGTTAACAAACCACATTATACATGTTACATGACATATCATCAATCAAACAATCCTGCATGCAGTTGTAACTTTCACAATTGTGAGTTGGTTTTGTCGTAAAGACGCCTGTCTGTTGGCTCAGGTGATAGCTCACGCCGCGTTTCAGTGCACACGATGAGAAATATGCTGAGCTAACGGCTTCATATCAAGTGCCTTATCCATTACGTGGTATGGTGGCCTAGCAAATTATATCAACATTTTCAGAAAAACACGTGGAATACTCAGACATTCCAACGAAGGTTATCTTAAAATTATGTTTCTTTATGACAAAACCAACTCACAATTGTAAAAGTTACGACTGCATGCAGGATTGTTTGATTTGTGTGGTCTTCACTGTAGTAAGCCATAGTAGATTTCGATACTTACCATAGTAAATATTTAAATATGGTATTTATTGTAGTAAAGAAATGTGACATTGATATTATCTATGCTAAAGCAGGATATATATATATATATATATATATATATATATATATATATATATATATATATATATTACATATTCATGAATAGAATATTCATATATAGAAACTAGATTGCGTCAACAGGTTCAAATATCTGGGAGCAATCATTGCAGATGAAGGATCTAAACCTGAAATTCTCGCCAGGATCAGCCACAGCAGCACTCGCCAAACTCAAGACCATCTGGAATGACAGGAATATAGCGCTCAGCTCAAAGATCAGACTGATGCGCTCCATAGTCATGTCCATATTCCTGTATGCCTGTGAGTCTTGGACACTAACAGCAGTCACCGAGAAAAGGATACAGGCCATGGAGATGAGATGCCTCAGAAAACTCCTCGGCATCACTTACAGAGACCACATCTCCAACGAAGAGGTCCGAAACAGAACTCGGCAAGCCATTGGACCCCACAAAGACCTCCTGACCACAGTCAAACAATGCAAACTGAGATGGTACGGGCACATAACAAGATCATCACGGCTTGCCAAGACAATCATGCAAGGTACAGTCCAAGGAGGGAGAAGACGAGGCAGACAGAGAAAGAGATGGGAAGACAACATCCGGGAATGGACGGGCTTAACACTGGGCGCCGCCATGAGGAAAGCGGAGAGACGAGAGGAGTGGAGGGAGATGGTTGCCAGGACATATGTGGTGCCCCAACGGTCCACTGAGACTACGGGATAGCCAAGGCAAGGCAATATATATATATATATATATATATATATATATATATATATATATATATATATATATATATATATATATATATATATATATATATATATATAATTACCGGAACGTCCACAACATATATTCTTGAACTGGTTCATATGTGGCATAAGGCTACCGGTAAATTGGATTCTTATGTCAGAGTTGTAATGCTCAACTTTAGCAAAGCGTTTGATCTTATTAATCATCATTTGTTGCTAGATAAGCTACAGTCGTATGGGTTACCCGCACATATTTTAAGATGGACGGCAACATTTCTAATAGACAGAACTCAACGAGTAGAAATAGGAAATTAATATTCCCATTCTGGTCATCCCAATGGGGGAGTACCGCAAGGGACATTGTCTGGACCTAAATGTGTCCTTGTTTACATAAATGATTTAAGAACGACTATTCCACTATATAAGTATGTAGATGACAGTACGTTATTTGAAATATGCGACAGAAAGGGTGTATATGTTATACAAGAGTCGGTTGATATTGCTGCTAGATGGACAGCACAGAATGACATGAAAATTAATTCGGAAAAATCAAAAGAAATAATCATTAGTTTTGCACAAGATGGCAATTTCAGAAGCACTATCCCGAATATAAAGATAGGTGGGAGGGATATAGCACAAGTTTGCCATGCTAAACTATTAGGTGTGACCATTTCTCAGGATCTGACATGAAACAAACACATGGATAATATTGTGAAGAAGCTGGTAAACGCATGTACATGTTACATCAGTTAAAACGTGCAGGGATTACCCAGAGAGATCTGGTTAGTGTATTCGTTAGTGTGGTGAGACCAGGTCTAGAATATGCATGTCCTGTATGGCACACTAACTTACCCCAATATTTGTCTGACAATATTGAAGTTATACAAAAAAGGGCATTAAAAGTATGTTTTTCCTGGATTGGGTTACGCGGAGATACTCAGACGTATTAACCTGGATACGTTGAATGTAAACGGGACATCATTGTCAAATGTATTTTATAAAATTAAAGGCACACATAGATTAAATTATCTGCTGCCTGACAAAAGACATACCGAATATAATATTAGACAAGGAAATGTGTACCCGTTACCAGTTACTAGAACGAATAAATTCCCTAACTCCTTTATACCATGGGCTTTATACAACTGTCAGTAAAAAGGCTATTATTATGATTTGCAGTATCAAATGTATTTGTATTGTATTTGTATTATGTTTTGATGAGTTAATTGTAACCTATCGTAATGTCAATGCAACTCAGTTGAGTTGCTAATAAAACTTGTGTTATCATTATTAATTTATAATATCATAATTAATTAATTTACTTTTGATGTAACATGATTTACTAGTTAACCGTAACACATCAACAGTAATAATGATTATGTATTGTGATTGCAGATGACATTATATATGTGTTATACTTATGTTTATTATTGTTAAAATTAATATACTGTGAATATAACAGTATAGTACAGGTACTGTCTAGTCACTGTGCTATGCGATGTCAGAAGCATGATAACATTAGAATAGGTTATGGTATTTACTATGTTTTCTGTTATTTAACCTAAATAGATACAAGGTAGATGCATCTAGCAGTTTTGCGTAAACAAATTGAAAGAAAAAAAGCGTATATCATAATTAATTAATTAAGTTTTGTTGTATCATGGTTTATTATTTGATTTAATATTCGTTTATAAAAAATGTAGTTAAATATACTAATTGGTTACATAGTTTACCATGTTTACCATGACTTTACCACAGTATTGAAAAATTTAGTATACTATTATTGACTATAACTTATTATGGGTATACTGTGTGGGTACAGCTTACTATGGTTTAGTACATATGCGTATATAGTTATATTTACTATGGAAAAAGAATGGTAAAATGTAACAAACGACATAACTAGGTTAGTTGCTACATTTCTCTGATATCCCTAAAACCATTAGATAATCAATTTCCAGACAACCTTTTGTTCACAAAACTAAACTCAACATTGCCAAACGTGCTTTCTACATTACTGTGTAACAATCTGAAATCAACTCCCTATTACAATTAAATATACTGAAATTATAGCCACCTTTCATGACATAAACTCGATTTTGTTTCTTTATCACCATAATATGGTCGGTGGTCTCATGCTATATCCGTTTATGATTGCACCAAATGATGTTGGTTGTTGTGCCTTTGAGCTTGAAGTGTCAATGATATAGGCTCTATAGAAGTGTTACAATTGTTATTATTATTTATTATTATCAGTATTAGTAGTAATAGTAGTAGTAGCACTACTACGACTACGACTACGACTACTACACTACTACTACTACTAGTAGTAGGTGTAGTAGGCGTAGTAGGCGTAGTAGCAGTAGCAGTAGCAGCAGCAGCAGCAGCAGTAGCAGTAGCAGTAGCAGTAGCAGTAGCAGTAGCAGTAGCAGTAGCAGTAGCAGTAGCAGTAGCAGTAGCAGTAGCAGTAGCAGTAGCAGTAGCAGTAGTAATAGTAATAGTAGTAATAGTAGTAATAGTAGTAATAGTAGTAATAGTAATAGTAGAAGTAGTAGTAGTAGTAGTAGTAGTAGTGTGTATATGTGTGTGTGCGCGCGCGCGCGCTGTGTGTGTGTAGGCGCGCGGGAGTGTGTATGACCAACATGCTAAGTACTATCATCTGAGCTAGCTTGCGAGACTGTATATCACCTCAACGTGGACACATGCGGCCTCTCTCGCCTTCACAATGACGCATAGCGGAGACAGGGTGTGAATTTACACTACCACAATCGTAACTGTCACCAACAACAATCACCCGGCTTTGAAATAATAGAACAGGTGAATTTCCGTCACCTCATAAATACACATGTTGTGAAATGTCAGGCCACATAACGAGAGCGCCTAATGTAATGAACAATGTCTTGACACCATTCAACGTATATTGTATTCCTTCACCTTTGGTGAAATGATCACAAGTCACGTGACTGTAAGTCATATAAGAAGTAAGTTGCTTCGTGTGGGGCTACAGCCGTGTAACCGTTGAATATCCCAACTACCTTACATTGTCACGGAAGCAAACGACGTTGCAGGAATGCCCCGTATGCATGTGACTGTCGCGATAGTTATTCCCCGGGAACGCAGAGCTCTACTAGTCGCGGGGGATGTGTTAAGTTATTACTTGTTTATTCCTACCAACGTAAGCTGTCACAGGACCATCAACGTCAGGTGAAGAGAGCACAAAGCGTCGAAAGACTCTACTCTCAGCATCTTGGGAACTGTCAGTAACGTTAAAGAAGATGCATGTATCGAGTAAGAATGTGGTAACCATGAATGCTTACCTAGGCGTATATGTGATGATAGAACACAATCCATGTCACTGACTAATGTTGTACTACCTTGTGCAGCCTCAAAGATCGTATAATCACATTGCACCTATCACATCAGCACAGTGCACAGGATTCTGTTATAGCTTCACTTCACATTGCACCTGCACAGTATCTCAGTAACACATTGCACCAGACACGACTAAGTTCAGTGTCGGGCCTATGGATACCAGTCATCTCGTTGCGGACACTATAAGGACACCAATCCATGTGACAACATCCGGTGGTAAGCCCACTTTTTATGGTCCCCTGATTTCGGACACAGTAAAATAAGTTAGTCAGTACTGTGCCTAAAGACGCATTAATCTCGGCTGCAACTTCTGTCAACGAACATATTGCTTTGTGGTGATGGCGTTATAACTTCAGTGTACATGACATGTTAGGTCGGACATGCTTACACTATGCGGGGCATTATGGTATGATGCGCTAGGCTAAATTAACGTTGTGTCTGGCCAGCATTCCCACGGATATTCTCGACGCCAACGGCGACACACTGCAACGATCCTGGCGGCGACGTTGAACCAGCTGCTAGGTGGCTGTTGCCATGCTGATGCTAGGTGTTGGATGTAAGCTCATCTGCCTCGATCGAACAGTAGCACACTGGGCCGCACTGCACGGGATGCTGGATGTAATGAAGAAAACAGCGCCATAATGTGACCGGACACGCTGAACGTGTCATTCACCACCATTATTGCGCTTTGATCTTCCTGTTGCAGGGTTGTGTCGGCCTTGACGTAACTGTGTGCGGAGAGCGTGGCCGTCAAGCTCTCTAGTCCGTGTGGGGTTTCGACCGTTGGCAAAGCGATGGCGTACTTGATGTCAGTGACACTATAGTACATATCGACATTGTTAACCGAATGAAATACGCCGGTGGCACAAATACTGTATGTGCCGAAGGTTTGACCACCTTGGACGATCACGCGCGAAGATCTAAGTCAAACCGTACAGCACATACGTCGTTCGCAGACTGCCTGCCCATTGCGGAAGGAAGCATCACTTGTAATTGCTGCATACCGCCGATAATGGACAAAGTGAATGCTATTGTGTCTACTCAGATTATGTCATTGGTATATATTATATTAACAGATTACTTTAAGAAGCATACGGAAACATGTCCATACCGCGGAAGTGCCACACCATGAATGAAAAGCAAACCGTGACATTACAATCTGAAATATAGTTTTGTTTATCTGTAATATCATTGTTTGTGTATAATCCAGTGTTCATGTAGATTGTAAAGTAATATACAAGTGTAACTGTGGTATAGTGTAGCATAGCGTAGTGTAATGTAGTAGATTTTATAACGTATTGTAATGAAAGGTTATGCTTGCATTTGTTTATAATGTCGATGTTTAACCATACTATGTTTTGAGTAATGGTTATTGTACTATTTAGGTTAGTAAAATAAAAAACAATTCTAGTTAGGAAATTGTTATTAAATATGTGTTGTAGTATTTTATTAATGTGGGAAGTCTTGACCCACTCGCGGTAACATAGTACTTGCATACTAGATGCCCGTGACAACGCCACGGGACACCTGCTTTGTTGAGTATATAAAACATTGCACCTGTACTATTATTGTGACTACAGACTATGTTGCAACGTCCAATCGTCGTCATCGTAAGCAGTCGCAGTAGCTGTCATTCAATGTAATTCGTATGTTGGACAAGGAAGATGACAACATCCTGCAAGTACATCACACTTACGTATACTTATGTTGTCGTCTCTCATATACCGGAAACCGCTTACAACATTGGTGTCAGGAGTGCTTAAAACACAAATTATAAAGACGACGAAGATGATAATCATAATGATGATGATAATAATCAGAAAATTCGCCTTATGTGCTACTAATTTAATACAATCTATCTCAGTGGCGCAATCAAACAAATCGATTGATCAATCGTCTAATCATGTACAGAGCAAAACACAGAAACCAATCAACTCCAGCAGTGCCGCACTAAATGTACGTGTTTCATCAGGATGACAGGAGGCGCGTGCCTTTGGTTGTTAAGGAAGGTAACAAGGATTTTAACAAAACTCTAGTTTTCAAGATAATGCAAGAATATTTGCTGATATGAAAACAGAGGCACACAATAAAAAAAATGCGTTTTTGCATAAATTATGCAAAATAGATATTCAAGATGGCCACCATAATATAAAATACAAGCTTTTTCTGGTGCGCTCTAGCCAAAAAAAGTATTCAAGGGAAAAATGTGCAATTCAGTACCTAGTTAAGTTGCATGTAAGTCTACTGCATGAATTCACAGAATTAATATACATTGTACAGCTTAAGCAAAATAAGACTAGATTACGAGAACATAATTTGTATTTAATTATAAAATCTGAACGGTCGTAACTTAAAAACACTATATGATATCATGTGTTGCTTTAATTCATGCAATACACATATTAGTTGTGCATCATTGTGCCAAGTGTGGTTCACTTACGTTGGTTAGTTATTGTAACAGAGCGCGCCAACATTGCTAGCCCACACAAGAGTACAATTTCAGAAAACGACAAAATAGATTTCTTCACTTACAAAACTAAGGCAATTTTTAGTGCAAAATGTTGTCAGGGCGTTAGCACAAAACACATGTTTTATCAGGAATTAATGTAAAATACTACTTCTGTATTAAAGTATACATACCAAATCATGAAAATAGTAAGGAAATTCATTTTCAAAAACAATTGACCGAAATCACATTTTCAATCCTCACTACGTGAAGTCAGTTTCGGAACCTACCTGTCGCGCCGTCTGCCAGTAAAGAACCGTGTCGACCAAGCAAGAGGACGAGTTGCAACAACCAGGTCGACACGGCACACTGCGCCAGTCGCTTCGATGTTAGGCCAGCTTGACGAATCCCTGCACAAGAAGGTAAACGATGTTCGTATTATATCTCTACCTAGTGCAGCCTAACCAACTATTGGCAGGATAATGTTGGCTGCACTCCACAATCTATAATTATATCCACAGCTCGATTCCATGTCAAGTTAACAATTATTGGTCAAAACGCCGGACTCTCAAAATTAAGTAAACGTTTAGCTAATAGCAAAGTGACTGTTTTAACGTGTTTCTTTAGTGATTAGCTTAAAGCTATGTATCTGCAGTTTGGGTATTTGAATATTTATTGTTATGTGGATATATGGGTGGGGGATTTGTTCATTTCATGAAACAAAAATGTTGGTACCAAAACCACCATCTCAGTACGATGCAGAACAGTGCTGGTGTTGTGATCAACAATTGTAAGACCAAGGTCAGAAATGGCATTATTATCATGTAATTATATTTAAACATATTAATAATTATATGGACACAAGCATATTTGAGAAGAACATAATTCCTGATACTATACCAGTGTTGGGTCATTCCATGTCAAATCAATCACTCAAAACATCACCCGACTACAATTTTACAGTTATAGCTGTTGTACAGTTCAGTTGTTGGCTCATGCGAGAATATCAAAATACAACACAAAATTAAAATCTAAGTCAAGTATCATTGAAGGTATAGGTCACTGAACTTTGACCCACCTCGCATACTGACTGCTACATTAATGCCTGTAATGCTGCTATTAATAAACCTAGAGAAACAATCAATATATCATTGGAAAGCCAATAAGCATGCACACATAACTATTTTAGAATTAAAACAATTCGTGTAAATAAGAATTCAGTAATTTTTGAAATTTGACATTTGACCTCAGATACCCAAAAAAGGTATCCTCTGATTTTGCTAATATTTGTTACACAATATCCTATATAATTGCAGAAGAGTCCCTGAAAATATTACAGTGGACAAATAATAATGTTCAGAGATACATTAAATTAAGTACACCCGGGGATGAAAAACTGCACCAGGCTAGCACTGTATAACCCAATACGAATATACCCTGATGTGTAAATATCAATATATATATATATATATATATATATATATATATATATATATATATATATATATATATATATATATATATATATATATATATATATAATATATATATATATATATTATATGTATATGTTCACTAATTATATATTTCATTACTTCACCTTTTTCAGATCATTTCACATATGATATCTCAGTCTAACGAAACTACAATCATCACACATGAAGCTGATCTACTGCCAGTACAATTCAATCTGCAATGCTTACCATGTATTATGCAATACAATTTGTTCATTCGTATGCTTCAATATTGCTCTGTGTGCAATATCTGTATGTAATTATATAATTAGTGGACATAATATATACATATATGGATTTATACATCAGAGATTGTCCTGTATGTTGTATTGCACAGGTTATACGGTTCTTCCTGGTGCAATTTTACATCCATAGGTGTACTTAATTTAATGTATCTCTGAACATTATTATTTGTCCATTCCAATATTTTCAGGGACTCTTCTGCTTTTGTATAGGATGTTCTATGCAAAATATTAGCAAAATCAGAGATTGTGCTGTATGTTTGTATTGGGTTAAACAGTGATACCCTGGTGCATTTTTTCATCCACGGGTGTACTTAATTTAATGTATCTCTGAAACGTATAATTTGCCCACTCTAATATTTTCAGGGACTCTTCTGCAATAGTATAGGATATTGTGTACAAAATATTATTAGCAAAATCAGAGGATACATATTTTGGCATCGGAGGTAAAAATGTCAGATTTCTAAAATTACAACATTCTTATTTACACTATTGCTTTAATTTTATAACAGTTATATGTGCATGTTTATTGACTTTCCAATGATATATTATTTGTTTCTCTAGCTTTATTAATAGCATAGTTACAGGCATTAATGTAGCGGTCAGTATGCGAGGTGGGTCAAAGTTCAGTGACCTATATCTTCAATGATACTTGACCTAGATTTTTATTTTATTTTTTATTTTTTATTTTGATTACTCATCTGAAACAATAACTGAACTCAATTTCATTAAATTTGGAGTCAGGTGATGTAAAAATGGCCAAAAACTGATTGATTTGACATGGAATGACCCTGTTGCATCCTCTCTACACTGCACACTATTTATTGTCTACTCCAGGGCATATGTCGGAACCATACTATAGATTGAAAGACCGACAATAAGAGGTAATACCCATAATACCTGTACACTTGGATGATGAAGACGAACACAGACTGCCTTCCTAAAACATGAACATCAAGAAGTAACAACAGCTAAGAATATCTGGACAGAGCAAAGTGGACACAATACTCAGGAAGGCATTGATGGGAGAGAAACTGGAAAGCAGGTCCTGTGTAATCAGGAATCGAGTACTATTATCGATGACACCCTCTTAGGTTTTCTGTCTACTTCACACATGCAAAGGGTGCACTAAAGTAATTGTGCGAAACAAGTGTAGTATGTTTTGCAGATAAAAAAAACAGTTATCCTGTATCTAGCCAATAGTACTATATCAAATATGGTGAGGTGGGCTGGAGCTACAAGATGGACGGTATTGACAGCTTTTTGTTACGGTACGCTTATGACCTCTGGAGGAATATATTCCAGGCCCTTAATTATGACTCTAGGGTAGATGATGCATGCATATATACTGATGGGTGCATGCATATGAATGTACTTGCTGGGACTGCTGTTGCATGGGATTATGAAGTAAGGTGACATTTAGGAAGTTATTTTGGAAAAGTTAGTATTTAGGAGGAAATCTTGTTCAAAGTGTGATTTGGTGTTGTAATTGTCATCCTCCAAGTGTGCTAGAAACAAGTTTGTTTTATAGTCACGTGACACTAGTTCTGTGGTGGTGGTCGTTTTAATGTGTTAATACCAAGCTATAGTTCCTTGCACTTCTATTTTTGGCCTTACTAACATCATTGTCCTTTTAAGTTTAGGCATTGCACTGTGGAGAGTATGTTTAAGGAGGTCAATTATTCTAGCAGACTGAGATGCAGTGGAGTGGATATGCTTTGTCCTTGACAGTGTTGAGTCGACTGTGATGCCGAGATAGGGGATAAATCAACATGGGAGAGTAGTTGATTTGAGATGGTGCAGGTGAAATGGCCAGGTTTACCTTTTGGGTAATTCTGAGGAGGTAACGTTTTGGGATAATAATATTAATTTGCCATTTGGCTGCCCAGTCAGACAGTTTGTTCAGAACCGATGGAATCATCGACGAAGAACCTGATATTTGAATTGATCAAGTTAGTGATGTGTGTATATACCGTAAGGAGGGGACATGACCAAACATGGTATCAATCAAGGAAGACGAGGTCTATTTGTTGTGGAATATGGGTTGATCTATTGTATATGTTTCCCTGGCAGTCTCTTTTAATACTTTTGCTGGTCCTAATGCTTGTTGGGTTTTAGGGTTTCCAGCTGTTTTAAGATGCCATTTATTCCGATATCAAGCGGAAATGGTGAGTGAGGGGATATGATAAATGGAATGGGAAGTTGAGTTGTTCTTTGGTGAAAACTGATTTGAAGTGGTCATTTAAAGTATTTGCTTTGTTTTTTCTTTGTTTTCTTAGACTTACTTAGCGGTTTTATCCTTTTTCCTTTTAGTCGAATTATGTGATCCGGTGTAGATGTGGCTTATATTTTGTTATTTGGCTAGGGGGTGACTCTTTGATCAGTTTAGTGATGTTTTGGCAAAAGCAGTTCAAATTTGAATCAATGTTTATAGATCATCAGGTTTTCGGTCAAAGTACTTCTTCGCATGCAGAGTGCAGATGGATTTGAGAGTTTACCGGTTAGCATATTTAATTGTAGTTTTTATGCTGTGTGGATGTATTGTTTTCTTTATGGTGTCATGTAAATGGAAGGAGCAGACTTGAACATCTGAAGGTGAAGCATCTCAAGTTATTATGTATGTATTAGGGTCCATGGCCATGTTTATTTTCAATCATCTGAAATATGGCAAAACAAGAAACAAACAAGTCTGAAATAATAGTAGGGTAATGTACTTGTGCGTTGATATAAAATAGATATGTCTTCATTCAGTTATGACAGTGTAATCAAATACAGATGACACATCAATTAATGATCTTGTCATAATAATTATATCATGTACATACTGAGCGATAATAGGGAACATAACATATACGACATTGAACTCGTCCCAAACGTATAACTAAAGTCAACAGCGGGTCAAACAGGGCTCTACTGTACATCATCTACACCCTTCAACGTTATGGAGCACTTAAGATGTGGTGATGGATGGATCTAAATACCATATTTCTCAAATATGGAAATAATAGGCTTTGACAGATGCCATCTTTAAAAATGGAATTGTTATGTTGTTGAAGGTGACTAATAACATTTTTTATATCGCTATCCACCAAGCTATCCACCAACGTTGCTCTAGGTGACATAGTGTTTCAGATATTGTGACATTTGTATTGACGTCTGCCATCTTTAAAAATGGCGGACTTAAATGCCGGAGGAAAGAAAGAAATTGAGTATTTGATATCGGAGTCCCCTAAAACTTACACTCGCATACCACAATTGTTGCTCTGCATGCCGTATTTATTAAGATGTGTGTTACCAGCCTGATTATACATAGGTCAGTTCCTAAAGTGTTTTCCGGCAGCATGTTCACCAAGGAAGTCTTCAACTGGCTTGGTCCAATGAAGGCTCCCTTCATGGTGTTGCTATTTGGCTACTACACGTAGACATTGTCGTAAACGCTGGTAGGAGCACAAATCCGGTGTTCTAACAAGTTTTGCCTTAAACTTGAAAAAAATGAAGTTCTTTGAAAAATGCAGCAGGGAGGCCCAACTCTCACCATATACCGTGCGTCCTATCTGTACTACATCGTCATCGCTCCATGGCATAGTCAGAACGATGTGAGACCGAATATTAAAAACAGCTAGAATACGACACTTATCACATATAAACCAATTTTTTTTGCCAGACGACACGAATCGATTACTGTGCAAACAACATCAATTTAAGGTTGTTAACGATACAGTTTTGTTTTGACATTTTTCAAAACCACTCAAAGCATACATAGTCACCTATGAATATTCGGGGTATGTCAGTATTCCTGGCACTGAGATATTGAATAATAATGCACACAAATAGATATTGTGGAATAATTTGGTCATATTTGACTACACTTAAAAATAGCAATCACCGTTAGATGCACGATTATGCCCCCATATGACAGCCTTTAACAATAGCCTGATGAAATCCTGCCTTAATAAAACCAAATAAATTAAATGTGAAAATAAGTTGTTTTTACTGAGGTACTTACCAAAATCTACTGACAAAATAAAACAATCTTCTAGTTAAAAGACCTTTTTAAATCGGTTTACCCTCTTTTTTGATATGTACCCGGTATGTGTTCGGAATGTCATTCTACATAATTTTCCGGTACAAAGAAGTATGATGTTATTGTTTTTATTGTGTTTTAGATCAATTTAATGCTGTCTAGTCGACTTAAACGTACTGCATGAACACCCCAGACACATCACGATCGCAAAGCAAGGCGATGTCTTGCATGTGCATTGCGGTGTCGAAATAAATGCAGTTATGCAATTATATTGCATGATAACTTTTATGTGAGGCACACAAGACAACATTTAGGTAATGCTAGATAAACATCAGGATGCAGCACCAACAAGGTCAAAATCCAACAGTTTTAGCAGAGTAATACAATGAAAAGAAGTCCTGCCTTGCAGGGCATAAAAGGCCAGAGCGGTTACGACGGCAACCACTTTCAAAATTTCTCGTGGTGACTGGTTCGAGAGTTTCGTAGCAAATTTTTATCCACCTCCCTCCCCTTCTACCAGTTAATGTTGTATTTAACTGTTATTATGGTGCCTTCTATTATGTATGTGTATAATATGTTGAGGTTATTTCTATGATGCTTTTCCCTGTGGAGATTGTACACGAGGTTTTAGTCTACAGACCTTTCTCTTCCTTACTTATTCGCTTGAGTGTGTACACAGGGTTTTTAGGGCGGTAAATAAAGCAGGATTCAGTACAAAGAGGCGGAATGTCCCCACCTCTCTCTGGTATGGTGTAATAAATTAGTAGTTTGAGTAGTAAACATTTTTGCGAGACATCTTGTTAAGTAGGTTTTTATGTAGTTGTGTTGTCCGTATTGACATTTAGGATGTGGGTCTCTTTTAGGATGTATAGGCTAAGAAAAGGAGGCAATGTTTAAGACCTCAAATGACTCACACTTGTTTGTAAATAATTACATTTCATGACTCATCCAATAATATGGTGAGTTAATAAATAACTGTCAGAAGGTTATTCTGGCCAGATTCTTCCATATCTGTTGTTGACTTGGTGCATTGCATAACAAATATTAGCAATACTTCATAAATTTTAACTTAAAACAAATAAATCCGCATCATACAGAATAAAAATTACTGATATAGTCTTGGATTTGGGGACATATCCGCAAATCGCAAGACATTGCTGTCATGATGCGTCTGGGGTGCGCTATTTTAACTCACGTGTGCTCGAGTCGTTTATGATTAATACGGGTCTTATCCCTATCATTATAATTAGAAGTGTGTGAAGCACACAAGCCAGTCGCCCACCTAACATCAAAACTGTTCCGTTGCACTAACTTCTGCGTGTATCATGATCACAAATACATTATCCAATCAATGTCTTCACAGCAGACAATTTTCATAACAAACAAATGCATATTTGTTTTAAAAAAAAGCTTATAACAACTGCACACATAATTTTGCTAAACTTTCCATACTGAAAAACGGATATGAACTCGTTACTAGCCAACATCTAAAAGACAAATAAAAAATTATATCTGACCTCTTTATTCGGAAGTGATGCAGAATGACATTCCGAAAACGTACACATAAAAAAATGGTTGTCATACATGAATGCAATACTTTGGAACAGAATAATAGGAATACTGACTTTTATCAGCGGCGATTAATGCTGGTGTGACACTTCTGCTGACATTTTCAGAGTTTGGGTATAAAAGGCATGAGCAGGTCTTAACATCATTGTAATAATAACCCTAATGAAAATAAAAAAATAAATACCTTCATTATAGTTTATATAGATATGCACCATTCATGTTTTTTAATGCACTGAACATTATATTTTGGCGGCGAGTTGGTTTGTGTCACTATCCTGAAAGAAAGTGTATTGTATTTGTAAACACATCACAATGTCAATTATTGGCAGATTGCAATCATGTTATTGTTAAATTTGAGCAATTGAAGAGTATGGCACACAAACCAAACAACATTGAATCGTTTAGTAACTCTGACTCGACACAATCACAGAAGATAGCGTAAGGTTGACAAATTAGGTTAGTTTTGATTTTTTGCTGGCGACCCACACACACATTCTGACGTTTATCTGGCATCCGCTCAGCATTTACATGGCATGCAGTCTAGCATCATGAGGTTGAGACAGGGTCAGGCCCAGGGGTCAATGATCGAGCATCAGGGACAAGGGCATGGTCAAGGACAGGATTGTAAACCTTGTCAACCTAACTTCAACTAAAGTCGTCGGAGACAGCCCTCGTATGGTGATCCTTACACACATTTAGAGGGGTTTCTGTAAACCACGTGACCCCTTTGACATGGGTCTGCGTTTTGTTAATATAACGATATCTGGCCAAGCCCAATGAAGGCGAAGCCGAAGGGTCAAGGGAGTTCAGGCCTCAGGGGTCATTGCCCACGACCACGTCAATGCACGCCCGCCCGCACACTTTAGGCACATGCATGCCGCTGCGTGTAGCGGCGAACTTTGGGTGACGCTAATCCAGCGTGTTTTTTGTTACGGCGGCGCTTTGCAGGAATTTGGGACCGTGTGACACATACACGCACACGTGCGCACACGATTTTCCAATGCTAATAACACTGGTGAGAAAAAATGCGATGAAAATTTGCTAGGCCAGAAGGCAGAAACAGAGATGTCTCCTGATCCTTGTTGAGATACATTTGTCTGACTTAGACTTTGACAACCGCCAGCGGGAAGACAGGAACCGAGAGATGGACCAGACAGACACCAGACACAATAAATATACTTCATGATTCATCAAAAATAAAAGTTGTACTCTCGATAGTACCATTGTTTAATTACCTTATTATTTTCCCTTACATCCGCTGAACCGTGCAGTCGTATTTCGTATCAATCCAGCATAAAATCAAATCCAGCATAAAGATTTCCATTGCACCGTAGTTTAGAAGTGGACGAAAATCAATATGGCGCGACGCTACAGTTACATCACGTGCTTGGTAACTGGCGAGTTTCCGGTGCACGCCCGCTCCGTGTCGCCACGGCTAAACAAGTTCCCTTACAAAAAAGCAGCGGCCCTGAGACACGAACAACTGTCTAGTAGAGGTTTGATACTGTAGCGAGTGGGAAAGTAATCTATTGATTTACGACGCGTGTGTATATATATATATATATATATATATATATATATATATATATATATATATATATATATATATATATATATAGAGAGAGAGAGAGAGAGAGAGAGAGGGGGGGGGGAGGGGGAGAAGAAGCGGGAGAGGGAGTGGGAGTGGGAGAGGGAGAGAAATGCATGATATAACTACATAATTTTTATATACTATTCTATACATAACAAATCAAAACAAATATGTCCATTTAGGTTATTCTATTTACTTAAATAGAGAAAAAATTATAAAACAGGAATAACACTAGATTTGGTTGTCGAGAGCGTAAAAATAAAAAAATCGACGGGATTTAACACACATGCAAGATGTACATGCAATCGGGAAAGCTTGGTGGCTGAAGCCTTGAAGGTACATGAAAAGCAAAACAAGCTGAGGACTACGCAGTACACGAATGAGAACATGCCGAGATGTTACTTGAGGCTTGACTGGCTTGAGGTACAGATTTCACTCAATTTTTCCATTGCCATCTTCCGATATATTATTTGCCCAGGGGCCAGGCATGTCGCAAACAAATACTAAGTTTGTTTTTCATAAA
Organism: Oasisia sp. SBJ-2009; assembly: GCA_964017155.1. Taxonomy (NCBI): domain Eukaryota; kingdom Metazoa; phylum Annelida; class Polychaeta; order Sabellida; family Siboglinidae; genus Oasisia; species Oasisia sp. SBJ-2009. The sequence goes on from OZ024855.1 coordinate 43,553,149, forward strand.
CAGACCGGTTAACAGATTAAATCTATCAGTCCGACACACTGTCACTGGCCAAACCCATTGGTAGCCACGCCCACCGCCAAATACATGCAACGCCGGGCACAACGCAGCTTGACACGCGCGCAACCAGGACACGCCCATATGACATAATATATTCCGAGACAATCGAAACGTAATCGGCGAATTTTTCTATCGTAATAAACATTCGAGTATACCTATAGGTATGGCACACAGGACAGGAAGTCAGACATCTATTATAATACAATTACGTGTGTCTTACTGAGTCAACAAGGTAATCCAATTTCATATAATTTCCACGATGTCGAACTTCTGTATTAAGTACGCACGCATACCATGGATCGCGGCTAAGGCTGGCTAGTGCCAGTACTGGTGTGAGATCTGATAAATTATGCATGGCATATAATGACCATCAGATAATATAACGATTGAATCACGTTTCATTAGTGTTGACTAAAAATAAATAGTACTCACGCATATTGTACCGGATGCCACACATATAAAGGTCAACTATACGGGTGTGTTTTCGTCACACATTTATCATAATCCGGTAATTAATCACTGTAATAACGTTACCTCGAAAGCGTTAACTGTTTGAACCTGCACCAAAACACGCGCGCCGCTACGCGTTACGTTACGTGACTAATGAGATACTTTTTAGTAGATGCATACCGGCCTACTTGCTACTTCCGGTGTTCATAAAAAGTCACTCATGCCTGTCTGAACAAACTGTAATAAGACATCTACTGCCACTTATTGCGGATTTTAAATGCTTAACACTTGTTGTTTTAATCATGGATTTAGCAGTAAGGACAGGAGTACATTTCCCCATATAAAGGGAAATGTAATGCTTGGTGATAGCAATTAAACGATCTGAGACAGGCTGAATGAAGCTGAGCCAGATGGAAAATTAAAGAAGCCAACACTGTCAGTGACAGTGTCACTGGTAACGGTGTCGTGTAAGGCTAATTTCAAGACGACGGATTATAAATTGAAACATTAATTGGTACGCATGCATTCTAGTGAGCATTCCCAGTCAGTATCATGGCTTTTATTTCATGTAACCTATCAAATTATATTTATACTTCATTGTACGTCAAGTTCAGAATATTCGGAGCAGGTACAAATCCGTCGTACTTATTAAAAAATAATTTATGTTCTAACTACCTTAAAGTTAACGTAGGCTTATTTGTTTCCACATGATTTAACACGTAGTTAGAATAAGACTTCATTACGGATGAATATTATCAGGTACCGATTTGTACATCGAATATTGCCCACGCCAGTAAAATGTGTTATTATATATAATTACATACGTTTATATCTAAATATAAAAGGCAGTTATTTAACTGATGGACAATTGCTACTTTTCATCAATCGGAAACCAGAAATTTTCAATATTTATCTATTTGTATTCTCGTCCAATAAATATTTGTTTTTGAAATACTGAAACATATCTAGCTGCATCTAGTTACATTTTACTATTCGCAGTACTTATAGTGTAAACGTAAGCACTTCGTAAATAACATACAACCTTCGTAGCAACATTTACAGTTGATTGTTCCATCAATCCATGGGAGGGTAATATATAAATATTCACACCATGCTGCAAAGTTTCTGCAGGCAAGGCAATTCTCATATTTCAGTGTTTCATCACGTCATGCATATGCATATAAATTATGTCAATAAATTACTTAAAGGACAAAAAAAGGCTACGGCTTCGTGTCATACACCTAATAGAGTTTATACAAAGTAACAATTTCCACATATGCTCAATTTTTTAACGTCAGCGGTTTACTAAGAATGTGACTTTAAAGTCTAACATTCTAACGAAATCCACGATGGTCTAGACGCCGCCATAGATGAAGGGTTAATTTGGCTTGGCCATTCAGTGCGCGGCATTCTATATCTCGGTCAGCTTCCGGCGACGCTGTTAAGGGTCAACAACTTCGAGTCTTCGACAGTTCGTTCAGTTGGCGTGACATCTAGCAGCTGCTTATAGACGTATATCTAAATCTGTGGTTAAATCTATGATAAACTTTAGTAATTATGCCTTCGTGTTCGGCATACGGTTGCAATAATAGTTGAAACAACCGGTAGTATTGAAGCAATTGATTCACGTTGGTGATTTGCGGGCGTACTGTTTGGCACTTTGCTCGGTCCATTTTGAGGAGAAATGCTTTGATGTAGACATGTATCATCAGTTGATGGGATGATTTCAGCGATAAAAATAATAGACAACTTTATATTTACCGTCATCAGCATGTTACGCGCGTTGCCGAGTTGCAACCATTTCATGACAACAGTCAAACCCTATGCAGGGAATCTACGTGGAGAGCGCCTCGATCACCGTCGTGACATCATTCTTCGTCTAAGATGGGGTAGCGCATAGAATTTGGATGGCTGGGTGTCAACAATTATTTTTCTGGTAAACCGCTGGCGTTAAAAAAATTGAATATATGTGGAAATTGTTCCTTTATATTAACTCTATTAGGTGTATGCCACGTAAAAGTTAACTTTGTTTGTCCTTTAAACTAATCACTTGTCTGCAAGAACTATTGCATCAAGTATGCTAAGACAAGGTGTTCTGGTCAATAATTTTTTTTACAATGGTCACACGTAGGGTCCAAACTGATCCTTCGAGTGCAGCATATATAGCAGCTCTCATAGTAGCATCAGATATGTGAGACAGACTGCTTGTTAACGGCACCATTCAATGTTACATGAATGACTTTCAGCAGTCCTTGCTGAACCAATTCCCATTTTTTCCGTAACTCACGCATCACGTTTCCTCAGTTCACATTTCAGACATGCTAAAGGCATTCGTCCATATTGCGACATAATGATGTTTTTGTTTAATAAAAAGAAATTAAATGGCTAATTTTATTTACATCGTGCCTATGGAGATCTTGTTTATCGCGAATACTGTTGGCCTGATGTCAGTGATGACACCTGGCATCACCTTGCGAATATAGCCTGAAACTGACATATAAAATCTCCCATTCGTGGGGACCGCAGAAAGTGTTACATATTCGTTTTTTCCATGGTGAAACAGCACACACTATTACAAATACACTGCAAGGCAATACAGTACTGATTGTAGAATTGGACTTACCTATAATTCATCCTGGGGTGGATAGTTTTAAATTAAAGTGTTTTGTTGCATCGTGCCGCTTTAGTGAGTTTGGCCATTTCTGGGACACACTTAAGTAGATGTTCTCAATACAGATGCCTACTCTGGTTTTAACATTTAGACGAGTAACAAGTTACAATTATAAATTCCAATGCAGATAAGCTGGACACATTACGATTGGGTTTCGGCTGAGGTTCAAATGTAAGAAATGTAATGTATGCGGTCTATTTTCGGTGTCCATCCTAATACTTACAAAGACTATAACTATGATGTTACATTACAGTTCAAATGATTAGTGCTTTAATCGTATGGCAGTAAAAAAAAAGGGTTGTGGAAGGCCAGTTATAAGTAGTTATCTAACCAATTTACCATATGTTTGGCTGCCATGAATGTGTCTGAAGAGGTACCTGGTCCAGTGATTGTGTTTTGAATTATGCGCCTTACGTTCTTGGACAGAAGATAACGTGGAACCTCGAATGAGTCATATGCAGTCGAGTTGACATCGATGCAGTCTCCCGTGTCAATATCGTTATAGAGGACCAGCCAAACATTGAAAGGTCATCTAGATTATTTGTATCGGCATTGTTTGTTTATAGCGGGCATCCATTCGAAACCAGTTACCCATAGTATGAGGACAATTACTAGGGTGGATTGTGAATTGTGAATTGAAAGGTCATTTTGAAAGTCACGAACTCAACACTGGTCATAATTTCCGTTTTGTATATTCTTAATGAATAAACATTTACTCGAGTAGATCTTTAGATAGCAGTAACGATTTTACAATTAGGACAAATAGTGGCTGAGATATCAGGTGTTAAACATTGCATTTACACAGAGATGCATATGATAATGCAACACAGATATGTGATTATCTCGAGAATAAAATGTATTGTACATAAAATATGTTGCGTGTCCCTTATTACCAAGTTAATCTGTTTTCAAAACCATACAATACGGTATACATGTCATTATACATAACGTCATTCCTAAATATGAATTGGACGACAAAGAACTGGCCAACATGGGGAAAAAGGTTTCAAGAAATATGTAGCAACAATTGCAAAAGCATATATCGAATGGAATCAACTGTCAAAGTGAAATAGTGGATCTACATGGTTGCAAGTATGAGTAAATGATAACTAATATTGTTCATGATGTGTATACACACTAAAACAATAAAGGCAATCTGTTGGTACGATGTTGCTGCACTTTTATTGGTGAAACAGAACACACGGCAAACCACGATAGCAGGACGCCGTATAATAGCAACGTATGTAGGCTATTGTTTTCAAATGTATACATACGTTTTGTACATTAGTCCAACGTTAAACTGCTGGAATGTTTATTGTTTTAACTGAAATGTAATTCGGTCAATATTGTTCAAATACCCCATATGTTTATATGCCGTCACCTAGGTATTTTGAATCTCCAACATCGATATATTCATTCAATCTACATATATTAAACTAAGCATCATAAGACATATCACTAAACTTACATTATTACATTGTTAATATGGTAGAATCAGTTCAACAGACGGATTTCCGCGGCAAGACTGGGAAACTGTAGTCCTTGTATAATGCTCATAATGTTATTGTGACGTCGCAGTTTGTGGACCATTTGCAGCTTGCGACTAGCTCCCTCTACCAGTCCATCACCCGGCACAAGTCGGTTCTGTATATCCGCTATTGCTATTATTGTTATTATTATTTACACCATCACATTCAATTCGGCACAGTGTCTACCTTAATTAATACACGCTCTTGTAAGTACTACTAAGTATTACAAAACCAACAGCCTTTCGTGTAAACACATGATTATTCACAATAATAATCGAGGTCATACCTTTCTAGGTATATATTAGTAACTACACATAAGCGTCGTTTTCCAGCAATCCATTGTCATTTCCGTCGATTTCTCTCATCGTCAGCGTCAGCACTGCGCACAAATAATGTGAGGTGAATACTACTATAATGTGCATACATTTTCACCACACACACACACACACACACACACACACACACACACACACACACACACACACACACACACACACACACACACACACACACACACACACACACACACACACACTCACACACACACACACACACACACACACACACACACACACACACACACACACACACACACAAACACTCACACACTCAATCACTCACTCACTCACACACTCACTCACTCACTCACTCACTCACTCACACACACACACACACACACACACACACACTCACTCACACACATCAGGCACATTTTACATATATATATTATTTCATTTACAGGGACATAGTGCGCTGCACGCATGTACTAACTGTTATTATAAATACGAATAAAATAAGTCGTTACTGCCTAGCTGTATTTTAGTATATGTCAATACAATATAATATGCCCCAGTAGGCACCATACGTTACATACATATTAAACTATTACACACCCCTTCCTTTTTACCTGTAAATGAACATATACGATGCAGTAGATATATGAATGAACAAGAAACGACACTTACTATTTAAGCGGGTTGCCATCCTTGGTTACGAGTTGAGAAATTGCGAACCATGCCCCAGTCCTTCAACATTAAATGGACTTACATCAGCGGTTGCATCAATGTGAACTGTTGTAGCGAGGAATAATACTAACAACATACGTACAATGACGCGTTCCTCAAATAATTATTAGGAATTTACTACCATTGAGATTAGTAACTTCAATGCAATTGAGCAGTAACAATATTATTATTATCGTCATCATCTTAAATAGCTTTAAGAAGACATACACTATGTAGAAATGCAATTATTTAGGAAATAGTACTATTTTAGAGATTGCACAATTGCTATTTTAATGTGCGAAATAAATATATATATATGACACAATCGCAACTTCAGTTGGAAACAGTCGAAATAAACAAATGGAATATATATATATATATATATATATATATATATATATATATATATATATATATATATATATATATTATATATATATATATATATATATATCGCGACACAATGTCCAACATGCTGTCACTCATATATTTTATATTATTTTACATACACCAGTTTATCGTTCCGGCCGTATTTCACATTGTTATACGTACTGCTGACATCAGTGGAAATTACTCACGGTGTCGTTGAACTGCGGCGCCCTTGTGTTGCCGACGACATTCATATGATGGAGGCCACTCGCGTCACGGTGAAGGTACTGCTGCCCTGGCATCAAGTGAGTACCCCTCTGCCAGAACATTTGGCGTTTGGGATACGTGGTTTCAAAGCCACGAATACATTCTTCTCTGTCTTCAGACGACGGTGGTGGAACCTTGTACTTCCTCACCTTGTTCACAATGAATATGATGAGAACGACGAACATGCTGAAGCCCGCAACACCAACGACTGCGCCAAGAGTGATCGGCAGCACTGCCGGAATTCCTGCAGCGACAACAGAAGAGTTAGCATAGTGACGCTCTGCATAATTAGACATAATTATTTATAACAATAAACAATGTAAATATATGTTGATTATTTCACGCATAGTGACTCACATTTATGACTACCGCAGGCTGATATGGCTAGTAATAGACTTGTATTCTATTAAGGCTATATATCTTCGACGGGTTCTAATATACAAAGAAAACCATGCCATCATCAATTATAACTACCATAATTTTCTTTAACGCAATGCGCCGATTACTACTTTTTGAACAATACTGACTAGCATGGCTTTCATTTTACTTCTATAACGGGTCAAATAAAAAAACCTCAAAATCTCATCAATCAAAATGAACAATAAACAATTATTTATTAATGCAATTGGTTACCTGATGTATCATGAGGTGTTTCTGAAAAAAGCAAACAACAAACGCATATTACACTTTGTAATGCGATAAGCGATCAATATTAACATAAATTAATTTTTAAAGAGCATTATTAAGACAATTGTTTTACTTTCGTATCATTTAATACCAATGTAACATTTTAAATGTTTTTCAATCGAAAACAACATTCAAATGCGTTGTACGACTGACAAACAATGGAAATGGAGCATGACTCATGCAAGGTGCAGGGAGGGACAATGAAACTTGAGCCTTGGTCGTATAAGGCGTTGCGAGACACAATGGACGGCTTCTGTTGGCAGTCCGCGGGGTCCGCGGCGGCGGAGAATGCGGAGTGGGTCAAATGGAATACACGTTGGAGAGCACCGGGGAGTTTTGAGACGGATAGCAACCGGCTTAGCTATGGCTCATAAATGCGCCTGGTCGAAAATCCGCATTGTCAATGGTTGATGAATTGCAGTCATTGAGTAACGACGACGTGTTTCATTGCACACGTGTCACTTATCAAATATTGCTAATTGCGTGGTCACATACACAAAAAATATATTTATATATGTTATTTAATTGTAAGACCTTTTTATATCGTAATTGCCCTTCGCTATACTCCGCCATATTCGTGTCACGTGACCGCCATGTGACCGTCACATGACTACATCTATCAGCACCTACATGTCTCTCACGAGGAGAGATGGGACCGGTCCGGACAGCCTCTCCGGTCTGTTAAAATTAGTACAGGCGGAGCGGCAAATAGAATATGTATGGAGCATGTGTCGTGCAAAGTGCAGTGAGATACAAAGGAACATGAGCTTTGGTCGTATAAGTTGCAGTAAGAGACAGTGGTACTGGATCATGAGTCATTCAAGGTGCAGTAGTGGGCATCAAGTATATGTAGACTGTTTATTGTAGATGATGGGATTCGGATACGACGAAGACATTTCGGTCAGTGTTCTAGGATACAATGTGTAAAATACCTGTGTAATAACCTTTATTAAAAACACAACTTAGACTCGGATACAGTCATTGACCGCGTATAGTTTATATGTTTGCATGGTTAATACCATCACTGAGATTACCTGAAAATTTGACGCTGGCGGAGCTAACTTCGAACGAACCCAGCTTTCCGTTGTTGTTCTCGATGTGGATCTGCATTAGAGTGATTAGGTCTGCCGTCGAGTACTTGGTCTTCAACACCAGCTCATAGGACACTTCGACACTTCCGGAACTACATTAACAACGACAACCACACATATTTTAATGGAGGCACAAAACACGCATGACTCATCATATCCTTGTATTTAGCAATCATTATAACCAACGCAATACAAGTTAATCGCACTTATTAATCATGCATAAGTTTGACAGCATTCGTTCAGCAAGGAGCCGCTGTACAGCCAATGATGCCGGTCATATGGCGTATAAAATGCAGTTATATTGTAAATACTATTATATCCTTTTATAGATCATTTTTCATTATTAGTATAGTAATAACAATATTGACTAAAACCATGATTACTCGTTTTGCAACGTGCACGTCACAACTCATGTTATTACCTAACATACTCCTAAGTCATCCAGTTTATTTACATGAATACACCTCCTGTGGCAGCCTACCTGTACACGATTCCACCGACGGCAACGAATGGCACGCTAAACACCTGATTCACCTAAACATACACACATTAATTAAATTAACAACACTGTCATTTTTGTGTGATACGTTTACATTAAATAATAGATTACTGTAAATTTCGAATTGAGTTAATAATAAATTACTATCATTTGTTGAAACGGCAGTACTAAGTACTGTGTACTTCCATTCCGTCATTTGATCAAGTAAATAAATAAAGAAACAAACGAAGGCACATACCAAAGCAGAACAATGTGCTGATACATTACAAAAGTACTTCGCGAACGGACGTATCTATCAAGACAACGAATAACTGTTCGTGTGTTAAAGCAGCACATATTACGATGATGATGATGATTATTATTAAGATTTTAAATGCCAACTTCTTGCTTGTTGCCCACGTACCACGTCAATGACGTCAGCCGACAGTGTTATGTATGACGAGGATGACGTGTCCTTCAGCTGCGCGTCGTACACACGGTTTGTGATGGTGAACTTTCCGTAATAGCGATACAAGTCACGCTCTGTAAAACGCAACAAGTCAACGCATACTGTTGAATTAACTACCTGCGACCACGAAACACTTCTTCGAACTTTTATGTCTGGACACATTGGACATAATAAGAATGACTTACAATATTCACTTTAACTCTGCATTTCACAAGCGTAGAGTATCCTTAGTGTCAATGTGTAAATTGTGTAGCGTAAACAATGTATATCGGTTTTGATATATTTACCCGATAGCATTCAGCACAGAGATACGTCGAAACGGCATCTGTTTTGATAAATAACAAAACGCACAGGAAAAACTCACTTGTCGCCGTGACAGATTTTGAATCAACAGTGAAACTGCCGAAGTTGCCATCTGTTGCTGCCTTTTTGACGGTGTCAACAATGGTGGCAAGTGTCGCAGTGGCTGTCGCCTTCTTAACGGCCAGCTCGTACTTAACAACTACACTGCCTTTGCTACAACATAATACACGGTCGCGTGAGTCTCAACACTGTTCAACGTTGATAAATAGTGTCTATACATGGACGCAAACCATTTACGATTAACATTTTATTGCATACACGCACACACGCACATGCACATGCACACACACCCACACACAAACACACTCACACGCATTCACATACGCGCGCCCATGCTCCGCACGCATGCACATACGCATGTACGTACAAAGACACACGGTCGCACATGCATTGACAAATAGTACGTAGAGTTGACCGGTTACGTACATAAGTGCGTATCGACCCACACAGGGACACGTACGCATAGGACACGATACTGCCTCAACATTACAGAAATGTAAATACCTGAAAGTGACATCGAGTATGTCAAAATTGCCTTTTCCCAAATCTTTGATGAGAAGATCGGTCAACTGAAAGTAATACAAGGTTACCATTAGAAGCCAATATCAAACTTACACACACCCAATATAAAAAGGTATGCGGTTAAATGGCGCATTTTCCAGTTCTCGGAACTGTTCGAAGCGTTTTACAGTGTACTCCCCTTCATACATGTTCAATCGAACAGCTTCTCTACATATCAGGGAAACAACTGGTCGCGCTGCAATTAGCCCATGGAAACTCTTCATACACATATATCCAGCACTGTCTATGACGTAAGACGCACATTCATACAAGTGAGTGAACTAAGGTACGACATGGTATAGCTACGCTACATATAATATGTATTTACGCTAAAACCGATTACGTAGTGTGCGCTGCTCGGTCGGGCGAGGGATAGCATACATTTCAGGATTGGGGCGCTTTCAAACACTCTATTGTTCATATGAAGGTATTACCGCCGTCACAACGTCCGTCTTGAGGCTTTCGTATGCTGACGACGTCTTGTCTGCCAGATCCGCGCTGTAGTTGGACTTGGCCAGTGTCACACTAATGTCCACTCTCGCCTGCTCGGTTGGTGGTATCACGTGTGGCGTTGTTGTCGTCGCAGCTATCGTTGCCGTCGTCGCCGCCGCCGCCGTTGTCGTCGCCGCCGTCGCCCCCGCCGTCGCCGCCGTCGTCGCCGTATCCGCCGTCGCCCCCGTCGCTGTTGCAGATGACGTTACCTCTGTATCAAACAAAAGCAAGACAGACCAGTGTACATGCAAATATGGTGTAACATAAAACAACCATATTCACGTTTACCTTGAGTAAACCTATACGTGACAATCTTTATCGATGAGGACCTGCTTGCAAAAACAAGTGCATTTACCGTCACATATTATAGATGTTCAACTAATATCATGTGGTCATATATCATAATACATTCAACTATTCGTCTTTATGTGTCATACCAACTTCTACAGCAGTTTCACAGCGTGTGATTTCCATGAAATGACGACAATGAATTATTACAAACGTTATGAAGATATACACCAAACATTTATTTTGATGTTAGCAATGTCAATATATTTGCTGCAGCACACAATACAAATTTGGCGGAATACGTTGATGTTAATACGAGTTCTTACAAGTACAACGTATTGTTTGAAAAATATAATGGAGCGCACTGCGTTTTAAAAGACGCCTCAAATCTGGTTTGTGTGGCGCGATACAAATTTAGGGGAATTCATTCAAATACTTATCAACGCTTAGAGACTCTTCATAGTTGTTCCGTTTTCAAGGAACGTCGTGTACACATAGGCAGCAATAAGATGCAGTTAATCCCAATAGTAATATAACAAGCATCATGCAACATAGCACATTTCCCTGGTATACATACTTTCATTTGTACATATTAAACGCGCATAGTGGCATAGTAGCACTAGCACAACAACATAAAGTAATTTATGCACGCGTTAACTAATGCTGAGTGATATTTCCGTAAACGTAATATGTTATGTTTAGTTGTCAGAAACAACAATCCATCTGTTTCGCATACACAGCCACTGTCCGTAAACTAAAAAGGCCGTTCAAATAATATAAACAATACCAACCACTCTGGCAGTTGTCTCCGAAAAATCCAGTAACACAGAGACATGAATAGCCGTTCACTTTGTCTGAACACGTGGCACCGTTCTTGCAAGGCTGGCTGATACATTCGTTAGTATCTGTAAATAGATTAATGCCATAATATATTTCACTGTTATGGAAAGTTGCATTTTCCATATGACGTAAATGTAGAGACACTGGTTGGACAAATGTTATATATAACAATAATAGTATTGTGTTATATAACTATATAAGCATGTTGCAACAGACGACAAGCAAGGTCATTGTTCAGAGGCGACCAACTTGTCTGGTCCACCCTCTAGGCGCGACTTGTCACGGACACGTATACACGTATGTGTGTCTCAACAGTTCACATGAAAGATATGAAAGAAGTACTGACTGGTTTCACAGTTGTCGCCTTCGTATCCGGCCACGCAGTTACACGTGTAGCCATTGACCTGGTCGGAACATGAGGCGCCGTTCTGGCAAGGGTTGGTCTTACAGTCGTCAATGTCTGCAAATCACAATGAAAATCTTGCACTGTTAATACACACACACACACACACACACACACACACACACACACACACACACACACACACACACACACACACACACACACACACACACACACACACACACACACACACACACACACACACACACACACACACACACACACACACACACACACACACACACACACACACACACACACACATGCACACATGGAATAATGAATCTTGGGTAAGGCCTGTCGATTCATTAAATACTAGATGCATTACCGAAGTAGACATTATCAATTGTATGTTTTATCATACGTTTAAATACATTTCTTAACACTAATTCAATATGTCAAAATATTTCGCCTGCGTTGAGACGATATCTATTAGCTGAAATTTATATAATGACCACACAAATTGTCAATGACGTTATGACAACTGAGGGGCCGTGATCACCGGTCAAGTCAGCGTTGACAAAGAATAACAGTCATAGTTATTATTTACGCAGATGGTCCAGCGTGTTGACCGGATAAAGACAACCTGGTTATTTGGGAGTGTTTGTGTGAGAGATAATAATACGTATGCTGACTAGTTGCGCAGGTGTCGCCTTCGAAACCAGCCGTACAGTTGCACGTGTAGCGGTTCACGTCGTCTGAACACGTCGCATTGTTCTTGCAAGGATTGCTGCTGCATTCGTCAATGTCTGTAAATAAGAAAACGATATGTAAACAGTGCAATATTATTCCACACGTGTGCAGTTGGCACAATTGTGCTTACAATTAAGACAAGGTAAAGTATGGCCAAAGTTATTTGTTACCCCTTGGAGTGTACGTAATGAAGTCAAATTGCATGTTTACAGTGCCCAAATGACATTTGTTTTTATCTGCATGGCATGTAAGTAGAACTGACGGCAAGTATATAGTATACTAACATTGTGCACCCATTTAGTACACCCATATAATTCACCCATATAGTACACCCATATAGCACACCAATATAGTACACCTATGTAGTGCACCCATATGGTACATCCACTAAAATACATTCAGTGAGGTTATGTTTGTATTAGCTTTGAAAAGTGGATAACAGGTACAGTTATAGCCCACGTAGATAGTTCGACGTGAAGTGTGTATGTTGATATAGTTAATTTGATGTTACATGTTAGATACCAAAACACATGTTGACCTGTTTCGCAGCCGTCTCCTTCGAAACCAGCCGTGCAATTACACGAGAACCGATTCAGTTCGTCTGAACACGTGCCGCCATTCTTGCAGGGCATGCTGGTGCATTCATCAATGTCTGCAACAATGACCACAAAGTGCCAACATACATATTGATGGTGTTAAATTCATAATGATAAATGTATTGTTTTTCCGAATCCTTACTGTCTGTCACTGTCGGTGCCATCACGACTCCTTCAACTGCTAGCTGTCGGTCTACATGTAACGTTGTTGTTGGTCGTCAATCAACAACAAATTGACAAGAGGAAGGGCGGTAACCAAATCAACGCTGGCATAGGTGTTGTCATGATACCGAATAGATGATTGTGAAACGTAACACTATATTTATTGTGGTAACAACGTCGTATATAGGTAACATTTTAAAAACACACGATTACTACAATAAGTGTGTACAAGTAAGAAGACACCATAACAGGCATGCTTAAATAATAGTTTACCTGTTTCACAGGCGGTACCGTTGTAGCCAGCAATGCAATCACACGTGTAGCTGTCACTGCCGTCATTACACGTGGCCCCGTTCATACAAGGCGTACTGCTGCAGTCGTCATAGTCTACAGACACCAACACGTCTAACGTTACACTGACCCCGTTCATACACAACGTACTGCTGCAGGCGTCATAGTAGTCTGGATGCCAAATGCCATTTTCCCCCTTAACCTTGCATTGTTGTATTAAGTTTTTTTACTGTTGATTTTGGTAGCCAAGGGTCTCTAGTTTCAGAAACTGCTTGATGACATGTTGTCATCCTTGAGCAATTTGAGAAATTCAAGATGGCGTCCAAGATGGCCACCATTACCTATAAATGACCATATCTCCCTACCTATTCACCCTAGGAAGGTGATTTTTGTCTCTATACCTAGGTTTTAGGGGTCAAGCTATTCATTAGAACTGAGTATTATGTTAATATCGTATTACATAATGGTAATTTATAAGATGGCTGCCAAGATGGCCGCCGTAACACTAAAAGTGGCACATCTCCTTAACTATTTACTCCAAATTAGTCGTGAAGGTGTCTATCACTGGGTATTTTGGAGATACATCTATCTGTATCAGATCAAAGTTCATATACTGATGATGTCATCTAGAAATCCAAGATGGCGTCCAATATGGCCGCCATTACCAATAAGTGACCATAGCTCCCTACGTATTCACCCTAGAAAGGTGATTTTTGTCTCTATACCTAGGTTTTAGGGGTCAAGCTATCCATTAGAACTAAGTATTATGTTAATATCGTATTACATAATGGTAATTTCCAAGATGGCTGCCAAGATGGCCGCCGTAACACAAAAAACTGGCATATCTCCTTAATAATTAACTTCAAATTAGTCGTGAAGGTGTCTATCACTGGCTATTTTGGAGACACATCTATCTGTATCAGATTAAAGTTCATATACTGATGATGTCATCTAGAAATCCAAGATGGCTGCCAGTTTACAAGCACTGGTATATCTTCTATACTATTCAATCTTGGGAAAAATATGAAAAGGTAAACGACCACAGGTGTTATATTATAACAAAAAGGTTTCCCCAGAACGTCAGAGAATTACGAATGGTAGCTGAAGAGGCATTTCGCGGAATCATTCTAGATAAACCACTACATTGCAGTGGTGACCTCGTGCAAATTCTCGAAACCGAAGCCAGCAACAGTCAAACTACCAAACTTTGGGTCGATGTCTTAATAAAACCTGTCCTGCTCATCATGATGTTCGTACGAGCTGAGCGCGAAGGTGACTGGCCACTTCATCTGGTATCCTACAAGCAAATGCTACCATACTTCTTTGCTGCGGGGCATGTGACCTATGCGAGATATGTGTTGTGCTACCTTCGTGAGATGGAACGGCTACCACAAGATGTGTTGTCATGTCATGCACCATTCTGCTGGCTTATGGAATGGCATCTGGAGCGATATGATGAGTGAGACGACCTACATGCGGTATGGGCATGCTCCTGGGGGGGGGGGGGATAGTTGGCATCACGCTTAAGCCAGAAACGCTGAAGGTATGGGCCCTTAGTCTGCATGCATGCAGCTGGTTGGAATCTGATCTGGATGACGGATGAGGACATTGAACGCAAGGTGGTGACAACACACAAAGAAGAGGCAAAAGCCAGGATCGCTGAAGACAAGATCGAGACCGAGATGGAATCAGACAAAAAATCGACATTGCATTAATCCTTTAGATTCTGCGGCACACCCCAGTGGTATAGTCAATGTAGTTAGCGGCCAGATTGGCTCAACTGAAGTCAATGTCCACAATGCTGTCACAATCGGAACTGAACAAATGAAAGTTTTCGAAAGTCGGTTACCGCAGGGACTTTATGAAACCATCACGAAGAGGATTGTTACTATGGATCATGCAAGGAAGCATGTGAAGGTCGGAGCTGTGAAAGTATTTGATACCAATATGATTTACTCAAGGGTTATTGGCCCACAGGCTCGTGAGTGGGACATTGACATTAAGGATGTGCTTGGTCATGAACTTGCGCCAGTTCCAACGTCCATGTTTGATGATACTGGAGATATGAGGATTGCGAAATCGAAATCTACCTTGAAGAAAATTCTCCAAGTTGAGGTGTCTGATAGAGTTGCTGGTGGTGCAAATGTTAGTGTGTTCGGTGGCTCAGCAATACTCTGGGTAGTTCCTGGGCCTGCTGATGGGTCTGTCAACGACTATATAGCGAACTTCAAATATGCCATAGAATAAAGGTTACGGGTCGAGGACGTGTATCTGATATTTGCAGATACTATGATTACCGCACAAAGCGTGTTACCAGAGGATCTAGGGCAACTGGTGTCAGTAGGGTTCATTATTTGCAAGTCAACAGTAAACTTCCAGCCCAGAAGATTCTACTAGCCTCTTCCAAAAAACGAAGCAACTGATGCAACTGATAGTTGATGATCTAGTTCAGGATATGAAGTTTCACGAGGACAACACACGACATCACAAGTTAGTGGTAACAGGAGCAGATCCGGTGCCAATCGAAATCAGTGAAGGTGGAATTGTCATCTAACGGGCAGATCTGGCAACTTCACATGAAGAAGCAGATAACATCATTGTCCAACAGGTCTTGAGTTGTGCCGCGGAAAATGAAGAAAGCAAAATCATTGTTGTTGCCGATGACACTGACGTCTTTGTACTGTTGCTGCATTATCATCACATGGCAAATCTCAAGAATGTTGTATTGATGGAGTCCCCCATCAAAGAAAGGACGGTGGTTGATATAGGCAAAACTGGGCAGAAGCATTCTGAGATAGTCGAAGGAATACTCCCGGTACATGCACTTTCTGGCTGTGACACCGTTGCCTCCTATTTTGGAATGGAAAGGCCACTGTACTCAAAACACTTCGATCGGGACACTCACTTAACTTGTTGGGTGCACCAGGGCATTCTATGGAATATGTTATTCAACAGGCTACCTCCTTCATTTCCGCGTGCTATGGACAAACAAACTGTAGTACAATGTCAGAGACAAGGTTAAAGGTATGGCTGTCAAAAACAGGCAAAGGGTCATCAACAACGAAGTTGTGTACCTTGCCACCAACAACTGAGGCATTCAAAGAAAATGTTAAAACAGCTCACAATCAGGCTTTGCTATGGCAGTCACTGGAAGCGCAGAATCCACCTGAGTTGGACTCAACGGAATATGGTTGGGTAAATGATGACCAAAACAAGTCCCTTCTCCATGATGAAGTCGAACTAGTCCCAGAGATGGTACTACGTCTAATAAAATGTGGATGCCACAGTACTACTCCATGCAGTTCAAGTGCTTGTAGTTGCAACTATGCAAACATGAAAATGCACAATATTTTGCTCCTGCTATAATCAGGGTTGCTGTAACCCGACATCATAGTTGGTTGCATGTCTTTGCGATGCACATGGGCAATGCAATGAACAACAGCGTAAATTACTTGGTGAAGTGGTAGCCATCCTTAAATATGAATTGTATAATATGCTTTTGGTAGTCTGTGTGAGAATTCAGATTTAAAATTAAAGAACATTTGTTATAATGTAACACCTGTGGTCATTTACCTTTTCATATTTTTCTCAAGATTGAATAGTATAGAAGATATACCAGTGCTAGTAAACTGGCAGCCGTCTTGGATTTCTAGATGACATCATCAGTATATGAACTTTGATCTGATACAGATAGATGTGTCTCCAAAATAGCCAGTGATAAACACCTTCACGACTAATTTGGAGTAAATATTTAAGGAGATATGCCAGTTTTTGTGTTACGGCGGCAATCTTGGCAGCCATCTTGGAAATTACCATTACGTAATACGATATTAACATAATACTTAGTTCTAATGGATAGCTTGACCCCTAAAACCTAAGTATACAGACAAAAATCACCTTCCTATGATGAACAGGTAGGGAGTTATGGTCATTTATAGGGAATGGCGGCCATCTTGGACGTCATCTTGAATTCCTCAAATTGCTCAAGGGTGACAACATGTCATCAAGCAGTTTTTGAACATAGAGACCCTTGGCTACCAAAATCAACAGTAAAAAAAACTTAATACAACAATGCAGGGTTAACCCTCTCTGCTCCCAGACTATAGTCTACATACACCAACACGTCTAACGTTACACTGATCCCGTTCATACACAACGTACTGCTGCAGGCGTCATAGTCTACAGACACCAACACGTATAACGTTACACTAACCCCGTTGATACACAACGTACTGCTGCAGGCGTCATAGTCTACAGACACCAACATGTCTAACGTTACACTGACCCCGTTCATACACGGCGTACTGCTGCAGGCGTCATAGTCTACAGACACCAACACGTCTAACGTTACACTAACCCCGTTCATACACGGCGTACTGCTGCAGTCATCATAGTCTACAACTATACACACAGAAACACAATACTAACTCAAACTGTTTTTTTTCTATTGGACTGCACAAAATAATTGACTGAAATGTATTCTAGCACATGTTCCGATTTACATTTTGTTCATACAGCTAATATCAAAACCCCTATGTTGTTGCTGTGGTGTTCACCGGAATTTGCAGCTCAGTAGTGCAAGATCCGTTGAATAAAACATTCCATCCCACCGCCATTTAAACAGTAATATATATGGTATTTTCTATGCATCTGAGCTCACTGTCAATCCATATCTTGAATGTAGTTGATAGATTTTTTAGATGGACCAATCGTTATTGGATATTGGTTTACAGATAATTAAGAACAATATAAGTTATATTATTATTACCATACATAATATAATCTGAAGATGGGCATATTCCAAACGGAACGCAGTATTCTTGTCCGTACCTTTAGCACAGTTGACTCCTGTAAACCCGCGTGCACATTTGCAGCGGTACCTGTTCTCGAGGTCCGAACATGTCCCACCGTTCTGACATGGTGTACTGCTACATTCGTTGATATCTGAAAAGTAACGTGTAATTTTTACCAAATTCATTTCAAATATAATTTGATTGTCGTGAATGAGTCTAAGTTCGTGGAATGTGTTGTATTTCAAACTACAGTTGCGGTGTAATGTAAACAAATACATATTAATACATATTTGAGAACGTGTTATCATCACAGGCTTTTTTCCGTTGCGTGATCAAATTTGTGTTCGTTGTAATCCCTCTTTATACTAATCAAGTAATATAGTTACAATTAGGATGTTTATTCCTAAACTCCATACATCTTAAACAAGTTCAAGTTGTCGCACACATTGGTAACGTAGAAAATTAGATCATGTGTGCGCGCAATCGCACAGGGTAGACATTTGCAACAAACATCATTTTGATAATGATATTACGCTTACCGAAGAGTACACGTTAGGTGATTTTATTTGACGGGGGCGACCAATTTCCTCATATCCTTAATCATAAGCGAATTAAACGGTATACAAAGGCGAGTGTGGCAGCGATGCTCTGTGGACGAAAAGATGAAAGAATGTCGTTGAACGTTGAACTCGACAGTAATCGTAACACGGGGCAGTCGTTACTACGACACAATAGGACACGTGACCACTGCACTCACCTGTCTCGCAGTTGTCGCCACTGTACCCCGCCAGACAACTGCACGTGTACAGCTGGGTGCCGTCTTTACACGTGGCTCCGTTTTGACACGGGTCGCTTTGACACTCGTCGAACTCTGCAAGGTGACAAATGAGCAGCACTTAAGACACTCGTCAAACTTTACAAGGTGACAAAACAGCAGCACTTAAGACACTCTTCAAATTGTACAAGGTGACAAAACAGCAGAACTTAAGACACCCGTCAAACTTTACAAGGTGACAAAACAGCAGAACTTAAGACACTCGTCAAACTTTACAAGGTGACAAAACAGCAGAACTTAAGACACTCGTCAAACTTTACAAGGTGACAAAACAGCAGCACTTAATACACTCTTCAAACTTTACAAGGTGACAAAATAGCAGAACTTAAGACACTCGTCAAACTTTACAAGGTGACAAAACAGCTGCACTTAAGACACCCGTAAAATTCGACAAGGTGACAAAACAGCAGTACTTAAGGCACTCGTCAAACACATACAGACAACTATTTAACCGTTAAGCATATACCTTAATATAAAATGTATGCGTATACCCTACATATGCATGACAAAGTATAGATACCAATGAGGATAGACGGTGTCGCGCTTTTTTCCGGGGTTAAAAAC
>OZ024855.1:43578101-43598101 GCA_964017155.1 Oasisia sp. SBJ-2009
TTGGAGAGGAATATGCGACGAGGAAGACAGAGACTGGGATGGGAGAACGGGAGCGAAGTGGATAACAAGAACAAAATATACAGCGAATAAGATATTGTTGACAGGAAAAGCAGGTCAAGAAACGTGAGATAAAAGATGAGGTAGAAAAAGACGATTGAAATCGTAGAATGGAACTATGTACAACCTCAACACGGACGACATAGAATCAGAAGGAGAAGAACACGAACAACAATAACACTAATGACAACAATGACAACAATGACGACAATAACGACAATAACAACAACAACAACAACAACAACAACAACAACAACGACAACGATAACCCTGGTCCTAACGGTAACGCTGACGCTGACGCCGACGCCGACGCCGACGCCGCCGACGCCGACGCCGACGCCGACGCCGACGCCGACGCCGACGCCGACGCCGACGCCGACGCCGACGCCGACGCCGACGCCGACGCCGACGCCGACGCCGACGGCGACGGCGACGGCGACGGCGACGGCGACGGCGACGGCGACGGCGACGGCGACGGCGACGGCGACGGCGACGGCGACGGCGACGGCGACGGCGACGGCGACGGCGACGGCGACGGCGACGGCGACGGCGACGGCGACGGCGACGGCGACGGCGACGGCGACGGCGACGGCGACGGCGACGGCGACGGCGACGGCGACGGCGACGGCGACGGCGACGGCGACGGCGACGGCGACGGCGACGGCGACGGCGACGGCGACGGCGACGGCGACGGCGACGGCGACGGCGACGGCGACGGCGACGGCGACGGCGACGGCGACGGCGACGGCGACGGCGACGGCGACGGCGACGGCGACGGCGACGACGACAACAAGTCACAGTCAATTGCGTTATGCTGTTGCCAACAAAACCCTCACTGTTACACATGTGTGCATGGTTGTCTTCAAGAAATAAACGTCCTACCTGCATAGCCAACATTGCATTTGCATGCGACAACTCTGAATTTCGATGCTTCTTTCTGGTCGGCTGCGAGTTCAGAGAACAGACACTCGCCGTTACCAGAACAGTCACACATGTTGACGGTGACAATAGCGGCAGGAGCCACTCCTCCTTTGGGATCTTTCGCTGTGAATCTACGATGTGCAACCAAGCTCAACATTACCACTGACATGTATAATGCGTCATCACGCCCGATTATTGGCAAAAGGAAACAATCACAACAACTCCCTAGGAATATGCGCGACAACGGCAATCTAGTACACTATAAGAAAGAATTAAAAACATTTTTATTTTCCACATAACCAGTTTTACACAACGAACATTGTATTTTAGCTTAACTATACTTATTGATTTATTTACCTATTTACATGTATGCATACACCCGTGAACATTATATTTTAGCTTAACTATTTTTATTAATGTGTTTACCTATTTACATGTATGTACACACCCGTGAACGGGACATACGTCCCGGATTTGATGGTGTCAAAATAAAGTTTTATTATTATTATTATTATATATTATTACATGTTTAGTTCCATTGTTATAACAGTTTGCTTTACAATATGGTCAAACATTCAATCGACATTACTATGTGCGATTCTGGTGTCACCCGGCCGCGTCGAACCTCCCATTACATCATACCGACCAATGTTGCACACGCTGAAATCACATCAATTCTGAACAGTTCTTATAGTTTGCTTTAATTTGATCCGTCAATGAACATCTACTGTATTAAACACATGTGTTATCGTTGTAAACACATGACCTGTTGATTTCGCAAAGACTCAACATAATTATACTAATTCACAAATTCATCTTTCCACCCGTTTTGTTGTGAAAGATCAAATAGTAAGCAAAGGCATCATGACAGGCGTCTTTTGAAAGTCTACAAAGCTGCGTTTCTCGCAATGCTTTACGAAGTTACACCATGCACCTTTATAACGTACCGCATGATCACCAAAACTGCTTATACAATAT
Organism: Oasisia sp. SBJ-2009; assembly: GCA_964017155.1. Classification (NCBI taxonomy): domain Eukaryota; kingdom Metazoa; phylum Annelida; class Polychaeta; order Sabellida; family Siboglinidae; genus Oasisia; species Oasisia sp. SBJ-2009. Next base: position 43,580,058 of record OZ024855.1, read on the forward strand.
AGACAATATTATATATATATATATATATATATATATATATATATATATATATATATATATATATATATATGTATATATATATATATATATATATATATATATATATATATATATATACTATAAATATAAGCAGTTTTGCTTTAAGTGGTACGTTATATATATATATATATATATATATATATATATATATATATATATATGTATGTATGTATATATATATATATATATATATATATATATATATATATATATATATATATATATATATATATATATATATATATGTAATGTATCAAGATTAAAGTATGACCTCTGTTGTTGCAGTTCTCCCCTCAAAGACTAAATTGTTGTCATAGAATCATATATATATATATATATATATATATATATATATATATATATATATATATATTTATATTTATATATATGTACGTATGTATGTATAATATATCTATCTATCTATCTATCTATATATATATATATATATATATATATATATATATATATATATATATATATATATATATATATATCAAGATTAAAGTATGACATACATACATATATATGTATGTATGTATAATATGTCTATCTATCTATATATATATATATATATATATATATATATATATATATATATATATATATATATATATATATATATATATATATATATCAAGATTAAAGTATGACCTCTGTTGTTGCAGTTCTCCCCTCAAAGACTAAGTCGTTGTCATAGAATCATATATATATATATATATATATATATATATATATATATATATATATATGTATATATATATATATATATATATATATATATATATATATATATATATATATATATATATATATTTATATATATATATATATATATATGTATTTATATATATATATATATATATATCAAGATTAAAGTATGTCCTCTGTTGTTGCAGTTCTCCCCTCAAAGACTAAGTCGTTGTCATTAGAATCCGACGATTAAAGCGAATATCCGGTTATATTTAGGCACGTGTTTTCACTCTACATTGACCCTGTTCACTCAGGTGTATGAATGAATACATGGCTATAGACAGAGGTGCACATTTGTGACCGAATTGCCTTCGCGCATTAATTGCAGCCTGGCTGGGTGCATCTCAGAGTTTGATTGAACAGGTCTGCCAGGGATAAAATGTAAAGCGCTTTGAGCAATCCTGGATATTGGATAGTAGCCAAACCTAAATAACCTCGTCAACCACACAGAGGGTGATCAAAGGGTGTGTCAAGTGATGACGTCATTACCCCAGTGAGACGACGTCCTTGTTGGCGGGTGTCCACGTAATGACACCGGTCCCCGTGTCGAAAGAGGCACCAGTTGGGAGGGCAGAGATCAGCTCGAGGGTCACCACGTCGCCGTCCTTGTCGAACGTGGTCACGGTCAGTGTCACCTCCTGGCCGACCGTCGCATTCAGCACGGTGTCCACTTTGATCTCTGGACTGTTGTTAGCTGAAACAGTCAAAACAATATTACTTTTTATTATTGTAATATATATTATTGTAAACAATATTACTTGTCGTTATTGTTGTAGTGTATCATTGATATACATAGTCCTATATCGTGTGGTATAACTGTATTTGCACCGTCTTGAAGTGCACTACTGTTGTCATAATTAATATAAATAAGTCTATGGGGATTTGGAACGGAGCAGCGTACGGGTTATGTGCAAACTTAGTCAGCGGTCGTTGATGCGTCACGCGTGAACGGTAGATTATTTTAAGTATGGACGGTTTGGGTGGTTGGAAAGGCATTTCGGAGTAAAGGTGGGATGGGAAAACGGCAGCTGCCTTATAGACTTTCGCTGGAATCAGAAGTTACAGCGAGTCGACTGCGAGGACAATTGTGCAACACGCACGTGCACGGACGCGAGCGCAAAATAGCGGAGAAGCTGAATTTATGGCGCCGTGAAAGCTGCGGCGGTTCTCAACATCCCGAATGAGCGGTAATGGATGGTGTAATGTCATGTCAGAGTAAGACGTATCGAAAACGTGAAAGCAGACATTATGAGAGATTGTGTGTTAGGTCTATAGCAGAATAAAAGAAGAAATGTGAAGGTCCCGTACGAAGATTCTACTGGATTGCAGTTCAACGTTCGAATAACTATTTTTAATGTATTCAGTCTCCGTTGCTTGAGAACAAACATTAAATATTATACATATACATGCATACACACATTCTCATATAAAAGTGAAGAAGAACATGTATAATAAAACAAATTGCAAAAATATATACATTGGCATGATATAATAAGTACACCTCATGAATTGTGTATATAATTTAAATGAAAGACGCGTAATATATTAAAGTGCAGTGGTTAAACTATGAACTAAAATATGTTCATGACTTCATGTGAATATGTCTTGGTAAAGTTGTCGGTAAAATAAAACTGTGTAGTTGAGTCACATAACCACCATTGTTTGGCATGCTTGTTTTGGATATGCAGGGAGCATTAAACGCTTTCATAGTGGGTGACTCGCCCATAGATACCACCCTATAAAGCAGGGTCCCATGTACCGCTACACTATAACAATATTGTCATCTGAGCCAAAACCTCGTTCACGAACTTCGGTTCAAGATCAAAGCTATACACATAAGATGGGTAGTGTGAGCAGGTATCTAGACGCGGCGGGCTGACCGGCCACTGAATAGAACTTCGAAGCAAAAACAGTCGATTCGCAGGAAAATGGACAGTCTACGTTTCATCAATTGACATTTGAAAGTAACCTTTTATTTCACAGCGCAACATGTACAAGCGCAAGAGTAAAGTATACATTAAGCGTGTTGCATTGCATGGATGTCACGTACTTAACAGCCGTCTTCTATAGGCGAGCGTCAAATCCGCAAACAGTGCCTTATTTTAGGAGTTTAAATGCCCCCCCCCCCCCACACACACCTGAATGTTATATCATTGGAAAGCCCTGCATCTCCCCGTCATAATTAGGCCTGTCGTAGAGTTGCCAAGAGGTGCAGTTAGCGGTAATTCAAGGTCAAACAAGGTCACCGCCAAACGTTCAATTTTAGAAACTGCGCTCTTCAGAAAACGTCTTCATATTTAATTGGCTGTATAGCTACTTTATTTCATGAGAAAATGGTCAAGCCATACATTTTTAAAAAGCACATTGTCTCTGCTTCAAAACAGTGTAGAGAATGTTTCTGTATCATGGAAACATAAAACTAACGACACGCTCGAACAAGGTCACCCATAAAATGTCAGATATTACAAAGTTGACAATGCAGCGAACATCATAAAGTTATACTGGTTGCGCATCTGCTTCAAGATTATGGAGATGTAATATATTGTGTGAAAGACCAATTTCACCCCGTCATAATGAAGCAGTGTGTGTGGAGCGGCGTTCAAAAGGAGTCACCGTAAATCTATGATTGTTGGAAATTGCGCCATCACGCAAGCTAGTGTAGGTCATTGTGTCATTATGTGACTTTTTAATATAGATTTTAAATAATTGTGTGTTTTTTCACTTATATTGACCCAAAAGGACTTGAAAAAAACTGTTTCCAATTTTCCGTCCAGCTTTTCGTGGGAAAATTCAAGATGGCCGCCACCGGTTACCAAAAGTCTTATAATCGCTATATCTTTTGCATTAAACGGTATAGAAACTTGAACTTGGAGTCGTTTTATATGTTTTGAAGTATGAGGAATCCAATGCAACTATTATTTTTTATGAAAAATAGTAAAATAAAGCTATGCCAGCCAAAAACTCGTGTTAAAATGACCGTAATATATATATATATATATATATATATATATATATATATATATATATATATATATATATATATATATATATATATATATATATATATGTAGCAAATATATGTCCAGGTACTTTTCATATAGATTTTAAATGATTGTGTTTTTTCACTTATATTGACCCATTAGGACTGAAAAAACTGTTTCCATTTTTTCCGTCCACTTTTTCATGGGAAAATTCAAGATGGCCACCACCGGTCAACAAAAGTCATATAATCGCTATATCTTTGGCAATAAACGGTATAGAAACTTGAACTCGGAATCGTATTTATATGCATGTTTTGAAGTATGATGAATCCAATGCAACCATTATTTTGATGAAAATAAAATGAAATTATACCAGCATTATAGGTTTTAAAATAACCATTAAACGTTAGATCCAAAATTCGTCTGCAAGATGACTCTCCTCTTCACTCTAGCCCTCTTTGTCCAGAATGTTGGTGCATGTATATTCAGCTGTTTCACACTTGCACAGTTGTTTGCACATGTGCCATCTTACCTGCATCAGGTAGGAAGTAGGGATGGAAACAGGACCTGTTCATAGCCACATAGCACCAGATCTGACGGATATATTCCAAACCCAAAGCCACCAAGGGCGCTGATCACATCGTCGGAAACTCTCAGGAACATCTTGAAGTATGTAGGTTTTCGCTTTCCCTGTGTTCTGTGTCCATTGATATCTGCTCCAATAAGTGTATGAAACCCTGGTAGAGCTGTTTGTCTTGTTAGGACGCAGGGCATCGGAGATAGGCTTGAGTTTGACAGGGCGTTACTTAGCTCCTGTACCCATCATCACAATGCTCTCTGCACTGAGTTCTGGAACTCCGCGCAACGTCAACAAAAGTACATCTGTATCACTGAAATAAATGTGTACAATGATACCTAGATCACCCAGTGCTACAACTGCATACAGTGTTATCAATGTATCTGCACGCCTTTGTATCCTTTCTATTAAGGAATGACTTTAGATCTGGGTGGGTGTGTTATTATCGACCTTATTGCCCGGATTAGAAGATATGCCAGATGTTCTTTGTTGCCTCGTATGATCTTTCAACGAATTGGTGCTGTAGTCATCAAAGAGTAAATATGCCGCGCAGTAGCCGAAAGGTTTGCTGTTAATTGCGCGAATAAAAAATGCTGAAAGGCCTTGACAGTTATCAATGTGACCTTTGTGAACACTAAATTCATGCACAAAAGCCATGCCATCGATAATGATGATAGGTGACTCTCCGGATGCTGTGCCTCGGTGAGGTATGTTCTATCATCTATCGTAGGTTGTCTCTGGTACACTGTCATTGCTGTCGCATGAAACAAATTCTTACCTTCAGGTATGTCTACCTGACCATCAGTGTTATCAACAAAAAAGAGACGCCTTTTGGCCGATGAAGACCTGAGTGCACATAGTTCCCAGTGTGTTCCTCCATGTTCTGCTACACTCCCTCGGCAGTTTGAATTACGCATTGTATGACTCTTTGTATGGAATGCCAACTTCAGACATTGAGAGGACTTCTGGAGGTGTCTGGCTTCTCCACTGGTAGCAGCACTATGACTTGCCAAATATTGAGGGAGCCTGAATCTCACCCAGATATACTCATCAACCTATCTACTGGGCTACACAGGATGTACAAAATTCGCTCCTGAACACTGTATTTGCTGGAGAGAAAAGGTTGCAGAGATTTGTGCATGGCACACTTGAATCAGGTTAATCATGCAGCTTCTACAGCCCCATCAAAAAGTCAGGGATGAAAACATTTGCTGACATGGCAACACATAACAAGTTCTAGTGTGGCAAGGGAGGTGTTGTGACAGCAGCTATTAGTCCGGAGATTGTGTTCCACAGAGCCCTGTCGTTGGCGGGGTGCAGCGATGACGTTTATCATTTTATGGCCACCGTTCTCGGCCATTGTTCATACTGATGGTACAATGCGGAAATCTAACAAAGCGGAACTGGGTCATCAACTGGAAGCCGAGAGAGTGTCTGAACTTCCGCAAAGCACCACTTCAACCATGGTGTATATTAGGGATGCCATGGCTGTTATTCAAATTACCAATTTAATTCATTTGATGCATTAGCCTTGTCATACTTCAAACAACTTCTGATAGGATTTCAAAAAGCTGACACGGTTGTGGAGGTGTTTGATAGATATGCTGACGACAACTCTGTGAAAAACTGCGGAACTACACACAGAAGTATACATGTACTGGTGGACAAACAATGTCATCATCGATTTGTCAATATTCAAAATTGCACCAGACAATAATCATTATACAGTTGCAATGTACTCAACGCAACATCATAATGTGACTGTAAAGCGAGCGTTTTGGTTTTCTTTTTTGGCAAATTATTTATTCATCACGAAGGATTGTATAATTATAAGTCGATTTGGTGCGGCGACTACAAACATTCTGCCCACCTATAATGCACTGTCATCCTCGTCATTATCACGTAGAATGTCTAGGTCGCTAATTGAATGTGGATTTAAAAAGTTTTAATTGCCATGACATGTCCACAGCTTTGTGCCATACAACTGTTCTGAATGCATGCACAGTTGTTTGTGCAGCGAATTATACTTGTGCATGAGCAGATGAGACCTTCCAGGAGCTCTGACGCCATTGGACTGGACAAGGTTTTCCACTTTTTCTTTCCCACCCATGCTCCAGTGGGGACCACATGTTTGGCTTGGTCACATGTGACGACATCCACACCTTCGTTTGCCACTGAGCCCGCCTTGCCAGTTCCTCAAAACTTGCTTTACATGAGGGAAGTTTCGCCAACGACGTGTTTTTTGTTGACCAGCTTTAATCATAAACGGTTGAGGTTGGAGTGAGCATTCTTCTCTGAGCCATGAAATGGTCTACCTACCCCTTTTGCATCACAACGTTGAAAACTGTTTTCTTCCCAATTCCAAACAAGGAGTAATCTGAGTCATATCCTGTTAGTGAATGCATGGCAGGACCTGCGTTGTAGAAATGCGTACCGACAGCCCTGGGTCCTAACAAGACAAGCAGCTCTACCAGGGTTTCATACACTTATTCAAGCAGACATCAATAGACACGGAACACAGGGAAAGCTAAAACCTACACACTTCAAGATGTTCCTGAAAGTTTCCGACGATGTGATCAACATTCGGGACAAAGAGGGCCAGAGTGAAGAGGAGAGACATCTTGCAGACGAATTTTGGATCTAACGTTTAATGGCTATTTTAACACCTACATTGCTGGTACAACTTCATTTTATTGTCATCAAAATAATGGTTGTAATGGATTCATCATACTTCAAAACATATAATACGATTCCGAGTTCAAGTTTCTATACCGTTTATTGCCAAAGATATAGCGCTTTAAGACTTTTGTTGACCGGTGGCGGCCATCTTGAATTTTCCCAGGAAAGAGTGGACGGAAAAAATGGAAACAGTTTTTTCAGTCCTTTTGGGTCAATAAAAGTTAAAAAAAAACACAATCATTTAAAATATATATGAAAAGTTACTGGACATATATTTGCTACATAACTGCGTATAATATACATATATTACGGTCATTTTAACGCAATTTTGGCTGGCATAGCTTTATTTAACTTTTTTTCATAAAAATAATAGTTGCATTGGATTCCACATACTTCAAAACATATAAAACGATTCCGAGTTCAAGATTCTATACCGTTTAATGCCAAAGATATAGCGATTATAAGATTTTGGTGACCGGTGGCGGCCATCTTGAATTTCCCCACGAAAAAGTGGACGGAAAAATGGAAACAGTTTTTTTCAGTTCTCTTGGGTCAATATAAGTGAAAAAACACAATTATTTAAAATCTATATAAAAAAGTCACATAATGACACAATGACATACATTAGCTTGCGTGATGGCGCAATTTCCAACAATCATAGATTTACGGTGACTCCTTTTGAACGCCGCTCCACACACAATGCTTCATCTCGCAGCGTCATGTCATACCGCATTATGACGGAGTGAAATTGGTCTTTCACACAGTATATGACATCTCCATAATCTTGAAGTAGATGTGCAACCACTATACCTTTATGATGTTCGCTGCATTGTCAACTTTGTAATATCTGACATTTTGTGGGTGACATTGTTCGAGCGTGTCGTCAGTTTTATGTTTCCATGATACAGCAACATTCTTTACACCGTTTTGAAGCAGAGATAATGTGCTTTTTAAAAATGTATGGCTTGACCATTTTCTCATGAAATAAAGTAGCTATACAACCAATTAAATATCAAGACGTTTTCTGAAGCGCGCAGTTTCTAAAATTGAACGTTTGACGGTGACCTTGTTTAACCTTGAATTACCGCTAACTGCACCACTTGGCAACTCTACGACAGGCCTAATTATGACGGGGAGATGCAACGCTTTCTAATGATATAACATTTAGGTGTGTGTAGGGGGGGGGCCATTTAAATCGGTCTGTTTGGTGATTTTGCCGCTCGCCTAATGGATAAGCATCCAAACAAGATTTGACTTAACTTATAATGAAATTAAACATTATGGTCAGTAGCAACGTAATTATTTTCTTGACATTTAAGGATTAAACATATCACTTGACTTTGGTAAGTATTTAAGTAGAAAACCCGTAACATATATCGCTAAAGTAAGAATAGTGTGTTTTTGAAATGTTGCTTTACCCAGAGCTGCTGCATCTTCCGTGTTCTTGGTATTGGTCTTCAACGTTGCGGCGGCTGCATCTTCTTTCCCTGTAGATGAAACCGTCATGTTCAATTATAAATACAGTCGTTGTAATCGCAACATTACCTGCACCTGGTCTTGTTTTAACCTGTGCATCGACATTTCTTATAGTAATAAAAATGCACGAATTACCATAAAAGACGTTTAACATAACACAGTCAATATCGTCAACTACCTTAATGTTTGCCATCTGTCTTAACTGTATAAATGGAGCATACCTAGTTTGGATATTTAGTAGTTTGTTACAACATTTGCGCCCACTAAAATTCATTGTTATATTATTTTGTTGGTAGCTTGTGCTATGTGTTCACCCCGACACAAAGGCAAATTGACATAATCAGTCTGAATATTATCGTAAGATAAAAACCCATGCGAAAGGCAATGTTTTTTTAATATAGATTAGTATAATGAAAACACATATAGCCTAGCAAAGGTATGCTTGTAATTGTTTAACCGTAACATCAACATCTACAGTTGCGCAGCATGCGCTTACCGCTGCACTGACTGTGTACATGTACCGTACACTACGAGATCGCAACCCTACCGGTGACGGCGAAGTCAAATATGCATTCGTTGTTTCCTTGGCATGTCGTCTCCGCCTTCGTCCGGTCCGCATCAGTCATCGCAGCCAACACCTCGTTCAAGAACTTCGGTTCAAAGTTAGTGATGTCGAATGTTTCGAAAGATGTTCCATCAGCATATTCGAAGATCGAGTCGGGCCTCTTTATTCTCCCTGCACGCAGTGGACCGTGACACCACCAACACACGACCATACAATCACCCCCAGCACGCTGCTATAATGCAACCTCCTGCCAGTAACAGTCATCACCATTATAATGCCCACATTCCAACGTTTCATGGTATAATTTATTGGGATAATACCTCATGGAAATAATAGTCATGTCACAATCTCTACAGCAAATATTCCCCATAGCAAAATGCCTCTTGCCAGAAACAATGTTTCCATTCCAACAACTCTCATGTGTATTGACTACTGGCATTAAGTAGTTGTCCGTGGGATCATGTTACTCGCTGCTTCGCTCACCGTTCTTCCACGCTTTAACTTTCGTTTACCATGAGCAGCATTGTCCAATAATATTGCTGATAGACATTTCAAGAGGGATACGAAACGTCAGCATATTACAACGTCATAATACAATGTGCACCTGTCATACTACAATAAGTTTAGTGCATTGCTGGCCTCACTGCGGTGCCGTGCACTAGTCCACTCAGTGCCGTGCAGTACTGCCTCAGTGCCGAGCACTATTCCACTCAGTGCCGTGCACTACTGCCCTCGCGGTAATTTATACGTACACGTCTGGCCAAACTTTGTGTAGATTTCTCTCTCGGTCGGCGTGCCTGTGAGCGCTGGTTCTCCGTTGGCTGGCAACATATCGTCATCCGGGTCCTTGTTGAACACGCCCAGCAAGCCCTTTGTCTTGTTTATGAACTCAACAGGTGCACCAACAGTGATGTCCAACTGTCCGGCCGTTATGCCAATGACAGTTGTGAAACCTGCGACACATTCATACGTTTGCTTAGCTGACGAGGGCATTCGTCTCACATAATTTATAACATAGTAAATACGATACGACTTACTGTAAGGGTGCCCGTATATATATATATATATATATATATATATATATATATATATATATATATATATATATATATATATATATATATATATATATATATGTCACTCCCTGGCAGACCTATTCAACACATGTCCGGAAATATTTCCCCGGGAAGCGTTCAGTCACGCTGCATATACAGCGCGGGAACCATCCGTACACAGCAATTCACCAATGTATATAGCCATAGACTCATTTGGCAGTACACATTTGCTTTATTCAGTTAATGTACCGATATCATCTAATATTATTACATGCAAATCAAAGCAGACAACCAACAATTCGCAATGAAGTGTAGTGTAGTAACGCTGCTTTCACTTTACCTGACGAAAAGGAGCCTTCAATCGAAGTAGACGTCTTTCTCGATACAGTAACCTTGTCATATGTTTTTTCCTCAGCGTCGGCCGCTGCGTCGAACCAAGCTGTGATGTCTTCTTCGTTAAGGAATGTACGTAATCCTGCAAATACACAGGCTTATCATAACAAGCAGATGCAGTGTAGTTTTTGTTACTGACACGACTACATAAGCGATTTTAGCTGTCTTTCTACGACGCCCGCATCTTTATAATTATATTTCCTGCTGTGCACTAACATTGTACACGTATATGAGTGAATTACAAAACGACTTGTATGTTTGTCACAAGATTATCGAAACAGGTTGTCGTGCCATGACAACACTTTGTGGTACCATTTGTTCTCCAATGTTAGGTCGGTCACAACCGAAATCTTTCAATGTTTAGTGAATCAATGTATATGATATTATACTCAATCTACAATCGACAGCACTGCGTTCTACGTGTGCTTACTACTGCACTTAATTTACGGACAGTACTAAGATGTGTCCGCCGGCGGCATGTCGGCTTATTTCGGGTAGATTCAAATAGTAGCTGAATTGTTTCACTTTACGTTAAACTCATTTGTTTATTACCGTCTCGAGCCGAGTTCATCTGCACGTGGAGCCGATCGGAGTCGGAGTCTTGCGCGGCCAACGCGCTGAAGACAGTCGCCTGCATCTTCTGGTTCTTATCATCGAGGGCCCGCGCCGTGCGTCCTTGCAGGCTGAACGCGGCCCCGTCGGTAACAATCAGTGTGTACTCGCCAAGTCCATTGAACGTGTATTCCTTTCCATCCAGCGAGCTGATGTGAGGGTCGCCATAGAACCAGCCTATGCACACAAGAAACCATGTACTGGCGAGATTAATTAAACCAGAGATAATTTATATTGCTTAACACAAACAATAGCAGTAGTATAGCTATTTGGGAAGACCAGCTCCTTTACCACGACACCCAAGTAACAGTAAGTACGCACTCACTCACTCACTCACTCACTCACTCACTCACTCACAAGCTCGCTCACTCGCTCGCTCGCTCGCTCGCTCGCTCAATCACTCAATCACTCACTCACTCACTCACTCACTCACTCACTCACTCACTCACTCACTCACTCACTCACTCAATCACTCAATCACTCAATCACTCAATCACTCAATCACTCAATCACTCAATCACTCAATCACTCAATCACTCAATCACTCAATCACTCAATCACTCAATCACTCAATCACCCAATCACCCAATCACTCAATCACTCAATCACTCAATCACTCAATCACTCAATCACTCAATCACTCAATCACTCAATCACTCAATCACTCAATCACTCAATCACTCAATCACTCAATCACTCAATCACTCAATCACTCAATCACTCAATCACTCACTCACTCACCCACCCACCCACCCACTCACTCGCTCGCTCACAAGCTCGCTCGCACACACGCACCCACGCACGCACGTACATAAATTCACATACGCACACGTCACAAGCACACGTCATACGTCACACACACGCACGCACGCACGCACGCACGCACGCACACATACATACGTCACAAACAGAAGCCACTCACCTATTGTTGGAGAGCCGTAGTGTCCACATAAGTCAATGGGCCTTGCGTCGAGGTACAACTGGCACTTGTCCGTATAGGTACAACACCATTTCTTTGGTTCGAGGTCGTATTTATCGTGCATCGTTTTAAAGAACTTTGGATGGTAGGAAAACAGGTGACCCCCGTCACCTTCCTTGCTGTCGAGTAGGGACCCGCGGTCGTCATAGCAGCAGTACTGTGGGAAAACAAACTAGGTCAAGGCTAGCACAGATGACGAACAAACATTAGTTGTCGACTGTAGGACAGATGAACCGCGCTTTACGGTCACCTCGGTAATACACCCACGTCGCAATTAAGACCCAAGAATAATATATATTTTATTATATTTATAACCCTTAAGAACGGGACAAATAATGTCCCATTCATATTGACACTGACAACGTGCATAAATTAACCTATTTGACGAGATTTACCGGTGCATATACTAGTTGCTGAGAACATAACTATAATAGGAGTTGCCTAGCCGTGTAGCAGTAGAGAACCAGACATCGGAGTTCGGAGGAGACCACAAACAACGATTGATTGCGTCGATGGCGTCACCTGGTACGTTCGCTCGCCGAGGCATGTTGCTTATAGATCTGGGCTCAGTTTCATGAAGTCGTGTAACTTTACGCGCGATTACGCGGTCTACTGGTCGTATCCAGTGTATACATTAAAAATAATAATGTTGAGAGTGGGCGTGTCGGGAGCATACCGTACATTTTCAACTTCGGGAGCATACCGTAAATATTTCAACCAGCGTAAAGTTACGCCTACTAAATACATAGTGCAGCTAAGTGCAACTATGGAGCAAACTCATAAAACACAACTAGCGTAACTTTACGAAGACTTAGGCTTACGACGGGTTATCGCCCGCTACGACGTCGTAAGTAGCCGCTATGAAACTGGCCCCTGACCTTTCTGATTTATTGCATTACCGGTCCTGTACGTAGAAATGACGCACATTCGGATATATTTTGTTGACGTCTACAAACTGAACACAGCGAAAATTGCGTCGCGTTTTGCGACACCAGGTCTTATTCCACATTTATGTGATTTGTCCAGCTGATTCATTTGCGGATACAATTCGAATAGCTACTCTAACGCCGTCTTGTCAAACACATGCACACACGCACGGATGCGCGCGCGCTTCGGACACACATACGTACACAATGGCCAGAGAAAAGCGATGTGTGTTACCTATGTGTAGTTAGCAGTTTCTTTTCCAATTTAAAAGGAAGTCTGCGATACAGAACATGAGGAAAACTGAAATAACTTAACACAAAAGGGTACTGCGGCGAACTCTGCCCGTCTATGCGGTCCTACCATCAAAACTTGTTCTAAAACAACTAGATGTGGCATCGGGTTCGAAAGTATTACGCAATGGCGAACGTTGGCTTAAAAACACAAATTGGCTAGCAAAATACCATTAACATTATTTGTAATAGGTTAGAAGACATATTACGTTACTGATTTATTAATTCATGAAACATGACGAACAGTCTACTGAATAAATATAGCTATTTTCTAAAATATCTTTCAATAATAAAAGGAACGAAATATACTTTCTTGGATAGATGTCTTCTTACAGTGTAACAATATATATATATATATATATATATATATATATATATATATATATATATATATATATATATATATACATATGTATTGTATATATATATATATATATATATATATATATATATATATATATATATATATATATATACATATGTATTGTATATATGTATGTATATATATATATATATATATATATATATACACATATATATATATATACACACATATATATATATATACATATATATATATATATATATATATATATATATATATGTATATATATATATATATATATATATATATATATATATATATATATGTGTGTAAGCTGGACACAATCTTGAATACAATTAACGTTACTCATAAACGATGCTGCTAAATGAATACCTGAGTTGCTTTTGTTAGTCGCAAGTTTCTTTGATAGAAGCACGTCATGTTTGATAGTGTTGGAGCCGGATCACTGTCGCTTTTCCATCGTTTGTCAAGGTCTGCTAGCCTTTTATCACATGGACATGACAACGAAGACAACTTTTCAATGAGCAGTGCTGCCTGGTCTTGGCTGTTAAACCAATCTTGACATTTCTGGTTGTAGTTGGTACCCGTCTTACCAGATGCTGTGCGGTACAAATACCGTCCCGTTTCAACTGAAAAATAACAACTCACACATAGACATGTTTTGATATCATTGTTATCGCTGCATCATATGTATGTGTGGCTCATCACGGATCCCGCACGCCGACCGACTAGTGATATTTTATCTAAAATCAGGCACTCACAGAAGACACTCACGCAAAGCACTCACACAAAACATTCATTCACAATTACGGTGGCAGATGCTCAAAGTTAAGGAATATTTGTCAAATTGCCGGTACAATTATTTTGTTAGATCGTTCTTTCGATTTGTGTAAATTTAATCGCTTCTCGCATATATTATCGAACTAATGTATTTCTTGCTCTAATCCTGAGCGTTCTACTTAGTTGTCGTTACATATGGTGGTATCGTGATTAGCTATATAATTATATATATATATATATATAGATTACCAACATCCCGTATTTTCGTAACCACTTCATTTACAGTTGTTTTAATTCATAGTTTTAACTGGTAAGATCACAATAAATATGTGTGTTGGTCTGGGACGAAACAAAGCATACAAAAACTATCATATTATTGAAATCGCTGAAGAAGGCTATGAAATGCAGCCGAAATATATATATGGACAAACAGAAAAAAGTTCCTTGAGAGGTAAATATCATATGTTACTAAATAACACTACCATAGTTTTACCAGAGCTATGGTTATGTTGTCACAATAATATTGCGAGCGCTGTATTACTGCGACGCTCTCGCGACAATCATGAACTTATCGCGAAAATATCGCAACGTTATCTTGATAGGTAAACATGCTAATATCCAATATTACTTGACGTGAAATGCGCCTCACAGTAGAGTTGGGGTCAGTTACGCCGATCCACGAGTGATATACGAGTCGGAACCCCTGTTGTATAAACTGACACTGCGAGATAGAAAATCACATACGTGAATCATATCGCACCAACAGAACTAAACCTGCTGAAGTGACTGTTCAACGCTAGTTAGTAACGATAGTTCCTTGTGTTATCGGCGATAACTATCGATAATTAGATGAATACACGTCCCTTAACTGCATCAGGTCAACGCACCAGTGTTTCCCTCCAGCACAGCCAGTTTGAACGAGACTGGCTTTCCCGATACCCCAAGTGCCTCCGATTTGACTTGGTCTGCCTGTGTGACGTAGTAGCCTATCATGCTACCACGTGACGTGAACTTAGTGCCCCATCCGGTCGCCTCGTAGGAGAAGATGACGAACGACGACCAGCGAGAGGCGTCGAATATGACGACCAACTGGAACGTGTTCGGCTGTAAGCAATGCACACACACAACTGTCACATTCAGCATCTAGCTTAAGTATGAAACGTGACATCAGTGTACCTACATTTACACATGACATGACATGAGCGTCCTAGTGGAAGAAACACACAGAGCGCCACCATGCACACGTCATATGACATAGGCATCCACGTGGAACATACTCACGTTTGACTAAATGCGTTATCTATAGTAAGTGTCTGAAATAACACATAAATTGCGGCGTATTGGATACATTAACTTGTTTATGTCACAGTCACAATTATTTGTGCTCGTTACCTCGTTACCTTTGATATATTTATCTTAATAAACTGATCACGTAATGGATAGGTCAGTCGTACGTAATAATTATATACGACATAGGAATTACCAGTCCTGTGATATTCCAGAAGGTAGCTATGACATGGTTAACACACGGGCCCACTAGCGAACAGTGTCAGTTAAAGCCCCACACGTGCAGAAACATTCATCCGTGGAATGCAGATAGGCGGTGCAGAAGATCGGGCCCAATTTGTTTCAAACAACATGGATGATGTCAATGTAAACCGTGATATAACATCGAAAGGAATGATTCGCTTGCAACATGTTAACTACTGCTATGTTATCACGTAGTACCTAAGCATCCCGGAATCATAACACCCCAGCATAGGGTGCAAGTTACTTACCGAATGTTAAATACTTATCACCGACTTCAGTAGAACATTACCTTGTCATTTTCAGGCTTGTAGGATGCACGAGGAAGCATATTTGCCCACGTGATCACCATTACAAAGGAAGGATTGACATCCGAAATTCCGCCGAACTTCCGGACATCTTCAGCAGCCATCGCCAAGCCATGTCGCGCCCTTGCCTTGTTGTCGTTAGACAAGGCTGTCGTCGCTCCGTCGTAAACGTGATAGAAAACATCACCCTTAGTGGCATCGGAATCTGTCCACATCGGCGCGAAAATCGCAAATCCCGTTTTTACTACGGCTGCCTTCTTTGAAGCACTCAGCATGTCCACAAACTTGGTAGGCGTTCTGCTCTCGTAAGATGCACCCATAGTTACGTAGCCATTGGTAGTGATCTGGTAAAGACAACAACACCTCATATGAATAATTGTCCTCAGCATACCAAATTGAACTCACAAAAATAACACAATTATTGCCATATCGTGTACCGCATTTAGCCCCAACATATGTACTATTGCATAGTGACGACAGTTCTAAATTAGGTTTAGTATATTTGAATATATAATGTCTAGTCTTTGTCCATGATGGCATAGACAGTTTAGCTGGTTTGACCATGTATGGTTGTATATGAATTCCATATGTTGTATCGACCAGTTGAAACATATCCCAGAAGTGGTGGATTTGCACAAATCACTCAATCTTCCAGAAAAATACATTCACACTGACACACTCTTGATTAGTATTTCCTCTCCTTACTTTGATCGTCTCGAAGTTGGAGTCGAACATTTGCAGCGGGGGAGTTTTAATGAAATCACTCGAGCACAACTTTTTGGCTTGGTCACACGACAGGCCTGCACTGTCCCTCAGTTTCACATCGTCTTGCGCGCTGCCGTACTGGTACAGCCGGTGCCGTATCACTGAGGAAATGTATGCGCTCATTATTGTCAACGAATTAAGGTAAGATAGTTATTTTAAAAGGCACTTGCATTAACTGGAACAGCGCAAATTGACTTGCCCAAGTTGTTACACGCAGCACAGGATGCGGATTCTGGTTCTTTCGGTGTGACAAGTTTGATATTATATATATATATATATATATATATATATATATATATATATATATATATATATAATATCAAACTTGTATACGCCACGCCACGCCACGCCACGCCACGCCACGCCACGCCACGCCACGCCACGCCACGCCACGCCACGCCACGCCACGCCACGCCACGCCACGCCACGCCACGCCACGCCACGCCACGCCACGCCACGCCACGCCACGCCACGCCACGCCACGCCACGCCACGCCACGCCACGCCACGCCACGCCACGCCACGCCACGCCACGCCACGCCACGCCACGCCACGCCACGCCACGCCACGCCACGCCACGCCACGCCACGCCACGCCACGCCACGCCACGCCACGCCACGCCACGCCACGCCACGCCACGCCACGCCACGCCACGCCACGCCACGCCACGCCACGCCACGCCACGCCACGCCACGCCACGCCACGCCACGCCACGCCACGCCACGCCACGCCACGCCACGCCACGCCACGCCACGCCACGCCACGCCACGCCACGCCACGCCACGCCACGCCACGCCACGCCACGCCACGCCACGCCACGCCACGCCACGCCACGCCACGCCACGCCACGCCACGCCACGCCACGCCACGCCACGCCACGCCACGCCACGCCACGCCACGCCACGCCACGCCACGCCACGCCACGCCACGCCACGCCACGCCATGCCATTATCTTAATATATATATATATATATATATATATATATATATATATAT
>OZ024855.1:43603101-43730601 GCA_964017155.1 Oasisia sp. SBJ-2009
ACAACGGGACAATATGGCTCCTCAATGATGATGATGATGATGATGATATTTGTCTATTTGAAAATACTATTTGATATCGGTACAATTTATAACGTACTTGTTTGGCAAATCGTGCCCTCAAAGCCGATGGCACAAGCACAACTGTATGAATTGATTTTGTCCTGGCACGTTGCACCATTCCTACAAGGGTTACTACTACATTCGTTGATATCTGAAAGCAAGATAAAATAAAACAATCAATACCATTATAAAACGGAAACATAAGTGTTTACCATAGACATGGACATAACCGGGCTGTGGTAGGTAGGCATTCATCTGTCTGGTTGGATAATTGTTGGCGCCATTTATTTGTGTGTGTAAGTATCGTCTAGAGTGCCTTTTAACCCCGACGTTCTCTGCCGCAGTCATGTAGATGCATTACGTTGATTGCATAATGTTACGGCTACATTCGATTCGTATTCGAAATTTCGAATATTCGAGGCTTTCCCCGTAATTTGACTAGATAAACAAAATAAACAACCCATAACCATATAGTTGACATAACATTATAACTTAGCCCTGAAATTCACTAAGTATATATCCCGTTGGTCAGTTCACGTGATATTCCGCGCAAAAAAGACTAGTTTCGCATAAACATGTATATACACTCGTTGAGTGTAATGTAGTCAAGTTGCGCATCATCGTGGCAAGGAAATAAGATTATTCAAATCGACTTAAAACCCACCTATTGTTCGAATTCGATAGTCGGTTGGTATTCTAAAAGTCGTGGATATTCGATTCGATATTTGTTTCGCATGAAATTCTATATCCATCTTAGCTTTGCAGCATTATTGGCAGACCAAACAAGATGGCAGCATAGATCAATATTTCCATACAGGTTAGAAAACAGCACCGTGCGGAAACACAAACTTATGGAGTAATAATTCTTATTTATATATAACGGATTACCTGTTTCACAAATTGGACCAGCAAAGCCATCAGGACATTTGCAACTGTACTTGTTGATTTGGTCGGTGCATGTTCCGCCGTGCTGACACGGAGAGCTCGCACACTCGTTGGTATCTGTACAAGACATCATACGTCAACATAAGTATACCGACTGATTAGCGAATATACAACATGTTATGTTTGTCGTAGCATAGCAATTTTAGGGTGGCTGCGTAATAGTGCCGCGCTGTCAATAGTGTGCCTGAATCCACTTACATGAACGTTTTATTTCTTCAAAGTGTTGGTCTATTTTGTACTGTTGCAACATGTCTGACTGTACCAAACTATTATGCTGTTAGTGGCGGGCTTCGAATCTCTTGTGGAAAAATCGTTTGATAGATTTGATATAAGAAGAAGAACAACATGTTTATTTTAACTATAACTATAACAAAATAATTCAACAATAAGTATGAAATATATACGCTATTTAGCAAATAAAAGAAATATCCATACATAGTTATGCAAGAAAAACTGCATGAAAATAAGTCCAATCACTCTTTATTAACAGCTTTAGAAATCGTATTTACACATTCCGTTCAATATAATGTGATTATTTTGACTTTGACGCGACGTCGAACCACATAACGAAATTATAATGCATGGTATATTTGGTAATATATATATATATATATATATATATATATATGTATATATATATATATATATATATATATATATATATATATATATATATACATATATATATATATATATCTATATATATATATATATACATATATATTATATATATATATATATATATACATATATATATATATATATATATATATATATATACATATATATATATATATATATATATATATATATATATATATATATATATATATTACGTGACAAATTATAGCACCCGTTGACAAACACTAGTAATTGTTAATGTGTTAATGGTTGGACTATTTTGGCACAGTCAAAAATAATATAAATATATATATATATATATATATATATATATATATATATATATATATATATACATATATATATCTGTGTGTGTATATGTATATATGTATATATATATATATATATATATATATATATATATATATATGGCTACGTGTGTGTAACATCAAAGAGTGGCTATTTACGTACCTATTTCACAGTTTGTGCCGTTGTAGCCGTCCTTACATCGACATGTGAACTTTTGGAAGCTATCCTGACATGTCGCCCCATTGTGACATGGGTTGCTCGCGCACTGGTCAATATCTGTAAAGGTACACTGTTGTCAGTACATTGTACTGATGAAGGCTGCCTTCACACTGGTTGGTCACACGCAGCCTAAGTGATTTCTAGGTGATCCACTGTAGGACAGTTGTGTTGGTTTCGGAAGCAACTAAGGCCAGGAATACCCATGCGTGTAATCTCATGTATCGTTTTGCTTGAAGATGGTAACTCAGATTGTGAGTGTTAATACCAGAATGTATGCAGACTAGTACTGACGGACTGGTGTGTACCGGGCAGACACGAATATGCCAAACACTGCTACGCCATAAAAGTAAATAGTAATTGAGTATGGTGTGATGAAATACGTAAACGTTAGCAACGCTAATTTAAATTTATATAAATATACCTTTTTTATAATGAAATTGCTCGTATGCGTATTACAATACATTGCAAACGACATTTGAACCAATAGTCAAAACACTTGACTAATCAGTTTAAAATACCTTAAAAACGAAACTCTAGAACTGTTCATACGTTTTATTTTTATGCAGTCGCCTTCTCAAGAAATGGACGTACTTGCACATATTCATGTTAATAACGAGCTGAGGTCAGTAATACTGTTGTGGTACTAGGTATTATAGGAAGTAATTGTTTAAATATGTCTAATTCAATGGACTTATTATTTGCGTCATATCCTGGTTAAGTAAACAGGGATGTATCGCTATATGTATTCCTAGGGGCGAATTGTGTCTTGGTAGAAAACGATCATGAGGTGTATAACGTTTACCCTTCTTTGGACAATAACATGAACTGAACTACGTTAGCCGGGCGAATAACTATTTTCCCGACGTTGCTTAAAAAATCGACATGCAAATTATTTGGTTTTCAGTACATACATAAGCCTATGATGGGTAAGGTCGCACAAAGTGGGCTTCTCAATCAAAGCGGGCCCCCGTCTGTTTCTGTATTTTTCGCAGTCGTACGACTAAATTTGTTTTGGTGGTGATATTTAAACCGCAAGAGGACACTTTTGAAAAACACCCGAAAGCCAGTAACGCAAACTGAAACAGATGCTATTAAAAAGGTCATATTTTCGTAATATATTTAAAGGATTTACATAGTTTTTTAAGTGTTGCAAACCCCTTAATACACAAAGAAAATACATACGGTTATATCCTATGATAATCATTTGAATTAGCTACTCTGAAAGCAAATTGAAAGACTGTTGCGTGTGTGACGACAACATTTCAGAATAGGGCCCGCTTTGCATGCCCGTTTTTAAGACACGTTTCTGGGGGATATTTTCAGACGCCCATTGCAAACATAACACAACTTCGTATTGCACCACAACTGTACGTCTTGTAAGATAAAGGTTGGAATATAATAGTTATGAAATTAG
This sequence comes from Oasisia sp. SBJ-2009, assembly GCA_964017155.1. Lineage (NCBI taxonomy): Eukaryota > Metazoa > Annelida > Polychaeta > Sabellida > Siboglinidae > Oasisia > Oasisia sp. SBJ-2009. The sequence goes on from OZ024855.1 coordinate 43,606,670, forward strand.
AACGCTAATTCATTAATATTTGAGATATGTGTGCTGTTTTTAGCTTAGAGGTCCACTTTGCACGACCTTCCTCTAACAATATCAACAATAATGTCAATTTCTTGATAATGTCCATTTGTATAGCGCCGGCATACGCCACGTGGTGGCGCTCATGACGCTTTTGCATGATACTGTTCCTCAAAAACATGTCAACCTTCATGCTAAAACAATAATATTAATATTAATAAAAACGACATTTTAAATAAAAACAAACCGTATTATTACCATAATTAATGAAAACGGTGACAGCATTATCGGAGTAAAACAACTTACAGTAACATTTCTAAAAACGTATATTCAATTAAAAAGCTGCTTGTATTATAGCAAAGCAGTTCAAACATTAGTTTAATAAAATGTAGACAGTCAATTAGTCCAGAATATGTCCAGAAAATGTCCACGTGTATCACTGAAAATAGCTTTGAAAATATGTGTTTCGAGTGCTGTCTTGAAGAAACTGATTGTTGCAATGGCTCTGATATTTTGTTGAAGTGTATTTTCTGCGGATACGGTGAACGATTGCGCTCTCCAGATTGTTTTAGATTTGTGTTCTGTTAATAGCAAGCAGCTTGTTTGCAGAGCGCATATTTCCACATAGTGGTTAGTGCGATGAGGCCACACAAGTAAACGGGCGAGACACCGTGGATTGTCTTGAATATAGACATGGAGCTTTTGAAGATGATTCTCTGTTCGATTGGTAGCCAGTGTAGATGCTTAAGGATAGGTATAATATGAGTACATTTCCTGGATAGCGTGAACAGTCTGGCAGTAGTGTTTTTACTCGCTGGAGTTGTTTTATGTGCGTTTTGTTGAGGCCGTGAAGCAGTGAATTCCATGTGTCCAGTATAGAAGTAATGAGCACGTGAGTGAGTATTTCCTCAACCGGCTGATTGATATGCTTACGAATCAGTCCAATATTTCTATTTGACACACATACTGCTCTGGACACTTTCAGGATGTGTTTATCCATGGAAAGGTTCTCATCAACGATAACGCCGACGTTAATGACACTTACGGTAGGCGGAATTTCTCCCAAGTTCATTGAGTTGTTGATGATTTGAGTCATGGCTGGCAACATAGCATCACTACACATCTTCAAAACTAATTATATTACTTCTAAAAATAAACTCAAATATTTGCTTCCTGATGTCTGCTTTCGCATCGTTTCCAGATTCACGATACAGACCACCATTCCAGTGATGCTAACAGTTTTACTTCTATGGTGTGTAGTACGTTGGTTTTCCACAATAGTTCACTTTGCTTGTTCATCTCGCGGAGTAAACATGTCACAACAAATCTGAACGACATATATAATAAACCGCTCTTACCTCCGTCACATTGCTTGCCTTGGAATCCTGTTGCGCACACACAGCTGTACGCGTTCAGTTTATCTTGACACGTGCCACCATTGGCACATGGGTTACTTGCGCACTCGTTCACGTCTGGCAAGTAGCATGCATTGTAGGTTTAAATAAACAAATACGTACATCATAAAATAATATATAGCATGCATTTTATTTTAAATATTACTACTTCTGCTACTACAACTACAACTATTACTGTCACTACCATCACTACTATTACTTCTTCTACTACTACCACTAAAACTAATAATAATTAATAGTACTACTACAATACAGAAAGCGTATATATGTATCAATATGTTTGTTTACAAGTGTACGTAGTCGAAAGTAGGAAATATCTCGTATTGCAACCCATTTTGAGACAACTGCACCAGAACATGTGGAACATTAAGAAAATATGCAGAAAGGTAAACTATATACATATGTAATTGGTTAACATACATAAGTAGAATCCAGTGTCTAAGTTACGATAACCTTTGATGAAAGTGAATCCATTTACACATGCATTTCACCGAAATACCGAAACAGATATAAATTTGTTGCATTACCGGTACAGGTAGAGATAGAGAGGAAATATCCCGTATTGCAGAGCGAACATTCCGAGACAAGCGCACCAGTGCATGCGGAACATTCAGGAGAACATGCTGAAAAGCAAACCAGAATTGTAATATATACACAGTTGAGTTTGCTTAAGTCATTTCCACTGATTCCAATTTATATAACTCCGACGGGTGAATACATTTATTTATATGAGTGAAAAGGTTTAGCCCGAATAAACTTGCTCTCGCCATTTCGATAATAATTACATAATAAATAACACAAAAAGTATGTTTGTTTATTTCTTTATGACAGTCGTGTTATAGAATCAGTACTTTTGCTATTGGATTACTTATCTGAAAAAGTGAAATGGGCTATCATTACCAGTGCATGTAGACGTAGCCAGGTAGTATCCCGTATTGCAACCCCCACATTCCGAGACCTTCGCACCAGTGCAGCTTGAACATTCCGAAGAACATGCTGAAAGGAAAACATAATTTTTATATATAAACAATTTATTTGCTGAAGTCACGTCCATTGACTCCAAATTCTACGACTGCGACGTTTGATTTAGTTATTGTAAATGGATGAAAAAGGTTAGCCCACAATATACCAGGTATCTTCATTTCAATAATAATTCTATAATAACTTACAACATTGTATTTTATTTATCTAAACATTCATGACACCATACCAGTATATTTAGGCTATAGGCTTCAGATCGGAACATATAAATCTGTCTCATTACCAGTGCACGTAGACGTAGCTAAGTAGTATCCCGTATTGCAACCGGAACATTCCGAGACCTTCGCACCAGTGCAAGCGGAACATTCAGAAGAACATGCTGAAAAGCAAAACAGAATTATAACATATGCACAATGGATGTTGCTGTAATCACTTTCATTGACACGAAGGTACACGCCTGCGACGTGTGATTAGGTTAATATAAATGGGTGAAAAAGGTTAATCCCGATATATAAAAAGTCTTCTAATTTTGATATTAATTATAGTTTGCTATAGATTCGTTATTGGAAAAAAAAAATTGTTAAAGTAATTTTGCTTAAATCACTTCCATTCATTCCAATGTCTACGACTCCGAAGTGTGATTACATTGACGAAGATGGGCGAAGAAAGGCATATACCGATATACACAAGGTCTCCTCCACTTTTGCTATAGATTCAACATCTGAAAAATTACAAATGTTTTAAATACCAGTGCACGTAGTCGTAGCGAGGTAGTATCCCTTATTGCAAGCTGAACATGCCGATACCTTTGCACCAGTGCATGCCGAACATTCAGAAGCACATGCTGAAACGCAATATAACATTTTACTATAATATACACAATTGATTTTACTTAAGTAATTTCCATACTCTTCAATGTCCAACTTAGGATCACATATGAAGAGAGTCAACTGGTTTGGTGAAAAAGGCTTAGGCCTTTTATATTTTGTTTAGCACATTTCCTATCACAATCCTGTCCTTTTCCTCAACTGGAATTATTGCCCGAAATCCGGCTAGAACCATTAGATCAGAAAGATTTGCGTTTGTAAGGCACACGTTTCGACGGTGAACTTAAAAGACAGAACACAAAATTGTAGCGCTGCGGAAATTTGCGCGTATATGTTTATAATATAACGACTGTTTTCTTACTTGAAAACGGCAAGACGGATTCATATTTTAGGACTTAAGTGCTTACGTATCAACCGAAGAGTTACATCAAGGCAAGAAAAGCGACTTATTTATATATGAATAAACAATCAATTTTAGTAAGTCGAAGTAAAAAAACCACAAACGACATGTGAGTAAATTGATTGAAATGGATTAAAAAAGGGTTAGCAAGAAATATACATGATCTCGGCATTTCAATAATGATTTATGTTACTGAACCTGTATTCTTGCAATAGTTTCAACATGTATGTATTAGCAGTGCATGTAGTCGTAGCTAGGTAGTATCCCGTATTGCAACCCGAATATTCCGAGACAGCGCATCGGTGCAAGCGCAAAATTCAGAAGAACATATTGAAAAGCAAAACAGCATTTCAATATAATACACAATTGATTTTCCTAAGATCACTTTCATTCACATCAATGTCTACGACTCCGGCGTGTGACTAAATTGATGTAAACAGGTTAAATAGGCTGAGGCCGACATATACCAGGCCTATTAATTTGAATACTAAGTATACTATTCGTAAAGATTCAACATCTGAAAAAGTATCAATATTTTCATTACCAGTGCACGTCGACGTTTCTAGGAAGTATCCCGTATTGCAAGTCGAACATTCCGAGACAAGCGCACCAGTGCATGTGGAACATTCAACAGAACATGCTGAAATGCAATACCATATTTTACTATAAACACAATTGATTGTGAGTACGTCGCTTCCACAGTCTCCAGTGTCCAAGTTAGGAGCATCATTGAGGAGAGTCAACTGATTTGTACATTAGTTTTCACGATCTTTCTTTCTCTCCATAGTCCTTTCCTTGTCTTCTACTGGACAGATTGCCAGAATTACGGTCACTCCCATTACGAAAGAAAGATTTGCGTTTGTAACGGAAGTTTAGTGTACCAGCGCAAGCGATTGAAGCGCGAAGTGCAATACGTTTCAGCCCATTGTTCGCAACAGACACACTGACATTAACGTTACGCAGCATAACTACACACTTTTCGACGGTGAACTTCAAAGACTGCAGACACAATTTTAACGGTGTGAATGTTTGAAAAATAAATGTGGGCGCGTATATATCTACACTATTCTGACTGTTTTCTTATTACTAATAAGGGTCAGACGGATTCATATACTAGGAATTATATATATATATATATATATATATATATATATATATATATATATATATATATATATGTCTGTATACATCAACCGTAGAATTACAAAAAAGCTACTTAATTATATTTGAATGAATTATCAATTTTTAGTAAGGCGAAATAAAAAAAACCGACATGAGATTAAACTTAGTTACTTAGATGAAAAAAGGTCAAGCCCGAAATATACCAGATAATTTCGATTACAATTACCAAATAATTTACAAAACTAATATTATTATTTATTTAAACCATTCTTCTTACTTAACATGTATTTTTGCAATAGATTCGTTATTCAAAACGGTATACATTTCTTTCATTACCAGTGCATGTAGACGTAGCTAGGTAGTATCCCGTATTGCAACCCGAACATTCCGAGACCTTCGCACCATAGCAAGCGGAACATTCAGAAGAACATGCTGAAATCCAAAACAGTATTTAAATTTATACACAATTGATTTTGCTTAAGTTACTTCCATTCACACCAATGTTAACGACTCCGGCGTGTGACTACATTGATGTAAATTGATGGATAATAATATACGCTTGCTACAGTTTTAACACATGAGAAAGTACAAACGTTTTAATTACCAGTGCATGTAGACAAAGCTAGGTAGTATCCCTCATTGCAAGCCGAACATTCCGAGACCTTCGCACCAGTGCACGCGGAACATTCAGAAGTACATACTGAAATGCAATACAACATTTTACTATTACACACAAGTGATTTTGCTTAAGTCACTTCCATAGTCTCCAGTGTCCAACTTAGGATCATCTTTGAATAGAGTCAACTGGTTTGGTGAAAAAAGGCTTAGGCCTTTTATTTTTTGTTTAGCACATTTTCTATCATAAGCCTGTTCTTTTCCTCTACTGGACATATTGCAAGATTTACGTTCAGTCCCATTATAGGAAAGAGAGATTTGCGTCTGTAACAGTAAATCAGTTTACCAGCGCAAGCGTATGAAACGCGAAGCCAAATACGTTTTAGCCCACTGTTGGCAGTTGATCCTTTGATGGAAAATTGACATACTGACAGCAATGTTTCGTAGCAGAAACCACACACTTTTCGGCGGTGAACTTAAAGGCATAAGAACAAATCGTGACGGTGTGGATGTTTGAAAGATAAGTTATGGCGGGTATATATATCTATAATACCGTATTCCGCCTGTTTTCGTATTTCAAAAAGTCAAGACAAATTCATATTTTTGTTAACTAAATACTTCTGCATCAACCAAAGAGCTACAACAAGAAATGAAAAGTTCCTTATTGATATATGAATGAATAGTTAATTTTGTTAAGTCGAAGAAAAAATAACCGACATGTGATAAACATTATTTAAAATAATGAAAAAAGCTTAGCCAGAATTATATCAGATTTCGTGATTTCGCTAAATATGACATAATAATAATAAAAATAATGATCTGATTATTTTGTTATTACATTCATCTTCTTCACCTTCCTTTTTGCAATAGAATTTTTTTTTTTTAAATATATACATTTGTTTCATTACCAGTACAGGTAGACGTAGCTAGGTAGTATCCCGTATTGCAACCCGAACATTCCGAGACCTTCGCACCAGTGCAAGCAGTGCATTCAGAAGAACATGCTGAAAAACAAAGAATTATCTTAATATATACACAATTGATTTTGCTCAAGTCACTTTTATTCACACCAATGTCTACGACTCCGGCGTGTGAATACATTGATGTAAATGGGTGAAAAAAGGGTTAGGCCGACATATAATATGTATACTCATTTGGATATTAATTATAATTTTGCTACAGAATAAAAAACGAATAAACATTTTAATTACCAGTGCACGTAGACGTAGCTAGGTAGTATCCCGTATTGCAAGCCGAACATTCCGAGACTTTCGCACCAGTGCATGCGGAACATTCAGAAGTACATGCTGAAACGCAATACAATATTTTATTATATGCACAACTGATTTCGACTGTGTCATATACATGGTTTTCAATGTCCAACTTAGGATAATCTCTGAAGAGGGTCAACTGATTTGTATTTTAGTTTTACCATCTTTCTTTCTATCCACAGTCGCGTCCTTTTCCTCTACTGGACCGATTGCACGAATTACGGTCAGTCCCATTAGATTTGCGTTTGTATCCAGCGCACGCGAATGAAACGCTTCAGCTCATTTTCGATAGTTGATCGTCTTGTGGAAAATTGACACATTGACGTCAAAGCTTCTTAACAAAACCACTTCCTTTTCGACGGTGAATTTAAAAGACAGAAGACGAAATCGTAACGATGTGGATGTTTTAAAGATAAATGGCGATAAGTAATATATATCTATGATATTCCAACTGTTTTCGTATCATATTTTAGGAATTCAATAATACTGATGCATCAACAGAAGAATTACCACAAGACAAATAACCTACCTATTTAGTTTTGAACAAACCTTCAATATTTAGCAAGTCGAAGTAAACAAAATAACCGACAAGAGAATAAATTAATTTAATTGGATGAAAAAAGGCTAAGCCCAAAATATACCATACCTCGTTATTTCGATAATAATTACAAAATAATTAACACTAATGGTGTGGTCATTTATTTCAAAAGATTGGTCTTACTTAACCTGTATTTTGAAATTCATTCATTGTTTGAAACAAAAGTATAAATTTGTTTAATTACCAGTGCAAGTAGACGTAGCTAAGTAGTATCCCGTATTGCAACCCGAACATTCCGAGACCTTCGCACCAGTGCAGGCGGAACATTCAGAAGAACATGCTGAAAAGCAAAACGGTATTTTAATATATACAAGATTACTTTTGCTGAAGTCATTTTCAATTCACTCCAATGTATATGAATCCAGCGTGTGAATACGTTGATGTAAATGGGTGAAAAAGGCTTTGCTGACATATATCAGGTCTTCCCATTTGGATAATAGTTATTTTTTGCTACAGATTCAACATCTCAAGAAGTATAGCCGTTTTCATTACCAGTGCATGTAGATGTAGCTAGGTAGTATCCCGCATTGCAAGCCGAACATTCCGAGACCTTCGGACCAGTGCACGCGGAACATTCAGAAGTACACGCTGAAAGGCAATAGAACAGTTCACTAAATACACAGCTGATTTTGCTTATGTCACTTCCATTGTCTACAATGTCCGACTTACTATCATCTTTTAAGAGAGTCGACATATTTGTACATTATTGTTTACAATCATTCTTTCTCTCCGTAGTCCTATCCTTTTCCTCTACTAGACAGATTGCAAGAATTATGGTTAGTCCCATTTGGAAAGATAGAGTTGCGTTTGTAAAGGAGGGTCGGTGTAACAGCCCCTGCGAATGAAACGCAAAACGCAATACGTTTCTGTCCATTGCCAGCAGTCGATCGTTTGGTGAAAAACTGACACATTAACATCAATGTTACGTAGCAAAAACACACACTTTTCGAAAGGGAACTTCAAACACAAACAAGGAAATCGTAGCGGTGTGGATGCTTGAAAGATAAGTGGCGGCGCGTATACATCTATAATATTCCGACTGTTTTCTTATTTGAAAAAGGCAAGACCGATTCATATTTTAGGAATTAAATACTTATGTACCAACCGAAACGCAACATCAAGAAAATACAAACTACGTATTTATATATTAATGAACTATCAATATTTAGTAAGTCGAAGTAAAAAACCGACATGAAATTGAAATAAATTATTTGGATAACAAAAGTTAAAAAAGGTTACACCATATCTCCTCATTTCGATACTAATTTCAAAATAATTTACAAAATTGTCTGATTAATTAATTAATACATTCATTTTACTTAACATGTATTTTGGCAATATATTTAATATTTAAAAAAGTTTAAATTTGTTTCATTACCAGTGCATGTAGACGTAGCTAGGTAGTATCCCGTATTGCAACCCGAACATTCCGAGACCTTCGCACCAGTACAAGCAGTGCATTCAGAAGAACACGCTGAAAAGCAAAACAGTATTTAAAAAGCATACAATTGATTTTGCTAAAGTCACTTCCATTCACACCTATGTCTACGACTCCGGCGTGTGACTACATTTTTGTGAATTGGTGAAAAAAGGCTTAGGCCGAAATGTACCAGGTCTACTCTTTTTGATAATAATTACACTTTTGCTAAGGATTCAACATCTCAAAAAGTATCAATGTTTTTATTACCAGTGCATGTCGACGTTTCTAGGAAGTATCCCTCATTGCAAGATGAACATTCCGAGACCTTCGCACCGGTGCAAGCGGAACATTCAGAAGTACATACTGAAACGCAATACAATATTTTACTATATACGCAACTGCTTTTGCATATGCCACTTCCATAATCTCCAATGTCCAACTTAGGACCATCTTTGTAGAGATCAGTTGACTTGTACTTTATTTTGTTACCATCTTTCGTTATCTCCATTGTCCTGTCCTTTTATCTCCTGGACAATAATTACGGTGAGTCTCATTAGGAAAGAAAGATTTGCGTTTGTAATGGAAGCTCAGTGTAACAGCGCACGCGAATGAAACGCGAAGCCCAATACGAGTCAGCCCATTGTATTGTGGAAAACTGACACATTGACATCAATGTTACGTAGCAAAAACTACACGCTTTTCGACGGTGAACTGAAATGACAGGAGACGAAATCGTAACGGTGTGGATGTTTGACAGATAAATGGTTGCGCGTATATATATATATATATATATATATATATATATATATATATATATATATATATATATATATATATATATATATTATATTCCGACTGTTTTCTTATTTGAATAAGGCAAGACGGGTTCATATTTTAGGAATAAAATACTGATGTATCAACCGAAGAGTTACATAAAGAAAAGAAAAATGTATTATTTATATATATGAATAAACTATCAATTTTTGGCTCTCAGGCCAACTAGGAAATAAAAATTAAAATAACGATATACTTTTATTACAAGATAATAATATCATATGAAAAGTATTCAACATTGAACTTATATTAAAACAAAAGTAAGTAAAAATTCAAATTTACAGTTGTTTATAAAATAAGAATTACGGCAGGATTAACCAGTATCCGTGAGGTGGCAACATTGTCTAGCCCCACATGGATAGCAAACCGATTAAATAAGGATACCTTTTTATCAAATAATGCTGTATTATAAATATTATTCAGAATTAAACTTATATTAACACAAAATAAATAGAAATACAAATTTGCAGTTGTTTATAAAAATATATATTACGGCAGTGTCCGTGAGGTGGCAGCATTGTATAGATCACGCGGATACCAAACAAAAGCCATAAATGGTACCAGACTGTCTTCTCGGCGTAGTTCCGCAGCCGATCGACAGTCGGTTAAGCGAGACTAAGCATATACCTAATATAGTTAATATAAAGTAACACCCAGCCATCGAAATACTATGAGCTACTCCATTTTGAAGACGAATGACGTCACGAAGCTTGGGCGCTCTCCACAGATTCCCTGCATATTAGTTATTCATAAATCCGTCTAGAGGTGCTGTGCGCAGTTTAGGCCCGCACCTCGAAACAAAAACATCAAAATGATCACCTACCATGACCAAACTTCGCAGGGCGTATCCACTACACCTGAACTACGCGTTTGCATTTGTTACGTGATCCAAAAAAATTAATGCCTGAAATCGATCAAAATGTGTAAGTAAATAGGGTCTGACCCCACGGTTTAACGGCAGCAAGATGGTGGCGCCACCTGACGGAGTTCACTGTTGCATTAGTGACTCGGCTAGGTGTTATTTACTTACACATTTTGATCGATTTCAGGCATTACTTTTTGTTTTGATTGCATACGCGTAGTACAGGTGTAGTAGATACGCGCTGCGAAGTTTGGTCTTCGTAGGTAATCATTTTGATGGTTTTTTTTCGAGGTGCGGGCCTAAACTGCAAAAGTACCCGCAATTGTGAATCCAATGTTCAATACTACCGGTTGGTTCAACGGAAAAGAAAAAATATAGATCACAATTTCTCACGGAACTATTACTGCAACCGTATGCCGAACAGCAAGGCTTAATTAGTAAAGTTTATACCATAGATTTGACCACAGATTTAAATACACGTCTAAGCAGCTGCTACATGTCACGCCAACTGAACGAAGACTTGAAGTTGTTGACCCTTAACGACGTCGCAGGAAGCTGACCGGCTTCAGCAGAGACCTATAATGCTGCGCGCTTATTGGCCAAGCCAAGTTAACCCATCACCGATGGCGGCGTCTAGGCCATCGTGGAGTTCGGTAGAATTTTAGACTTTAAGGTCACATTCTAAGTAAACCGCTAACGTTAACAAATTGAGTATATGTTGAAATTGTTACTTTGTATAAACTCTATTATGTGTATGACACGAAACGTTTGCCATTTTTTGTCCTTTAACCTGTATCAAAAATCATGACATCAATTGTATTTCACGTCGATATATTGCCTAGCTAGCGCATGGTTTCGAAGATGTTAGTTCAGAATCGGCACAAAATAAACAACACCTCGCCAGGTTTTGTTTGCTTTGTGCCTACATCAATGATCAGCCGCATTTTCTCCGCAAGATCTGACTTCGCACATCGGCACTTCGAACGAACCTGAAGTCAATGGCCTGCTTGCACATTGTAATACACATTTACAGATGCATCTTGTTTGGATGGATAAATAGGGTACATTTCATTAGAAAAGAACGGTATAGCATTAGGCTGAAACGGCAAATATGTACCGTAGATTTTAGGTCTAACATTTGGGCAAGCTACTCTTACGCCAATATTATAAATTCATCAACTGCCTAAAACACGAGGAATCGCATTGTAGATGTACGTTTTAATTAGCATTTTGAGGTTAACTGAAAGAAGAAAGAAGTTATGCCAATAATGATCGTATTTATTATAGTTTTGAAACTTAATGAAACTTACTAAATGCCAAATTTGTGCGTGTTAACTCCTGCGTCTTCTGCAGCTGATATACAGGAACTTATTCTATATCTCATATTATCGTTCATCTCAATACATCGTGGTATGAGGGTGCATAATGTATTTCAAAACGAACAACATTTGTGAGTTGTATTCAGTTCAACATAAAACACAACGGCAATGTCGCATAGAAGTACGGTCGGCATGCAGAAGCTGGTTCGACGTATGGTACTTGTGGTACTGCGACTGGGTTGGTCGTCTTTGAACTATCTTAGATGGTAGATACATAATGGAATCACGTTATCTACAAATGCTACATGTAAATATTATTAACATATAGATATCATAAATACTGAACATATTCAGACTGGCTACATTTTAGTCATTGTAATAGTATTATATCTCCCACAAAAGTCAAAAGGACAAGGAAACTGGTGACAACAGAATATCTTATATATATATATATATATATATATATATATATATATATATATATGTGTGTGTGTGTGTGTGTGTGTGTGTGTGTGTGTTTGTGTGTGTGCATGCAGAACACCAAAACAGTATTAAATATATACAAAAACAGTATTAAATATATACACAATTTATTTTGCTAAAGTCACATTCATTCACACCAATGTCTACGACTCCGGCGTGTGACTACATTGATGTAAATGAATGAAAAAGGCTTAGCCTATATATGTTATACTATGTATACTCATTTGGATATTTGTTATACTTTTGCTACATAATCAACATCTGGAGAAAAAAATTCATTACCAGTGCACGTAGACGTAGCTAGGTAGTATCCCGTACTGCAAGCAGAACATTCAGAGACCTTCGCACCAGTGCAAGCGGTACATTCAGAAGTGCAAGCTGAAACGGAATACAACATTTTATTATATACAAAGCTGATTTTGTTTAAGTCACTTCCATATTCTCCAATGTCCAACTTGGTATCATCTCATAAGAGAATCAACTAATTTGAACTTTAGTTTTCTGAATATTTATCATCATATTCATGTCCTTTTACCTTACTGGACATATTACAAGAATTACGGTCAGTCCCGTTAAGACAGAAAGACTTGCGTTTGTAACGGAAGATGGGTGTAACAGCGCACGTGAATGCAAATCTGAGCGCAATAGGTTTCAGCCAACTCTTGGCAGTTGATCATTTGATACAAAAACAGATACAATGACAGCAATGTCACGTAGCAAACACACACATTTTGTGACGATGAACTTACATTTTTGTAAGTAGAAGGAAATAAAACAACGGACATTTGATCAAACTGATTAAACAGGATAAATCAGGCTAAGCCCGCAGTATTCCAGATCTTGTCATTTCGATAATAATTACAAAATAATTACAACACAAATTGTCTGATTATCTTAAACATTCTCGTTATTTAATTATTATGTTTGAAATGGTTTCACTATTTGAAAAACAGTATAAATTTGTTTCATTACCAGTACATGTAGACGCAGCTAGGTAGTATCCCGTATTGCAAGCTGAACATTCCGAGACCTTCGTACCAGTGCAAGCGGAACACTCTGGAGAACATGCTGAAAATTAAAACAGTCTTTTAGTATATACATTATTGACTACGCTAAAGTCACTTCCATTCACACCAATATCTAGGACTCCGGCGTGTGGGTACACTGACGTCAACGGGAGAAAATCAATTAGGCCGACATATAATAGGTATGCCAATTTAGATAATAATAGTACTTTCGCTGCAGTATCAACTTCTGAAAAAGTATAACCGTTTTCATTACTAGTGAACATACAAGTAGCAACTAAGTATTCATTATAGCAAATTTAACATTTCGAGACAATCCGTCATATTCACAATCACAACGAGTACGATAAGTGATAGTAATTGTTTCATATCCCGTTGTATATATTTTCCAATGATTATATATATAAAAATATATTGTACCTGTACACGTGTTTCCATCTAAGACCTTTGGGGAAGTGCATTTTGTGCAAGTTCCATCTGAACCGCACTCGGCACAGTCTGCCACCACAGCAGCGCATGCTGGAATGCAAGTAGAGTATATTTCAAACAAACGTGTAGGGATCCCAAAAGATTATGTAATTAAAAGAAAGGATTAAGTCAAATCAGCTGCATTACACGCTTCACAGCCTGCAACCGCATCACAATACACCGGAATATAAATATAATACATTTCAATATAAACGTGCAGCTAACAAAACAGATTGTGTAATTAATGGTAAGTATCACGTTACTGCAAACATGTAATATTAATAATGGCAATAATAATGACAACAGTTTTTTGTTTTACACACAATAGTAAGTTTTATCCATTAATATACAACAATCTCCCTTGTATTAAGAGGATCAACAAATTTTAATTTGACAAATGTTCGTGAGATTTACTACTCGGACAGGAATTTGTGATGCCGTTTCGTTCCCGCGGACACGACGTGTCCATTACATGGCAAGAACATGATTTTGCCTGATAATACACAAATGGGTGGAGAGTGTCATCGATAGAGAAAGGCTCGTAGGGAGAGATGCAGCATATAGAGCGAAATAGGAGTGAATATTATCATTATAACAAGTTAAACAAGGAATGATTATTTTGACATTAATTTGACGGTGGTAGAATAATTTCAAGACACATCAAACACAACAGTATACCGATGTGTTATCACTGCAAAATCAACGACCGGCAACTGTTTGTCCAGAGTGGAAGTCGAATATTTATTTATTTAATAACAGTGTCTTAATATGATATATGAACAAATATTTACCTGTACACACACCAACTTTGGCATAGGTTCCAACTGGACAGGTGTCTATAACACAACAGTCAGATTGTACACTTCATTTTAAACTCCTCTCTTATTGTGCCACACAATTAATTAGTGATATTTCAAAAATTCCACTTACACGAAGATAATGAAAGAGGTGTGCAAATATACGGTGTACCTGAAATTATCGACTAACATCTTGTTATGCGAGTGGTTTATACAACCACTAATGCGACATCTACCATCACGACATTGATATCATAGCCTACGTATTACCTATATCCGGAAACAAAAACAAAGCAATCCATCATATCCACAATCACAGCGAATACCATATGTGATAGCGATTGTTTATATTATGTTGTATATCTTTTTACATGTTATGCATATCAAAATTCATTTTACCTATACATATGTTTGCTTCTAGGACCTTTGGAGAAGTGCATTTGGTACACGTTCCATCAGCAGCATCACACTCTTCACAGTCTGTCACCGCATCACTACACACTGGAATATAAATACAATAGATTTCAATACAAACGTGCAAGTATCCAAACAGCTAGTGTAATTAATAGCAAGTATCACGTGATTACAAACTTGTACTATTAATGATGGCAATAACAATGACAACAGTTCTTTTGTCTTTACACACAATCGTCAGTTTTCTCCATTAATATACAATAATATCCCATGTATTCAGAGGATAAAGGAATTGTTACTTGTCAAATGTTAGTGACTTTTATTATTCGGAGAGGAATTTCTGATGCCGTCTTGTTCCCGCGGAAACGACGTGTCCATTACAAGGCAAGAACACGATTTTCACTGATTACACACACACACACACACACACACACACACACACACACACACACACACACCCACCCACACCCACACACACACACACACACACACACACACACACACACAAACACACACACACACACACACACACACAAACACCCATACACACACAGACGGAGAGAGAAATAGGAGTGAATATTATCACTTAAAAAATTGAAACACGGAATGATTATTTTGACATCAATTTGACGTTGGTAGAATGCTTTCAAGACACCTGAAACACAACAGTATACTAATGTGGTCACTACAGTTATCACTGCAAAAACCACGAACGGCAAATGTTTGTCCAACGCGGAAGTCACATACTTATTTATTTAATAACAGTTTCTTAATGTGATATATGAAAAGAACATTTACCTGTACACACGCCGACCTTGGCATACTTTCCAGTTGGACAGGTGACTATAACACAAAAGACAGATTATAAGCATCATTTTAAACTCCTCTTTTATTGTGCCACACATTTAATTAGTGACATTTCACAAATTCCACTTAAATGAACACCTGAAATATAACCAAAAAAGTGTGCCATTATACGCTGTACCTGAAATTATCGACCAACATCTTGTTATGCGACTGTGTTTACAACAGCACTAGTGCGCTATCTACCATCACGACATTGGTATAATAGCCTAAGTATTACCTATATCCGATATTGTGTTTCTGAGAAAACAAAGCAATCCATCATATCCACGATAACAGGGACGAGTACTATATGTGATAGTGATTGTTTATATTCTGTTGTATTTACTTGTCGATGTAATACATATCAAAATTCATTTTACCTATACATGTGTTTGCATCTAGGACCTTTGGAGAAGTGCATTTGGTGCAATTTCCATCAGCAGCATCACACTCTTCACAGTCTGTCACGGCATCACTACACACTGGAAAATAAATATAATAGATTTCAATAAAAACGTGCAGGTATCCAAACAGATTGTGTAATTAATAGTAAGTATCACGTGATTACAAACTTGTACTATTAATGATGCCAATAACAATGACAACAGTTCTGATGTCTTTACACATAATCGTCAGTTTTCTCCATTAATATACAACAATATCCCCTGTATTCAGAGGATAAAGGAATTTTTACTTGTCAAATGTTAGTGACTTTTATTATTCGGACAGGAATTTCTGATGCCGTTTCGTTCCCGCGGAAACGACGTGTCCATTACATGACAAGAACACGATTTTTACTGATTACACACAAACGCACACACACACACACACACACACACACACACACACACACACACAAACACACACACACACACACACACACACACACACACAGGCAGAAAGAGAAACAGGAGTGAATATTATCACTTAAAAAATTGAAACACGGAATGATTATTTTGACATTAATTTGACGGTGGTAGAATGCTTTCAAGACACCTCAAACATTACAGTATACTAATGTGGTCACTAGAGTTATCACTGCAAAAACCACGACCGGCAAATGTTTGTCCAACGCGGAAGTCGCATACTTATTTATTTAATAAAAGTTTCCTAATGTGATATATGAAAAAAGCATTTACCTGTACACACGCCGACCTTGGCATAATTTCCAGTTGGACAGGTGACTATAACACAAAAGTCAGATTGTAAAGATAATTTTAATCTCCTCTTTTATTGTGCCACACATTTAATTAGTGACATTTCACAAATTCCACTTAAATGAACACCTGACATATTACGAAAAAGGTGTTCCATTATACGCTGTACCTGAAATTATCGACCAACATCTTGTCATGCGAGTGTGTTTATAACAGCACTAGTGCGATATCTACCACCACGACATTGGTATAATTGCCTAAGTATTACCTATATCCGATATTGTGTTTCTGAGAAAACAAAGCAATCCATCATATCCACGATCACAGCGGCGAGGACTATATGTGATAGTGATTGTTTATAATATATTTATTATGTTGTATTTACTTGTTCATGTAATACATATCAAAATTCATTTTACCTATACATGTGTTTGCATCTAGGACCTTTGGAGAGGTGCATTTGGTGCAATTCCCATCAGCAGCATCACACTCTTCACAGTCTGTCACCGCATCACTACACACTGGAATATAAACATAATAGATTTCAATACAAACGTGCAGGTATTCAAACGGATTGTGTAATTAATAGTAAGTATCACGTGATTTCAAACTTGTACTATTAATTATGCCAATAACAATGACAACAGTTCTTATGCCTTTACACATAATCGTCAGTTTTCTCCATTAATATACAAAAATATCCCCTGTATTCAGAGGATAAAGGAATTTTTACTTGTCAAATTATGTTCTCTATGTGATCTATTTTCAGGTTATTTTAAGGATAAAATTACCCGTATACAGTCTTCCTTTCCTGTTCATATGTTAAACAAAGTAGCAGTTCAGCCTCCACCGATAAGTTCTCTACTTTCTTCTTTTACTCCAGCTACTGCTGAGGAAATAAGGCAAATTATTATGTCTTCTCCAAATACATTTTTTGATCTAGATCCAATGCCAACTGTATTGTTGAAAGCATGCATTGACACCTTACTTGGTACTATAACAAATATTGTAAATGTGTCACTGAGGACAGATATTTTTCCTGATGATTTTAAACAGGCGCATGTAAATCCACTACTTAAAAAGACAACTTTGTCGAAAGATAACTTGAAAAATTATAGACCTGTTTCTAATTTGAGTTTCGTATCTAAAATTCTTGAAAATGTTGTAGCAAAACGCCGTGGATCTCACATTACTTCAAATAATTTGTCAAATGTATTCCAATCTGCACATAAGAAACTTCATTCTACAGAGACTGCTCTCTTAAAAGTGCATAACGACATCACTCTAAATATGGACAATGGTAGAGTTACTGCACTCACCTTACTTGATTTGTCAGCTGCTTTTGATACGATTAATCATTCTATTCGAATGGATCGTTTGTCTGTGTGGTATGGTGTGTCTGGTATAGCATTAAGCTGCTTTAGATCATATCTGAGTGGTAGACACCAGAGAGTTAAGATTGGGGATTGTTTTTCGTCACCACTTAATATTTCGTGTGGTGTTCCTCAGGGGTCAGTTTTGGGACCATTACTTTTTACACTGTATACTACTCCATTGAGTCTAGTGATTAATAGGCATCATTTGAGCCATCATCTTTATGCAGATGATACTCACATTTATATATCATTATCCACTTCAGATGCAAGTAGTTCTTTACAGCAGCTTAGAACTTGTATTGATGACATTTTTTGATGGATGACTGAGAGTAGATTGAAGCTGAATGCTGATAAAACTGAGTTTCTTATTATTGGTACACACCGGCAGCGTGACAAAATTAAGACTCTTTTTCCTATACCCTTACTTAATCAGCATGTTATGCCTGCAGTTTCGACATGGAATTTGGGAGTAATTTTTGATGATAAATTAAATTTTAGAGAACACATTTCTCAAATTTGTCGAACATGTTTTTACCACATTCGTGATTTGCGGCGTATTCGTCGATATTTGCCTGTTTCTGTTGCAAAGACTATTGCAACTGCATTAGTTACTAGTAGATTAGACTATTGTAATTCACTTTTTCATAATATTGCTATTAAGGAGATCACAAAACTACAACGTATTCAAAATTGCTTAGCAAGGGTGGTGACTAGGTCTCCACGCTTTACTCCTTCTAAGCCGCTTCTAAAGTCTCTGCATTGGCTGCCTGTCCAATATCGTATAATGTTTAAGATGTGTACCATTACTTACCAGGCACTTTCTTCTAAGCAGCCATCGTATTTACATACTTTACTTACTCGTATAAGAAAACCTATTCAACTTCGGTCATCTACTTCTGATTTACTCTTTGTACCAAAGGTCAATACTAATATGGGTACCAGGGCTTTTGCTGTGGGTGCGCCTACTCTATGGAATATGCTTCCTTCTAGCGTGAAATCAGTTGAAAATATTGCTAAATTCCGTCGTCATTTAAAAACATATCTGTACAATCTGGCCTATCCACCATAGCTCCCTGGCGCATCAATCAATCTGATGACAATTTGATTTGTTTACCGACTATGAGATCTATTAATCCTTTTTGTTTTGATGCGCCTCTGAGCTTGGTTTCTAAGGATATAGGCGCAATAGAAGTTAACTAATTATTCTTATTATTAAATGTTAGTGACTTTTATTATTCGGAGAGGAATTTCTGATGCCGTTTCGTTCCCGCGGAAACGACGTGTCCATTACATGGCAAGAACACGATTTTCACTGATTACACACACACACACACACACACACACACACACACACACACACACACACACACACACACACACACACACACATACACACACACACACACACACACACACACACACACACACACAAACACCCACACACAAACAGGCAGAGAGAGAGAAACAGGAGTGAATATTATCACTTAAAAAATTGAAACACGGAATGATTATTTTGACATCAATTTGACGGTGGTAGAATGCTTTCAAGACACCTCAAACACAACAGTATACTAATGTGGTCACTACAGTTATCACTCCAAAACCACGACTGGCAAATGTTTGTCCAACGCGGAAGTCCCACACTTATTTATTTAGTAACAGTTTCTTAATGTGATATATGAAAAAAACATTTACCTGTACACACGCCGACCTTGGCATACTTTCCAGTTGGACAGGTGACTATAACACAAAAGTCAGATTGTAAACATAATTTTAAGCTCCTCTTTTATTGTGCCACACATTTAATTAGTGACATTTCACAAATTCCACTTTAATGAACACCTGACATATTACGAAAAAAGTGTGGCATTATACGCTGTACCTGAAATTATCGACCAACATCTTGTTATGCGACTGTGTTTACAACAGCACTAGTGCGCTATCTACCATCACGACATTGGTATAATAGCCTAAGTATTACCTATATCCGATATTGTGTTTCTGAGAAAACAAAGCAATCCATCATATCCACGATAACAGGGACGAGTACTATATGTGATAGTGATTGTTTATATTCTGTTGTATTTACTTGTCGATGTAATACATATCAAAATTCATTTTACCTATACATGTGTTTGCATCTAGGACCTTTGGAGAAGTGCATTTGGTGCAATTTCCATCAGCAGCATCACACTCTTCACAGTCTGTCACCGCATCACCACACACTGGAATATAAATATAATAGATTTCAATACAAACGTGCAGGTATCCAAACAGATTGTGTAATTAATAGTAAGTATCACGTGATTACAAACTTGTACTATTAATGATGCCAATAACAATGACAACAGTTCTGATGTCTTTACACATAATCGTCAGTTTTCTCCATTAATATACAACAATATCCCCTGTATTCAGAGGATAAAGGAATGTTTACTTGTCAAATGTTAGTTGCTTTTATTATTCGGACAGGAATTTCTGATGCCGTTTCGTTCCCGCGGAAACGACGTGTCCATTACATGACAAGAACACGATTTTTACTGATTACACACACACACACACACACACACACACACACACACACACACACACACACACACACACACACACACACACACACACACAAACAAACACACACACACACACACACACACACACACACAGGCAGAAAGAGAAACAGGAGTGAATATTATCACTTAAAAAATTGAAACACGGAATGATTATTTTGACATTAATTTGACGGTGGTAGAATGCTTTCAAGACACCTCAAACATTACAGTATACTAATGTGGTCACTAGAGTTATCACTGCAAAAACCACGACCGGCAAATGTTTGTCCAACGCGGAAGTCGCATACTTATTTATTTAATAACAGTTTCTTGATGTGATATATGAAAAAAGCATTTACCTGTACACACGCCGACCTTGGCATAATTTCCAGTTGGACAGGTGACTATAACACAAAAGTCAGATTGTAAACATCATTTTAATGTCCTCTTTTATTGTGCCACAAATTTATTTAGTGACATTTCACAAATTCCACTTAAATGAACACCTGACATATTACGAAAAAGGTGTTCCATTATACGCTGTACCTGAAATTATCGACCAACATCTTGTCATGCGAGTGTGTTTATAACAGCACTAGTGCGATATCTACCACCACGACATTGGAATAATAGCCTAAGTATTACCTATATCCGATATTGTGTTTCTGAGAAAACAAAGCAATCCATCGTATCCACGATCACAGCGGCGAGTACTATATGTGATAGTGATTGTTTATAATATATTTATTCTGTTGTATTTACTTGTTCATGTAATACATATCAAAATTCATTTTACCTATACATGTGTTTGCATCTAGGACCTTTGGAGAAGTGCATTTGGTGCAATTTCCATCAGCAGCATCACACTCTTCACAGTCTGTCACCGCATCACTACACACTGGAATATAAACATAATATATTTCAATACAAACGTGCAGGTATCCAAACAGATTGTGTAATTAATAGTAAGTATCACGTGATTTCAAACATGTACTATTAATTATGCCAATAACAATGACAACAGTTCTTATGTCTTTACACATAATCGTCAGTTTTCTCCATTAATATACAACAATATCCCCTGTATTCAGAGGATAAACGAATTTTTACTTGTCAAATTATGTTCTCTATGTGATCTATTTTCAGGTTATTTTAAGGATAAAATTACCCGTATACAGTCTTCCTTTCCTGTTCATATGTTAAACAAAGTAGAAGTTCAGCCTCCACCGATAAGTTCTCTACTTTCTTCTTTTACTCCAGCTACTACTGAGGAAGTAAGGCAAATTATTATGTCTTCTCCAAATAAATGTTGTGATCTAGATCCAATGCCAACTGTATTGTTGACAGCATGCATTGACACCTTACTTGGTACTATAACAAATATTGTAAATGTGTCACTGAGGACAGGTATTTTTCCTGATGATTTTAAACAGGCGCATGTAAATCCACTACTTAAAAAGACAACTTTGTCGAAAGATAACTTGAAAAATTATAGACCTGTTTCTAATTTGAGTTTCATATCTAAAATTCTTGAAAAGGTTGTAGGAAAACGCCTTGGATCTCACATTACTTCAAATAATTTGTCAAATGTATTCCAATCTGCATATAAGAAACTTCATTCTACAGAGACTGCTCTCTTAAAAGTGCATAACGACATCACTCTAAATATGGACAATGGTAGAGTTACTGCACTCACCTTACTTGATTTGTCAGCTGCTTTTGATACGATTAATCATTCTATTCGAATGGATCGTTTGTCTGTGTGGTATGGTGTGTCTGGTATAGCATTAAGCTGGTTTAGATCATATCTGAGTGGTAGACACCAGAGAGTTAAGATTGGGGATTGTTTTTCGTCACCACTTAATATTTCGTGTGGTGTTCCTCAGGGGTCAGTTTTGGGACCATTACTTTTTACACTGTATACTACTCCATTGAGTCTAGTGATTAATAGGCATCATTTGAGCCATCATCTTTATGCAGATGATACTCACATTTATATATCATTATCCACTTCAGATGCAAGTAGTTCTTTACAGCAGCTTAGAACTTGTATTGATGACATTTTTTGCTGGATGACTGAGAGTAGATTGAAGCTGAATGCTGATAAAACTGAGTTTCTTATTATTGGTACACACCGGCAGCGTGACAAAATTAAGACTCTTTTTCCTATACCCTTACTTAATCAGCATGTTATGCCTGCAGTTTCGACTAGGAATTTGGGAGTAATTTTTGATGATAAATTAAATTTTAGAGAACACATTTCTCAAATTTGTCGAACATGTTTTTACCACATTCGTGATTTGCACGTCGACATTTGCCTGTTTCTGTTGCAAAGACTATTGCAACTGCATTAGTTACTAGTAGATTAGACTATTGTAATTCACTTTTTCATAATATTGCTATTAAGGATATCACAAAACTACAACGTGTTCAAAATTGCTTAGCAAGGGTGGTGACTAGGTCTCCACGCTTTACTCCTTCTAAGCCGCTTCTAAAGTATCTGCATTGGCTGCCTGTCCAATATCGTATACTGTTTAAGATGTGTACCATTACTTACCAGGCACT
Organism: Oasisia sp. SBJ-2009; assembly: GCA_964017155.1. Taxonomy (NCBI): domain Eukaryota; kingdom Metazoa; phylum Annelida; class Polychaeta; order Sabellida; family Siboglinidae; genus Oasisia; species Oasisia sp. SBJ-2009. The sequence goes on from OZ024855.1 coordinate 43,630,020, forward strand.
TTCTTCTAAGCAGCCATCGTATTTACATACTTTACTTACTCGTATAAGAAAACCTATTCAACTTCGGTCATCTACTTCTGATTTACTCTTTGTACCAAAGGTCAATACTAATATGGGTACCAGGGCTTTTGCTGTGGGTGCGCCTACTCTATGGAATATGCTTCCTTCTAGCGTGAAATCAGTTGAAAATATTGCTAAATTCCGTCGTCATTTAAAAACATATCTGTACAATCTGGCCTATCCACCATAGCTCCCTGGCGCATCAATCAATATGATGACAACTTGATTTATTTACCGACTATGAGATCTATTAATCCTTTTTGTTTTGATGCGCCCCTGAGCTTGGTTACTAAGGATATAGGCGCAATAGAAGTTAACTAATTATTATTATTATTAAATGTTAGTGACTTTTATTACTCGGAGAGGAATTTCTGATGCCGTTTCGTTCCCGCGGAAACGACGTGTCCATTACATGGCAAGAACACGATTTTCACTGATTACACACACACATACACACACACACACACACACACACACACACACACACACACACACACACAAACACACACACACACACACACACACACACACACAGGCAGAGAGAGAGAGAAACAGGATTGAATATTATCACTTAAACAATTGAAACACGGAATGATTATTTTGACATCAATTTGACGGTGGTAGAATGCTTTCAAGACACCTCAAACACAACAGTATACTAACGTGGTCACTACAGTTATCACTCCAAAAACCACGACTGGCAAATGTTTGTCCAACGCGGAAGTCCCACACTTATTTATTTAGTAACAGTTTCTTAATGTGATATATGAACAAACATTTACCTGTACACACGCCGATCTTGGCATACTTTCCAGTTGGACAGGTGACTATAACACAAAAGTCAGATTGTAAACATAATGTTAAGCTCCTCTTTTATTGTGCCACACATTTAATTAGTGACATTTCACAAATTCCACTTTAATGAACACCTGACATATTACGAAAAAAGTGTGCCATTATACGCTGTACCTGAAATTATCGACCAACATCTTGTTATGCGACTGTGTTTACAACAGCACTAGTGCGCTATCTACAATCACGACATTGGTATAATAGCCTAAGTATTACCTATATCCGATATTGTGTTTCTGAGAAAACAAAGCAATCCATCATATCCACGATAACAGGGACGAGTACTATATGTGATAGTGATTGTTTATATTCTGTTGTATTTACTTGTCGATGTAATACATATCAAAATTCATTTTACCTATACATGTGTTTGCATCTAGGACCTTTGGAGAAGTGCATTTGGTGCAATTTCCATCAGCAGCATCACACTCTTCACAGTCTGTCACCGCATCACTACACACTGGAAAATAAATATAATAGATTTCAATACAAACGTGCAGGTATCCAAACAGATTGTGTAATTAATAGTAAGTATCACGTGATTACAATATTGTACTATTAATGATGCCAATAACAATGACAACAGTTCTGATGTCTTTACACATAATCGTCAGTTTTCTCCATTAATATACAACAATATCCCCTGTATTCAGATGATGAAAAATTTTTACTTGTCAAATGTTAGTGACTTTTATTATTCGGACAGGAATTTCTGATGCCGTTTCGTTCCCGCGGAAACGACGTGTCCATTACATGACAAGAACACGATTTTTACTGATTACACACACACACACACACACACGCACACACACACACACACACACACACAAACACACACACACACACACACACACACACAGGCAGAAAGAGAAACAGGAGTGAATATTATCACTTAAAAAATTGAAACACGGAATGATTATTTTGACATTAATTTGACGGTGGTAGAATGTTTTCAAGACATCTCAAACATTACAGTATACTAATGTGGTCACTACAGTTATCACTCCAAAAACCACGACCGGCAAATATTTGTCCAACGCGGAAGTCGCATACTTATTTATTTAATAACAGTTTCTTGATGTGATATATGAAAAAAAGCATTTACCTGTACATACGCCGACCTTGGCATAATTTCCAGTTGGACAGGTGACTATAACACAAAAGTCAGATTGTTAACATCATTTTAATGTCCTCTTTTATTGTGCCACAAATTTATTTAGTGACATTTCACAAATTCCACTTAAATGAACACCTGACATATTACGAAAAAGGTGTTCCATTATACGCTGTATCTGAAATTATCGACCAACATCTTGTCATGCGAGTGTGTTTATAACAGCACTAGTGCGATATCTACCACCACGACATTGGTATAATAGCCTAAGTATTACCTATATCCGATATTGTGTTTCTCAGAAAACAAAGCAATCCATCATATCCACGATCACAGCGGCGAGTACTATATGTGATAGTGATTGTTTATATTCTGTTGTATTTACTTGTCCATGTAATACATATCAAAATTAATTTTACCTATACATGTGTTTGCATCTAGGACCTTTGGAGAAGTGCATTTGGTGCAAGTTCCATCAGCAGCATCACACTCTTCACAGTCTGTCACCGCATCACCACACACTGGAATATAAATATAATAGATTTCAATACAAACGTGCAGGTATCCAAACAGATTGTGTAATTAATAGTAAGTATCACGTGATTAGAAACTTGTACTATTAATGATGGCAATAACAATGACAACAGTTATTTTGTCTTTACACATAATCGGCAGTTTTCTCCATTAATATACAACAATATCCCTTGTATTCAGAGGATAAACGAATTTTTACTTGTCAAATGTTAGTGACTTTGATTATTCGGACAGGAATTTCTGATGCCGTTTCGTTCCCGCGGAAACGACGTGTCGAATACATGGCAAGAACAAGATTTTCACTTATTACACACACAGGCGGAGAGAGAAACACGAGTGAATATTATCACTTAAAAAATTGAAACCCGGAATGATTATTTTGACTTTAATTTGACAGTGGCAGAATGCTTTCAAGGCACCTCAAACACAACATTATACTAATGTGGTCACTACAGTTATCACTGCAAAAACCACGACCGGCAAATGTATGTCCAACGCGGAAGTCGCATACTTATTTATTTAATAACAGTTTCTTAATGTGATATATGAAAAAAACATTTACCTGTACACACTCCGACCTTGGCATACTTTCCAGTTGGACAGGTGACTATAACACAAAAGTCAGATTGTAAACATCATTTTAATCTCCTCTTTTATTGTGCCACAAATTTAATTAGTGACATTTCACAAATTCCACTTAAATGAACATCTGACATATTACGAAAAAGGTGTGCCACTATACGCTGTACCTGCAATTATCGACCAACAACTTGTTATGTGAGTGTGTTTGTGACAGCACTAGTGCGATATCTACCATCACGACATTGGTATAATAGCCTAAGTATTACCTATATCCGATATTGTGTTTCTGAGAAAACAAAGCAATCCATCATATCCACGATCACAGCGGCGAGGACTATATGTGATAGTGATTGTTTATAATATATTTATTCTGTTGTATTTACTTGTTCATGTAATACATATCAAAATTCATTTTACCTATACATGTGTTTGCATCTAGGACCTTTGGAGAAGTGCATTTGGTGCAATTTCCATCAGCAGCATCACACTCTTCACAGTCTGTCACCGCATCACTACACACTGGAATATAAACATAATAGATTTCAATACAAACGTGCAGGTATCCAAACAGATTGTGTAATTAATAGTAAGTATCACGTGATTTCAAACTTGTACTATTAATTATGCCAATAACAATGACAACAGTTCTTATGTCTTTACACATAATCGTCAGTTTTCTCCATTAATATACAACAATATCCCCTGTATTCAGAGGATAAACGAATTTTTACTTGTCGAATTATGTTCTCTATGTGATCTATTTCCAGGTTATTTTAAGGATAAAATTACCCGTATACAGTCTTCCTTTCCTGTTCATATGTTAAACAAAGTAGAAGTTCAGCCTCCACCGATAAGTTCTCTACTTTCTTCTTTTACTCCAGCTACTACTGAGGAAGTAAGGCAAATTATTATGTCTTCTCCAAATAAGTCTTGTGATCTAGATCCAATGCCAACTGTATTGTTGAAAGCATGCATTGACACCTTACTTGGTACTATAACAAATATTGTAAATGTGCCACTGAGGACAGGTATTTTTCCTGATGATTTTAAACAGGCGCATGTAAATCCACTACTTAAAAAGACAACTTTGTCGAAAGATAACTTGAAAAATTATAGACCTGTTTCTAATTTGAGTTTCATATCTAAAATTCTGGAAAAGGTTGTAGGAAAACGCCTTGGATCTCACATTACTTCAAATAATTTGTCAAATGTATTCCAATCTGCATATAAGAAACTTCATTCTACAGAGACTGCTCTCTTAAAAGTGCATAACGACATCACTCTAAATATCGACAATGGTAGAGTTACTGCACTCACCTTACTTGATTTGTCAGCTGCTTTTGATACGATTAATCATTCTATTCTAATGGATCGTTTGTCTGTGTGGTATGGTGTGTCTGGTATAGCATTAAGCTGGTTTAGATCATATCTGAGTGGTAGACACCAGAGAGTTAAGATTGGGGATTGTTTTTCGTCACCACTTAATATTTCGTGTGGTGTTCCTCAGGGGTCAGTTTTGGGACCATTACTTTTTACACTGTATACTACTCCATTGAGTCTAGTGATTAATAGGCATCATTTGAGCCATCATCTTTATGCAGATGATTCTCAAATTTATATATCATTATCCACTTCAGATGCAAGTAGTTCTTTACAGCAGCTTAGAACTTGTATTGATGACATTTTTTGCTGGATGACTGAGAGTAGATTGAAGCTGAATGCTGATAAAACTGAGTTTCTTATTATTGGTACACACCGGCAGCGTGACAAAATTAAGACTCTTTTTTCTATACCCTTACTTATTCAGCATGTTATGCCTGCAGTTTCGACTAGGAATTTGGGAGTAATTTTTGATGATAAATTAAATTTTAGAGAACACATTTCTCAAATTTGTCGAACATGTTTTTACCACATTCGTGATTTGCGGCGTATTCGTCGATATTTGCCTGTTTTTGTTGCAAAGACTATTGCAACTGCATTAGTTACTAGTAGATTAGACTATTGTTATTCACTTTTTCATGATATTGCTATTAAGGATATCACAAAACTACAACGTGTTCAAAATTGCTTAGCAAGGGTGGTGAATAGGTCTCCATGCTTTACTCCTTCTAAGCCGCTTCTAAAGTCTCTGCATTGGCTGCCTGTACAATATCGTATAATGTTTAAGATGTGTACCATTACTTACCAGGCACTTTCTTCTAAGCAGCCATCGTATTTACATACTTTACTTACTCGTATAAGAAAACCTATTCAACTTCGGTCATCTACTTCTGATTTACTCTTTGTACCAAAGGTCAATACTAATATGGGTACCAGGGCTTTTGCTGTGGGTGCGCCTACTCTATGGAATATGCTTCCTTCTAGCGTGAAATCAGTTGAAAATATTGCTAAATTCCGTCGTCATTTAAAAACATATCTGTACGATATGGCCTATCCACCATAGCTCCCTGGCGCATCAATCAACCTGATGACAACTTGATTTGTTTACCGACTATGAGATCGATTAATCCTTTTTGTTTTGATGCGCCTCTGAGCTTGGTTTCTAAGGATATAGGCGCACTAGAAGTTAACTAATTATTATTATTATTAAATGTTAGTGACTTTTATTATTCGGAGAGGAATTTCTGATGCCGTTTCGTTCCCGCGGAAACGACGTGTCCATTACATGGCAAGAACACGATTTTTAATGATTACACACACACACACACACACACACACACACACACACACACACACACACAAACACACACAAACACAAACACACAGGCAGAGAGAGAAACAGGAGTGAATATTATCACTTAAAAAATTGAAACACGGAATGATTATTTTGACATCAATTTGACGGTGGTAGAATGCTTTCAAGACACCTCAAACACAACAGTATACTAATGTTGTCACTACAGTTATCACTGCAAAAACCACGACCGGCAAATGTTTGTCCAACGCGGAAGTCGCACACTTATTTATTTAATAACAGTTTCTTAATGTGATATACGAAAAAAACATTTACCTGTACACACTCCGACCTTGGCATACTTTCCAGTTGGACAGGTGACTATAACACAAAAGTCAGATTGTAAACATCATTTTAAACTCGTCTTTTATTGTGCCACAAATTTAATTAGTGACATTTCAGAAATTCCACTTAAATGAACACCTGACATGTTACGAAAAAGGTGTGTCACTATACGCTGTACCTGCAATTACAGACCAACAACTTGTTATGTGAGTGTGTTTGTGACAGCACTAGTGCGATATCTACCATCACGACATTGGTATAATAGCCTAAGTATTACCTATATCCGATATTGTGTTTCTGAGAAAAAAAGCAATCCATCATATCCACGATCACAGCGGCGAGTACTATATGTGATTGTGATTGTTTATATTCTGTTGTATTTACTTGTCCATGTAATACATATCAAAATTCATTTTACCTATACATGTGTTTGCATCTAGGACCTTTGGAGAAGTGCATTTGGTGCAAGTTCCATCAGCAGCATCACACTCTTCACAGTCTGTCACCGCATCACCACACACTGGAATATAAATATAATAGATTTCAATACAAACGTGCAGGTATCCAAACAGATTGTGTAATTAATAGTAAGTGTCACGTGATTAGAAACTTGTACTATTAATGATGGCAATAACAAATGACAACAGTTATTTTGTCTTTACACACAATCGTCAGTTTTCTCCATTGATATACAACAATATCCCCTGTATTCAGAGGATCAACGAATTTTTACTTGTCAAATGTTAGTGACTTTGATTATTCGGACAGGAATTTCTGATGCCGTTTCGTTCCCGCGGAAACGACGTGTCGAATACATGGCAAGAACAAGATTTTCACTTATTACACACACAGGCGGAGAGAGAAACACGAGTGAATATTATCACTTAAAAAATTGAAACCCGGAATGATTATTTTGACTTTAATTTGACAGTGGCAGAATGCTTTCAAGACACCTCAAACACAACAGTATACTAATGTGGTCACTACAGTTATCACTGCAAAAACCACGACCGGCAAATGTTTGTCCAACGCGGAAGTCGCATACTTATTTATTTAATAACAGTTTCTTAATGTGATATATGAAAAAAACATTTACCTGTACACACTCCGACCTTGGCATACTTTCCAGTTGGACACGTGACTATAACACAAAAGTCAGATTGTAAACATCATTTTAATCTCCTCTTTTATTGTGCCACAAATTTAGTTAGTGACATTTCACAAATTCCACTTAAATGAACACCTGACGTATTACGAAAAAGGTGTGCCACTATATGCTGTACCTGCAATTATCGACCAACAACTTGTTATGTGAGTGTGTTTGTGACAGCACTAGTGCGATATCTACCATCACGACATTGGTATAATAGCCTAAGTATTACCTATATCCGATATTGTGTTTCTGAGAAAACAAACCAATCCATCATATCCACGATCACAGCGGCGGGTACTATATGTGATAGTGATTGTTTATATTCTGTTGTATGTACTTGTCCATGTAATACATATCAAAATTTATTTTACCTATACATGTGTTTGCATCTAGGACCTTTGGAGAAGTGCATTTGGTGCAAGTTCCATCAGCAGCATCACACTCTTCACAGTCTGTCACCGCATCACCACACACTGGAATATAAATATAATAGATTTCAATACAAACGTGGAGGTATCCAAACAGATTGTGTAATTAATAGTAAGTATCACGTGATTAGAAACTTGTACCATTAATGATGGCAATAACAATGACAACAGTTCTTTTGTCTTTACACACAATCGGCAGTTTTCTCCATTAATATACAACAATATCCCCTGTATTCACAGGATAAACGAATTTTTACTTGTCAAATGTTAGTGACTTTGATAATTCGGACAGGAATTTCTGATGCCGTTTCGTTCCCGCAGAAACGACGTGTCCAATACATGGCAAGAACATGATTTTCACTGATTACACACTCACAGGCGGAGAGAGGAACAGGAGTGAATATCATCACTTAAAAAATTGAAACACGGAATGATTATTTTTACATTAATTTGACAGTGGTAGAATGCTTTCAAGACACCTCAAACACAACATTATACTAATGTTGTCACTACAGTTATCACTGCAAAAACCACGACCGGCAAATGTTTGTCCAAAGCGGAAGTCGCATACTTGTTTATTTAATAACAGTTTCTTAATGTGATATACGAAAAAACATTTACCTGTACACACGCCGACCTTGGCATACTTTCCAGTTGGACAGGTGACTACAACACAAAAGTCAGATTGTAAACATCATTTTAATATCCTCTTTTATTGTGCCACAAATTTAATTAGTGACATTTCACAAATTCCATTTAAATGAACACCTGACATATTACGAAAAAGGTGTGCCATTATACGCTGTACCTGAAATTATCGACCAACATCTTGTTATGCGAGTGTGTTTATAACAGCACTAGTGCGATATCTACCATCACGACATTGGTATAATAGCCTACGTATTACCTATATCCGATATTGTGTTTCTGAGAAAACAAAGCAATCCATCATATCCACGATCACAGCGGCGAGTACTATATGTGATAGTGATTGTTTATATTCTGTTGTATTTACTTGTCCATGTAATACATATCAAAATTAATTTTTACCTATACATGTGTTTGCATCTAGGACCTTTGGAGAAGTGCATTTGGTGCAAGTTCCATCAGCAGCATCACACTCTTCACAGTCTGTCACCGCATCACCACACACTGCAATATAAATATAATAGATTTCAATAAAAACGTGCAGGTATCCAAACAGATTGTGTAATTAATAGTAAGTATCACGTGAATAGAAACTTGTACTATTAATGATGGCAATAACAATGACAACAGTTCTTTTGTCTTTACATACAATCGGCAGTTTTCTCCACTAATATACAACAATATCCCCTGTGTTCAGAGGATGAACGAATTTTTACTTGTCAAATGTTAGTGACTTTGATTAATCGGACAGGAATTTCTGATGCCGTTTCGTTCCCGCGGAAACGACGTGTCCAATACATGGCAAGAACACGATTTTCACTGATTACACACACACAGGCGTAGAGAGAAACACGAGTGTGTTCATCACTTAAAAAATTGAAACCCGGAATGATTATTTTGACTTTAATTTGACAGTGGCAGAATGCTTTCAAGACACCTCAAACACAACATTATACTAATGTTGTCACTACAGTTATCACTGCAAAAACCACGACCGGCAAATGTTTGTCCAACGCGGAAGTCGCATACTTATTTATTTAATAACAGTTTCTTAATGTGATATATGAAAAAAACATTTACCTGTACACACTCCGACCTTGGCATACTTTCCAGTTGGACAGGTGACTATAACACAAAAGTCAGATTGTAAACATCATTTTAATCTCCTCTTTTATTGTGCCACACATTTAATGAGTGACATTTCACAAATTCCACTTAAATGAACACCTGACATATTACGAAAAAGGTGTGCCACTATACGCTGTACCTGCAATTATCGACCAACAACTTGTTATGTGAGTGTGTTTGTGACAGCACTAGTGCGATATCTACCATCACGACATTGGTATAATAGCCTAAGTATTACCTATATCCGATATTGTGTTTCTGAGAAAACAAAGCAATCCATCATATCCACGATCACAGCGGCGAGTACTATATGTGATTGTTTATATTCTGTTGTATTTATTTGTCCCTGTAATACATATCAAAATTCATTTTACCTATACATGTGTTTCCATCTAGGACCTTTGGAGAAGTGCATTTGGTGCAAGTTCCATCAGCAGCATCACACTCTTCACAGTCTGTCACTGCATCACCACACACTGCAATATAAATATAATAGATTTCAATAAAAACATGCAGGTATCCAAACAGATTGTGTAATTAATAGTAAATATCACGTGATTAGAAACTTGTACTATTAATGATGGCAATAACAATGACAACAGTTCTTTTGTCTTTACCCACAATCGTCAGTTTTCTCCATTAATATACAACAATATCCCCTGTATTCAGAGGATTAACGAATTATTACTTGTCAAATGTTAGTGACTTTTATTATTCGGACAGGAATTTCTGATGCCGTTTCGTTCCCGCGGAAACGACGTGTCCAATACATGGCAAGAACAAGATTTTCACTGATAACACACACACACACACAGGCGGAGAGAGAAACAGGAGTGAATATTATCACTTAAAAAATTGAAACACGGAATGATTATTTTGACAATAATTTGACAGTGGTAGTATGCTTTCAAGACACCTCAAGCACAACAGTATACTAATGTTGTCACTACAGTTATCACTGCAAAAGCCACGACCGGCAAATATTTGTCCAAAGCGGAAGTCGCATACTTATTTATTTAATGACAGTTTCTTAATGTGATATATAAAAAAAACATTTACCTGTACACACTCCGACCTTGGCATACTTTCCAGTCGGACAGGTGACTATAACACAAAAGTCAGATTGTAAACATAATTTTAAACTCCTCTTTTATTGTGCCACACATTTAATTAGTGACATTTCACAAATTCCTCTTAAATGAACACCTGACATATTACGAAAAAGGTGTGCCACTATACGCTGTACCTGCAATTATCGACCAACAACTTGTTATGTGAGTGTGTTTGTGACAGCACTAGTGCGATATCTACCCTCACGACATTGGTATAATAGCCTATGTATTACCTATATCCGATATTGCGTTTCTGAGAAAACAAAGCAATCCATCATATCCACGATCACAGCGGCGAGTACTATATGTGATAGTGATTGTTTATATTCTGTTGTATTTATTTGTCCATGAAATACATATCAAAATTAATTTTACCTATACATGTGTTTGCATCTAGGACCTTTGGAGAAGTGCATTTGGTGCAAGTTCCATCAGCAGCATCACACTCTTCACAGTCTGTCACCGCATCACCACACACTGGAATATAAATATAATAGATTTCAATACAAACGTGCAGGTATCCAAACAGATTGTGTAATTAATAGTAAGTATCACGTGATTAGAAACTTGTACTATTAATGATGGCAATAACAATGACAACAGTTCTTTTGTCTTTACACACAATCGGCAGTTTTCTCCATTAATATACAACAATATCCCTTGTATTCAGAGGATAAACGAATTTTTACTTGTCAAATGTTAGTGACTTTGATTATTCGGACAGGAATTTCTGATGCCGTTTCCTTCCCGCGGAAACGACGTGTCCAATACATGGCAAGAACAAGATTTTCACTGATTACACACACACGCGGAGAGAGAAACACGAGTGTGTTTATCACTTAAAAAATTGAAACCCGGAATGATTATTTTGACTTTAATTTGACAGTGGCAGAATGCTTTCAAGACACCTCAAACACAACATTATACTAATGTTGTCACTACAGTTATCACTGCAAAAACCACGACCGGCAAATGTTTGTCCAACGCGGAAGTCGCATACTTATTTATTTAATAACAGTTTCTTAATGTGATATATGAAAAAAACATTTACCTGTACACACTCCGACCTTGGCATACTTTCCAGTTGGACAGGTGACTATAACACAAAAGTCAGATTGTAAACATCATTTTAATCTCCTCTTTTATTGTGCCACAAATTTAATGAGTGACATTTCACAAATTCCACTTAAATGAACACCTGACATATTACGAAAAAGGTGTGCCACTATACGCTGTACCTGCAATTATCGACCAACAACTTGTTATGTGAGTGTGTTTGTGACAGCACTAGTGCGATATCTACCATCACGACATTGGTATAATAGCCTAAGTATTACCTATATCCGATATTGTGTTTCTCAGAAAACAAAGCAATCCATCATATCCACGATCACAGCGGCGAGTACTACATGTGATTGTGATTGTTTACATTCTGTTGTATTTATTTGTCCCTGTAATACATATCAAAATTCATTTTACCTATACATGTGTTTGCATCTAGGACCTTTGGAGAAGTGCATTTGGTGCAAGTTCCATCAGCAGCATCACACTCTTCACAGTCTGTCACCGCATCACCACACACTGGAATATAAATATAATAGATTTCAATACAAACGTGCAGGTATCCAAACAGATTGTGTAATTAATAGTAAGTATCACGTGATTAGAAACTTGTACTATTAATGATGGCAATAACAATGACAACAGTTCTTTTGTCTTTACACACAATCGGCAGTTTTCTCCATTAATATACAACAATATCCCTTGTATTCAGAGGATAAACGAATTTTTACTTGTCAAATGTTAGTGACTTTGATTATTCGGACAGGAATTTCTGATGCCGTTTCCTTCCCGCGGAAACGACGTGTCCAATACATGGCAAGAACAAGATTTTCACTGATTACACACACACGCGGAGAGAGAAACACGAGTGTGTTTATCACTTAAAAAATTGAAACCCGGAATGATTATTTTGACTTTAATTTGACAGTGGCAGAATTCTTTCAAGACACCTCAAACACAACATTATACTAATGTTGTCACTACAGTTATCACTGCAAAAACCACGACCGGCAAATGTTTGTCCAACGCGGAAGTCGCATACTTATTTATTTAATAACAGTTTCTTAATGTGATATATGAAAAAAACATTTACCTGTACACACTCCGACCTTGGCATACTTTCCAGTTGGACAGGTGACTATAACACAAAAGTCAGATTGTAAACATCATTTTAATCTCCTCTTTTATTGTGCCACACATTTAATGAGTGACATTTCACAAATTCCACTTAAATGAACACCTGACATATTACGAAAAAGGTGTGCCACTATACGCTGTACCTGCAATTATCGACCAACAACTTGTTATGTGAGTGTGTTTGTGACAGCACTAGTGCGATATCTACCATCACGACATTGGTATAATAGCCTAAGTATTACCTATATCCGATATTGTGTTTCTGAGAAAACAAAGCAATCCATCATATCCACGATCACAGCGGCGAGTACTATATGTGATTGTTTATATTCTGTTGTATTTATTTGTCCCTGTAATACATATCAAAATTCATTTTACCTATACATGTGTTTCCATCTAGGACCTTTGGAGAAGTGCATTTGGTGCAAGTTCCATCAGCAGCATCACACTCTTCACAGTCTGTCACTGCATCACCACACACTGCAATATAAATATAATAGATTTCAATAAAAACGTGCAGGTATCCAAACAGATTGTGTAATTAATAGTAAATATCACGTGATTAGAAACTTGTACTATTAATGATGGCAATAACAATGACAACAGTTCTTTTGTCTTTACCCACAATCGTCAGTTTTCTCCATTAATATACAACAATATCCCCTGTATTCAGAGGATTAACGAATTATTACTTGTCAAATGTTAGTGACTTTTATTATTCGGACAGGAATTTCTGATGCCGTTTCGTTCCCGCGGAAACGACGTGTCCAATACATGTCAAGAACAAGATTTTCACTGATAACACACACACACACACAGGCGGAGAGAGAAACAGGAGTGAATATTATCACTTAACAAATTGAAACACGGAATGATTATTTTGACAATAATTTGACAGTGGTAGTATGCTTTCAAGACACCTCAAACACAACAGTATACTAATGTTGTCACTACAGTTATCACTGCAAAAGCCACGACCGGCAAATATTTGTCCAAAGCGGAAGTCGCATACTTATTTATTTAATGACAGTTTCTTAATGTGATATATAAAAAAAACATTTACCTGTACACACTCCGACCTTGGCATACTTTCCAGTCGGACAGGTGACTATAACACAAAAGTCAGATTGTAAACATAATTTTAAACTCCTCTTTTATTGTGCCACACATTTAATTAGTGACATTTCACAAATTCCTCTTAAATGAACACCTGACATATTACGAAAAAGGTGTGCCACTATACGCTGTACCTGCAATTATCGACCAACAACTTGTTATGTGAGTGTGTTTGTGACAGCACTAGTGCGATATCTACCCTCACGACATTGGTATAATAGCCTATGTATTACCTATATCCGATATTGTGTTTCTGAGAAAACAAAGCAATCCATCATATCCACGATCACAGCGGCGAGTACTATATGTGATAGTGATTGTTTATATTATGTTGTATTTATTTGTCCATGTAATACATATCAAAATTCATTTTACCTATACATGTGTTTGCATCTAGGACCTTTGGAGAAGTGCATTTGGTGCAAGTTCCATCAGCAGCATCACACTCTTCACAGTCTGTCACCGCATCACCACACACTGGAATATAAATATAATAGATTTCAATACAAACGTGCAGGTATCCAAACAGATTGTGTAATTAATAGTAAGTATCACGTGATTAGAAACTTGTACTATTAATGATGGCAATAACAATGACAACAGTTCTTTTGTCTTTACACACAATCGGCAGTTTTCTCCATTAATATACAACAATATCCCTTGTATTCAGAGGATAAACGAATTTTTACTTGTCAAATGTTAGTGACTTTGATTATTCGGACAGGAATTTCTGATGCCGTTTCCTTCCCGCGGAAACGACGTGTCCAATACATGGCAAGAACAAGATTTTCACTGATTACACACACACGCGGAGAGAGAAACACGAGTGTGTTTATCACTTAAAAAATTGAAACCCGGAATGATTATTTTGACTTTAATTTGACAGTGGCAGAATTCTTTCAAGACACCTCAAACACAACATTATACTAATGTTGTCACTACAGTTATCACTGCAAAAACCACGACCGGCAAATGTTTGTCCAACGCGGAAGTCGCATACTTATTTATTTAATAACAGTTTCTTAATGTGATATATGAAAAAAACATTTACCTGTACACACTCCGACCTTGGCATACTTTCCAGTTGGACAGGTGACTATAACACAAAAGTCAGATTGTAAACATCATTTTAATCTCCTCTTTTATTGTGCCACACATTTAATGAGTGACATTTCACAAATTCCACTTAAATGAACACCTGACATATTACGAAAAAGGTGTGCCACTATACGCTGTACCTGCAATTATCGACCAACAACTTGTTATGTGAGTGTGTTTGTGACAGCACTAGTGCGATATCTACCATCACGACATTGGTATAATAGCCTAAGTATTACCTATATCCGATATTGTGTTTCTGAGAAAACAAAGCAATCCATCATATCCACGATCACAGCGGCGAGTACTATATGTGATTGTTTATATTCTGTTGTATTTATTTGTCCCTGTAATACATATCAAAATTCATTTTACCTATACATGTGTTTCCATCTAGGACCTTTGGAGAAGTGCATTTGGTGCAAGTTCCATCAGCAGCATCACACTCTTCACAGTCTGTCACTGCATCACCACACACTGCAATATAAATATAATAGATTTCAATAAAAACGTGCAGGTATCCAAACAGATTGTGTAATTAATAGTAAATATCACGTGATTAGAAACTTGTACTATTAATGATGGCAATAACAATGACAACAGTTCTTTTGTCTTTACCCACAATCGTCAGTTTTCTCCATTAATATACAACAATATCCCCTGTATTCAGAGGATTAACGAATTATTACTTGTCAAATGTTAGTGACTTTTATTATTCGGACAGGAATTTCTGATGCCGTTTCGTTCCCGCGGAAACGACGTGTCCAATACATGTCAAGAACAAGATTTTCACTGATAACACACACACACACACAGGCGGAGAGAGAAACAGGAGTGAATATTATCACTTAACAAATTGAAACACGGAATGATTATTTTGACAATAATTTGACAGTGGTAGTATGCTTTCAAGACACCTCAAACACAACAGTATACTAATGTTGTCACTACAGTTATCACTGCAAAAGCCACGACCGGCAAATATTTGTCCAAAGCGGAAGTCGCATACTTATTTATTTAATGACAGTTTCTTAATGTGATATATAAAAAAAACATTTACCTGTACACACTCCGACCTTGGCATACTTTCCAGTCGGACAGGTGACTATAACACAAAAGTCAGATTGTAAACATAATTTTAAACTCCTCTTTTATTGTGCCACACATTTAATTAGTGACATTTCACAAATTCCTCTTAAATGAACACCTGACATATTACGAAAAAGGTGTGCCACTATACGCTGTACCTGCAATTATCGACCAACAACTTGTTATGTGAGTGTGTTTGTGACAGCACTAGTGCGATATCTACCCTCACGACATTGGTATAATAGCCTATGTATTACCTATATCCGATATTGTGTTTCTGAGAAAACAAAGCAATCCATCATATCCACGATCACAGCGGCGAGTACTATATGTGATAGTGATTGTTTATATTATGTTGTATTTATTTGTCCATGTAATACATATCAAAATTCATTTTACCTATACATGTGTTTGCATCTAGGACCTTTGGAGAAGTGCATTTGGTGCAAGTTCCATCAGCAGCATCACACTCTTCACAGTCTGTCACCGCATCACCACACACTGGAATATAAATATAATAGATTTCAATACAAACGTGCAGGTATCCAAACAGATTGTGTAATTAATAGTAAGTATCACGTGATTAGAAACTTGTACTATTAATGATGGCAATAACAATGACAACAGTTCTTTTGTCTTTACACACAATCGGCAGTTTTCTCCATTAATATACAACAATATCCCTTGTATTCAGAGGATAAACGAATTTTTACTTGTCAAATGTTAGTGACTTTGATTATTCGGACAGGAATTTCTGATGCCGTTTCCTTCCCGCGGAAACGACGTGTCCAATACATGGCAACAACAAGATTTTCACTGATTACACACACAGGCGGAGAGAGAAACACGAGTGTGTTTATCACTTAAAAAATTGAAAACCGGAATGATTATTTTGACTTTAATTTGACAGTGGCAGAATGCATTCAAGACACCTCAAACACAACATTATACTAATGTTGTCACTACAGTTATCACTGCAAAAACCACGACCGGCAAATGTTTGTCCAACGCGGAAGTCGCATACTTATTTATTTAATAACAGTTTCTTAATGTGATATATGAAAAAAACATTTACCTGTACACACTCCGACCTTGGCATACTTTCCAGTTGGACAGTTGACTATAACACAAAAGTCAGATTGTAAACATCATTTTAATCTCCTCTTTTATTGTGCCACAAATTTAATGAGTGACATTTCACAAATTCCACTTAAATGAACACCTGACATATTACGAAAAAGGTGTGCCACTATACGCTGTACCTGCAATTATCGACCAACAACTTGTTATGTGAGTGTGTTTGTGACAGCACTAGTGCGATATCTACCATCACGACATTGGTATAATAGCCTAAGTTTTACCTATATCCGATATTGTGTTTCTGAGAAAACAAAGCAATCCATCATATCCACGATCACAGCGGCGAGTACTATATGTGATTGTGATTGTTTATATTCTGTTGTATTTACTTGTCCATGTAATACATATCAAAATTCATTTTACCTATACATGTGTTTGAATCTAGGACCTTTGGAGAAGTGCATTTGGTGCAAGTTCCATCAGCAGCATCACACTCTTCACAGTCTGTCACCGCATCACCACACACTGCAATATAAATATAATAGATTTCAATACAAACGTGCAGGTATCCAAACAGATTGTGTAATTAATAGTAAGTATCACGTGATTAGAAACTTGTACTATTAACGATGGCAATAACAATGACAACAGTTCTTTTGTCTTTACACACAATCGTCAGTTTTCTCCATTAATATACAACAATATCCCCTGTATTCAGAGGATTAACGAATTATTACTTGTCAAATGTTAGTGACTTTTATTATTCGGACAGGAATTTCTGATGCCGTTTCGTTCCCGCGGAAACGACGTGTCCAATACATGGCAAGAACAAGATTTTCACTTATTACACATACACAGGCGGAGAGAGAAACACGAGTGAATGTTATAACTGAAAAAATTGAAACCCGGAATGATTATTTTGACTTTAATTTGACAGTGGCAGAATGCTTTCAAGACACCTCAAACACAACAGTATACTAATGTGGTCACTACAGTTATCACTGCAAAAACCACGACCGGCAAATGTTTGTCCAACGCCGAAATCGCATACTTATTTATTTAATAACAGTTTCTTAATGTGATATATGAAAAAAACATTTACCTGTACACACTCCGACCTTGGCATACTTTCCAGTTGGACAGGTGACTATAACACAAAAGTCAGATTGTAAACATCATTTTAATCTCCTCTTTTATTGTGCCACAAATTTAGTTAGTGACATTTCACAAATTCCACTTAAATGAACACCTGACGTATTACGAAAAAGGTGTGCCACTATATGCTGTACCTGCCATTATCGACCAACAACTTGTTATGTGAGTGTGTTTGTGACAGCACTAGTGCGATATCTACCATCACGACATTGGTATAATAGCCTAAGTATTACCTATATCCGATATTGTGTTTCTGAGAAAACAAACCAATCCATCATATCCACGATCACAGCGGCGAGTACTATATGTGATAGTGATTGTTTATATTCTGTTGTATTTACTTGTCCATGTAATACATATCAAAATTAATTTTACCTATACATGTGTTTGCATCTAGGACCTTTGGAGAAGTGCATTTGGTGCAAGTTCCATCAGCAGCATCACACTCTTCACAGTCTGTCACCGCATCACCACACACTGGAATATAAATATAATAGATTTCAGTACAAACGTGCAGGTATCCAAACAGATTGTGTAATTAATAGTAAGTATCACGTGATTAGAAACTTGTACTATTAATGATGGCAATAACAATGACAACAGTTCTTTTGTCTTTACACACAATCGGCAGTTTTCTCCATTAATATACAACAATATCCCTTGTATTCAGAGGATAAACGAATTTTTACTTGTCAAATGTTAGTGACTTTGATTATTCGGACAGGAATTTCTGATTCCGTTTCCTTCCCGCGGAAACGACGTGTCCAATACATGGCAAGAACAAGATTTTCACTGATTACACACACACGCGGAGAGAGAAACACGAGTGTGTTTATCACTTAAAAAATTGAAACCCGGAATGATTATTTTGACTTTAATTTGACAGTGGCAGAATGCTTTCAAGACACCTCAAACACAACATTATACTAATGTTGTCACTACAGTTATCACTGCAAAAACCACGACCGGCAAATGTTTGTCCAACGCGGAAGTCGCATACTTATTTATTTAATAACAGTTTCTTAATGTGATATATGAAAAAAACATTTACCTGCACACACTCCGACCTTGGCATACTTTCCAGTTGGACAGGTGACTATAACACAAAAGTCAGATTGTAAACATCATTTTAATCTCCTCTTTTATTGTGCCACAAATTTAATTAGTGACATTTCACAAATTCCTCTTAAATGAACACCTGACATATTACGAAAAAGGTGTGCCACTATACGCTGTACCTGCAATTATCGACCAACAACTTGTTATGTGAGTGTGTTTGTGACAGCACTAGTGCGATATCTACCCTCACGACATTGGTATAATAGCCTATGTATTACCTATATCCGATATTGTGTTTCTGAGAAAACAAAGCAATCCATCATATCCACGATCACAGCGGCGAGTACTATATGTGATAGTGATTGTTAATATTCTGTTGTATTTATTTGTCCATGTAATACATATCAAAATTCATTTTACCTATACATGTGTTTGCATCTAGGACCTTTGGAGAAGTGCATTTGGTGCAAGTTCCATCAGCAGCATCACACTCTTCACAGTCTGTCACCGCATCACCACACACTGGAATATAAATATAATAGATTTCAATACAAACGTGCAGGTATCCAAACAGATTGTGTAATTAATAGTAAGTATCACGTGATTAGAAACTTGTACTATTAATGATGGCAATAACAATGACAACAGTTCTTTTGTCTTTACACACAATCGGCAGTTTTCTCCATTAATATACAACAATATCCCTTGTATTCAGAGGATAAACGAATTTTTACTTGTCAAATGTTAGTGACTTTGATTATTCGGACAGGAATTTCTTATGCCGTTTCCTTCCCGCGGAAACGACGTGTCCAATACATGGCAAGAACAAGATTTTCACTGATTACACACACACGCGGAGAGAGAAACACGAGTGTGTTTATCACTTAAAAAATTGAAACCCGGAATGATTATTTTGACTTTAATTTGACAATGGCAGAATGCTTTCAAGACACCTCAAACACAACATTATACTAATGTTGTCACTACAGTTATCACTGCAAAAACCACGACCGGCAAATGTTTGTCCAACGCGGAAGTCGCATACTTATTTATTTAATAACAGTTTCTTAATGTGATATATGAAAAAAACATTTACCTGTACACACTCCGACCTTGGCATACTTTCCAGTGGGACACGTGACTATAACACAAAAGTCAGAGTGTAAACATCATTTTAATCTCCTCTTTTATTGTGCCACAAATTTAATTAGTGACATTTCACAAATTCCACTTAAATGAACACCTGACATATTACGAAAAAGGTGTGCCACTATACGCTGTACCTGCAATTATCGACCAACAACTTGTTATATGAGTGTGTTTGTGACAGCACTAGTGCGATATCTAGCATCACGACATTGGTATAATAGCCTAAGTATTACCTATATCCGATATTGTGTTTCTGAGAAAACAAGGCAATCCATCATATCCACGATCACAGCGGCGAGTACTATATGTTATTGTGATTGTTTATATTCTGTTGTATTTATTTGTCCATGTAATACATATCAAAATTCATTTTACCTATACATGTGTTTGCATCTAGGACCTTTGGAGAAGTGCATTTGGTGCAAGTTCCATCAGCAGCATCACACTCTTCACAGTCTGTCACAGCATCACCACACACTGGAATATAAATATAATAGATTTCAATACAAACGTGCAGGTATCCAAACAGATTGTGTAATTAATAGTAAGTATCACGTGATTAGAAACTTGTACTATTAATGATGGCAATAACAAATGACAACAGTTATTTTGTCTTTACACACAATCGTCAGTTTTCTCCATTGATATACAACAATATCCCCTGTATTCAGAGGATCAACGAATTTTTACTTGTCAAATGTTAGTGACTTTGATTATTCGGACAGGAATTTCTGATGCCGTTTCGTTCCCGCGGAAACGACGTGTCGAATACATGGCAAGAACAAGATTTTCACTTATTACACACACAGGCGGAGAGAGAAACACGAGTGAATATTATCACTTAAAAAATTGAAACCCGGAATGATTATTTTGACTTTAATTTGACAGTGGCAGAATGCTTTCAAGACACCTCAAACACAACAGTATACTAATGTGGTCACTACAGTTATCACTGCAAAAACCACGACCGGCAAATGTTTGTCCAACGCGGAAGTCGCATACTTATTTATTTAATAACAGTTTCTTAATGTGATATATGAAAAAAACATTTACCTGTACACACTCCGACCTTGGCATACTTTCCAGTTGGACAGGTGACTATAACACAAAAGTCAGATTGTAAACATCATTTTAATCTCCTCTTTTATTGTGCCACAAATTTAGTTAGTGACATTTCACAAATTCCACTTAAATGAACACCTGACGTATTACGAAAAAGGTGTGCCACTATACGCTGTACCTGCAATTATCGACCAACAACTTGTTATGTGAGTGTGTTTGTGACAGCACTAGTGCGATATCTACCATCACGACATTGGTATAATAGCCTAAGTATTACCTATATCCGATATTGTGTTTCTGAGAAAACAAAGCAATCCATCATATCCACGATCACAGCGGCGAGTACCATATGTGATTGTTTATATTCTGTTGTATTTATTTGTCCCTGTAATACATATCAAAATTCATTTTACCTATACATGTGTTTCCATCTAGGACCTTTGGAGAAGTGCATTTGGTGCAAGTTCCATCAGCAGCATCACACTCTTCACAGTCTGTCACCGCATCACCACACACTGCAATATAAATGTAATAGATTTCAATAAAAACGTGCAGGTATCCAAACAGATTGTGTAATTAATAGTAAATATCACGTGATTAGAAACTTGTACTATTAATGATGGCAATAACAATGACAACAGTTCTTTTGTCTTTACATACAATCGGCAGTTTTCTCCATTAATATACAACAATATTCCCTGTGTTCAGAGGATAAACGAATTTTTACTTGTCAAATGTTAGTGACTTTGATTATTCGGACAGGAATTTCTGATGCCGTTTCGTTCCCGCGGAAACGACGTGTCCAATACATGGCAAGAACAAGATTTTCACTGATAACACACACACACACAGGCGGAGAGAGAAACATGAGTGAATATTATCACTTAAAAAATTGAAACACGGAATGATTATTTTGACAATAATTTGACAGTGGTAGTATGCTTTCAAGACACCTCAAACACAACAGTATACTAATGTTGTCACTACAGTTATCACTGCAAAAGCCACGACCGGCAAATATTTGTCCAAAGCGGAAGTCGCATACTTATTTATTTAATAACAGTTTCTTAATGTGATATATAAAAAAACATTTACCTGTACACACTCCGACCTTGGCATACTTTCCAGTCGGACAGGTGACTATAACACAAAAGTCAGATTGTAAACATAATTTTAAACTCCTCTTTTATTGTGCCACAAATTTAATTAGTGACATTTCACAAATTCCTCTTAAATGAACACCTGACATATTACGAAAAAGGTGTGCCACTATACGCTGTACCTACAATTATCGACCAACAACTTGTTATGTGAGTGTGTTTGTGACAGCACTAGTGCGATATCTACCCTCACGACATTGGTATAATAGCCTATGTATTACCTATATCCGATATTGTGTTTCTGAGAAAACAAAGCAATCCATCATATCCACGATCACAGCGGCGAGTACTATATGTGATAGTGATTGTTTATATTCTGTTGTATTTATTTATCCATGTAATACATATCAAAATTCATTTTACCTATACATGTGTTTGAATCTAGGACCTTTGGAGAAGTGCATTTGGTGCAAGTTCCATCAGCAGCATCACACTCTTCACAGTCTGTCACCGCATCACCACACACTGCAATATAAATATAATAGATTTCAATACAAACGTGCAGGTATCCAAACAGATTGTGTAATTAATAGTAAGTATCACGTGATTAGAAACTTGTACTATTAACGATGGCAATAACAATGACAACAGTTCTTTTGTCTTTACACACAATCGTCAGTTTTCTCCATTAATATTCAACAATATCCCCTGTATTCGGAGGATTAACGAATTATTACTTGTCAAATGTTAGTGACTTTTATTATTCGGACAGGAATTTCTGATGCCGTTTCGTTCCCGCGGAAACGACGTGTCCAATACATGGCAAGAACAAGATTTTCACTTATTACACACACACAGGCGGAGAGAGAAACACGAGTGAATGTTATCACTGAAAAAATTGAAACCCGGAATGATTATTTTGACTTTAATTTGACAGTGGCAGAATGCTTTCAAGACACCTCAAACACAACAGTATACTAATGTGGTCACTACAGTTATCACTGCAAAAACCACGACCGGCAAATGTTTGTCCAACGCGGAAATCGCATACTTATTTATTTAATAACAGTTTCTTAATGTGATATATGAAAAAAACATTTACCTGTACACACTCCGACCTTGGCATACTTTCCAGTTGGACAGGTGACTATAACACAAAAGTCAGATTGAAACATCATTTTAATCTCCTCTTTTATTGTGCCACACATTTTTTAGTGACATTTCACAAATTCCACTTAAATGAACACCTGACGTATTACGAAAAAGGTGTGCCACTATATGCTGTACCTGCAATTATCGACCAACAACTTGTTATGTGAGTGTGTTGGTGACAGCACTAGTGCGATATCTACCATCACGACATTGGTATAATAGCCTAAGTATTACCTATATCCGATATTGTGTTTCTGAGAAAACAAACCAATCCATCATATCCACGATCACAGCGGCGAGTACTATATGTGATAGTGATTGTTTATATTCTGTTGTATTTACTTGTCCATGTAATACATATCAAAATTTATTTTACCTATACATGTGTTTGCATCTAGGACCTTTGGAGAAGTGCATTTGGTGCAAGTTCCATCAGCAGCATCACACTCTTCACAGTCTGTCACCGCATCACCACACACTGGAATATAAATATAATAGATTTCAAAACAAACGTGCAGGTATCCAAACAGATTGTGTAATTAATAGTAAGTATCACGTGATTAGAAACTTGTACTATTAATGATGGCAATAACAATGACAACAGTTCTTTTGTCTTTACACACAATCGGCAGTTTTCTCCATTAATATACAACAATATCCCTTGTATTCAGAGGATTAACGAATTTTTACTTGTCAAATGTTAGTGACTTTGATTATTCGGACAGGAATTTCTGATGCCGTTTCGTTCCCGCGGAAACGACGTGTCGAATACATGGCAAGAACAAGATTTTCACTTATTACACACACAGGCGGAGAGAGAAACACGAGTGAATATTATCACTGAAAAAATTGAAACCCGGAATGATTATTTTGACTTTAATTTGACAGTGGCAGAATGCTTTCAAGACACCTCAAACACAACATTATACTAATGTGGTCACTACAGTTATCACTGCAAAAACCACGACCGGCAAATGTTTGTCCAACGCGGAAGTCGCATACTTATTTATTTAATAACAGTTTCTTAATGTGATATATGAAAAAAACATTTACCTGTACACACTCCGACCTTGGCATACTTTCCAGTTGGACAGGTGACTATAACACAAAAGTCAGATTGTAAACATCATTTTAATCTCCTCTTTTATTGTGCCACACATTTTTTAGTGACATTTCACAAATTCCACTTAAATGAACACCTGACGTATTACGAAAAAGGTGTGCCACTATATGCTGTACCTGCAATTATCGACCAACAACTTGTTATGTGAGTGTGTTTGTGACAGCACTAGTGCGATATCTACCATCACGACATTGGTATAATAGCCTAAGTATTACCTATATCCGATATTGTTTTTCTGAGAAAACAAACCAATCCATCATATCCACGATCACAGCGGCGAGTACTATATGTGATAGTGATTGTTTATATTCTGTTGTATTTACTTGTCCATGTAATACATATCAAAATTTATTTTACCTATACATGTGTTTGCATCTAGGACCTTTGGAGAAGTGCATTTGGTGCAAGTTCCATCAGCAGCATCACACTCTTCACAGTCTGTCACCGCATCACCACACACTGGAATATAAATATAATAGATTTCAAAACAAACGTGCAGGTATCCAAACAGATTGTGTAATTAATAGTAAGTATCACGTGATTAGAAACTTGTACTATTAATGATGGCAATAACAATGACAACAGTTCTTTTGTCTTTACACACAATCGGCAGTTTTCTCCATTAATATACAACAATATCCCTTGTATTCAGAGGATTAACGAATTTTTACTTGTCAAATGTTAGTGACTTTGATTATTCGGACAGGAATTTCTGATGCCGTTTCGTTCCCGCGGAAACGACGTCTCGAATACATGGCAAGAACAAGATTTTCACTTATTACACACACAGGCGGAGAGAGAAACACGAGTGAATATTATCACTTAAAAAATTGAAACCCGGAATGATTATTTTGACTTTAATTTGACAGTGGGAGAATGCTTTCAAGACACCTCAAACACAACATTATACTAATGTGGTCACTACAGTTATCACTGCAAAAACCACGACCGGCAAATGTTTGTCCAACGCGGAAGTCGCATACTTATTTATTTAATAACAGTTTCTTAATGTGATATATGAAAAAAACATTTACCTGTACACACTCCGACCTTGGCATACTTTCCAGTTGGACAGGTGACTATAACACAAAAGTCAGATTGTAAACATCATTTTAATCTCCTCTTTTATTGTGCCACACATTTTTTAGTGACATTTCACAAATTCCACTTAAATGAACACCTGACGTATTACGAAAAAGGTGTGCCACTATATGCTGTACCTGCAATTATCGACCAACAACTTGTTATGTGAGTGTGTTTGTGACAGCACTAGTGCGATATCTACCATCACGACATTGGTATAATAGCCTAAGTATTACCTATATCCGATATTGTTTTTCTGAGAAAACAAACCAATCCATCATATCCACGATCACAGCGGCGATTACTATATGTGATAGTGATTGTTTATATTCTGTTGTATTTACTTGTCCATGTAATACATATCAAAATTTATTTTACCTATACATGTGTTTGCATCTAGGACCTTTGGAGAAGTGCATTTGGTGCAAGTTCCATCAGCAGCATCACACTCTTCACAGTCTGTCACCGCATCACCACACACTGGAATATAAATATAATAGATTTCAAAACAAACGTGCAGGTATCCAAACAGATTGTGTAATTAATAGTAAGTATCACGTGATTAGAAACTTGTACTATTAATGATGGCAATAACAATGACAACAGTTCTTTTGTCTTTACACACAATCGGCAGTTTTCTCCATTAATATACAACAATATCCCTTGTATTCAGAGGATTAACGAATTTTTACTTGTCAAATGTTAGTGACTTTGATTATTCGGACAGGAATTTCTGATGCCGTTTCGTTCCCGCGGAAACGACGTCTCGAATACATGGCAAGAACAAGATTTTCACTTATTACACACACAGGCGGAGAGAGAAACACGAGTGAATATTATCACTTAAAAAATTGAAACCCGGAATGATTATTTTGACTTTAATTTGACAGTGGGAGAATGCTTTCAAGACACCTCAAACACAACATTATACTTATGTGGTCACTACAGTTATCACTGCAAAAACCACGACCGGCAAATGTTTGTCCAACGCGGAAGTCGCATACTTATTTATTTAATAACAGTTTCTTAATGTGATATATGAAAAAAACATTTACCTGTACACACTCCGACCTTGGCATACTTTCCAGTTGGACAGGTGACTACAACACAAAAGTCAGATTGTAAACATCATTTTAATCTCCTCTTTTATTGTGCCACAAATGTAATTAGTGACATTTCACAAATTCCACTTAAATGAACACCTGACATATTACGAAAAAGCTGTACCTGCAATTATCGACCAACAACTTGTTATGTGAGTGTGTTTGTGACAGCACTAGTGCGATATCTACCCTCACGACATTGGTATAATAGCCTATGTATTACCTATATCCGATATTGTGTTTCTGAGAAAACAAAGCAATCCATCATATCCACGATCACAGCGGCGAGTACTATATGTGATAGTGATTGTTTATATTCTGTTGTATTTATTTGTCCATGTAATACATATCAAAATTCATTTTACCTATACATGTGTTTGAATCTAGGACCTTTGGAGAAGTGCATTTGGTGCAAGTTCCATCAGCAGCATCACACTCTTCACAGTCTGTCACCGCATCACCACACACTGCAATATAAATATAATAGATTTCAATACAAACGTGCAGGTATCCAAACAGATTGTGTAATTAATAGTAAGTATCACGTGATTAGAAACTTGTACTATTAACGATGGCAATAACAATGACAACAGTTCTTTTGTCTTTACACACAATCGTCAGTTTTCTCCATTAATATTCAACAATATCCCCTGTATTCAGAGGATTAACGAATTATTACTTGTCAAATGTTAGTGACTTTTATTATTCGGACAGGAATTTCTGATGCCGTTTCGTTCCCGCGGAAACGACGTGTCCAATACATGGCAAGAACAAGATTTTCACTTATTACACACACACAGGCGGAGAGAGAAACACGAGTGAATGTTATCACTGAAAAAATTGAAACCCGGAATGATTATTTTGACTTTAATTTGACAGTGGCAGAATGCTTTCAAGACACCTCAAACACAACAGTATACTAATGTGGTCACTACAGTTATCACTGCAAAAACCACGACCGGCAAATGTTTGTCCAACGCGGAAATCGCATACTTATTTATTTAATAACAGTTTCTTAATGTGATATATGAAAAAAACATTTACCTGTACACACTCCGACCTTGGCATACTTTCCAGTTGGACAGGTGACTATAACACAAAAGTCAGATTGAAACATCATTTTAATCTCCTCTTTTATTGTGCCACACATTTTTTAGTGACATTTCACAAATTCCACTTAAATGAACACCTGACGTATTACGAAAAAGGTGTGCCACTATATGCTGTACCTGCAATTATCGACCAACAACTTGTTATGTGAGTGTGTTTTTGACAGCACTAGTGCGATATCTACCATCACGACATTGGTATAATAGCCTAAGTATTACCTATATCCGATATTGTGTTTCTGAGAAAACAAACCAATCCATCATATCCACGATCACAGCGGCGGGTACTATATGTGATAGTGATTGTTTATATTCTGTTGTATGTACTTGTCCATGTAATACATATCAAAATTTATTTTACCTATACATGTGTTTGCATCTAGGACCTTTGGAGAAGTGCATTTGGTGCAAGTTCCATCAGCAGCATCACACTCTTCACAGTCTGTCACCGCATCACCACACACTGGAATATAAATATAATAGATTTCAAAACAAACGTGCAGGTATCCAAACAGATTGTGTAATTAATAGTAAGTATCACGTGATTAGAAACTTGTACTATTAATGATGGCAATAACAATGACAACAGTTCTTTTGTCTTTACACACAATCGGCAGTTTTCTCCATTAATATACAACAATATCCCTTGTATTCAGAGGATTAACGAATTTTTACTTGTCAAATGTTAGTGACTTTGATTATTCGGACAGGAATTTCTGATGCCGTTTCGTTCCCGCGGAAACTACGTGTCCAATACATGGCAAGAACAAGATTTTCACTGATTACACACACACAGGCGGAGAGAGAAACAGGAGTTAATATTATCACTTAAAAAATTGAAACACGGAATGATTATTTTGACATTAATTTGACAGTGGTAGAATGCTTTCAAGACACCTCAAACACAACAGTATACTAATGTGGTCACTACAGTTATCACTGCAAAAACCACGACCGGCAAATGTTTGTCCAACGCGGAAGTCGCATACTTATTTATTTAATAACAGTTTCTTAATGTGATATATGAAAAAAACATTTACCTGTACACACTCCGACCTTGGCATACTTTCCAGTTGGACAGGTGACTATAACACAAAAGTCAGATTGTAAACATCATTTTAATCTCGTCTTTTATTGTGCCACAAATTTAGTTAGTGACATTTCACAAATTCCACTTAAATGAACACCTGACATATTTCGAAAAAGGTGTGCCACTATATGCTGTACCTGCAATTATCGACCAACAACTTGTTATGTGAGTGTGTTTGTGACAGCACTAGTGCGATATCTACCATCACGACATTGGTATAATAGCCTAAGTATTACCTATATCCGATATTGTGTTTCTGAGAAAACAAAGCAATCCATCATATCCACGATCACAGCGGCGAGTACTATATGTGATAGTGATTGTTTATATTCTGTTGTATTTACTTGTCCATGTAATACATATCAAAATTAATTTTACCTATACATGTGTTTGCATCTAGGACCTTTGGAGAAGTGCATTTGGTGCAAGTTCCATCAGCAGCATCACACTCTTCACAGTCTGTCACCGCATCACCACACACTGGAATATAAATATAATATATTTCAATACAAACGTGCAGGTATCCAAACAGATTGTGTAATTAATAGTAAGTATCACGTGATTAGAAACTTGTACTATTAATGATGGCAATAACAATGACAACAGTTATTTTGTCTTTACACACAATCGGCAGTTTTCTCCATTAATATACAACAATATCCCTTGTATTCAGAGGATTAACGAATTTTTACTTGTCAAATGTTAGTGACTTTGATTATTCGGACAGGAATTTCTGATGCCGTTTCGTTCCCGCGGAAACTACGTGTCCAATACATGGCAAGAACAAGATTTTCACTGATTACACACACACAGGCGGAGAGAGAAACAGGAGTTAATATTATCACTTAAAAAATTGAAACACGGAATGATTATTTTGACATTAATTTGACAGTGGTAGAATGCTTTCAAGACACCTCAAACACAACAGTATACTAATGTGGTCACTACAGTTATCACTGCAAAAACCACGACCGGCAAATGTTTGTCCAACGCGGAAGTCGCATACTTATTTATTTAATAACAGTTTCTTAATGTGATATATGAAAAAAACATTTACCTGTACACACTCCGACCTTGGCATACTTTCCAGTTGGACAGGTGACTATAACACAAAAGTCAGATTGTAAACATCATTTTAATCTCGTCTTTTATTGTGCCACAAATTTAGTTAGTGACATTTCACAAATTCCACTTAAATGAACACCTGACATATTTCGAAAAAGGTGTGCCACTATATGCTGTACCTGCAATTATCGACCAACAACTTGTTATGTGAGTGTGTTTGTGACAGCACTAGTGCGATATCTACCATCACGACATTGGTATAATAGCCTAAGTATTACCTATATCCGATATTGTGTTTCTGAGAAAACAAAGCAATCCATCATATCCACGATCACAGCGGCGAGTACTATATGTGATAGTGATTGTTTATATTCTGTTGTATTTACTTGTCCATGTAATACATATCAAAATTAATTTTACCTATACATGTGTTTGCATCTAGGACCTTTGGAGAAGTGCATTTGGTGCAAGTTCCATCAGCAGCATCACACTCTTCACAGTCTGTCACCGCATCACCACACACTGGAATATAAATATAATATATTTCAATACAAACGTGCAGGTATCCAAACAGATTGTGTAATTAATAGTAAGTATCACGTGATTAGAAACTTGTACTATTAATGATGGCAATAACAATGACAACAGTTCTTTTGTCTTTACACACAATCGGCAGTTTTCTCCATTAATATACAACAATATCCCTTGTATTCAGAGGATTAACGAATTTTTACTTGTCAAATGTTAGTGACTTTGATTATTCGGACAGGAATTTCTGATGCCGTTTCGTTCCCGCGGAAACGACGTGTCGAATACATGGCAAGAACAAGATTTTCACTTATTACACACACAGGCGGAGAGAGAAACACGAGTGAATATTATCACTTAAAAAATTGAAACCCGGAATGATTATTTTGACTTTAATTTGACAGTGGCAGAATGCTTTCAAGACACCTCAAACACAACATTATACTAATGTGGTCACTACAGTTATCACTGCAAAAACCACGACCCGCAAATGTTTGTCCAACGCGGAAGTCGCATACTTATTTATTTAATAACAGTTTCTTAATGTGATATATGAAAAAAACATTTACCTGTACACACTCCGACCTTGGCATACTTTCCAGTTGGACAGGTGACTACAACACAAAAGTCACATTGTAAACATCATTTTAATATCCTCTTTTATTGTGCCACAAATGTAATTAGTGACATTTCACAAATTCCACTTAAATGAACACCTGACATATTACGAAAAAGCTGTACCTGCAATTATCGACCGACAACTTGTTATGTGAGTGTGTTTGTGACAGCACTAGTGCGATATCTACCATCACGACATTGGTATAATAGCCTAAGTTTTACCTATATCCGATATTGTGTTTCTGACAAAACAAAGCAATCCATCATATCCACGATCACAGCGGCGAGTACTATATGTGATTGTGATTGTTTATATTCTGTTGTATTTACTTGTCCATGTAATACATATCAAAATTCAGTTTACCTATACATGTGTTTGAATCTAGGACCTTTGGAGAAGTGCATTTGGTGCAAGTTCCATCAGCAGCATCACACTCTTCACAGTCTGTCACCGCATCACCACACACTGCAATATAAATATAATAGATTTCAATACAAACGTGCAGGTATCCAAACAGATTGTGTAATTAATAGTAAGTATCACGTGATTAGAAACTTGTACTATTAACGATGGCAATAACAATGACAACAGTTCTTTTGTTTTTACACACAATCGTCAGTTTTCTCTATTAATATTCAACAATATCCCCTGTATTCAGAGGATTAACGAATTATTACTTGTCAAATGTTAGTGACTTTTATTATTCGGACAGGAATTTCTGATGCCGTTTCGTTCCCGCGGAAACGACGTGTCGAATACATGGCAAGAACAAGATTTTCACTTATTACACACACACAGGCGGAGAGAGAAACACGAGTGAATGTTATCACTGAAAAAAGTGAAACCCGGAATGATTATTTTGACTTTAATTTGACAGTGGCAGAATGCTTTCAAGACACCTCAAACACAACAGTATACTAATGTGGTCACTACAGTTATCACTGCAAAAACCACTACCGGCAAATGTTTGTCCAACGCGGAAATCGCATACTTATTTATTTAATAACAGTTTCTTAATGTGATATATGAAAAAAACATTTACCTGTACACACTCCGACCTTGGCATACTTTCCAGTTGGACAGGTTACTATAACACAAAAGTCACATTGTAAACATCATTTTAATCTCCTCTTTTATTGTGCCGCAAATTTAGTTAGTGACATTTCACAAATTCCACTTAAATGAACACCTGACGTATTACGAAAAAGGTGTGCCACTATATGCTGTACCTGCAATTATCGACCAACAACTTGTTATGTGAGTGTGTTTGTGACAGCACTAGTGCGATATCTACCATCACGACATTGGTATAATAGCCTAAGTATTACCTATATCCGATATTGTGTTTCTGAGAAAACAAACCAATCCATCATATCCACGATCACAGCGGCGAGTACTATATGTGATAGTGATTGTTTATATTCTGTTGTATTTACTTGTCCATGTAATACATATCAAAATTTATTTTACCTATACATGTGTTTGCATCTAGGACCTTTGGAGAAGTGCATTTGGTGCAAGTTCCATCAGCAGCATCACACTCTTCACAGTCTGTCACCGCATCACCACACACTGGAATATAAATATAATAGATTTCAATACAAACGTGCAGGTATCCAAACAGATTGTGTAATTAATAGTAAGTATCACGTGATTAGAAACTTGTACTATTAATGATGGCAATAACAATGACAACAGTTCTTTTGTCTTTACACACAATCGGCAGTTTTCTCCATTAATATACAACAATATCCCTTGTATTCAGAGGATTAACGAATTTTTACTTGTCAAATGTTAGTGACTTTGATTATTCGGACAGGAATTTCTGATGCCGTTTCGTTCCCGCGGAAACGACGTGTCCAATACATGGCAAGAACAAGATTTTCACTGATTACACACACACAGGCGGAGAGAGAAACAGGAGTTAATATTATCACTTAAAAAATTGAAACACGGAATGATTATTTTGACATAAATTTGACAGTGGTAGAATGCTTTCAAGACACCTCAAACACAACAGTATACTAATGTGGTCACTACAGTTATCACTGCAAAAACCACGACCGGCAAATGTTTGTCCAACGCGGAAGTCGCATACTTATTTATTTAATAACAGTTTCTTAATGTGATATATGAAAAAAACATTTACCTGTACACACTCCGACCTTGGCATACTTTCCAGTTGGACAGGTGACTATAACACAAAAGTCAGATTGTAAACATCATTTTAATCTCGTCTTTTATTGTGCCACAAATTTAGTTAGTGACATTTCACAAATTCCACTTAAATGAACACCTGACATATTTCGAAAAAGGTGTGCCACTATATGCTGTACCTGCAATTATCGACCAACAACTTGTTATGTGAGTGTGTTTGTGACAGCACTAGTGCGATATCTACCATCACGACATTGGTATAATAGCCTAAGTATTACCTATATCCGATATTGTGTTTCTGAGAAAACAAAGCAATCCATCATATCCACGATCACAGCGGCGAGTACTATATGTGATAGTGATTGTTTATATTCTGTTGTATTTACTTGTCCATGTAATACATATCAAAATTAATTTTACCTATACATGTGTTTGCATCTAGGACCTTTGGAGAAGTGCATTTGGTGCAAGTTCCATCAGCAGCATCACACTCTTCACAGTCTGTCACCGCATCACCACACACTGGAATATAAATATAATATATTTCAATACAAACGTGCAGGTATCCAAACAGATTGTGTAATTAATAGTAAGTATCACGTGATTAGAAACTTGTACTATTAATGATGGCAATAACAATGACAACAGTTCTTTTGTCTTTACACACAATCGGCAGTTTTCTCCATTAATATACAACAATATCCCTTGTATTCAGAGGATTAACGAATTTTTACTTGTCAAATGTTAGTGACTTTGATTATTCGGACAGGAATTTCTGATGCCGTTTCGTTCCCGCGGAAACGACGTGTCGAATACATGGCAAGAACAAGATTTTCACTTATTACACACACAGGCGGAGAGAGAAACACGAGTGAATATTATCACTTAAAAAATTGAAACCCGGAATGATTATTTTGACTTTAATTTGACAGTGGCAGAATGCTTTCAAGACACCTCAAACACAACATTATACTAATGTGGTCACTACAGTTATCACTGCAAAAACCACGACCCGCAAATGTTTGTCCAACGCGGAAGTCGCATACTTATTTATTTAATAACAGTTTCTTAATGTGATATATGAAAAAAACATTTACCTGTACACACTCCGACCTTGGCATACTTTCCAGTTGGACAGGTGACTACAACACAAAAGTCACATTGTAAACATCATTTTAATATCCTCTTTTATTGTGCCACAAATGTAATTAGTGACATTTCACAAATTCCACTTAAATGAACACCTGACATATTACGAAAAAGCTGTACCTGCAATTATCGACCGACAACTTGTTATGTGAGTGTGTTTGTGACAGCACTAGTGCGATATCTACCATCACGACATTGGTATAATAGCCTAAGTTTTACCTATATCCGATATTGTGTTTCTGACAAAACAAAGCAATCCATCATATCCACGATCACAGCGGCGAGTACTATATGTGATTGTGATTGTTTATATTCTGTTGTATTTACTTGTCCATGTAATACATATCAAAATTCAGTTTACCTATACATGTGTTTGAATCTAGGACCTTTGGAGAAGTGCATTTGGTGCAAGTTCCATCAGCAGCATCACACTCTTCACAGTCTGTCACCGCATCACCACACACTGCAATATAAATATAATAGATTTCAATACAAACGTGCAGGTATCCAAACAGATTGTGTAATTAATAGTAAGTATCACGTGATTAGAAACTTGTACTATTAACGATGGCAATAACAATGACAATAGTTCTTTTGTTTTTACACACAATCGTCAGTTTTCTCTATTAATATTCAACAATATCCCCTGTATTCAGAGGATTAACGAATTATTACTTGTCAAATGTTAGTGACTTTTATTATTCGGACAGGAATTTCTGATGCCGTTTCGTTCCCGCGGAAACGACGTGTCGAATACATGGCAAGAACAAGATTTTCACTTATTACACACACACAGGCGGAGAGAGAAACACGAGTGAATGTTATCACTGAAAAAATTGAAACCCGGAATGATTATTTTGACTTTAATTTGACAGTGGCAGAATGCTTTCAAGACACCTCAAACACAACAGTATACTAATGTGGTCACTACAGTTATCACTGCAAAAACCACTACCGGCAAATGTTTGTCCAACGCGGAAATCGCATACTTATTTATTTAATAACAGTTTCTTAATGTGATATATGAAAAAAACATTTACCTGTACACACTCCGACCTTGGCATACTTTCCAGTTGGACAGGTTACTATAACACAAAAGTCACATTGTAAACATCATTTTAATCTCCTCTTTTATTGTGCCGCAAATTTAGTTAGTGACATTTCACAAATTCCACTTAAATGAACACCTGACGTATTACGAAAAAGGTGTGCCACTATATGCTGTACCTGCAATTATCGACCAACAACTTGTTATGTGAGTGTGTTTGTGACAGCACTAGTGCGATATCTACCATCACGACATTGGTATAATAGCCTAAGTATTACCTATATCCGATATTGTGTTTCTGAGAAAACAAACCAATCCATCATATCCACGATCACAGCGGCGAGTACTATATGTGATAGTGATTGTTTATATTCTGTTGTATTTACTTGTCCATGTAATACATATCAAAATTAATTTTACCTATACATGTGTTTGCATCTAGGACCTTTGGAGAAGTGCATTTGGTGCAAGTTCCATCAGCAGCATCACACTCTTCACAGTCTGTCACCGCATCACCACACACTGGAATATAAATATAATAGATTTCAATACAAACGTGCAGGTATCCAAACAGATTGTGTAATTAATGGTAAGTATCACGTGATTAGAAACTTGTACTATTAATGATGGCAATAACAATGACAACAGTTCTTTTGTCTTTACACATAATCGGCAGTTTTTTCCATTAATATACAACAATATCCCTTGTATTCAGAGGATAAACGAATTTTTACTTGTCAAATGTTAGTGACTTTGATTATTCGGACAGGAATTTCTGATGCCGTTTCGTTCCCGCGGAAACGACGTGTCGAATACATGGCAAGAACAAGATTTTTACTTATTACACACACAGGCGGAGAGAGAAACACGAGTGAATATTATCACTTAAAAAATTGAAACCCGGAATGATTATTTTGACTTTAATTTGACAGTGGCAGAATGCTTTCAAGACTCCTCAAACACAACAGTATACTAATGTGGTCACTACAGTTATCACTGCAAAAACCACGACCGGCAAATGTTTGTCCAACGCGGAAGTCGCATACTTATTTATTTAATAACAGTTTCTTAATGTGATATATGAAAAAAACATTTACCTGTACACACTCCGACCTTGGCATACTTTCCAGTTGGACAGGTGACTATAACACAAAAGTCAGATTGTAAACATCATTTTAATCTCCTCTTTTATTGTGCCACAAATTTAATTAGTGACATTTCACAAATTCCATTTAAATGAACACCTGACATATTACGAAAAAGGTGTGCCACTATACGCTGTACCTGCAATTATCGCCCAACAACTTGTTATGTGAGTGTGTTTGTGACAGCACTAGTGCGATATCTACCATCACGACATTGGTATAATAGCCTAAGTATTACCTATATCCGATATTGTGTTTCTGAGAAAACAAGGCAATCCATCATATCCACGATCACAGCGGCGAGTACTATATGTTATTGTGATTGTTTATATTCTGTTGTATTTATTTGTCCATGTAATACATATCAAAATTCATTTTACCTATACATGTGTTTGCATCTAGGACCTTTGGAGAAGTGCATTTGGTGCAAGTTCCATCAGCAGCATCACACTCTTCACAGTCTGTCACCGCATCACCACACACTGGAATATAAATATAATAGATTTCAATACAAACGTGCAGGTATCCAAACAGATTGTGTAATTAATAGTAAGTATCACGTGAATAGAAACTTGTACTATTAATGATGGCAATAACAATGACAACAGTTCTTTTGTCTTTACATACAATCGGCAGTTTTCTCCATTAATATACAACAATATCCCCTGTGTTCAGAGGATAAACGAATGTTTACTTGTCAAATGTTAGTGACTTTGATTATTCGGACAGGAATTTCTGATGCCGTTTCGTTCCCGCGGAAACGACGTGTCCAATACATGGCAAGAACAAGATTTTCACTGATTACACACACACAGGCGGAGAGAGAAACACGAGTGTGTTCATCACTTAAAAAATTGAAACCCGGAATGATTATTTTGACTTTAATTTGAGAGTGGCAGAATGCTTTCAAGACACCTCAAACACAACAGTATACTAATGTGGTCACTACAGTTATCACTGCAAAAACCACGACCGGCAAATGTTTGTCCAACGCGGAAGTCGCATACTTATTTATTTATTAACAGTTTCTTAATGTGATATATGAAAAAAACATTTACCTGTACACACTCCGACCTTGGCATACTTTCCAGTTGGACAGGTGACTATAACACAAAAGTCAGATTGTAAACATCATTTTAATCTCCTCTTTTATTGTGCCGCAAATTTAATTAGTGACATTTAACAAATTCCACTTAAATGAACACCTGACATATTACGAAAAAGGTGTGCCACTATACGCTGTACCTGCAATTATCGACCAACAACTTGCTATGTGAGTGTGTTTGTGACAGCACTAGTGCGATATCTACCATCACGACATTGGTATAATAGCCTAAGTATTACCTATATCCGATATTGTGTTTCTGAGAAAACAAGGCAATCCATCATATCCACGATCACAGCGGCGAGTACTATATGTTATTGTGATTGTTTATATTCTGTTGTATTTATTTGTCCATGTAATACATATCAAAATTCATTTTACCTATACATGTGTTTGCATCTAGGACCTTTGGAGAAGTGCATTTGGTGCAAGTTCCATCAGCAGCATCACACTCTTCACAGTCTGTCACCGCATCACCACACACTGGAATATAAATATAATAGATTTCAATACAAACGTGCAGGTATCCAAACAGATTGTGTAATTAATAGTAAGTATCACGTGAATAGAAACTTGTACTATTAATGATGGCAATAACAATGACAACATTGTCTTTACATACAATCGGCAGTTTTCTCCATTAATATACAACAATATCCCTTGTATTCAGAGGATAAACGAATTTTTACTTGTCAAATGTTAGTGACTTTGATTATTCGGACAGGAATTTCTGATGCCGTTTCGTTCCCGCGGAAACGACGTGTCGAATACATGGCAAGAACAAGATTTTCACTTATTACACACACAGGCGGAGAGAGAAACACGAGTGAATATTATCACTTAAAAAATTGAAACCCGGAATGATTATTTTGATTTTAATTTGACAGTGGCAGAATGCTTTCAAGACACCTCAAACACAACAGTATACTAATGTGGTCACTACAGTTATCACTGCAAAAACCACGACCGGCAAAAGTTTGTCCAACGCGGAAGTCGCATACTTATTTATTTAATAACAGTTTCTTAATGTGATATATGAAAAAAACATTTACCTGTACACACTCCGACCTTGGCATACTTTCCAGTTGGACAGGTGACTATAACACAAAAGTCAGATTGTAAACATCATTTTAATCTCCTCTTTTATTGTGCCACAAATTTAATTAGTGACATTTCACAAATTCCACTTAAATGAACACCTGACATATTACGAAAAAGGTGTGCCACTATACGCTGTACCTGCAATTATCGACCAACAACTTGTTATGTGAGTGTGTTTGTGACAGCACTAGTGCGATATCTACCATCACGACATTGGTATAATAGCCTAAGTATTACCTATATCCGATATTGTATTTCTGAGAAAACAAGGCAATCCATCATATCCACGATCACAGCGGCGAGTACTATATGTTATTGTGATTGTTTATATTCTGTTGTATTTATTTGTCCATGTAATACATATCAAAATTCATTTTACCTATACATGTGTTTGAATCTAGGACCTTTGGAGAAGTGCATTTGGTGCAAGTTCCATCAGCAGCATCACACTCTTCACAGTCTGTCACCGCATCACCACACACTGGAATATAAATATAATATATTTCAATACAAACGTGCAGGTATCCAAACAGATTGTGTAATTAATAGTAAGTATCACGTGAATAGAAACTTGTACTATTAATGATGGCAATAACAATGACAACATTGTCTTTACATACAATCGGCAGTTTTCTCCATTAATATACAACAATATCCCTTGTATTCAGAGGATAAACGAATTTTTACTTGTCAAATGTTAGTGACTTTGATTATTCGGACAGGAATTTCTGATGCCGTTTCGTTCCCGCGGAAACGACGTGTCGAATACATGGCAAGAACAAGATTTTCACTTATTACACACACAGGCGGAGAGAGAAACACGAGTGAATATTATCATTTAAAAAATTGAAACCCGGAATGATTATTTTGACTTTAATTTGACAGTGGCAGAATGCTTTCAAGACACCTCAAACACAACAGTATACTAATGTGGTCACTACAGTTATCACTGCAAAAACCACGACCGGCAAATGTTTGTCCAACGCGGAAGTCGCATACTTATTTATTTAATAACAGTTTCTTAATGTGATATATGAAAAAAACATTTACCTGTACACACTCCGACCTTGGCATACTTTCCAGTTGGACACGTGACTATAACACAAAAGTCAGATTGTAAACATCATTTTAATCTCCTCTTTTATTGTGCCACAAATTTAATTAGTGACATTTCACAAATTCCACTTAAATGAACACCTGACATATTACGAAAAAGGTGTGCCACTATACGCTGTACCTGCAATTATCGACCAACAACTTGTTATGTGAGTGTGTTTGTGACAGCACTAGTGCGATATCTACCATCACCACATTGGTATAATAGCCTAAGTATTACCTATATCCGATATTGTGTTTCTGAGAAAACAAGGCAATCCATCATATCCACGATCACAGCGGCGAGTACTATATGTTATTGTGATTGTTTATATTCTGTTGTATTTATTTGTCCATGTAATACATATCAAAATTCATTTTACCTATACATGTGTTTGCATCTAGGACCTTTGGAGAAGTGCATTTGGTGCAAGTTCCATCAGCAGCATCACACTCTTCACAGTCTGTCACCGCATCACCACACACTGGAATATAAATATAATAGATTTCAATACAAACGTGCAGGTATCCAAACAGATTGTGTAATTAATAGTAAGTATCACGTGAATAGAAACTTGTACTATTAATGATGGCAATAACAATGACAACATTGTCTTTACATACAATCGGCAGTTTTCTCCATTAATATACAACAATATCCCTTGTATTCAGAGGATAAACGAATTTTTACTTGTCAAATGTTAGTGACTTTGATTATTCGGACAGGAATTTCTGATGCCGTTTCGTTCCCGCGGAAACGACGTGTCGAATACATGGCAAGAACAAGATTTTCACTTATTACACACACAGGCGGAGAGAGAAACACGAGTGAATATTATCACTTAAAAAATTGAAACCCGGAATGATTATTTTGACTTTAATTTGACAGTGGCAGAATGCTTTCAAGACACCTCAAACACAACAGTATACTAATGTGGTCACTACAGTTATCACTGCAAAAACCACGACCGGCAAATGTTTGTCCAACGCGGAAGTCGCATACTTATTTATTTAATAACAGTTTCTTAATGTGATATATGAAAAAAACATTTACCTGTACACACTCCGACCTTGGCATACTTTCCAGTTGGACACGTGACTATAACACAAAAGTCAGATTGTAAACATCATTTTAATCTCCTCTTTTATTGTGCCACAAATTTAATTAGTGACATTTCACAAATTCCACTTAAATGAACACCTGACATATTACGAAAAAGGTGTGCCACTATACGCTGTACCTGCAATTATCGACCAACAACTTGTTATGTGAGTGTGTTTGTGACAGCACTAGTGCGATATCTACCATCACGACATTGGTATAATAGCCTAAGTATTACCTATATCCGATATTGTGTTTCTGAGAAAACAAGGCAATCCATCATATCCACGATCACAGCGGCGAGTACTATATGTTATTGTGATTGTTTATATTCTGTTGTATTTATTTGTCCATGTAATACATATCAAAATTCATTTTACCTATACATGTGTTTGCATCTAGGACCTTTGGAGAAGTGCATTTGGTGCAAGTTCCATCAGCAGCATCACACTCTTCACAGTCTGTCACCGCATCACCACACACTGGAATATAAATATAATAGATTTCAATACAAACGTGCAGGTATCCAAACAGATTGTGTAATTAATAGTAAGTATCACGTGAATAGAAACTTGTACTATTAATGATGGCAATAACAATGACAACATTGTCTTTACATACAATCGGCAGTTTTCTCCATTAATATACAACAATATCCCTTGTATTCAGAGGATAAACGAATTTTTACTTGTCAAATGTTAGTGACTTTGATTATTCGGACAGGAATTTCTGATGCCGTTTCGTTCCCGCGGAAACGACGTGTCGAATACATGGCAAGAACAAGATTTTCACTTATTACACACACAGGCGGAGAGAGAAACACGAGTGAATATTATCACTTAAAAAATTGAAACCCGGAATGATTATTTTGATTTTAATTTGACAGTGGCAGAATGCTTTCAAGACACCTCAAACACAACAGTATACTAATGTGGTCACTACAGTTATCACTGCAAAAACCACGACCGGCAAAAGTTTGTCCAACGCGGAAGTCGCATACTTATTTATTTAATAACAGTTTCTTAATGTGATATATGAAAAAAACATTTACCTGTACACACTCCGACCTTGGCATACTTTCCAGTTGGACAGGTGACTATAACACAAAAGTCAGATTGTAAACATCATTTTAATCTCCTCTTTTATTGTGCCACAAATTTAATTAGTGACATTTCACAAATTCCACTTAAATGAACACCTGACATATTACGAAAAAGGTGTGCCACTATACGCTGTACCTGCAATTATCGACCAACAACTTGTTATGTGAGTGTGTTTGTGACAGCACTAGTGCGATATCTACCATCACGACATTGGTATAATAGCCTAAGTATTACCTATATCCGATATTGTATTTCTGAGAAAACAAGGCAATCCATCATATCCACGATCACAGCGGCGAGTACTATATGTTATTGTGATTGTTTATATTCTGTTGTATTTATTTGTCCATGTAATACATATCAAAATTCATTTTACCTATACATGTGTTTGCATCTAGGACCTTTGGAGAAGTGCATTTGGTGCAAGTTCCATCAGCAGCATCACACTCTTCACAGTCTGTCACCGCATCACCACACACTGGAATATAAATATAATAGATTTCAATACAAACGTGCAGGTATCCAAACAGATTGTGTAATTAATAGTAAGTATCACGTGATTAGAAACTTGTACTATTAATGATGGCAATAACAATGACAACAGTTCTTTTGTCTTTACATACAATCGGCAGTTTTCTCTATTAATATACAACACTTTTGTCTTTACATACAATCGTCAGTTTTCTCCATTAATATACAACAATATCCCCTGTATTCAGAGGATAAACGAATTTTACTTGTCAAATGTTAGTGACTTTGATTATTCGGACAGGAATTTCTGATGCCGTTTCGTTCCCGCGGAAACGACGTGTCCAATACATGGCAAGAACAAGATTTTCATTGATTACACACACACAGGCGGAGAGAGAAACAGGAGTGAATATTATCACTTAAAAAATTGAAACCCGGAATGATTATTTTGACTTTAATTTGACAGTGGCAGAATGCTTTCAAGACACCTCAAACACAACAGTATACTAATGTGGTCACTACAGTTATCACTGCAAAAACCACGACCGGCAAATGTTTGTCCAACGCGGAAGTCGCATACTTATTTATTTATTAACAGTTTCTTAATGTGATATATGAAAAAAACATTTACCTGTACACACTCCGACCTTGGCATACTTTCCAGTTGGACAGGTGACTATAACACAAAAGTCAGATTGTAAACATCATTTTAATCTCCTCTTTTATTGTGCCACAAATTTAATTAGTGACATTTCACAAATTCCACTTAAATGAACACCTGACGTATTACGAAAAAGGTGTGCCACTATATGCTGTACCTGCAATTATCGACCAACAACTTGTTATGTGAGTGTGTTTGTGACAGCACTAGTGCGATATCTACCATCCCGACATTGGTATAATAGCCTACGTATTACCTATATCCGATATTGTGTTTCTGAGAAAACAAAGCAATCCATCATATCCACGATCACAGCGGCGAGTACTATATGTGATAGTGATTATTTATATTCTGTTGTATTTACTTGTCCATGTAATACATATCAAAATTCATTTTACCTATACATGTGTTTGCATCTAGGACCTTTGGAGAAGTGCATTTGGTGCAAGTTCCATCAGCAGCATCACACTCTTCACAGTCTGTCACCGCATCACCACACACTGGAATATAAATATAATAGATTTCAATACAAACGTGCAGGTATCCAAACAGATTGTGTAATTAATAGTAAGTATCACGTGATTAGAAACTTGTACTATTAATGATGGCAATAACAATGACAGCAGTTATTTTGTCTTTACACACAATCG
This sequence comes from Oasisia sp. SBJ-2009, assembly GCA_964017155.1. Lineage (NCBI taxonomy): Eukaryota > Metazoa > Annelida > Polychaeta > Sabellida > Siboglinidae > Oasisia > Oasisia sp. SBJ-2009. The sequence goes on from OZ024855.1 coordinate 43,674,416, forward strand.
TCAGTTTTCTCCATTAATATACAACTATATCCCCTGTATTCAGAGGATAAACGAATTTTTACTTGTCAAATGTTAGTGACTTTGATTATTCGGACAGGAATTTCTGATGCCGTTTCGTTCCCGCGGAAACGACGTGTCCAATACATGGCAAGAACAAGATGTTCACTGATTACACACACACAGGCGGAGACAGAAACAGGAGTGAATATTATCACTTAAAAAATTGAAACACGGAATGATTATTTTGACATTAATTTGACAGTGGTAGAATGCTTTCAAGACACCTCAAACACAACAGTATACTAATGTGGTCACTACAGTTATCACTGCAAAAACCACGACCGGCAAATGTTTGTCCAACGCAGAAGTCGCATACTTATTTATTTAATAACAGTTTCTTAATGTGATATATGAAAAAAAACATTTACCTGTACACACTCCGACCTTGGCATACTTTCCAGTTGGACAGGTGACTATAACACAAAAGTCAGATTGTAAACATCATTTTAATCTCCTCTTTTATTGTGCCACAAATTTAATTAGTGACATTTCACAAATTCCACTTAAATGAACACCTGACATATTACGAAAAAGGTGTGCCATTATACGCTGTACCTAAAATTATCGACCAACTTCTTGTTATGCGAGTGTGTTTATAACAGCACTAGTGCGATATCTACCATCACGACATTGGTATAATAGCCTACGTATTACCTATATCCGATATTGTGTTTCTGAGAAAACAAAGCAATCCATCATATCCACGATTACAGCTGCGAGTACTATATGTGATAGTGATTGTATATATTCTGTTGTATTTACTTGTCCATGTAATACATATCAAAATTAATTTTACCTATACATGTGTTTGCATCTAGGACCTTTGGAGAAGTGCATTTGGTGCAAGTTCCATCAGCAGCATCACACTCTTCACAGTCTGTCACCGCATCACCACACACTGGAATATAAATATAATAGATTTCAATACAAACGTGCAGGTATCCAAACAGATTGTGTAATTAAGAGTAAGTATCACGTGATTAGAAACTTGTACCATTAATGATGGCAATAACAATGACAACAGTTATTTTGTCTTTACACACAATCGTCAGTTTTCTCCATTAATATACAACAATATCCCCTGTATTCAGAGGATAAACGAATTTTACTTGTCAAATGTTAGTGACTTTGATTATTCGGACAGGAATTTCTGATGCCGTTTCGTTCCCGCGGAAACGACGTGTCCAATACATGGCAAGAACAAGATTTTCATTGATTACACACACACAGGCGGAGAGAGAAACAGGAGTGAATATTATCACTTAAAAAATTGAAACCCGGAATGATTATTTTGACTTTAATTTGACAGTGGCAGAATGCTTTCAAGACACCTCAAACACAACAGTATACTAATGTGGTCACTACAGTTATCACTGCAAAAACCACGACCGGCAAATGTTTGTCCAACGCGGAAGTCGCATACTTATTTATTTATTAACAGTTTCTTAATGTGATATATGAAAAAAACATTTACCTGTACACACACCGACCTTGGCATACTTTCCAGTTGGACAGGTGACTATAACACAAAAGTCAGATTGTAAACATCATTTTAATCTCCTCTTTTATTGTGCCACAAATTTAATTAGTGACATTTCACAAATTCCACTTAAATGAACACCTGACATATTACGAAAAAGGTGTGCCACTATATGCTGTACCTGCAATTATCGACCAACAACTTGTTATGTGAGTGTGTTTGTGACAGCACTAGTGCGATATCTACCATCCCGACATTGGTATAATAGCCTACGTATTACCTATATCCGATATTGTGTTTCTGAGAAAACAAAGCAATCCATCATATCCACGATCACAGCGGCGAGTACTATATGTGATAGTGATTATTTATATTCTGTTGTATTTACTTGTCCATGTAATACATATCAAAATTAATTTTACCTATACATGTGTTTGCATCTAGGACCTTTGGAGAAGTGCATTTGGTGCAAGTTCCATCAGCAGCATCACACTCTTCACAGTCTGTCACCGCATCACCACACACTGGAATATAAATATAATAGATTTCAATACAAACGTGCAGGTATCCAAACAGATTGTGTAATTAATAGTAAGTATCACGTGATTAGAAACTTGTACTATTAATGATGGCAATAACAATGACAGCAGTTATTTTGTCTTTACACACAATCGTCAGTTTTCTCCATTAATATACAACTATATCCCCTGTATTCAGAGGATAAACGAATTTTTACTTGTCAAATGTTAGTGACTTTGATTATTCGGACAGGAATTTCTGATGCCGTTTCGTTCCCGCGGAAACGACGTGTCCAATACATGGCAAGAACAAGATGTTCACTGATTACACACACACAGGCGGAGACAGAAACAGGAGTGAATATTATCACTTAAAAAATTGAAACACGGAATGATTATTTTGACATTAATTTGACAGTGGTAGAATGCTTTCAAGACACCTCAAACACAACAGTATACTAATGTGGTCACTACAGTTATCACTGCAAAAACCACGACCGGCAAATGTTTGTCCAACGCAGAAGTCGCATACTTATTTATTTAATAACAGTTTCTTAATGTGATATATGAAAAAAAACATTTACCTGTACACACTCCGACCTTGGCATACTTTCCAGTTGGACAGGTGACTATAACACAAAAGTCAGATTGTAAACATCATTTTAATCTCCTCTTTTATTGTGCCACAAATTTAATTAGTGACATTTCACAAATTCCACTTAAATGAACACCTGACATATTACGAAAAAGGTGTGCCATTATACGCTGTACCTAAAATTATCGACCAACTTCTTGTTATGCGAGTGTGTTTATAACAGCACTAGTGCGATATCTACCATCACGACATTGGTATAATAGCCTACGTATTACCTATATCCGATATTGTGTTTCTGAGAAAACAAAGCAATCCATCATATCCACGATTACAGCTGCGAGTACTATATGTGATAGTGATTGTATATATTCTGTTGTATTTACTTGTCCATGTAATACATATCAAAATTCATTTTACCTATACATGTGTTTGCATCTAGGACCTTTGGAGAAGTGCATTTGGTGCAAGTTCCATCAGCAGCATCACACTCTTCACAGTCTGTCACCGCATCACCACACACTGGAATATAAATATAATAGATTTCAATACAAACGTGCAGGTATCCAAACAGATTGTGTAATTAAGAGTAAGTATCACGTGATTAGAAACTTGTACTATTAATGATGGCAATAACAATGACAACAGTTATTTTGTCTTTACACACAATCGTCAGTTTTCTCCATTAATATACAACAATATCCCCTGTATTCAGAGGATAAACGAATTTTACTTGTCAAATGTTAGTGACTTTGATTATTCGGACAGGAATTTCTGATGCCGTTTCGTTCCCGCGGAAACGACGTGTCCAATACATGGCAAGAACAAGATTTTCATTGATTACACACACACAGGCGGAGAGAGAAACAGGAGTGAATATTATCACTTAAAAAATTGAAACCCGGAATGATTATTTTGACTTTAATTTGACAGTGGCAGAATGCTTTCAAGACACCTCAAACACAACAGTATACTAATGTGGTCACTACAGTTATCACTGCAAAAACCACGACCGGCAAATGTTTGTCCAACGCGGAAGTCGCATACTTATTTATTTATTAACAGTTTCTTAATGTGATATATGAAAAAAACATTTACCTGTACACACTCCGACCTTGGCATACTTTCCAGTTGGACAGGTGACTATAACACAAAAGTCAGATTGTAAACATCATTTTAATCTCCTCTTTTATTGTGCCACAAATTTAATTAGTGACATTTCACAAATTCCACTTAAATGAACACCTGACGTATTACGAAAAAGGTGTGCCACTATATGCTGTACCTGCAATTATCGACCAACAACTTGTTATGTGAGTGTGTTTGTGACAGCACTAGTGCGATATCTACCATCCCGACATTGGTATAATAGCCTACGTATTACCTATATCCGATATTGTGTTTCTGAGAAAACAAAGCAATCCATCATATCCACGATCACAGCGGCGAGTACTATATGTGATAGTGATTATTTATATTCTGTTGTATTTACTTGTCCATGTAATACATATCAAAATTCATTTTACCTATACATGTGTTTGCATCTAGGACCTTTGGAGAAGTGCATTTGGTGCAAGTTCCATCAGCAGCATCACACTCTTCACAGTCTGTCACCGCATCACCACACACTGGAATATAAATATAATAGATTTCAATACAAACGTGCAGGTATCCAAACAGATTGTGTAATTAATAGTAAGTATCACGTGATTACAAACTTGTACTATTAATGATGGCAATAACAATGACAGCAGTTATTTTGTCTTTACACACAATCGTCAGTTTTCTCCATTAATATACAACTATATCCCCTGTATTCAGAGGATAAACGAATTTTTACTTGTCAAATGTTAGTGACTTTGATTATTCGGACAGGAATTTCTGATGCCGTTTCGTTCCCGCGGAAACGACGTGTCCAATACATGGCAAGAACAAGATGTTCACTGATTACACACACACAGGCGGAGACAGAAACAGGAGTGAATATTATCACTTAAAAAATTGAAACACGGAATGATTATTTTGACATTAATTTGACAGTGGTAGAATGCTTTCAAGACACCTCAAACACAACAGTATACTAATGTGGTCACTACAGTTATCACTGCAAAAACCACGACCGGCAAATGTTTGTCCAACGCAGAAGTCGCATACTTATTTATTTAATAACAGTTTCTTAATGTGATATATGAAAAAAAACATTTACCTGCACACACTCCGACCTTGGCATACTTTCCAGTTGGACAGGTGACTATAACACAAAAGTCAGATTGTAAACATCATTTTAATCTCCTCTTTTATTGTGCCACAAATTTAATTAGTGACATTTCACAAATTCCACTTAAATGAACACCTGACATATTACGAAAAAGGTGTGCCATTATACGCTGTACCTAAAATTATCGACCAACTTCTTGTTATGCGAGTGTGTTTATAACAGCACTAGTGCGATATCTACCATCACGACATTGGTATAATAGCCTACGTATTACCTATATCCGATATTGTGTTTCTGAGAAAACAAAGCAATCCATCATATCCACGATTACAGCTGCGAGTACTATATGTGATAGAGATTGCATATATATTATGTTGTATTTACTTGTCCATGTAATACATATCAAAATTCATTTTACCTATACATGTGTTTGCATCTAGGACCTTTGGAGAAGTGCATTTGGTGCAAGTTCCATCAGCAGCATCACACTCTTCACAGTCTGTCACCGCATCACCACACACTGTAATATAAATATAATAGATTTCAATACAAACGTGCAGGTATCCAAACAGATTGTGTAATTAATAGTAAGTATCACGTGAATAGAAACTTGTACTATTAATGATGGCAATAACAATGACAACAGTTCTTTTGTCTTTACATACAATCGGCAGTTTTCTCCATTAATATACAACAATATCCCCTGTGTTCAGAGGATAAACGAATTTTTACTTGTCAAATGTTAGTGACTTTGATTATTCGGACAGGAATTTCTGATGCCGTTTCGTTCCCGCGGAAACGACGTGTCCAATACATGGCAAGAACAAGATTTTCACTTATTACACACACAGGCGGAGAGAGAAACACGAGTGAATATTATTACTTAAAAAATTGAAACCCGGAATGATTATTTTGACTTTAATTTGACAGTGGCAGAATGCTTTCAAGACACCTCAAACACAACAATATACTAATGTGGTCACTACAGTTATCACTGCAAAAACCACGACCGGCAAATGTTTGTCCAACGCGGAAGTCGCATACTTATTTATTTATTAACAGTTTCTTAATGTGATATATGAAAAAAACATTTACCTGTACACACTCCGACCTTGGCATACTTTCCAGTTGGACAGGTGACTATAACACAAAAGTCAGATTGTAAACATCATTTTAATCTCGTCTTTTATTGTGCCACAAATTTAATTAGTGACATTTCACAAATTCCACTTAAATGAACACCTGACATATTACGAAAAAGGTGTGCCACTATACGCTGTACCTGCAATTATCGACCAACAACTTGTTATGTGAGTGTGTTTGTGACAGCACAAGTGCGATATCTACCATCACGACATTGGTATAATAGCCTAAGTATTACCTATATCCGATATTGTGTTTCTGAGAAAACAAAGCAATCCATCATATCCACGATCACAGCGGCGAGTACTATATGTGATTGTGATTGTTTATATTCTGTTGTATTTATTTGTCCATGTAATACATATGAAAATTCATTTTACCTATACATGTGTTTGCATCTAGGACCTTTGGAGAAGTGCATTTGGTGCAAGTTCCATCAGCAGCATCACACTCTTCACAGTCTGTCACCGCATCACCACACACTGGAATATAAATATAATAGATTTCAATACAAACGTGCAGGTATCCAAACAGATTGTGTAATTAATAGTAAGTATCACGTGATTAGAAACTTGTACTATTAATGATGGCAATAACAATGACAACAGTTCTTTTGTCTTTACACACAATCGGCAGTTTTCTCCATTAATATACAACAATATCCCTTGTATTCAGAGGATAAACGAATTTTTACTTGTCAAATGTTAGTGACTTTGATTATTCGGACAGGAATTTCTGATGCCGTTTCGTTCCCGCGGAAACGACGTGTCGAATACATGGCAAGAACAAGATTTTCACTTATTACACACACAGGCGGACAGAGAAACACGAGTGAATATTATCACTTAAAAAATTGAAACCCGGAATGATTATTTTGACTTTAATTTGACAGTGGCAGAATGCTTTCAAGACACCTCAAACACAACAGTATACTAATGTTGTCACTACAGTTATTACTGCAAAAACCACGACCGGCAAATGTTTGTCCAACGCAGAAGTCGCATACTTATTTATTTAATAACAGTTTCTTAATGTGATATATGAAAAAAAACATTTACCTGTACACACTCCGACCTTGGCATACTTTCCAGTTGGACAGGTGACTATAACACAAAAGTCAGATTGTAAACATCATTTTAATCTCCTCTTTTATTGTGCCACAAATTTAATTAGTGACATTTCACAAATTCCACTTAAATGAACACCTGACATATTACGAAAAAGGTGTGCCATTATACGCTGTACCTAAAATTATCGACCAACTTCTTGTTATGCGAGTGTGTTTATAACAGCACTAGTGCGATATCTACCATCACGACATTGGTATAATAGCCTACGTATTACCTATATCCGATATTGTGTTTCTGAGAAAACAAAGCAATCCATCATATCCACGATTACAGCTGCGAGTACTATATGTGATAGAGATTGCATATATATTATGTTGTATTTACTTGTCCATGTAATACATATCAAAATTCATTTTACCTATACATGTGTTTGCATCTAGGACCTTTGGAGAAGTGCATTTGGTGCAAGTTCCATCAGCAGCATCACACTCTTCACAGTCTGTCACCGCATCACCACACACTGTAATATAAATATAATAGATTTCAATACAAACGTGCAGGTATCCAAACAGATTGTGTAATTAATAGTAAGTATCACGTGAATAGAAACTTGTACTATTAATGATGGCAATAACAATGACAACAGTTCTTTTGTCTTTACATACAATCGGCAGTTTTCTCCATTAATATACAACAATATCCCCTGTGTTCAGAGGATAAACGAATTTTTACTTGTCAAATGTTAGTGACTTTGATTATTCGGACAGGAATTTCTGATGCCGTTTCGTTCCCGCGGAAACGACGTGTCCAATACATGGCAAGAACAAGATTTTCACTTATTACACACACAGGCGGAGAGAGAAACACGAGTGAATATTATTACTTAAAAAATTGAAACCCGGAATGATTATTTTGACTTTAATTTGACAGTGGCAGAATGCTTTCAAGACACCTCAAACACAACAATATACTAATGTGGTCACTACAGTTATCACTGCAAAAACCACGACCGGCAAATGTTTGTCCAACGCGGAAGTCGCATACTTATTTATTTATTAACAGTTTCTTAATGTGATATATGAAAAAAACATTTACCTGTACACACTCCGACCTTGGCATACTTTCCAGTTGGACAGGTGACTATAACACAAAAGTCAGATTGTAAACATCATTTTAATCTCGTCTTTTATTGTGCCACAAATTTAATTAGTGACATTTCACAAATTCCACTTAAATGAACACCTGACATATTACGAAAACGGTGTGCCACTATACGCTGTACCTGCAATTATCGACCAACAACTTGTTATGTGAGTGTGTTTGTGACAGCACAAGTGCGATATCTACCATCACGACTTTGGTATAATAGCCTAAGTATTACCTATATCCGATATTGTGTTTCTGAGAAAACAAAGCAATCCATCATATCCACGATCACAGCGGCGAGTACTATATGTGATTGTGATTGTTTATATTCTGTTGTATTTATTTGTCCATGTAATACATATGAAAATTCATTTTACCTATACATGTGTTTGCATCTAGGACCTTTGGAGAAGTGCATTTGGTGCAAGTTCCATCAGCAGCATCACACTCTTCACAGTCTGTCACCGCATCACCACACACTGTAATATAAATATAATAGATTTCAATACAAACGTGCAGGTATCCAAACAGATTGTGTAATTAATAGTAAGTATCACGTGAATAGAAACTTGTACTATTAATGATGGCAATAACAATGACAACAGTTCTTTTGTCTTTACATACAATCGGCAGTTTTCTCCATTAATATACAACAATATCCCCTGTGTTCAGAGGATAAACGAATTTTTACTTGTCAAATGTTAGTGACTTTGATTATTCGGACAGGAATTTCTGATGCCGTTTCGTTCCCGCGGAAACGACGTGTCCAATACATGGCAAGAACAAGATTTTCACTTATTACACACACAGGCGGAGAGAGAAACACGAGTGAATATTATTACTTAAAAAATTGAAACCCGGAATGATTATTTTGACTTTAATTTGACAGTGGCAGAATGCTTTCAAGACACCTCAAACACAACAATATACTAATGTGGTCACTACAGTTATCACTGCAAAAACCACGACCGGCAAATGTTTGTCCAACGCGGAAGTCGCATACTTATTTATTTATTAACAGTTTCTTAATGTGATATATGAAAAAAACATTTACCTGTACACACTCCGACCTTGGCATACTTTCCAGTTGGACAGGTGACTATAACACAAAAGTCAGATTGTAAACATCATTTTAATCTCGTCTTTTATTGTGCCACAAATTTAATTAGTGACATTTCACAAATTCCACTTAAATGAACACCTGACATATTACGAAAAAGGTGTGCCACTATACGCTGTACCTGCAATTATCGACCAACAACTTGTTATGTGAGTGTGTTTGTGACAGCACAAGTGCGATATCTACCATCACGACATTGGTATAATAGCCTAAGTATTACCTATATCCGATATTGTGTTTCTGAGAAAACAAAGCAATCCATCATATCCACGATCACAGCGGCGAGTACTATATGTGATTGTGATTGTTTATATTCTGTTGTATTTATTTGTCCATGTAATACATATGAAAATTCATTTTACCTATACATGTGTTTGCATCTAGGACCTTTGGAGAAGTGCATTTGGTGCAAGTTCCATCAGCAGCATCACACTCTTCACAGTCTGTCACCGCATCACCACACACTGGAATATAAATATAATAGATTTCAATACAAACGTGCAGGTATCCAAACAGATTGTGTAATTAATAGTAAGTATCACGTGATTAGAAACTTGTACTATTAATGATGGCAATAACAATGACAACAGTTCTTTTGTCTTTACACACAATCGGCAGTTTTCTCCATTAATATACAACAATATCCCTTGTATTCAGAGGATAAACGAATTTTTACTTGTCAAATGTTAGTGACTTTGATTATTCGGACAGGAATTTCTTATGCCGTTTCGTTCCCGCGGAAACGACGTGTCGAATACATGGCAAGAACAAGATTTTCACTTATTACACACACAGGCGGACAGAGAAACACGAGTGAATATTATCACTTAAAAAATTGAAACCCGGAATGATTATTTTGACTTTAATTTGACAGTGGCAGAATGCTTTCAAGACACCTCAAACACAACATTATACTAATGTTGTCACTACAGTTATTACTGCAAAAACCACGACCGGCAAATGTTTGTCCAACGCGGAAGTCGCATACTTATTTATTTAATAACAGTTTCTTAATGTGATATATGAAAAAAACATTTACCTGTACACACTCCGACCTTGGCATACTTTCCAGTTGGACAGGTGACTATAACACAAAAGTCAGATTGTAAACATCATTTTAATCTCCTCTTTTATTGTGCCACAAATTTAATTAGTGACATTTCACAAATTCCACTTAAATGAACACCTGACGTATTACGAAAAAGGTGTGCCACTATATGCTGTACCTGCAATTATCGACCAACAACTTGTTATGTGAGTGTGTTTGTGACAGCACTAGTGCGATATCTACCATCCCGACATTGGTATAATAGCCTACGTATTACCTATATCCGATATTGTGTTTCTGAGAAAACAAAGCAATCCATCATATCCACGATCACAGCGGCGAGTACTATATGTGATAGTGATTGTTTATATTCTGTTGTATTTACTTGTCCATGTAATACATATCAAAATTCATTTTACCTATACATGTGTTTGCATCTAGGACCTTTGGAGAAGTGCATTTGGTGCAAGTTCCATCAGCAGCATCACACTCTTCACAGTCTGTCACCGCATCACCACACACTGGAATATAAATATAATAGATTTCAATACAAACGTGCAGGTATCCAAACAGATTGTGTAATTAATAGTAAGTATCACGTGATTAGAAACTTGTACTATTATTGATGGCAATAACAATGACAACAGTTATTTTGTCTTTACCCACAATCGTCAGTTTTCTCCATTAATATACAACTATATCCCCTGTATTCAGAGGATAAACGAATTTTTACTTGTCAAATGTTAGTGACTTTGATTATTCGGACAGGAATTTCTGATGCCGTTTCGTTCCCGCGGAAACGACGTGTCCAATACATGGCAAGAACAAGATGTTTACTGATTACACACACACAGGCGGAGACAGAAACAGGAGTGAATATTATCACTTAAAAAATTGAAACACGGAATGATTATTTTGACATTAATTTGACAGTGGTAGAATGCTTTCAAGACACCTCAAACACAACAGTATACTAATGTGGTCACTACAGTTATCACTGCAAAAACCACGACCGGCAAATGTTTGTCCAACGCAGAAGTCGCATACTTATTTATTTATTAACAGTTTCTTAATGTGATATATGAAAAAAACATTTACCTGTACACACTCCGACCTTGGCATACTTTCCAGTTGGACAGGTGACTATAACACAAAAGTCAGATTGTAAACATCATTTTAATCTCCTCTTTTATTGTGCCACAAATTTAATTAGTGACATTTCACAAATTCCACTTAAATGAACACCTGACATATTACGAAAAAGGTGTGCCATTATACGCTGTACCTAAAATTATCGACCAACTTCTTGTTATGCGAGTGTGTTTATAACAGCACTAGTGCGATATCTACCATCACGACATTGGTATAATAGCCTACGTATTACCTATATCCGATATTGTGTTTCTGAGAAAACAAAGCAATCCATCATATCCACGATTACAGCGGCGAGTACTATATGTGATAGTGATTGTATATATTCTGTTGTATTTACTTGTCCATGTAATACATATCAAAATTCATTTTACCTATACATGTGTTTGCATCTAGGACCTTTGGAGAAGTGCATTTGGTGCAAGTTCCATCAGCAGCATCACACTCTTCACAGTCTGTCACCGCATCACCACACACTGGAATATAAATATAATAGATTTCAATACAAACGTGCAGGTATCCAAACAGATTGTGTAATTAAGAGTAAGTATCACGTGATTAGAAACTTGTACTATTAATGATGGCAATAACAATGACAACAGTTATTTTGTCTTTACACACAATCGTCAGTTTTCTCCATTAATATACAACAATATCCCCTGTATTCAGAGGATAAACGAATTTTACTTGTCAAATGTTAGTGACTTTGATTATTCGGACAGGAATTTCTGATGCCGTTTCGTTCCCGCGGAAACGACGTGTCGAATACATGGCAAGAACAAGATTTTCACTTATTACACACACAGGCGGAGAGAGAAACACGAGTGAATATTATCACTTAAAAAATTGAAACCCGGAATGATTATTTTGACTTTAATTTGACAGTGGCAGAATGCTTTCAAGACACCTCAAACACAACATTATACTAATGTTGTCACTACAGTTATCACTGCAAAAACCACGACCGGCAAATGTTTGTCCAACGCGGAAGTCGCATACTTATTTATTTAATAACAGTTTCTTAATGTGATATATGAAAAAAACATTTACCTGTACACACTCCGACCTTGGCATACTTTCCAGTTGGACAGGTGACTATAACACAAAAGTCAGATTGTAAACATCATTTTAATCTCCTCTTTTATTGTGCCACAAATTTAATTAGTGACATTTCACAAATTCCACTTAAATGAACACCTGACGTATTACGAAAAAGGTGTGCCACTATATGCTGTACCTGCAATTATCGACCAACAACTTGTTATGTGACTGTGTTTGTGACAGCACTAGTGCGATATCTACCATCCCGACATTGGTATAATAGCCTACGTATTACCTATATCCGATATTGTGTTTCTGAGAAAACAAAGCAATCCATCATATCCACGATCACAGCGGCGAGTACTATATGTGATAGTGATTGTTTATATTCTGTTGTATTTACTTGTCCATGTAATACATATCAAAATTCATTTTACCTATACATGTGTTTGCATCTAGGACCTTTGGAGAAGTGCATTTGGTGCAAGTTCCATCAGCAGCATCACACTCTTCACAGTCTGTCACCGCATCACCACACACTGGAATATAAATATAATAGATTTCAATACAAACGTGCAGGTATCCAAACAGATTGTGTAATTAATAGTAAGTATCACGTGATTAGAAACTTGTACTATTAATGATGGCAATAACAATGACAACAGTTATTTTGTCTTTACACACAATCGTCAGTTTTCTCCATTAATATACAACTATATCCCCTGTATTCAGAGGATAAACGAATTTTTACTTGTCAAATGTTAGTGACTTTGATTATTCGGACAGGAATTTCTGATGCCGTTTCGTTCCCGCGGAAACGACGTGTCCAATACATGGCAAGAACAAGATTTTCACTTATTACACACACAGGCGGAGAGAGAAACACGAGTGAATATTATTACTTAAAAAATTGAAACCCGGAATGATTATTTTGACTTTAATTTGACAGTGGCAGAATGCTTTCAAGACACCTCAAACACAACAATATACTAATGTGGTCACTACAGTTATCACTGCAAAAACCACGACCGGCAAATGTTTGTCCAACGCGGAAGTCGCATACTTATTTATTTATTAACAGTTTCTTAATGTGATATATGAAAAAAACATTTACCTGTACACACTCCGACCTTGGCATACTTTCCAGTTGGACAGGTGACTATAACACAAAAGTCAGATTGTAAACATCATTTTAATCTCGTCTTTTATTGTGCCACAAATTTAATTAGTGACATTTCACAAATTCCACTTAAATGAACACCTGACATATTACGAAAAAGGTGTGCCACTATACGCTGTACCTGCAATTATCGACCAACAACTTGTTATGTGAGTGTGTTTGTGACAGCACAAGTGCGATATCTACCATCACGACATTGGTATAATAGCCTAAGTATTACCTATATCCGATATTGTGTTTCTGAGAAAACAAAGCAATCCATCATATCCACGATCACAGCGGCGAGTACTATATGTGATTGTGATTGTTTATATTCTGTTGTATTTATTTGTCCATGTAATACATATGAAAATTCATTTTACCTATACATGTGTTTGCATCTAGGACCTTTGGAGAAGTGCATTTGGTGCAAGTTCCATCAGCAGCATCACACTCTTCACAGTCTGTCACCGCATCACCACACACTGGAATATAAATATAATAGATTTCAATACAAACGTGCAGGTATCCAAACAGATTGTGTAATTAATAGTAAGTATCACGTGATTAGAAACTTGTACTATTAATGATGGCAATAACAATGACAACAGTTCTTTTGTCTTTACACACAATCGGCAGTTTTCTCCATTAATATACAACAATATCCCTTGTATTCAGAGGATAAACGAATTTTTACTTGTCAAATGTTAGTGACTTTGATTATTCGGACAGGAATTTCTGATGCCGTTTCGTTCCCGCGGAAACGACGTGTCGAATACATGGCAAGAACAAGATTTTCACTTATTACACACACAGGCGGACAGAGAAACACGAGTGAATATTATCACTTAAAAAATTGAAACCCGGAATGATTATTTTGACTTTAATTTGACAGTGGCAGAATGCTTTCAAGACACCTCAAACACAACATTATACTAATGTTGTCACTACAGTTATTACTGCAAAAACCACGACCGGCAAATGTTTGTCCAACGCGGAAGTCGCATACTTATTTATTTAATAACAGTTTCTTAATGTGATATATGAAAAAAACATTTACCTGTACACACTCCGACCTTGGCATACTTTCCAGTTGGACAGGTGACTATAACACAAAAGTCAGATTGTAAACATCATTTTAATCTCCTCTTTTATTGTGCCACAAATTTAATTAGTGACATTTCACAAATTCCACTTAAATGAACACCTGACGTATTACGAAAAAGGTGTGCCACTATATGCTGTACCTGCAATTATCGACCAACAACTTGTTATGTGAGTGTGTTTGTGACAGCACTAGTGCGATATCTACCATCCCGACATTGGTATAATAGCCTACGTATTACCTATATCCGATATTGTGTTTCTGAGAAAACAAAGCAATCCATCATATCCACGATCACAGCGGCGAGTACTATATGTGATAGTGATTGTTTATATTCTGTTGTATTTACTTGTCCATGTAATACATATCAAAATTCATTTTACCTATACATGTGTTTGCATCTAGGACCTTTGGAGAAGTGCATTTGGTGCAAGTTCCATCAGCAGCATCACACTCTTCACAGTCTGTCACCGCATCACCACACACTGGAATATAAATATAATAGATTTCAATACAAACGTGCAGGTATCCAAACAGATTGTGTAATTAATAGTAAGTATCACGTGATTAGAAACTTGTACTATTAATGATGGCAATAACAATGACAACAGTTCTTTTGTCTTTACACACAATCGGCAGTTTTCTCCATTAATATACAACAATATCCCTTGTATTCAGAGGATAAACGAATTTTTACTTGTCAAATGTTAGTGACTTTGATTATTCGGACAGGAATTTCTGATGCCGTTTCGTTCCCGCGGAAACGACGTGTCGAATACATGGCAAGAACAAGATTTTCACTTATTACACACACAGGCGGACAGAGAAACACGAGTGAATATTATCACTTAAAAAATTGAAACCCGGAATGATTATTTTGACTTTAATTTGACAGTGGCAGAATGCTTTCAAGACACCTCAAACACAACATTATACTAATGTTGTCACTACAGTTATTACTGCAAAAACCACGACCGGCAAATGTTTGTCCAACGCGGAAGTCGCATACTTATTTATTTAATAACAGTTTCTTAATGTGATATATGAAAAAAACATTTACCTGTACACACTCCGACCTTGGCATACTTTCCAGTTGGACAGGTGACTATAACACAAAAGTCAGATTGTAAACATCATTTTAATCTCCTCTTTTATTGTGCCACAAATTTAATTAGTGACATTTCACAAATTCCACTTAAATGAACACCTGACGTATTACGAAAAAGGTGTGCCACTATATGCTGTACCTGCAATTATCGACCAACAACTTGTTATGTGAGTGTGTTTGTGACAGCACTAGTGCGATATCTACCATCCCGACATTGGTATAATAGCCTACGTATTACCTATATCCGATATTGTGTTTCTGAGAAAACAAAGCAATCCATCATATCCACGATCACAGCGGCGAGTACTATATGTGATAGTGATTGTTTATATTCTGTTGTATTTACTTGTCCATGTAATACATATCAAAATTCATTTTACCTATACATGTGTTTGCATCTAGGACCTTTGGAGAAGTGCATTTGGTGCAAGTTCCATCAGCAGCATCACACTCTTCACAGTCTGTCACCGCATCACCACACACTGGAATATAAATATAATAGATTTCAATACAAACGTGCAGGTATCCAAACAGATTGTGTAATTAATAGTAAGTATCACGTGATTAGAAACTTGTACTATTATTGATGGCAATAACAATGACAACAGTTATTTTGTCTTTACACACAATCGTCAGTTTTCTCCATTAATATACAACTATATCCCCTGTATTCAGAGGATAAACGAATTTTTACTTGTCAAATGTTAGTGACTTTGATTATTCGGACACGAATTTCTGATGCCGTTTCGTTCCCGCGGAAACGACGTGTCCAATACATGGCAAGAACAAGATGTTTACTGATTACACACACACAGGCGGAGACAGAAACAGGAGTGAATATTATCACTTAAAAAATTGAAACACGGAATGATTATTTTGACATTAATTTGACAGTGGTAGAATGCTTTCAAGACACCTCAAACACAACAGTATACTAATGTGGTCACTACAGTTATCACTGCAAAAACCACGACCGGCAAATGTTTGTCCAACCCAGAAGTCGCATACTTATTTATTTAATAACAGTTTCTTAATGTGATATATGAAAAAAAACATTTACCTGTACACACTCCGACCTTGGCATACTTTCCAGTTGGACAGGTGACTATAACACAAAAGTCAGATTGTAAACATCATTTTAATCTCCTCTTTTATTGTGCCACAAATTTAATTAGTGACATTTCACAAATTCCACTTAAATGAACACCTGACATATTACGAAAAAGGTGTGCCATTATACGCTGTACCTAAAATTATCGACCAACTTCTTGTTATGCGAGTGTGTTTATAACAGCACTAGTGCGATATCTACCATCACGACATTGGTATAATAGCCTACGTATTACCTATATCCGATATTGTGTTTCTGAGAAAACAAAGCAATCCATCATATCCACGATTACAGCGGCGAGTACTATATGTGATAGTGATTGTATATATTCTGTTGTATTTACTTGTCCATGTAATACATATCAAAATTCATTTTACCTATACATGTGTTTGCATCTAGGACCTTTGGAGAAGTGCATTTGGTGCAAGTTCCATCAGCAGCATCACACTCTTCACAGTCTGTCACCGCATCACCACACACTGGAATATAAATATAATAGATTTCAATACAAACGTGCAGGTATCCAAACAGATTGTGTAATTAAGAGTAAGTATCACGTGATTAGAAACTTGTACTATTAATGATGGCAATAACAATGACAACAGTTATTTTGTCTTTACACACAATCGTCAGTTTTCTCCATTAATATACAACAATATCCCCTGTATTCAGAGGATAAACGAATTTTACTTGTCAAATGTTAGTGACTTTGATTATTCGGACAGGAATTTCTGATGCCGTTTCGTTCCCGCGGAAACGACGTGTCGAATACATGGCAAGAACAAGATTTTCACTTATTACACACACAGGCGGAGAGAGAAACACGAGTGAATATTATCACTTAAAAAATTGAAACCCGGAATGATTATTTTGACTTTAATTTGACAGTGGCAGAATGCTTTCAAGACACCTCAAACACAACATTATACTAATGTTGTCACTACAGTTATCACTGCAAAAACCACGACCGGCAAATGTTTGTCCAACGCGGAAGTCGCATACTTATTTATTTAATAACAGTTTCTTAATGTGATATATGAAAAAAACATTTACCTGTACACACTCCGACCTTGGCATACTTTCCAGTTGGACAGGTGACTATAACACAAAAGTCAGATTGTAAACATCATTTTAATCTCCTCTTTTATTGTGCCACAAATTTAATTAGTGACATTTCACAAATTCCACTTAAATGAACACCTGACGTATTACGAAAAAGGTGTGCCACTATATGCTGTACCTGCAATTATCGACCAACAACTTGTTATGTGACTGTGTTTGTGACAGCACTAGTGCGATATCTACCATCCCGACATTGGTATAATAGCCTACGTATTACCTATATCCGATATTGTGTTTCTGAGAAAACAAAGCAATCCATCATATCCACGATCACAGCGGCGAGTACTATATGTGATAGTGATTGTTTATATTCTGTTGTATTTACTTGTCCATGTAATACATATCAAAATTCATTTTACCTATACATGTGTTTGCATCTAGGACCTTTGGAGAAGTGCATTTGGTGCAAGTTCCATCAGCAGCATCACACTCTTCACAGTCTGTCACCGCATCACCACACACTGGAATATAAATATAATAGATTTCAATACAAACGTGCAGGTATCCAAACAGATTGTGTAATTAATAGTAAGTATCACGTGATTAGAAACTTGTACTATTAATGATGGCAATAACAATGACAACAGTTATTTTGTCTTTACACACAATCGTCAGTTTTCTCCATTAATATACAACTATATCCCCTGTATTCAGAGGATAAACGAATTTTTACTTGTCAAATGTTAGTGACTTTGATTATTCGGACAGGAATTTCTGATGCCGTTTCGTTCCCGCGGAAACGACGTGTCCAATACATGGCAAGAACAAGATGTTCACTGATTACACACACACAGGCGGAGACAGAAACAGGAGTGAATATTATCACTTAAAAAATTGAAACACGGAATGATTATTTTGACTTTAATTTGACAGTGGCAGAATGCTTTCAAGACACCTCAAACACAACAATATACTAATGTGGTCACTACAGTTATCACTGCAAAAACCACGACCGGCAAATGTTTGTCCAACGCGGAAGTCGCATACTTATTTATTTATTAACAGTTTCTTAATGTGATATATGAAAAAAACATTTACCTGTACACACTCCGACCTTGGCATACTTTCCAGTTGGACAGGTGACTATAACACAAAAGTCAGATTGTAAACATCATTTTAATCTCGTCTTTTATTGTGCCACAAATTTAATTAGTGACATTTCACAAATTCCACTTAAATGAACACCTGACATATTACGAAAAAGGTGTGCCACTATACGCTGTACCTGCAATTATCGACCAACAACTTGTTATGTGAGTGTGTTTGTGACAGCACAAGTGCGATATCTACCATCACGACATTGGTATAATAGCCTAAGTATTACCTATATCCGATATTGTGTTTCTGAGAAAACAAAGCAATCCATCATATCCACGATCACAGCGGCGAGTACTATATGTGATTGTGATTGTTTATATTATGTTGTATTTATTTGTCCATGTAATACATATGAAAATTCATTTTACCTATACATGTGTTTGCATCTAGGACCTTTGGAGAAGTGCATTTGGTGCAAGTTCCATCAGCAGCATCACACTCTTCACAGTCTGTCACCGCATCACCACACACTGTAATATAAATATAATAGATTTCAATACAAACGTGCAGGTATCCAAACAGATTGTGTAATTAATAGTAAGTATCACGTGAATAGAAACTTGTACTATTAATGATGGCAATAACAATGACAACAGTTCTTTTGTCTTTACATACAATCGGCAGTTTTCTCCATTAATATACAACAATATCCCCTGTGTTCAGAGGATAAACGAATTTTTACTTGTCAAATGTTAGTGACTTTGATTATTCGGACAGGAATTTCTGATGCCGTTTCGTTCCCGCGGAAACGACGTGTCCAATACATGGCAAGAACAAGATTTTCACTTATTACACACACAGGCGGAGAGAGAAACACGAGTGAATATTATTACTTAAAAAATTGAAACCCGGAATGATTATTTTGACTTCAATTTGACAGTGGCAGAATGCTTTCAAGACACCTCAAACACAACAATATACTAATGTGGTCACTACAGTTATCACTGCAAAAACCACGACCGGCAAATGTTTGTCCAACGCGGAAGTCGCATACTTATTTATTTATTAACAGTTTCTTAATGTGATATATGAAAAAAACATTTACCTGTACACACTCCGACCTTGGCATACTTTCCAGTTGGACAGGTGACTATAACACAAAAGTCAGATTGTAAACATCATTTTAATCTCGTCTTTTATTGTGCCACAAATTTAATTAGTGACATTTCACAAATTCCACTTAAATGAACACCTGACATATTACGAAAAAGGTGTGCCACTATACGCTGTACCTGCAATTATCGACCAACAACTTGTTATGTGAGTGTGTTTGTGACAGCACAAGTGCGATATCTACCATCACGACATTGGTATAATAGCCTAAGTATTACCTATATCCGATATTGTGTTTCTGAGAAAACAAAGCAATCCATCATATCCACGATCACAGCGGCGAGTACTATATGTGATTGTGATTGTTTATATTCTGTTGTATTTATTTGTCCATGTAATACATATGAAAATTCATTTTACCTATACATGTGTTTGCATCTAGGACCTTTGGAGAAGTGCATTTGGTGCAAGTTCCATCAGCAGCATCACACTCTTCACAGTCTGTCACCGCATCACCACACACTGGAATATAAATATAATAGATTTCAATACAAACGTGCAGGTATCCAAACAGATTGTGTAATTAATAGTAAGTATCACGTGATTAGAAACTTGTACTATTAATGATGGCAATAACAATGACAACAGTTCTTTTGTCTTTACACACAATCGGCAGTTTTCTCCATTAATATACAACAATATCCCTTGTATTCAGAGGATAAACGAATTTTTACTTGTCAAATGTTAGTGACTTTGATTATTCGGACAGGAATTTCTGATGCCGTTTCGTTCCCGCGGAAACGACGTGTCGAATACATGGCAAGAACAAGATTTTCACTTATTACACACACAGGCGGACAGAGAAACACGAGTGAATATTATCACTTAAAAAATTGAAACCCGGAATGATTATTTTGACTTTAATTTGACAGTGGCAGAATGCTTTCAAGACACCTCAAACACAACATTATACTAATGTTGTCACTACAGTTATTACTGCAAAAACCACGACCGGCAAATGTTTGTCCAACGCGGAAGTCGCATACTTATTTATTTAATAACAGTTTCTTAATGTGATATATGAAAAAAACATTTACCTGTACACACTCCGACCTTGGCATACTTTCCAGTTGGACAGGTGACTATAACACAAAAGTCAGATTGTAAACATCATTTTAATCTCCTCTTTTATTGTGCCACAAATTTAATTAGTGACATTTCACAAATTCCACTTAAATGAACACCTGACGTATTACGAAAAAGGTGTGCCACTATATGCTGTACCTGCAATTATCGACCAACAACTTGTTATGTGAGTGTGTTTGTGACAGCACTAGTGCGATATCTACCATCCCGACATTGGTATAATAGCCTACGTATTACCTATATCCGATATTGTGTTTCTGAGAAAACAAAGCAATCCATCATATCCACGATCACAGCGGCGAGTACTATATGTGATAGTGATTGTTTATATTCTGTTGTATTTACTTGTCCATGTAATACATATCAAAATTCATTTTACCTATACATGTGTTTGCATCTAGGACCTTTGGAGAAGTGCATTTGGTGCAAGTTCCATCAGCAGCATCACACTCTTCACAGTCTGTCACCGCATCACCACACACTGGAATATAAATATAATAGATTTCAATACAAACGTGCAGGTATCCAAACAGATTGTGTAATTAATAGTAAGTATCACGTGATTAGAAACTTGTACTATTATTGATGGCAATAACAATGACAACAGTTATTTTGTCTTTACACACAATCGTCAGTTTTCTCCATTAATATACAACTATATCCCCTGTATTCAGAGGATAAACGAATTTTTACTTGTCAAATGTTAGTGACTTTGATTATTCGGACAGGAATTTCTGATGCCGTTTCGTTCCCGCGGAAACGACGTGTCCAATACATGGCAAGAACAAGATGTTTACTGATTACACAGTAACAGACAGAAACAGGAGTGAATATTATCACTTAAAAAATTGAAACACGGAATGATTATTTTGACATTAATTTGACAGTGGTAGAATGCTTTCAAGACACCTCAAACACAACAGTATACTAATGTGGTCACTACAGTTATCACTGCAAAAACCACGACCGGCAAATGTTTGTCCAACGCAGAAGTCGCATACTTATTTATTTAATAACAGTTTCTTAATGTGATATATGAAAAAAAACATTTACCTGTACACACTCCGACCTTGGCATACTTTCCAGTTGGACAGGTGACTATAACACAAAAGTCAGATTGTAAACATCATTTTAATCTCCTCTTTTATTGTGCCACAAATTTAATTAGTGACATTTCACAAATTCCACTTAAATGAACACCTGACATATTACGAAAAAGGTGTGCCATTATACGCTGTACCTAAAATTATCGACCAACTTCTTGTTATGCGAGTGTGTTTATAACAGCACTAGTGCGATATCTACCATCACGACATTGGTATAATAGCCTACGTATTACCTATATCCGATATTGTGTTTCTGAGAAAACAAAGCAATCCATCATATCCACGATTACAGCGGCGAGTACTATATGTGATAGTGATTGTATATATTCTGTTGTATTTACTTGTCCATGTAATAAATATCAAAATTCATTTTACCTATACATGTGTTTGCATCTAGGACCTTTGGAGAAGTGCATTTGGTGCAAGTTCCATCAGCAGCATCACACTCTTCACAGTCTGTCACCGCATCACCACACACTGGAATATAAATATAATAGATTTCAATACAAACGTGCAGGTATCCAAACAGATTGTGTAATTAAGAGTAAGTATCACGTGATTAGAAACTTGTACTATTAATGATGGCAATAACAATGACAACAGTTATTTTGTCTTTACACACAATCGTCAGTTTTCTCCATTAATATACAACAATATCCCCTGTATTCAGAGGATAAACGAATTTTACTTGTCAAATGTTAGTGACTTTGATTATTCGGACAGGAATTTCTGATGCCGTTTCGTTCCCGCGGAAACGACGTGTCGAATACATGGCAAGAACAAGATTTTCACTTATTACACACACAGGCGGAGAGAGAAACACGAGTGAATATTATCACTTAAAAAATTGAAACCCGGAATGATTATTTTGACTTTAATTTGACAGTGGCAGAATGCTTTCAAGACACCTCAAACACAACATTATACTAATGTTGTCACTACAGTTATCACTGCAAAAACCACGACCGGCAAATGTTTGTCCAACGCGGAAGTCGCATACTTATTTATTTAATAACAGTTTCTTAATGTGATATATGAAAAAAACATTTACCTGTACACACTCCGACCTTGGCATACTTTCCAGTTGGACAGGTGACTATAACACAAAAGTCAGATTGTAAACATCATTTTAATCTCCTCTTTTATTGTGCCACAAATTTAATTAGTGACATTTCACAAATTCCACTTAAATGAACACCTGACGTATTACGAAAAAGGTGTGCCACTATATGCTGTACCTGCAATTATCGACCAACAACTTGTTATGTGAGTGTGTTTGTGACAGCACTAGTGCGATATCTACCATCCCGACATTGGTATAATAGCCTACGTATTACCTATATCCGATATTGTGTTTCTGAGAAAACAAAGCAATCCATCATATCCACGATCACAGCGGCGAGTACTATATGTGATAGTGATTGTTTATATTCTGTTGTATTTACTTGTCCATGTAATACATATCAAAATTCATTTTACCTATACATGTGTTTGCATCTAGGACCTTTGGAGAAGTGCATTTGGTGCAAGTTCCATCAGCAGCATCACACTCTTCACAGTCTGTCACCGCATCACCACACACTGGAATATAAATATAATAGATTTCAATACAAACGTGCAGGTATCCAAACAGATTGTGTAATTAATAGTAAGTATCACGTGATTAGAAACTTGTACTATTAATGATGGCAATAACAATGACAACAGTTATTTTGTCTTTACACACAATCGTCAGTTTTCTCCATTAATATACAACTATATCCCCTGTATTCAGAGGATAAACGAATTTTTACTTGTCAAATGTTAGTGACTTTGATTATTCGGACAGGAATTTCTGATGCCGTTTCGTTCCCGCGGAAACGACGTGTCCAATACATGGCAAGAACAAGATGTTTACTGATTACACACACACAGGCGGAGACAGAAACAGGAGTGAATATTATCACTTAAAAAATTGAAACCCGGAATGATTATTTTGACTTTAATTTGACAGTGGCAGAATGCTTTCAAGACACCTCAAACACAACATTATACTAATGTTGTCACTACAGTTATCACTGCAAAAACCACGACCGGCAAATGTTTGTCCAACGCGGAAGTCGCATACTTATTTATTTAATAACAGTTTCTTAATGTGATATATGAAAAAAACATTTACCTGTACACACTCCGACCTTGGCATACTTTCCAGTTGGACAGGTGACTATAACACAAAAGTCAGATTGTAAACATAATTTTAATCTCCTCTTTTATTGTGCCACAAATTTAATTAGTGACATTTCACAAATTCCACTTAAATGAACACCTGACGTATTACGAAAAAGGTGTGCCACTATATGCTGTACCTGCAATTATCGACCAACAACTTGTTATGTGAGTGTGTTTGTGACAGCACTAGTGCGATATCTACCATCCCGACATTGGTATAATAGCCTACGTATTACCTATATCCGATATTGTGTTTCTGAGAAAACAAAGCAATCCATCATATCCACGATCACAGCGGCGAGTACTATATGTGATAGTGATTGTTTATATTCTGTTGTATTTACTTGTCCATGTAATACATATCAAAATTCATTTTACCTATACATGTGTTTGCATCTAGGACCTTTGGAGAAGTGCATTTGGTGCAAGTTCCATCAGCAGCATCACACTCTTCACAGTCTGTCACCGCATCACCACACACTGGAATATAAATATAATAGATTTCAATACAAACGTGCAGGTATCCAAACAGATTGTGTAGTTAATAGTAAGTATCACGTGATTAGAAACTTGTACTATTAATTATGGCAATAACAATGACAACAGTTATTTTGTCTTTACACACAATCGTCAGTTTTCTCCATTAATATACAACTATATCCCCTGTATTCAGAGGATAAACGAATTTTTACTTGTCAAATGTTAGTGACTTTGATTATTCGGACAGGAATTTCTGATGCCGTTTCGTTCCCGCGGAAACGACGTGTCCAATACATGGCAAGAACAAGATTTTCATTGATTACACACACACAGGCGGAGAGAGAAACAGGAGTGAATATTATCACTTAAAAAATTGAAACACGGAATGATTATTTTGACATTAATTTGACAGTGGTAGAATGCTTTCAAGACACCTCAAACACAACAGTATACTAATGTGGTCACTACAGTTATCACTGCAAAAACCACGACCGGCAAATGTTTGTCCAACGCGGAAGTCGCATACTTATTTATTTAATAACAGTTTCTTAATGTGATATATGAAAAAACATTTACCTGTACACACTCCGACCTTGGCATACTTTCCATTTGGACAGGTGACTATAACACAAAAGTCAGATTGTAAACATCATTTTAATCTCGTCTTTTATTGTGCCACAAATTTAGTTAGTGACATTTCACAAATTCCACTTAAATGAACACCTGACATATTACGAAAAAGGTGTGCCACTATACGCTGTACCTGCAATTATCGACCAACAACTTGTTATGTGAGTGTGTTTGTGACAGCACTAGTGCGATATCTACCATCACGACATTGGTATAATAGCCTAAGTATTACCTATATCCGATATTGTGTTTCTGAGAAAACAAGGCAATCCATCATATCCACGATCACAGCGGCGAGTACTATATGTTATTGTGATTGTTTATATTCTGTTGTATTTATTTGTCCATGTAATACATATCAAAATTCATTTTACCTATACATGTGTTTGCATCTAGGACCTTTGGAGAAGTGCATTTGGTGCAAGTTCCATCAGCAGCATCACACTCTTCACAGTCTGTCACCGCATCACCACACACTGGAATATAAATATAATAGATTTCAATACAAACGTGCAGGTATCCAAACAGATTGTGTAAGTAATAGTAAGTATCACGTGAATAGAAACTTGTACTATTAATGATGGCAATAACAATGACAACAGTTCTTTTGTCTTTACATACAATCGGCAGTTTTCTCCATTAATATACAACAATATCCCCTGTGTTCAGAGGATAAACGAATTTTTACTTGTCAAATGTTAGTGACTTTGATTATTCGGACAGGAATTTTTGATGCCGTTTCGTTCCCGCGGAAACGACGTGTCCAATACATGGCAAGAACAAGATTTTCACTTATTACACACACAGGCGGAGAGAGAAACACGAGTGAATATTATTACTTAAAAAATTGAAACCCGGAATGATTATTTTGACTTTAATTTGACAGTGGCAGAATGCTTTCAAGACACCTCAAACACAACATTATACTAATGTGGTCACTACAGTTATCACTGCAAAAACCACGACCGGCAAATGTTTGTCCAACGCGGAAGTCGCATACTTATTTATTTATTAACAGTTTCTTAATGTGATATATGAAAAAAACATTTACCTGTACACACTCCGACCTTGGCATACTTTCCAGTTGGACAGGTGACTATAACACAAAAGTCAGATTGTAAACATCATTTTAATCTCCTCTTTTATTGTGCCACAAATTTAATTAGTGACATTTCACAAATTCCACTTAAATGAACACCTGACATATTACGAAAAAGGTGTGCCACTATACGCTGTACCTGCAATTATCGACCAACAACTTGTTATGTGAGTGTGTTTGTGACAGCACAAGTGCGATATCTACCATCACGACATTGGTATAATAGCCTAAGTATTACCTATATCCGATATTGTGTTTCTGAGAAAACAAAGCAATCCATCATATCCACGATCACAGCGGCGAGTACTATATGTGATTGTGATTGTTTATATTCTGTTGTATTTATTTGTCCATGTAATACATATCAAAATTCATTTTACCTATACATGTGTTTGCATCTAGGACCTTTGGAGAAGTGCATTTGGTGCAAGTTCCATCAGCAGCATCACACTCTTCACAGTCTGTCACCGCATCGCCACACACTGGAATATAAATATAATAGATTTCAATACAAACGTGCAGGTATCCAAACAGATTGTGTAATTAATAGTAAGTATCACGTGATTAGAAACTTGTACTATTAATGATGGCAATACCAATGACAACAGTTATTTTGTCTTTACACACAATCGGCAGTTTTCTCCATTAATATACAACAATATCCCTTGTATTCAGAGGAAAAACGAATTTTTACTTGTCAAATGTTAGAGACTTTGATTATTCGGACAGGAATTTCTGATGCCGTTTCGTTCCCGCGGAAACGACGTGTCGAATACATGGCAAGAACAAGATTTTCACTTATTACAAACACAGGCGGAGAGAGAAACACGAGTGAATATTATCACTTAAAAAATTGAAACCCGGAATGATTATTTTGACTTTAATTTGACAGTGGCAGAATGCTTTCAAGACAACTCAAACACAACAGTATACTAATGTGGTCACTACAGTTATCACTGCAAAAACCACGACCGGCAAATGTTTGTCCAACGCGGAAGTCGCATACTTATTTATTTATTAACAGTTTCTTAATGTGATATACGAAAAAAACATTTACCTGTACACACTCCGACCTTGGCATACTTTCCAGTTGGACAGGTGACTATAACACAAAAGTCAGATTGTAAATATCATTTTAATCTCCTCTTTTATTGTGCCACAAATTTAATCAGTGACATTTCACAAATTCCACTTAAATGAACACCTGACATATTACGAAAAAGGTGTGCCATTATACGCTGTACCTGAAATTATCGACCAACATCTTGTTATGCGATTGTGTTTATAACAGCACTAGCGCGATATCTACCATCACGACATTGGTATAATAGCCTTAGTATTACCTATATCCAATATTTTGTTTCTGAGAAAACAAAGCAATCCATCATATCCACGATCACAGCGGCGAGTACTATATGTGATAGTGATTGTTTATATTCTGTTGTATTTACTTGTCCATGTAATACATATCAAAATTCATTTTACCTATACATGTGTTTGCATCTAGGACCTTTGGAGAAGTGCATTTGGTGCAAGTTCCATCAGCAGCATCACACTCTTCACAGTCTGTCACCGCATCACCGCACACTGGAATATAAATATAATAGATTTCAATACAAACGTGCAGGTATCCAAACAGATTGTGTAATTAATAGTAAGTATCACGTGATTACAAACTTTTACTATTAATGATGGCAATAACAATGACAACAGTTATTTATTTTGTCTTTACACACAATGGTCAGTTTTTTTCCATTAATATACAACAATATCCCCTGTATTCAGAGGATAAACGAATTATTACTTGTCAAATGTTAGTGACTTTTATTATTCGGACAGGAATTTCTGATGCCGTTTCGTTCCCGCGGAAACGACGTGTCGAATACATGGCAAGAACAAGATTGTCACTGATTACACACACACACACACACACACACACACACACACACACACACACACACACACACACACACACACACACGCAGGCGGAGAGAGAAACAGGAGTGAATATTATCACTTAAAAAATTGAAACACGGAATGATTATTTTGACATTAATTTGACGGTGGTAGAATGCTTTCAAGACACCTCAAACACAACAGTATACAAATGTTGTCACTATAGTCGGGGCGCACGGGTCCAAATTTTGGAGGTAGTGGACACCTCGTGCTATTTTTGATTGTCGTGTATTTTATTAAACGTCAAACCCACCCGAACAATATTCCAGAGGGCAACCTTCTCAAATCAGTGTACCTCACTCCGAAAATTGCGCTTATATCCATGCCCTTAATGGCCCAGTTGTATACATTTCTCTTTCCCCATTTGTACAGTAACTGTATAACAACAAACTTAAGTGTAGTATCAAATAATCAGGAATGACGAGAACTATTATTTATGGCAATAGCTTGTTGATACGTTTATTTTTCAAAATGCCAGATACAAAACATTGGACAAAATAATGATAAATCAGTTCGGTTTCCCAGTTGACATCACACAAAAGGAGTTATAGTTACCTTAATATGTAATCAATATACTTATGTAATATATTAAAATGATGTGCGTTCAATTAGCTACTGAATACTGCAAAGCAATAGTAAAATAGTGCTACGTTATACGTAATCACGAGCCAAACATCTACCCCACCCCCTAAGTGTTGCGCAATCGTGACGTGACGCAAATCGGAGTAGATTTCATTGATTGTAACATTTTCTCGTTCCTTAGGGTAATATACACTATTAAAGACAGAGTACTGATGCATAATCTACTGCTGGTTATTAATGCGATGTTTGTTAAGACAACATAAAATTATGATAACATTATTCGAAAATAAAAACATACCAATGTGGTATTCAATCACATCTTAAAGATTGTTCTGAGTCACCTGTGTCACTCTTGTCACAGCCATTGTTTTCAACAAGTGTCCGAACAGATATTACTCGCCTACATTTGGCATCGTCCCGTTTGCACTTGCAAGCAGCACAACGCGGTACTTGGTATTTAGCGCAAGAACAATTACAAGGGCATTTGCTGGCGACACGTAACTTGTATACCATTTCAAAGATACTTGTTCCAAATGTGTGGAATGTGTGGAACCCGTCTTCCAACCGATATCTAATAATTTATCCTCCATCTTCAAGTGAGTCTCTTTCTGCACAGCTGTCAACCTCAAGCCTTACAGCCTTGACGCATCGATCCATTTGACTCAAACAAAGCTTGCGGTACCTTAGAACATTCATATTCTCCGATGGTTTCCTCAAGATTGACATTTTCCCCAATACCTTTCTGATGAAGAAGGCGTTTCAGCATGACAACTTCATTGATCAGCTGCTACGTCTGCTTCTGCAGCACAGTAAAATGTTATTGAGGATGCAGTTCTTCAAATATGCTGTCACGTACCCTTTGGATTTTGAGTTGTCATTCAACTATTTCTGGAGCTCAGTTTTGCAAATATTTTCCACAATTTCCAGAGTTTTCATGATAGTTACAGTGGCTCACTGTTTCATGGCAATATTTAGTATGTTGCTGGAGTCTACCGTAACGGGATTGATCATGTGCTGTTTTTATGCATGCTTGATTGATCATTTCCTGGTTTCCATCTTCGTGGGATTGCTAGACTGCAGATGGTTCATCACTTCTTTGAAATGAAACAGGCTTTGTGTAATGCTACTTGGTTCGTACTTTAGCATCCATGGGTATTTATGTAAGCCTACTCGCAATTTCCCTTCACATCTATGCTTTATGTCTGCCCATGAGCCATGTCAGAAGTGATACATTTGAATGACTCAGCTTTTTCGCACATCATATTGACCTTTCGTGAAGTACTGATATACATATGGTGCTGGGTTCTTCAGATTTTTCATTTCCTTTAGGCACATTGGTGACCAGCAGCAACAACAAATGGGACCATGTTATTATACTAAACAAAATGTTCACAATTACCCATTTTCCCATTTTTCAAATGCACCCGTGCCTCCCGTAGTCATTTGTGTTCAAAACCTTTGTTAGCCGTTCCTTGCTTACACAAACCAGTTTCTATAAGGATAAGATTCCACATATTTTTTCCAACTGCAGCCCATAGCGTTTACAGTGAGGTGAAACTACACACATGACAATAAGATGCCAATGTCATCATCAGGGGAAGCTTGCTCCAGTAGCCCATATGAAATATCGTGCAAAGCCTGATCAGCCGTAACTACTGTGTGTTTCACCCCAAACCTATTGGCCAGCTTTGCTGCATATTCTAAGCGGATCTATTTAAACAGAATGGATCATTAAACTATTACATTAAGCATGTGGCTGGCACTGTTGACGCCAGTGTTGTGTAGAAAGCATTCCAACATTGATAGTGGTTGCTTCCGATCTCTACTTTCTTTATGGATGACGAACGGCAAAATTGCCATGCCACAATCATCAACTGAAACTATTGATCACACATAGGTTGCAAATATACAGTCCTCATCTTTACAAGTAATCTGGCTTTAAGCTTTTCGCACAAAGAAATGTAGTGTGGTTCAATTTGAGAAGGTATGGCGCTCGACAACAAAAATATTCAATACGTTATGATGATAACAGTGATATTCAAATGTATTTTATAATTGTATGGTATAAATCAACCGAGGAATGAATGGGGATACCTTTGATATGTTCACTCATTATATAGCTTGAATAGGCCTATGTAGTAACGTGACTACGGTACATTTATATGAAATCGACGACAAAACGGAAATGTTTTTCTACTTATTCTTCAATTGTTTGTTTCTCGTTGCCTTAAAAATACATACATTTTTAAAATATATTTGTGGTCTGTATCCCTCTCACCATTCCGGATATATTTTGGTACAGAGACTAGCTAATTTCATTAAATAAACCATGAATATTTCATAATTAGCCATTGTGACTTAACAGTCATTCAGACACCTTGAGGCCTGAATTGAAGTTTAATTTTCACGTGCCCTGTTGTGTTGCTTGTCCATACGATGGGAAAGATATCAAATATGGGCGAGTAATACCTGTTTGAATTCTTGTTGAAAACAATGGCTATGACAAGAGTGACACAGATGAATGAGAACAATATATATAAGATGTGATTGAGTAACACCTTGATCTGTTTTTTATTTCGAATAATGCGTGTTATCATCATTTTATAATGCCTTAACAAACATTGCATTAATAACCAGCAGCAGGATATGCATCAGGACTGTCTTTACGAGTGTATTATTACACTAAGAAACGCGAAATTGATACAATCAATGAAATCCACTCCGATTTGCGTCACGTCACGATTGCGCAACACTTAGGGGGTGGGGTACATGTTCGTCTCGTGATTGCGTATAATATAGCACTATTTTACTACTGCTTTGCACAGTCCTGTAGGTAAATGAATGTACATCATTGTGATATATTAAATAAATATCTTGATTACATATTAAGGTAATTATAACTCCTGTTGGGTGATGTCAACTGCGAAACCGAACTGATTTTTCGATATATTGTCCAATGTTTTGTACCTGGCTTCTCCTAATAAATAAACGTATCAATACGATATTGCCATACATATTAGTTCTCGTCATTTCTGATTATTTGATACTACACTTAAGTTTATTGTCACACATTTACTGTGAAAATGTGGAAAGAGAAATATATGCAGCGCGGCCGAGACCAAATACGCCTGAATGTAAATGCAATTTTCGGAGTGAGGTACACTGATTTCAGAGGGTTGCCCTCCGGAATATTATTAAGGAAGGTTTGTAGTTTAGAAAACGACAGGGCAACCAAAAATAGCACGAGGTGTCCACTTCGATCCTCGTGCGCCCCGACTATGCACGAATAACAGTTGGAGCCTAAAGAATTCAAAGACAAACTGAAAAGGTAAACAAACAGCGCGTGCTCATAATTAGCCCGATTACGTCACATGTCTGAGTTGCATATCACCGCCCCGTATCGATCCTGTAGGCTCCCCATTTTACTAGTTATTCCCATTTTGTGTCAAAACATTACGTCAATCCAAAATGAGGGGTGACGTATATGTTAGTTCAAAAACATGTGATGTGCTGATACGTTTTACAATGTCGTGGTATATAGCAACAGAGGAATGAAAGGGGATCATTTTGATATGTTAACCATATATTTTGAGTATATATTAACAGAACTACGGTAAAGGTTACATGATGTCAATGACGAAACGGAAGTGTTTATTTTAACATATTGCTGAATCTGTTGCCTTAAAATGTACATTTCAATAAGATATTTATTGTGTTTATGCTCCTCTGCAATACGAATAGTTTGCCATAAAAATTAGCTTTGTAGCCCTAAACAAACTAGGAGAAAAACAAATTGCAATTGTGACTAAACGGCCATTCCGACACCCTATACGTCTGAATTAAAGTGCGATTTGCGGAGTGATTTACACTGATTTCAGAGGGTTGCCCTCTGGATTATTGTTAAGGAAGGTTTGAAGTTTAGAAAACAACAGGGCAACCAAAAATTGCACGAGGTGTCCACTTCGACCACCGTGCGCCCCGACTACAACAGTTATCACTGCAAAAACCACGACCGGCAAATGTTTGTCCAACGCGGAAGTCGAATACTTATTTATTTAATAACAGGTTCTTAATTTGATATACGAAAAAAACATTTACCTGTACACACGCCGACCTTGGCATACTTTCCAGTTGGACAGGTGACTATAACACAAAAGTCAGATTGTAAACATCATTTTAATGTCCTCTTTTATTGTGCCACAAATTTAATTAGTGACATTTCACAAATTTCACTTAAATGAACACCTGACATATTACGAAAAAGGTGTGCCATTATACGCTGTACCTGAAATTATCGACCAACATCTTGTTGTTCGAGTGTGTTTATGACAGCACTAGCGCGATATCTACCATCACGCCATTGGTATAATAGCATTAGTATTACCTATATCCGATATTGTCTTTCTGAGAAAACAAAGCAATCCATCATATCCACGATCACAGCGGCGAATACTATATGTGATAGTGATTGTTTATATTCTGTTGTATTTACTTGTCCATGTAATACATATCAAAATTCATTTTACCTATACATGTGTTTGCATCTAGGACCTTTGGAGAAGTGCATTTGGTGCAAGTTCCATCAGCAGCATCACACTCTTCACAGTCTGTCACCGCATCACTACACACTGGAATATAAATATAATAGATTTCAATACAAACGTGCAGGTATCCAAACAGATTGTGTCATTAATAGTAAGTACCACGTGATTAGAAACTTGTACTATTAATGATGGCAATAACAATGACAACAGTTCTTTTGTCTTTACACACAATCGGCAGTTTTCTCCATTAATATACAACAATATGTATTCAGAGGATAAACGAATTTTTGCTTGTGAAATGTTAGTGACTTTTATTATTCTGACAGGAATTTCTGATGCCGTTTCGTTCCCGCGGAAACGATGTGTCCAATACTTGGCAAGAACAAGATTTTCACTGATTACACACACACAGGCGGAGAGAGAAACAGGAGTGAATATTATCACTTAAAACATTGAAACACGGAATGATTATTTTGACATTAATTTGACGGTGGTAGAATGCTTTCAAGACACCTCAAACACAACAGTATACTAATGTGGTCACTACAGTTATCACTGCAAAAACCAGGACCGGCAAATGTTTGTCCAACGCGGAAGTCGCATACTTATTTATTTAGTAACAGTTTCTTAATGTGATATATTAAAACAACATTTACCTGTACACACGCCGACCTTGGCATACTTTCCAGTTGGACAGGTGACTATAACACAAAAGTCAGATTGTAAACATCATTTTAAACTCTTCTTTTATTGTGCCACAAATTTAATTAGTGACATTTCACAAATTTCACTTAAATGAACACCTGACATATTACGAAAAAGGTGTGCCATTATACGCTGTACCTGAAATTATCGACCAACATCTTGTTATGCGAGTGTGTTTATAACAGCACTAGCGCGATATCTACCATCACGCCATTGGTATAATAGCCTTAGTATTACCTATATCCGATATTGTGTTTCTAAGAAAACAAAGCAATCCATCATATCCACGATCACAGCGGCGAGTACTATATGTGATAGTGATTGTTTATATTCTGTTGTATTTACTTGTCCATATAATACATATCAAAATTCATTTTACCTATACATGTGTTTGCATCTAGGACCTTTGGAGAAGTGCATTTGGTGCAAGTTCCATCAGCAGCATCACACTCTTCACAGTCTGTCACCGCATCACTACACACTGGAATATAAATATAATAGATTTCAATACAAACGTGCAGGTATCCAAACAGATTGTGTTATTAATAGTAAGTACCACGTGATTAGAAACTTGTACTATTAATGATGGCAATAACAATGACAACAGTTCTTTTGTCTTTACACACAATCGGCAGTTTTCTCCATTAGTATACAACAATATCCCCTGTATTCAGAGGATAAACGAATTTTTACTTGTCAAATGTTAGTGACTTTTATTATTCGGACAGGAATTTCTGATGCCGTTTCGTTCCCGCTGAAACGATGTGTCCAATACTTGGCAAGAACAAGATTTTCACTGATTACACACACACAGGCGGAGAGAGAAACAGGAGTGAATATTATCACTTAAAAAATTGAAACACGGAATGATTATTTTGACATTAATTTGACGGTGGTAGAATGCTTTCAAGACACCTCAAACACAACAGTATACTAATGTGGTCACTACAGTTATCACTGCAAAAACCAGGACCGGCAAATGTTTGTCCAACGCGGAAGTCGCATACTTATTTATTTAATAACAGTTTCTTAATGTGATATATGAAAAAAACATTTACCTGTACACACGCCGACCTTGGCATACTTTCCAGTTGGACAGGTGACTATAACACAAAAGTCAGATTGTAAACATCATTTTAATCTCCTGTTTTATTGTGCCACAAATTTAATTAGTGACATTTCACAAATTCCACTTAAATGAACACCTGACATATTACGAAAAAGGTGTGCCATTATACGCTGTACCTGCAATTATCGACCAACATCTTGTAATGCGAGTGTGTTTATGACAGCACTAGTGCGATATCTACCATCACGACATTGGTATAATAGCCTAAGTATTACCTATATCCGATATTGTGTTTCTGAGAAAACAAAGCAATCCATCATATCCACGATCACAGCGGGGAGTACTATATGTAATTGTGATTGTTTATATTCTGTTGTATTTACTTGTCCATGTAATACATATCAAAATTCATTTTACCTATACATGTGTTTGCATCTAGGACCTTTGGAGAAGTGCATTTGGTGCAAGTTCCATCAGCAGCATCACACTCTTCACAGTCTGTCACCGCATCACTACACACTGGAATATAAATATAATAGATTTCAATACAAACGTGCAGGTATCCAAACAGATTGTGTAATTAATAGAAAGTATCACGTGATTAGAAACTTGTACTATTAATTATGGCAATAACAATGACAACAGTTATTTTGTCTTTTCACACAATCGGCAGTTTTCTCCATTAATATACAACAATATCCCCTGTATTCAGAGGATAAACGAATTTTTATTTGTCAAATGTTAATGACTTTTATTATTCGGACAGGAAATTCTGATGCCGTTTCGTTCCCGCGGAAACGATGTGTCCAATACTTTGCAAGAACAAGATTTTCACTGATTACACACACACACACACACAGGCGGAGAGAGAAACAGGAGTGAATGTTATCACTTAAAAATTTGAAACACGGAATGATTATTTTGACATTAATTTGACGGTGGTAGAATGCTTTAAAGACACCTCAAACACATCAGTATACTAATGTGGTCACTACAGTTATCCCTGCAAAAACCACGACCGGCAAATGTTTGTCCAACGAGGAAGTCGCATACTTATTTATTTAATAACAGTTTCTTAATGTGATATATGAAAAAAACATTTACCTGTACACACTCCGACCTTGGCATACTTTCCAGTTGGACAGGTGACTATAAAACAGAAGTCAGATTGTAAACATCATTTTAAACTCCTCTTTTATTTTGCCACAAATTTAATTAGTGACATTTCACAAATTCCACTTAAAAGAACACCTGACATATTACGAAAAAGGTGTGCCATTATACGCTGTACCTGAAATTATCGACCAACATCTTGTTGTGCGAGTGTGTTTATGACAGCACTAGCGCGATATCTACCATCACGCCATTGGTATAATAGCATTAGTATTACCTATATCCGATATTGTCTTTCTGAGAAAACAAAGCAATCCATCATATCCACGATCACAGCGGCGAGTACTATATGTGATAGTGATTGTTTATATTCTGTTGTATTTACTTGTCCATATAATACATATCAAAATTCATTTTACCTATACATGTGTTTGCATCTAGGACCTTTGGAGAAGTGCATTTGGTGCAAGTTCCATCAGCAGCATCACACTCTTCACAGTCTGTCACCGCATCACTACACACTGGAATATAAATATAATAGATTTCAATACAAACGTGCAGGTATCCAAACAGATTGTGTAATTAATAGTAAGTATCACGTGATTAGAAACTTGTACTATTAATTATGGCAATAACAATGACAACAGTTATTTTGTCTTTACACACAATCGGCAGTTTTCTCCATTAATATACAACAATATCCCCTGTATTCAGAGGATAAACGAATTTTTATTTGTCAAATGTTAATGACTTTTATTATTCGGACAGGAAATTCTGATGCCGTTTCGTTCCCGCGGAAACGATGTGTCCAATACTTTGCAAGAACAAGATTTTCACTGATTACACACACACACACAGGCGGAGAGAGAAACAGGAGTGAATGTTATCATTTAAAAATTTGAAACACGGAATGATTATTTTGACATTAATTTGACGGTGGTAGAATGCTTTAAAGACACCTCAAACACATCAGTATACTAATGTGGTCACTACAGTTATCCCTGCAAAAACCACGACCGGCAAATGTTTGTCCAACGAGGAAGTCGCATACTTATTTATTTAATAACAGTTTCTTAATGTGATATATGAAAAAAACATTTACCTGTACACACTCCGACCTTGGCATACTTTCCAGTTGGACAGGTGACTATAAAACAGAAGTCAGATTGTAAACATCATTTTAAACTCCTCTTTTATTTTGCCACAAATTTAATTAGTGACATATTACGAAAAAGGTGTGCCATTATACGCTGTACCTGAAATTATCGACCAACATCTTGTTGTGCGAGTGTGTTTATGACAGCACTAGCGCGATATCTACCATCACGCCATTGGTATAATAGCATTAGTATTACCTATATCCGATATTGTCTTTCTGAGAAAACAAAGCAATCCATCATATCCACGATCACAGCGGCGAGTACTATATGTGATAGTGATTGTTTATATTCTGTTGTATTTACTTGTCCATATAATACATATCAAAATTCATTTTACCTATACATGTGTTTGCATCTAGGACCTTTGGAGAAGTGCATTTGGTGCAAGTTCCATCAGCAGCATCACACTCTTCACAGTCTGTCACCGCATCACTACACACTGGAATATAAATATAATAGATTTCAATACAAACGTGCAGGTATCCAAACACATTGTGTCATTAATAGTAAGTACCACGTGATTAGAAACTTGTACTATTAATGATGGCAATAACAATGACAACAGTTCTTTTGTCTTTACACACAATCGGCAGTTTTCTCCATTAATATACAACAATATCCCCTGTATTCAGAGGATAAACGAATTTTTGCTTGTGAAATGTTAGTGACTTTTATTATTCTGACAGGAATTTCTGATGCCGTTTCGTTCCCGCGGAAACGATGTGTCCAATACTTGGCAAGAACAAGATTTTCACTGATTACACACACACAGGCGGAGAGAGAAACAGGAGTGAATATTATCACTTAAAACATTGAAACACGGAATGATTATTTTGACATTAATTTGACGGTGGTAGAATGCTTTCAAGACACCTCAAACACAACAGTATACTAATGTGGTCACTACAGTTATCACTGCAAAAACCAGGACCGGCAAATGTTTTTCCAACGCGGAAGTCGCATACTTATTTATTTAGTAACAGTTTCTTAATGTGATATATTAAAACAACATTTACCTGTACACACGCCGACCTTAGCATACTTTCCAGTTGGACAGGTGACTATAACACAAAAGTCAGATTGTAAACATCATTTTAAACTCTTCTTTTATTGTGCCACAAATTTAATTAGTGACATTTCACAAATTTCACTTAAATGAACACCTGACATATTACGAAAAAGGTGTGCCATTATACGCTGTACCTGAAATTATCGACCAACATCTTGTTATGCGAGTGTGTTTATAACAGCACTAGCGCGATATCTACCATCACGCCATTGGTATAATAGCCTTAGTATTACCTATATCCGATATTGTGTTTCTAAGAAAACAAAGCAATCCATCATATCCACGATCACAGCGGCGAGTACTATATGTGATAGTGATTGTTTATATTCTGTTGTATTTACTTGTCCATATAATACATATCAAAATTCATTTTACCTATACATGTGTTTGCATCTAGGACCTTTGGAGAAGTGCATTTGGTGCAAGTTCCATCAGCAGCATCACACTCTTCACAGTCTGTCACCGCATCACTACACACTGGAATATAAATATAATAGATTTCAATACAAACGTGCAGGTATCCAAACAGATTGTGTCATTAATAGTAAGTACCACGTGATTAGAAACTTGTACTATTAATGATGGCAATAACAATGACAACAGTTCTTTTGTCTTTACACACAATCGGCAGTTTTCTCCATTAATATACAACAATATCCCCTGTATTCAGAGGATAAACGAATTTTTGCTTGTGAAATGTTAGTGACTTTTATTATTCTGACAGGAATTTCTGATGCCGTTTCGTTCCCGCGGAAACGATGTGTCCAATACTTGGCAAGAACAAGATTTTCACTGATTACACACACACACAGGCGGAGAGAGAAACAGGAGTGAATATTATCACTTAAAACATTGAAACACGGAATGATTATTTTGACATTAATTTGACGGTGGTAGAATGCTTTCAAGACACCTCAAACACAACAGTATACAAATGTTATCACTACAGTTATCACTGCAAAAACCACGACCGGCAAATGTGTGTCCAACGCGGAAATCGCATACTTATTTATTTAATAACAGGTTTTTAATTTGATATACGAAAAAAACATTTACCTGTACACACGCCGACCTTGGCATACTTTCCAGTTGGACAGGTGACTATAACACAAAAGTCAGATTGTAAACATCATTTTAAACTCCTCTTTTATTGTGCCACAAATTTTATTAGTGACATTTCACAAATGTCACTTAAATGAACAACTGACATATTACGAAAAAGGTGTGCCATTATACGCTGTACCTGAAATTATCAACCAACATCTTGTTATGCGAGTGTGTTCATAACAGCAGTAGCGCGATATCTACCATCACGACATTGCTATAATAGCCTTAGTATTACCTATATCCGATATTGTGTTTCTGAGAAAACAAAGCAATCCATCATATCCACGATCACAGCGGCGAGTACTATATGTGATAGTGATTGTTTATATTCTGTTGTATTTACTTGTCCATGTAATACATATCAAAATTCATTTTACCTATACATGTGTTTGCATCTAGGACCTTTGGAGAAGTGCATTTGGTGCAAGTTCCATCAGCAGCATCACACTCTTCACAGTCTGTCACCGCATCACTACACACTGGAATACAAATATAATAGATTTCAATACAAACGTGCAGGTATCCAAACAGATTGGATTAATAGTAAGTATCACGTGATTACAAACTTGTACTATTAATGATGGCAATAACAATGACAACAGTTCTTTTGTCTTTACACACAATCGTCAGTTTTCTTCATTAATATACAACAATATCCCCGGTATTCAGAGGATAAACGAATTATTACTTGTCAAATGTTAGTGACTTTTATTATTCGGACAGGAATTTCTGATGCCGTTTCGTTCCCGCGGAAACGACGTGTCGAATACATGGCAAGAACAAGATTTTCACTGATTACACACACACAGGCGGAGAGAGAAACAGGAGTGAATATTATCATTTAAAAAATTGAAACACGGAATGATTATTTTGACATTAATTTGACGATGGTAGAATGCTTTCAAGACACCTCAAACACAGCAGTATACTAATGTGGCCACTACAGTTATCACTGCAAAAACCACGACCGGCATATGTTTGTCCAACGCGGAAGTCGCATACTTATTTATTTAATAACAGTTTCTTAATGTGATATATGAAAAAAACATTTACCTGTACACACGCCGACCTTGGCATACTTTCCAGTTGGACAGGTGACTATAACACAAAAGTCAGATTGTAAACATCATTTAAACTCCTCTTTTATTGTGCCACAAATGTAATTAGTGACATTTCACAAATTCCACTTAAATGAACACCTGACATATTACGAAAAAGGTGTGCCATTATACGCTGTACCTGAAATTATCGACCAACATCTTGTTATGCGAGTGTGTTTTTAACAGCACTAGTGCGATATCTACCATCACTACATTGGTATAATAGCCTAAGTATTACCTATATCCGATATTGTGTTTCTGAGAAAACAAAGCAATCCATCATATCCACGATCACAGCGGCGAGTACTATATGTGATAGTGATTGTCTATATTCTGTTGTATTTACTTGTCCATGTAATACATATCAAAATTCATTTTACCTATACATGTGTTTGCATCTAGGACCTTTGGAGAAGTGCATTTGGTGCAAGTTCCATCAGCATTACACTCTTCACAGTCTGTCACCGCATCACTACATACTGGAATATAAACATAATAGATTTCAATACAAAGTGCAAGTATCCAAACTGATTGTGTAATTATTAGTAGGTTTCACGTGAGTAAAAACTTGTAATATTAGCAATGGCAGTAACAATGATAAGAGTTATTTTGTCTTTACACAAAATAGTCAGTTTTCTCCATTAATATACATCAATCTCCCCTGTTTTAGGAGTATAAACGAATTTTAACTTGCCAAATGTTAGTAACTTTTATTATTCGGACAGATATTTGTGATGCCGTTTCTTTGCTAGGTAACGACGTGTCCATTACATGGCAAGAACATGATTTAGACTGATTATACACACACCGGTGGAGAGTGTTATCGATAGACAGAGAGCCGCAGGGAGATATGCAGCATATATAAATTATAGAGAGACAGGAGTGAGTATTAGCAATTGAAATCTTGAAAGTCGGAGTGGTTACTTTGAAATTAATTTGAATTTGTTCAAGACAAGTGAAAGACATTGCTATATTTATGTGATCACTACACTTTGCTTTGTCAAAACCGTGACCTGCATTTAACTTAGACGTAGCTAGGTAGTATCCCGCATTGCAAGCGTATCATTCCGAGACAAGCGATCTAGTGCATGAGGAACATTTAGAAGAACATGCTAAAAGTAAAGCGTAATACTAGACACACAATTCATTTTGCTAATGTCACTTCCACACACATCAATATCCATATGTGCATATCCTTTGAAGAAAATCAACCAATTAGTGGGTACTTTTTTCTCACTGTCCTTTGTCTTTGTCATTAGTAAACTGGTTCAGAAAACGCATCATTCTTGCATCCGGTTGATTTACTTTCTCCATTGTCTTCCCTATTTCTGTCCAGGCTTCCATGTTTCGCTACGTCAATTTTCCACCATTCGTTTTCACTACTCCTCGACGTTCCGCTCTTTCCCGGTGTTCTCTGAATTAGCGACACTCAAACAAGCTTCGTCGTGCTCTTCACAATTTCGTGTCCGATCGCATCATATCTAGCCACCGCCCTCTCCTTGTATTCCACCGCATCGTATTGTTTGCCCTGTCTTCGCTTAATAGTCGTGCAGCTTACACTCCTGATATTTTTGTTCTTCTACATATACAGAATATAAATAGCAGGCTTCTGCTGATACTGCGTTGCATACGACTGGATTCCATGGCACAAGATAAATGGACACCGTGGGAGAGACGATCTGGACACTGTGCTTCTGAAGAAGTGGTCACATTGCTACGGAAAAAAGTGGTGATGCTACTGGGTGCTACTGTAGAGAGGAAATGTTCTCTTTCGCAATGATGTATGCGATTATTTACCTGCGCAAGTGCCGTCTGCCTTGACGTAGTATCCTACGTCACACGCCTGGCAGTTGTCACCGCTGCACGTTACACAGTTGCCAGCGCCTTCCGTACATACTGAAACGAACATTCATCGTTTTCAATCCGCTCCTGTCTATAAATTATACTGTTCTTTGCCAATTGCATGGTAACCTAGTGAGTAAACAACTTAAAACACAAAATAGCATTCAATTCAGAGCCTGTGTCTATAAATACGATTACTGGAGTGATATATGTTTCATATATTCAGCTGGTGTTTTAGCCTGTATGTCATCTCTCATACAAAGAAATTATATTATGAAAGAAATTGCACAACAGCACATAATGACGTTTCGCTTACATACAGGAAAACATTAATTGTAATGTGTTTATATACATTAACATTTCGTTCATAATTTCTTTGTATAAGAGATGACACGCAACACATCGCGGCTATTTGGCATGTCATATTCTACCTGAGCGTGCTGTGTTAATGGAGGCCGCGATCAACATTGCCAACAACACAAAGCTGGGTTTCCACCCGTCACAGGCTTCCATCTCCCCGCGTCCTGCAACACAGTTCAGAAACAACTGTAGTAGCATATCCAGGTAATTACACCTAATTCTACAGAAATATGTTTTACCCAATGCAATGCGTTTGTACATTTAACATATGTAGTATGTACTCGCACACACAACAAGGAAAGTAGTTTTGAAACACGTTTGAAACACTTGACGTTGGTCAAATGTATTTTGTCAAATTCGTATGCCATAATACTGGACTGGCGTAT
Source organism: Oasisia sp. SBJ-2009 (assembly GCA_964017155.1). Classification (NCBI taxonomy): domain Eukaryota; kingdom Metazoa; phylum Annelida; class Polychaeta; order Sabellida; family Siboglinidae; genus Oasisia; species Oasisia sp. SBJ-2009. The sequence goes on from OZ024855.1 coordinate 43,718,422, forward strand.
TCAGCAACTCAATAACGGGTAAATTGGGTACTCACCAGCCAAGCAAAGAACAAACTAGCAGCCGTGCAAACAAATATGGAACAGTATGTTAAACATCACATACCAGATAAGAAAAACTAATATCTCCGAAAGAGAAAATAGAAATGTCACAGACAGTCGGAAGTAGTACTGAGCAGAGCACATCAGCAGAATACCGAGATAACCGATGGATATCGCATATCACCAACTGGAAACCCTACGAAGAGAAACGATCTAGAGGAAAACCGGTGAGACGATAGAGAGACGAACTAGATTATTACTGGAAGGGTACCATCTGGCAGAAGTAGAGAAAGTTAGGCATAAGTGGTAACACAACATGCATCGATCATTCATTGCATCGATCGAATTAAGAGTACAGTGGTCTTAAAATGATCAGTACTAATTCTGGTATCATCGCCTATTTCCACAAGACAAAGTAGTTAGACAGACCAGGGTGGAATGGGTTGTGTGTTGTGTGGGTAAAACGAGCGTTGGGTTCACTAAGAGTAAAACGCAAGTAAGCCAACACAATCAGTAGCTCGCATAGTGTCATGAATGAAGACTGCACAAATACACCATAAGTACGGTAAAAGAAAATCGTTCATAAGGTGTGTACAGGCTAGATATTGGTCAGCAACTTGTTAGCACCAACAAAATGACCGATATCCACAAGTTAAAAGGACTTTAGCTGTAAGGATCAGTGTTATATGCTGCCGATCATAGAGCATTTGTCGGGCTCGCAGGGTGAGGGACCGAAACGATGTCAGATGTTATTTGCATGGTTGAACCCTCTTTACTCACACTAACTGTGGGACGAACTAGCCCATACATCAATTGCACTAACGTTTATATAGGTACATTGAGTACACAAAAAAGAATGTATGCACTTACGCAAGGTGTTATTTGTCAAAGGAATTAATGCGCAAGTGAGGCGGATTTATCGTATTTTGTGGATTTCGTATATTTTATACTAAGAATTTTCAACATCCTTGCATACAATGTCCAGATCCATCTAGATGCACTAATGCAAACACTGTGTGCTTGCACAAAAAGACGCTACAATTGATCGTCAAATTTATCGTTTCTATGACTCCCTTAGAGTCGATACACAAAGTGTCTAATAGAGCTATTCTAAGGTTTGACCCTACAATATAAAGGCTGGTATAATTAAATCTGACATCATATATATAGAAAAACTATCAGATTTGTTTAAACACTACTCTCACGTTCCTAATGCATTTCTTATCAAATATGCACCAAAACAATCCAAATATGTGTCAGAAAGGCAGAGGCTCTATGCATAATAGTCTCCAAAATGCATCGTCGTTATTTAGAGGGGGTATGGCGCAAAGCATGCTCGTCTTTACACAGATCGCTCTATGCTAACCAATGTTGCCTCTGTAACATACATATTGCCAAATGTAAAAATCACATTAATATATTTTTAAAGTGACATAAATAAAAATTGGATAATCCCCGTGAGATATGGAATAGCATCCATAATAGTATACACAATAATCATAATCGTCACATTTATATAGCGCTGTTCCAACATTCGTTGCTCACAGCGCTGTACAGAATGTTCTTGTAAATAGATAAGTCTTTAATTTTACTTTAAATGCAGCAGTGGTCATAGATGACAATGTCAGATGCTGCGGTAGTGCATTCCATAGACTTGGGGCTGCCACGCTGAAAGCTCTGTCACCCCAGTGACGCCTTGTGCGTGGCACACACCATAAACTTTGTTCGCTGGAGCGCAGCGACCTAACCGGCTGGCGTCGGCATACATAGTCAAGAAGGCCTCCTGGTCAAGCGCTACACAATCGTATATCAGTTCAATCTACCTTTGCCTTATTCTCTAATCATGCTAAAGGTAAAATCAATATTATCCGCAGTACATTCCAAGATCATATTTGAACTGATGTAAATTAATATATATTAATGTAGATTTTCCATAAGAAATGTTCCCACTTGTAAAATCTGAACCGGCAAAATGTGATGACTTTCGTTGGCTACACCTGACGCAAATGCTCCCATGACCAACTTAATAATTATGGCCACAATACATCCAACTGAATGGCTGACAGCAATGTTCAGTTACCTATGTCTGCTTTTATCATAGAGTAAATACTAACTTTGGAACTTAGATGTGTGTGTTGCTGGAGCCATTTTACAACCTTGATTATCCGCTACAGCTTCTTAGCACCTTAAACCTGCTGTACATTTCCAAAAATTAGGCGCTCTAGCAGTTATCTCACCTTTGCTATAATACGAGATGTTAGACTTATTCTTGTAATCAACGTTGTAGTATTTACTGACAAGAACCCCGTATGCAACTGAATCGAAATCGGCATGTCTTATCCTAATATAGCAGTACGGAGAATTCCCAGATGTTTTAATTATATCAATTAAAAAAGTAAAAAGGTAAGTTCTTATATAGCGCAGTATCCAATCCTAAGGATTACTCAACGCGCTTTGCACTTTACTCTCTGGCAGACTTGTTCAATCGAACACCATATCGACTTCTCTGGGAAGCATTCAGCCATGCGGCAATTAATTCGTGAAGACTACTTGTACACAAATATTTACCCCTGTTTATAGCCAGATACTGAAGCAATGTAGAGTGAAAACTCTTGCCCACAGTTTTACACGGCAACACGGGATTCGAACCCGGGTCTTAGTCGAGAGTCCTATGTACTTCCCCTGAGCTTCTGGACTGTCTGAGTTTTAACCTTAATTAAACTGTATTCGTATTCGTTGGCAGCAAAAATGAAACCTACATTTTTATTTCTGCGACCTAACGACGTGAAACCTGAAGGACATAATGCGTGTGTCACAGTGTTACTGTGCCCAATGTCACCTTGCTCATGTGGCTAAGTTTCAAAATGTCATTGTGTCATAGATTTGTGTGTCCGTGTCACTGTCATTGATTCAGTGTCCCTGTGCCACAATGTCACTGTGTTAGTGTCACCCTGTCACGTTGTCACAGTGTCACAGTGTCGCTGAGTCACACTGTCACAGTAGCATCCCTGTGGTGACGGATGAGGCTAAAGGCTCTGATACACTATCAGGCAATTACTTCTCGGGTGCGTTGCTATGACAATATGCACATTTTAACGTCACCACCATACAGTGTTGTGTCTGATGGCGATCCAACATGCGCTATTTGTATCCGACACGGGGGATCCGATAGCCAATGAACACAGCGTATAGCATTGCCACACCCCAACTTCGGTTAAACAGTGAGAACCACCTTCACCAATAGCCGCACTTATGTCCGACACTGTCGGAACGTGGGGCGTTAAGAGACCATCCGACAGAGCTAGTAAACATCAGACATGCTGCGTTGTTGTACGGCATTGCCTGATAGTGTATCAGGGCCTTAATATATGAATTCAAGGCTACGTCAAGCTGGTGGTGTAACATCACTGAAATGTCAAGACATTGAGGGTACTTTCAATCTTAGAAACATCGTGATTACTTCGCCATTTAGTTTAACATGTATCGATTCAATTTCTAGCCCTCGATCCAGTAGCCTCGTGAGTTGTGAGAGTTTAGTGCCGTTCAGTATGCTGTTAGTTTAACCACACCGTTTTTTAGATTGTTCTAATTGTATGTAGATTTAATCACTTAAAGCTCCGTTTATATTAATTAATTGTGTGGTTTGGAAAGTTCACTGTTCTAAGAGGCAAATTTTATTATCTACATAAAGCGGTTTGAGGTCAGCAAAACCCCACTTGGACTGGAATACATTCTCTGCAATCGTGGAATAGAGTTATATCTCAGTGCCATTAGACATGTAAATGACAATTTTATGTAATTTAATTTACATTTCCTACACACAATCCAAATTGATCGCATTAGCCCCCCTAACCCACCCCCCCCCCCCCATACCTCCCAATACCCCAGGGGGTTACTGGGACGGAGGCTAGGAGTACTAGACTGATTCAATAAGTTGCTAAATAAAAATGTCCGAAACGAAATTTGCACGAAACGAAATGTGCACGGTGCAATACCCCATCAAGCGCTACAGCACCCTGACATGACGTGACTTCGAAGTAAACATTTGTGAATCCGAAACTATATCTCGCAAGATTGGCGATCAAAAGTAATTGCTACCGTTTGAAAATATTGACTGCACTCGGTCGTGATTGTTGACTGTCGGGAGTTGTAACTGCCAATCCCCTGGCCTTTTCTTCATTGGGAAACCTGAGGCTCAGTGCATGGACACCCCAGCCAGAGGTACGAATATTCAGGTAAACATAGCCATACACTAGATCGTATAATCGTATCCAGCAAATGAATGAATGAGTTTAATGCAAAGTTGGTTATCGGATTGGTTGGATTGTTCAACACAATTGAACCTGTACTCTGTGCAGTGAAGCGTGACTGAGGCACAGTTGTCGGGCGGTGAGTGGAACATATTTGCATTCTTCAATTACCGCGGACGACTGGTCCATTAAGGGTGTGGTCTAATTGAGGAAGTAAATTCGTCAACATATGACGACATATGCGGTCGTGAAGTAGCTAAGTTGAAAGTCAACATACCGTGATGACAAAACAGTGAAGAAAACAGTAGAAAACCTTCCAGCCGAAACAGTAGTTGGTGCGATGGTACTTTTGAAAATAATTGAACCTGCTATATTAACTCGTTAACTCTACTGACATACCACGCAATAAATACCGGCACATTCTCTGAGCTACTTCAGTTTGCAAATGTTATTACTATTTTCAAGTATGGCTATCCATCTGTTTTTTTTAATACCGTCCTATTTCTCTCCTTCCAAATATTTCTAAATAATATCTAATCAGGTATTCTAAATCATTTGACTGTCTCCTCTTGAACTTAATCTCGGGTACTGATAATGCACTAATAGTATCCCTGGGAAACACCAAACTAAAGTACTCTTTAGGTTTTCTGCCATTAAAAATACGTTTATTATTATGTTTCCATTACCATCACTACCTTCTAGAGGACAAACCTTATCCTGAATTTTCTTTTTACTTCGAACATACGCATAAAACCTCTTGCTCTCATGTTTTATATTAAAAGCAAATGTATTTATTCGTAGCTTTTCTTTGAATTTCTAATTCCAGCTGTAGCTTGGTTAAGTGTTGTTTTATGAATAGTATAGTCTTCATCATTTCCAGTATGTCTATACGATTTCATCATCATTTGCTTCATTTTTGTAATGGTTCAAAAATGGTGTTGTTTCAAGCCAACTAAAAATGTTGTATCGAAAACAATTACTGGAACGACCCATGTTAACTCACTCACAATTTAGGTTTGATGATGTGTCTAGTTGATCGTTCAGGAACTATGTTGTGAGCAAGGAAGTAGGATATTCCTCACTGGCGTCCCGTTCGCCCTCGACGAATTGCAGGGTACTGTTTAACCAGCAGTTTTGATGTAATTAGGCAAGGCAATTCAGATCACTGGATCAACACAGACAATGCCCAAGGCACAGGCAGGAATGAATAACTGCATCGTAATTGGAATAAACACATTAAAAAACAATCAAACAGATGTTCCAAAACTATCAGCATCATAAAAAGACTAAAGTGCCCTTTAGATATTAAAATCCTCTTATAAATGTACTATTAATATCCCCCCAAAAATGTAGCATGGCTTGGAGATACAAAGGTAGCCGAATGTTGAAAATATAAAAGAAAGCTGTGAGACTTATAACCATAAATTAATACAATTTCCATACCGTGCCACCTTTTAAAACAATGGATATTTGAAAAAATTGATTGCAGCATAAGCAGTACAAGAACTTGTTCAGGTTAAAACATGATTTTGCCAAACATATGTTTAAGATATAGGTTACCGTATGTCATCACTAATGTTCATAGATTATGTCTTAGTAAATATTGGAACACGCAGTTTTCGAGCTTTTGCGAATGATGGAAACAATATGTTACGAAATTACGTTGAAACGTGTACAATTCTCAACTCAAAAAAATTCTCTAATATATGCCGTCAGTAATTATGTTGCGTATGTGTATGTAAATTTGTAAATGAATATATTCGTTTTTCGACTAATGTATTTCATTTACTTTTTGATGAACAACTATTTTAGTGGCTTGTGCGATAGCGACTGTTAAAATCTTAACAGTAGTCACCCATTTAGTACTATTATGTATCACGTGTATTGTACTGAATTTGGTGTTGTTTCTACTGGGTCTAAATGTACTTTTGCTTCTTGAATCGAGACAATTATACAATGGACAGTGGACAACTGTCTGTCCAGAGTAGATCATGAAAGCAATTCATTTAACCTGTTAATCCCCTCTAACAAACACTTTTTAACAGTACATTGTTTAACTAAGCTTTGGCAAAAACAATTGTTGATTCGAGTATTAAAAAATATTCATTATATCGTCACTTAAAGTCAAAATGGAGTTAGTTAAGCAACAAAAGGGAGGGTCATGTGAGCATAACATTACGTTAAATAATGATGTGTGTTGCTTTACTGGAAAATACATCATAGAATGTGTTCGTGAAAATTGGGAAACTGGGACATCGGGTAAAAACATGGCATCGTACATGCAGTAACACTATTACTGCAGTGGACCTTCAACGATAACTTACTGAAGTGTTTTGTCGTATTAATTATGCATATTGTAAACAGGTTTTGAAAATAAATATCGTCTTTATGATGTGTGTTATTATTTAAAACATGGAACATTAAGCTTATTATGTGTGCCTACAGCTCAACAACACGCATAACACAAGCAAACATCTGCATTCACCAGACATTCTCATTCGATGGCGACCTTCAAACATTCACATTCGCTTGCGACTACCAAACATTCGCTTGCTGGCATAGATATAGGCATTCGAATTGAAATTACGTGATGCATGCGCATTCGCATGCAATGGTACGCATTCGCTAACAAGCCTGGTTGTGACCTACATATATTGGAAACCCGTGTTACTTGTTGGATATAATCAGAGTTCAAAATTCGTCCAATTTTATACTTGTCACGAGGTTACGTAAAAAGACGTCTCACTTGACTGTACAACAATTCACTTGTTCCACAACTACATTTCAAAACCTTCTTATCCGTAAGTAATTAACAATATTTACGGTTGAATAGTATGTGTTAATAACCCTGTCAAAGACAATGCACGCTAGACTTTGTAAGTATATCTGAGAAGAACAGTGCTGCCTACACTCTAACTAAGTTGTCCCGTTATTACTAAGTACTAGTAAAATTATTATAATATAAATGATAGTACCTACGTTTCTATATCCCGAAATGGCGCTTACTGCTACTATTATTATTGCAGACGTTATTGTGATTCTAATTTGTTATTGTTGTTATTGTTATTCCTAATTCCCCAATATTATTTTGGTAATGGATATCTGTATACAAGCGAATGTGTGTCCGTGCGTGCGTGCGTGCGTGCGTGCGTGCGTGCGTGTGTGCGTGTACGTGCCTGTGCAAACATACAACTGAATAGTCCTCTTGAAATCGTTTTGATTAGAAACAATATTTTATTATGGTAATTGACATGCTGACATCAAATTACGCATGCTCCTTGGCCTTGTTTTCGACTGTGTCTCTGTCGCTACCGCCGCATACCGACACAACCCCCATTTACTGGCCTTCTGACTGATGGGTGCTGGTCTGACTGGTTGCATTGTTCAGCATAATTCAAGTTGGTCTGCGGTGCGTGGCCGCTGCGGTGTTGTCGACGAGTCAAGCCATTGTTCCGTTCTTAAATTAGCAACGCGTCCGGCCCGTTAAGGGAGTGAGCTAATTATGGAAGAGAGCTCATCAACACATGATGTCATTTACGACTGCGAAGGCATTCCATTGTACGACTACCCATGTAAAACACACTGGGGAAATACAAATCACACGTTCATTCGCAATAATTGTGAATAGTGCCTATTTCATTATGTTTACTTATATATATTTATTTGTATTGCTTTGCGTCGTTGTATATTCGTTCATAATTCGCCGTTTATCTCAAAGTTGAACATAATAGTTCTGTATATTTGCAAGCAATTTTTACTAATAATATTGTTCATGTAAATAAAATGCCTGGTATTTTGGACAATGCCATGGTAATACTTAGGCTATATGTTTAAACGGATCGAAATATCGTGGTTTCGAGCAATTTCGTGCTGTTATGCAGGACGAAGTGGCGGTGTTCCCCAGTTGTATGGCATATTACGGGGTTGAGTTGGACCATATCTCACACTGGAACTGGGTATGTATTTCAATAATACACTGCGTCAGTAATCCTCTCGACTGTAAAACTATTAAAAAAAATCCATAAAATATCGTACGAAACTTTAGCCACTCACTGTTGTTGACATGGTTTTACTTAATATGTGATATATAAAAAACAAGGGTGCCAATCACAACTGTTAAATGTCATTTTAAAACGGCGTATTGTTTTATTCTTAATGAGTTCAGTAATTTAATTAATTGGTATTCATTACTTTATTGTTAATATTGTGTTTGCTGCACAGCTCAGCATTTATATGTTGTAGACGGCACAAACTTTAATTTAAAAAAATATTACAAGCAACGTGATCTGCGTGGAAACAAGGTTGACGTCGGCATGGAGACATGGTGGAAGTCGCCTGATTGGATATATAATACTTAAGTTGTATACTCTTGAAGCTTTGTATCGTTCAACCTGCACTCTGTAAGTGGCCACTATGCCCGGAATACCATTTCGTCGACAAGTGAGCTTGCTCTTAACGCATTCAACAACCGCTCGTAACGCCGTGTTTGGAACAGAGCGAGACGTGTCATCTACGCATTTCATAATTTCAAGAAAAAACATTACTCATTTCAATTATATAACTTATTATTTTATATTTATCAAGTGAATTAAATTAGCCATTCACTTTGATACAATTCACAATTAAATTGCTGTTGAACAATTTGTGTATTATAGTCATAATTATAACTCATTTTGGAACATTCCCATATAGCAACTAGCACCGATACATATATGGTTTGTATGCACTATACCTATGTCCACAAAATTTGATTTGGATAAACAAAGTTCACTATTTACGTGCACGTTTCTAGCCACAACTGCTTAGTTGAAAATGTGACCGATGTTGTCGGAAGCATTTTTTGGCCACAAATTTACCAACTGTCCAATGCCTACCATTTAGGGGGCATTTGATTGTGAACAACATCTTCGCTCCTATGATGGCTAGATTGCTAGCCACTGTATTCTGCCTCCTGTTCGCAAGATGTTAACCTGGAACTGATCTATAGTAACAACATGCGGAAGTATCTGGGCATACAACGTGTTAAATGAATATTTAGTGTACACATTAAATGGAGAATATGTCAGTGAATTTAAAATAATCAATCTTGATAAAGCTAAGAAATTATCTTTACTGTTCAACGTGAAATATAAATGAATTAAATCCAGTTAATTTGAGTTAATTCAGTTCGATGTGTAGCAACGTAGTTTTTTCAAGCATCCGTTCAACATCCTCTGATAGGTACTATTTTAAAAACATATCAAATAACGTAACCTTTGATATAATGTATATTAACACATTGTCCACCGAAAGCGTATATTAATTAACCCAACTTTTATTATTATCATTTTGTCTGGCAGATATACGGCGCAATATATGATCATTGGCTGAGTGAGTGGCACCTCACCGCCGCTGTCAGTCAAGACTGTAATCGACAGAACGCGCCCCTTGTCAACGGATAACAACCTCACGTTAAATCACCGGTCAATAGGCTGTTTTTCGGGTAACTCGAATAGTGATGAAATGTGCATGTCACTATCCATGGTATCCAGTGGTACGTCGTGTGCGTGCGTGTTTGTATGTGTGTGTGTGTGTGTGTGTGTGCGTGTGCGTGTGCGTGTGCGTGTGCGTGTGCGTGTGCGTGTGCGTGTGCGTGTGCGTGTGCGTGTGCGTGTGCGTGTGCGTGTGCGTGTGCGTGCGTATAATGTTTGCGTTTGTTGGTATGTATGCATGTTTGTTTGTGTTTGTGCAACCGTTTATGTGAGATGCGTATGTTTGTTTGTGTGTGTGTGCGTACGTGTGTGCGTGTGTGTGTGTGTGTGTGCGTGCGTGCGTGCGTGCGTGCGTGCGTGCGTGCGTGCGTGCGTGCGTGCGTGCGTGCGTGCGTGCGTGCGTGTGTGTGTGTTTATCAGTGTATGACATGTGTGTCGTACCTGCGTGTAGGACCTGTATGTAGGACCTGTGTACGACTACCTTTTATAAAGCCCCTAAACAGAAATTATTTTCTTACGGCCCGTGCGAAGCCTTCTCGATGATCAGCAGTTATTATTACTTATTTGCATCTCAGAGCTCACGAAGGGATCGGTAGGATACATAAAACTTACTGACGACCACCAATCTGTCGTCTCATCAAAATGAACAAAATGGAAAATGTAGCCAACATCTAAACACGTAATGTGTGCAATCATTATGCCAACCTTATCGTGAATGTGAATTGTGGCAACTAAACATAACCCACAGAAACCGAACAGACGCATTCGCCACTAACTGTATGCCAAAAATATAGGGAAATAATGGAATTCACTAGAGCGCAGTGGCTCAGGGGTAGAGCTTCGGACTCTCGACTACGAGAACCCGGGTTCGAATCCTGTGCTGCGGTGTTAAAACCTTGGGCAAATGTGTTCACTCTACATTGCTCCAGTTCACGCAGCTGTATAAATGAGTATCTGGCTATAGACAGTGGTGGATATGTGTACGAGCAGCCTTCGCGCATTAATTGTAGCATATGGTTGGATGCTCTCAGAGAGTTGAGACAGTGTTAGATTGAACAGGTATGTCAGGGAAGTAAAGTGTAAAGCGCTTTGAACGGTCCTGAGGACTGGACACTGCGCTATGTAAGAACTTGCCTTTTTACTAGAGGAATCATGTGACGAATAAAGATGTATAAATGTAAAAAAAACATGACAACCTCTGTTATCCTCAACTATTAGCAAACTGGATGAGAACTGGCTCGGCGAAGAGGCTCCAGCCTTCAAGATCTGCCCCATAATCAGTTTGCTAGAAGCCAGAGACGGAGGCTGAGAATGAGTTGGCACCAAACTTCTAATCGATTGTTATAATAGTCATAACTATGTTATAGTCAACAAAAAATGAACGCCATAAAAATGCAATCTAATGACCTGATTATATGGATGGAATGTTTTCGCTGCCTGTAGATAGCTTAATCTAAGTAAGTATTCGCATTTGTTTACATGTATGCTATTCTTAGTGTCTGTCAGTTTAAAAGCTACACTATGCACGACTTGCCTGTCGCTGAGCGCAACGTGTCACCCGTCCAATGTGTCACCCGGCTAACGTGTCACGTATCCAATATGTCACCCTTTCAACGCGTCACTCGTCCAACGATCACCCGTCCGACATCCACCGAGCCACAATTGACTCTAATGACGAAGCGACTGACGCGCCCTATTGACGCCACAGGCATGGTAGAGTCGGGGGCACGGGCCATGCATAGGGTAATTTGCACAGTAGACCGCTGCCTCTGCATCGCCGGGTAACCATTGTCGACAGCAGCGTCCCATTCACCGACATCGTACGGCAACCTACAACCGACCGGATGTTAACAGAACTGCTGGCTATGCTGGAAACCAACTCTTTCGCTGCTTAACCGTTCAGGTTAAATGTTAATAAAACGAACTCCATATCCCGCCTAAGTGTCGAGATATGCTACGAGTCTTTAATTAGGTTTAACATAAAATCAAGACCTACTTTGTTGTCTGCCTTATAACACTACATATTAAGGCAGAAAAGTGTCTTTAGGCTCATCAATTGGCTCCCTCAATGATACAAAGATCATAGTTTATACTTGCAAGTGGAGTATCTCTCTTGCTTTCGCCTCACATCTTATTATTGAATAGACGCATTTAGTAATTATGTTACTTAACGTATCAACGAATAGTATTCGCGTACACGTTCAATATTTTCACGCAAAGTTCAATATGTCCAGCCCTCCCTGCAAAATGTGACCGCCGACCTTCACAACGTGCGGGAGTTCCGACCTGTGCAGGTCACTTATACCCATGCCTGCACGTGCTGATCACTTTTCGTGTGCTTCTTCCGATCGGTACCCTCTCACCCCGTGTATGTTATGACATGATTTAAAACGTTGTTGGGGCAGCCCTTTCTCTGTTTG